>OZ018321.1:20906247-21506247 GCA_963969495.1 Ceratothoa steindachneri | reverse complement strand
TATTTAGCCATCAAATATCATAATTCTCCTTTAGCCAAGTAAATGATGCTTCCCTAGTAATGTAGTGTTTATTGAGCTCTTTTATGCATCTTGCGGCCCCTTTATGGTTATTTAACTGTGCCTATACAATATTTTGAGGGCCATTATGAATATTTTTCTGCTTATTCTAGCAAGGAATAGGTTTGGGGTGTTATTACATCGGCCCCAAGATGGTCGTTAGCTTTGGATATTTGCATCTTGTTTCTGAAAGAAGTCTGTTTTGATGTTGGGAGCAGTCATGGGTGGAGCATGACTTGTTAGATGATACTCAGCAATGTAATTACTTCCAAGCTGTGTTCTATCATTCTTTTGCTATATTCACATTCGAATTTCACGGATTCTGGTGCAAATGTTTTACATTCTTTCTGAAAACCTTAAACATTCAAGCGGGTTCTTTAACGATGTTCCAGCCCTTAAAGCTCCTGATATCGGCCTGCTTTGGAGATCTAAAAGGGATTTCATATTATTAGAAGGAATAAGTAAATTTTGAACAAAAAGACGAAGCTTATAACATATTCAAAAATGATTTTAACTCGCTAAAAATTTTATGTAGTCCTCAAAACAAAGAACAAACAGCTGGAATTAACATGTAGTTTTTTATTCTGTGCAACTCTTCTATGTGCGTAGGCAAACTACTAACTTGTTATTTCAACATTCATGCTCACAAGGCAATGTGTCACCTTCAAGCAGTCATCGAATAATTTGGATTTGGATTAAGACTTTTGTATATTGCCTAGACAACGATAAATTTCAATGATTAGAGACTAAGTGACCAATCTGGTTGGTCTTTTTTTTCTCGAACCAGAAGCTCCTCTTTATTTTCTCATTATTTCCCCGTGTTTAAAAGCCTTTTCCATATATTCCTTTTAAATAAATCCAGTAAAGTGACTTTTGAATCACCCGATTTGTTAGCAAGGCTCGTTATGAGGTAACATTGGTCACTTTTGTATCAATTATCGTTTATTTGTCCAATGAGTTTTTTTCTCTTTTAAATACATCAGAATGTAATTCTTGACTCACGAGGTAGGGCTATTTTTTATGTATGAAGATGATAGCCCGGTATTTTAATAGATATTTACCTAAAATAATGAGCTATGAATTTAATAAAGATGCAAGATATAACCAACAATAATTATCATTGTGAAAAACAAAACATAGTCAACTGACATACAAAACAGATGAATGTGATGAACTTAAAAGGAATTAAAAGTAGAGCTAATTGAAATGAACAGTGAATTAGTATAAATGAATGCAATAGGAGTAGAAACTTATCGACCTGACGATTGATTTGGGAAGTAAGTGATCGTAATATTAGACCATGATCTACGAGTAGATAATGTTACCCGCATAACTACAGATAGTCTGCAACTAAAGTTTATGGAGTGATAACTAATTTAGACGATACGAGGAAAAAGAATAAGGCAAATTATAAGGCAAGGAGTTACTGCTGTAATACTTAGTCAGATGATAATAAGAGGCAGTTTCTCCTCAAGATTATTAACAACCGCATTTTTTTTAGCCTATCTAGCGAGTGCCTATTTGGGAATAAGGCACCGTACTCATTGCAGCCTACGACTAGGCTTTATACAAAAACAAATAACACGTAAATAAAAAACAAGGATAAAAAGATCATAAAATAAAAACAAAACAAAAGAAAGCCAAAAGCTAACAAGAGGGAATCACGCTCAAGTGGCGGAGGTTAACCTGCCTACCCCGGCGCAGGAACATAGGACCCACAACAAACAGCTAAATAAAGTAGAGGAGGACAACCTTCTTCCCAAAATCATATATTCCGCTAGTTGGTTTGCAGAAAACAGCCCCGAGTACAAGGAACAAACGGTAGCGACCTAGCTCGTCCCAGTACCATGACAGCTAACGTGCGCGAAGATCACCCAGACTGGGACATTCGACAAGAATGTGATGAACAGTCTGTGGGACAGCTCAGTCGTCGCAATAAGGCGTAGGCAAGCGCTAAATAAAATGGCGGTGCGTCTCGTGGATAAGTCCAATTTGGAGACGAGAGAAGGTAAAATCAGTCACGGCGCAGTGGCGCGTAACTTTAAGCTCCCATCAACCATCTCCCATCTTCTTTGTCGATCCGCCCGGAGGACAGCCCGTATTCCGTACATAGAGTCGGTGTTCGGAAGAGAGAATTGTTGGTCTGGTCGTGCAGCTCTCACGGACTCTTTGGCGCCCTCTTCAGTCTGCTTATTCCTCGTAATTCCTACATGTCAAGGAACACAGCAGAAGAAAATGTTGACATCCACGTGGCTCACCAAAACCGTGGTGGCAGATATATAGCGAACCAGGGTATGCAGAGATTTCAATGCCCCAAGAGCACTCAGGGTGATTTGTTAGTTGGTCTGGGAAACGGGCACATAGCGTTATTACCCATAGGGAGCTGTGTATTGCAACGAGCTCGGGCATGAAGACAGACAGTGCATAGGAGAGACCTGATGACTTCAAACTAAGCGGATACGGTGTGGAAACGAAAACCTTTTCGGGACTTGGAGCCATCCGTATACACTGGTATGGTTTTGACATGACGCAAAGTGTGCTCTAAAAAGGCCGAACACAATACTCCCACCGTTTTCAAAGCTTTGGCAGCAGAGTCGTGGCGACAAATATTCAAAGGTGTTACCCTCAAGGGTGGTGTTTTGGGAAGAAATAATAGAGTCACCGGCCCAAGAGCTATACCTAGCTGTCGAAAGAGATTTTTAGCTCTAAACCCAAAGGACTTAGGGAATCAGAGGCGTCTTTCGGCGGCATAGGCACCTTCAAGATTAACTGCAGATTCAGTGAGAGTTGTTGGCGACTGATATAGTCGCCAAGATCGCGCGTACAGGCGAATAATGAACTTTGCACTGTGCAGAGCGAGTGGCATCTCCAGAGCATCGAGACGGAGGCTTTTAACGGGGGAACTGTGGAAGGCACCGGTCTCATGCGAAGGCCGTTATAGTGGATTAAGTCCACCTTCCTAAATACACGATCGGCTGAAATGCATAAAAATTGCATCCCTACTCAGCTTCGGATAAACAAAGAAGCTAGAAAAAAGTAAGGCAGTAGCCATATCACCACGCCAGGCGCTGAACCTCACAGAATGAAGAATATCCATGGCGTTGATAGAAGAGACCCAGAGGCTTCGAATATAAGCCTTCCAGGCAAGGCGGCGGTCAAATACAATACCAAGGAAATGGTGCGAGTCCACCACTTTCAGTCGCACCCCGTTGAGAGAAGGTCTGGATCCTGGTGGAGCCAGGGATAGCGGCAGAAGTGCACCACCTTACACTTGGCTAAGGAAAACTAAAACCTGTGCGCTTCGGCATGGCGAGAGAAGGGGGCTAATGGCTGTTGGAGTAGACCCTCCAGAGTTAGAATCTGGGCCGCGCTAAAAAAGATCCAAAAGTCGTGCACGTAGAGCGTGCGAGAACATCTTTCAGTAGCACCGAGAAAATGCCGTTGATGGTCAGAAACAAGAGTGTGATACTGAGGATACTTTCCTGAGGGGTGCCCTATTCCTGCTCTTCTCGCCAAAATTCTGATATAAAGAATGGGAGATGTCCCCTCGCCAGTCGGAACAAAGCATCAGACGTGGAGTGGAACTTGCGGAAGCCACACTGTGCAAAAGACAGATTGCCTCCGCTGTCCACTCAAAAACTAATCTAACATGTATCATTTGCTCCATCAATTTGCACACGCAGGAGGTTAGAGAGATTGGGCGGAAACCAGCCGTGGTTGAGTGATCTCTCCCGTCCAAGAAACGGGTCATCTCCTGCTCTCTACCAAACATACTAGCTAGAACTCTCATCTGATGGTTCATCTTACCAGTTGCCAACATACTGCCATAAGCGGAGCTAATAATAAGGAAGAGTTTGAAGCCAGTGAGCTCGAAAACGCCAGGTAGCCTCTGAATGAAGGGCCCTGACGTAATCTCAGTTCAGCCCTGCGTAGTTCTAGCCTTCGTCTTGGATGACTCACCTAAAAGGGTAACTGGGCCGGAGGTGCCGTTCTTGGATTCGTCGCTTACCGATACGGCAGCAAAGCACTCCGTCCCCGGGGCTCCCGCAGAGGAAGAGGATCCCCGAGTCTTCTCTCTGTTTTTCTTGTTCTTTATTTTTAGAATAGGATAGCGGGAAATGAACCCGCTTCTCTCATCCGCCAGTAGGAGTTCCTAGGCCAGATAAGCCGGCCTCGGAAGGTTCTTTCTCTGAAATAGAAAAGGTCCTGCCTCCCATAGGAGCACTAGCTGGGGTAGGAGATACATCTTGTTAGGCCTCAGGGGCACAAGCCGTCTGTGGAGGAACTTGTATATGGGCGGACAAGAGCTCTGTGCCTTATCACTGAGCCAGGGTTTGACCCCATGGAAGATCCTACCATCTTAAGGGGGGATTAACACATAGACCCCCCCCCCCAGCATGTCCATCTCACGGGGGGTGGGGCGGCTCTATGTGGCAATCCCTCCCTTAAGACATAACTGGTCCCCTTCGAGATTCGTTTCATTCTGGGCTGGTCCTCTGAACCGACATCTATCGGGGAAGAGAAGGGTTCATAAATATTGACGCCCTGTAATCCTGATATGCGTGCGCGCAGGACTTTGGGGGGCACATGCCAACGGTCACTGTCGTCACTAGCCACATTAAGGGGATTGGCCCTATCGAGCTGCTGACACCGAGAGCGCTAACTTATGGGTCTTCTACCTGCTTTCCTGGCAGTATCCTTGGAAAGCAAAGGGGGGTTTGCCATTGGACGAAGTAGTCGCCAAAGGGCGACTCCAGAGAAGGGGGTGAGGGGCATTCTTCTACACCCGTATGCATTGGAGATGAGTAAACCACCTCTCCATGAGGAGAAATTTGGTGGGTCCCCTCTGAAAGCAAAAGGGTGGATGGCATGACCTCCATTCTTTCGATGGAGCTACCCGAGTGCAGCTACGACTCTGATAAAGGGGAAGGGGAGAGTGGTTTATCTAGATTTTCATCATCGGGCATGGTGACCATATAGTTAATCGGGATGCAAACGCTAATAACCCAATGCACTAGTACGCTCTGTGAGGGGTGAACACGGGGCCGGCAGAACTAGCTGCCGCCATTTCAGACCATACCTTCTCGCCCAGTGGCTAGGCAGCCCTTCGGCATGGCGGGTACACCTTGGCCTGGGTGTAAAATCGATATAGATTAAAAGGAGAAAGAAAGGGGTATGTGATAAAGGTGTGGATGGGAATGGAGCAGTTTGATAAAAACCTACCATCCCAGACTTGAGCTTAGAGTTGAGAGGACGTTGTCCCTTCCCCCTTTAACTCCGACCCGGAATAGTTGGGTGAGAGGAAGTTGGTCAGAGTGCACCATGAGAAACTAGAGGCCGACCAGAGAAAGTTGTGGGAGAGGTTGTAGGAAAAGTGAGAGAGTAGGGTAAAAATACTCGAGTCCGAAAGAAGGAGAAGACGACAAGCTGGGGCAGGATAGGGCGTTGAGCTCTGTAAGCACGGCGGCCAGGAGGACAAATCACCAAACCCCTTACGAGGTTAATAACGGCAGATATTATAGTAGCGATGTTATGAGGTAGACTTGTCGTATGGTCTTGTGATTCATGTATAAATACCTAGCAGTTGTTTAATCAAATCAGTGGAAAATATAATATGTATTACTGAGTACAAGTTATGTAGTGGACGAGGAAAAAAATCAATTAATAGCAATTTTCATGGCTTCATCTTAGAAACTCTGAACTTAGAAATGGTCATATGAGTATAATTTATGAGTAAGTACATTAAAGGTTTAAAGCACTGCAACGAAGATAATAAGAAATCAATGCAAATGCTGAGATATATTGCTCAGCACTTCACTTTTAATTTTAGAAATAAAATTTCGCCACATACAAATCACTCGTTCGACGTCATCACGAATAAGCAGTGCAATTTAGCTCTCATTATCTCAACAATGACGCAGCTCTGTCAGAAGCAGTGCAACATAGACCAACTAAACTAGTTCCTGAGCTTGGAAAAAAACCTTACAAAGCAAAACTTTATTGTTTACACTTTTTATCACTTGGAAGTAGAAGAATACGTAGATATCTTTTCAAATTATTTAAAATAGGAAAAAAGATTCACTAATAATAATTATAGAATAGATTCGAGATAGCTGATAGAACAAACAGTCATAAACTGGATTCGATTAGTAAGCAACCTCTTCGGCACAGCCACAGCTTTAAATTACTGTAATTCTAAAGGTACACTAACGTAGAATAACCTACGAGTATGTAACCAACGAGTGTGAAAAACGTCAGGAATTATGTTTAAAAATAGATTTAGAGCGAATAATTCTAATGTAAATGTTTTATGGTAGGAAGCACAGATGAATGAATAGATCCAAAAAAAGATCAGGATAATTTAAAGAAAAATGAATAAAATGATGCCAGTACATTTATTCCTTTAATCTGTGCTTACGAGGCTATTCTGAAGTAGATCGCTCAATCGGCCCTTTTGTATGAATGTATTGAGCTAGAATACAACCCCGCATGACTTATACGTATATACGATATATATAGGTACATGAGGAAAACTGACAAAGTATCGTGTGAGTAAGTAATAAATGCAACAAAGCCCACAGGGAAAATTAATACGAGAATTTCAAGTACTTTCGAACTTTATTTCGAGTTGCTTGATAAAGAACTTGAAATAAAGTTCGAAAGTACTTGGAATCCTCGTATTAATTTTGCCTGTGGACTTTGTTGCATATAGGTACATATATATATACATATAGGTATGGAAGGTATTTCTAGAAAGACTAAAAAGGTAAGATTTTAATTGATACACATGTAGATAAGCTTTCTCGAACTAATTAGTAAGATGTTTAAGTTGGTAAGTTCTGATGATATAGTTTGTCTGTTGTTGCTTTCAAAGTTCTGCCTCTCAGAGCTGTACTTGAGGATATGCAAGTATATTGTTTTTAATACACAAACTGAACTTTATAAACGTTTTATTTTGATACTAATCCTTGTCATATACCTTGCAATTTTAGACTTTCCAACTTTTATTCGCTAAACATCATTTCTTATCTAAAGTATACATGTGGATTAAATTGCAATTTATGACCAGAAATTTTAAACACGAGATTAAAGTGAAAAAGAATAAGACTGTTGTTTCGACACAACAATTTGTGAAATTTTATTCTAATAAAAATATAGGTTTTCATTGTGTATATATCGAGTGGCCCCCCCCCAAAAAAAAATACCGCGCGAAATGGGAAGCGCTAACAGAAAAACCGAAAGCGTTAGACTTAAAACAGCTTCAGGAACCGTGAAATGTGAATTACATTAAAGATAACATCTGCTCTCAAGAAGATAAACCATGAAGTCATTCATCAAAAAGAACAATCGGGAAAACATGAATATTGGAAGGAGTTCTCTAAAACGAATAATTAAGACACAAAGGCTAAAAGCTTTCTAAAGAATTGCATCTTGTAGAAAGATTAGTACTGTTAAGGATAAAAGCAACATAAGATGCAGACAGTTCCGTGATAATGTCTCTGTTGCTAATGTTAAAAATATTCTCTACACGGATGAAAAAAAATCACTTTAGAAATTCCGCGAAACCACCAAAATGATGTTGTCTACGGGCATAGTAAAATGTGAAACATTCCATTAAATAGATTGTGTCATGAAACTTCTAGATGCTGCAAAAAGGTTAAGATATCTACACAGGTCTTTTGGAATCTCAAAAAAGAAGTTTATTTTATTGATACTGAAAAGACAAAAGTGAATTCTTCTAATTAAATTGAAATTCTGAAAACAAAATTGTTGCCTGATTGTCGTCGCCTGTTTCAAGAAAATTACCCTATTTTGCAACAAGATCGAGTAGATTGCATACAAGCCACGTTACATAGTGGTTTCTAACTAGCAATACGCCGGGATTGATAACGAAAAAATCCTGGCCACAGGAAAGTCAAGATTGTAACCCAATGAATTTCTCAATTTGTAAGTTACTAAAAGAAAAGGTTTACCGAGGTCGGAGAGAAAAATTCACTGAAACAGAATTTAAAAGCAAAATAAGTAAATCTTGGCAAAAAATTGTCATTAATGAAGTAAGAAAAAGTTTATATGTGTGGAAACAAAGGGTGAATTAGTGATTCATCAAAGTAGTGCCTCAGTCGATCATTTACTGTAGGTTTGTTAAATTTCTGATTAGGTATCTCTTTACAGTTGATATTCGTTTTTTTACCCATGTTAATATTTTTGTAAAGTGCAAGAAAACTATAAAAGTGATCTAAATTGCATTTTTTGCATTCCACGAAGAAAGATTGAGCGAATCCTGCTTATGAAAATTGTCATGAATAAGGAGGTTAGTGAGATATTAATTTTCAAAAAATGTGTCCATTATTGGGGGGGAAGGCTCCGATATGCATTATACTTCTGGTTTCACAGCATTTATGAAAATTTGTTAAGGTTAGAAAGCATAATTTGACATGCCAGTTTGGGACCAAGACCATTTAATTTTTCTTGTGATCATTGCAAGAAAAAATAATGAAAGTTAAAAATTTGTTTGGTTAATGAGTTAAATATTAATTGTCACAAGTATTTAAGCTCTTATGTTTGGTTGTAGGCCAAAGAAGTAATAAAATATATATTTTTTCATTTTACAGGATAGTAGAGGAGACCGCATTTAGAGTCTTGAACAGGAAAGTAATTTACATTACAAATGGAAATCGAGAAAACTGTTCACTTCTAAATATTTTATACCTGTTATTATATATTTCTTGTAAAAGTTTCAATGAAATTGTGTAATTTTTTTTGGCCTTACAATGGATAATAAAAACCAAAATTTGCCTATTTCATCATACAAGCACATTATGGGTATTTTGTATTATTTTTCAATAAAAATAGTTGCAAAGTAATAAAAATTATGTTTCATAGCGATCGTTCTTACTTGACGGTTTACTCCATGGTAATCGTTGGATTCCCTGATAGATGGATTTGTGGAACTAAGTATGGCGTGACCTGCAGAAACGGAAACTTTCAAACGTATATAAAGGGTGCAATTTAAACCTTCCGGAACAGCCTCGATATTGATCTACATGCAGGAGCTGAGGTCTTGGAGGGAGGATGCCCAGTGTAGACTACGATGGTCGCAGGCAAATAAAATAAGTTTAAAAACACATGATCGCGATACCAACACCAAGAGTAAGACCATAAAGAGGAGCATTACAGACAGTCGATGTGGCAAGCGGTTCCTTTTTACAAATGTTTCGTCCTTCCGAAGCTTCTTCAGAGTGACAAGAATATTAAGGATTCAAATTTCTTGTCGCTCTAAGTAAACTCCGAAAGAAGAAAATTTTTGTAAAAAAGAACCTCATACCACAGGATCTGGGTTCTCTAATCTTCATTTTCCATTTATTATCGAAGAACCTCATCATAAATGTAGTCGTAAACAGAAGAAAAAACGCTAAAGTGAGACGCTAGGGTAAACGTGCTTTTTTTTGTGTGAAACCTCAAGAGCGGTACCTGGAAGAGGGACACACCTTCCCAGCTACGATGCCTCATGCAATTTCGAATAAGAATGAGACTACCTAGGCTTTATTCCTTCATACATTTCCATTTTACGCTTTATTAATATAGTTTAGAACACTTTCTTAAATAGGTTGTAAACCGACCCAATAGGGGTCATAGTATATTGGATTTAGATCTAATGAATAGGGAAAAAGAAATTGGCGATAAAGAGATTGAGAAAAATGTGCGAAATAGCACCCATTGTGAAATTCTATTTAAGTTAAAATGGAACAGGTTCTTAGTAGAATAAATGAAGTTAAAATCCAAGACTTTAGACAAGCGGACTATGATGGTCTAAGGAGGAACATGGAGAATGTTGTTTAGGGTTTAGCGAGTGAGGTCAGGTCAGGAAATGCGAGATCATTGCGAGCAGTCGAGAGGGAAGATAAAAGTACAGCTAAATACGAAAAGAATATATCAGGAATATCAGATAATGATTAGGCAGTTAATTGGCGGAATTATATGAATATTCCATTTAGGGAAAGTACACCCAAGGTTCTCGACGGGAAATGTGTGCCAGATAAAATTAAACATTATATCGGCATTAAAAGGGAAATATTTAGGAAAATAAAAAAAGTACGTTTAATTAAGGCAGAGATAAAATGAGCTTACTGGGGACATTTAAAAGTTAATTAGGGGAGCAAACAGAAATAATGAAATTAAAGCGACAAATAAGGTAAATGAAAATACCAAAGGTTTCTTTCAATTATGCAAGATTAGTAATACAATGACTAGGATGTTAAATCATTATTTTCCTTCTGTCTTTATATTCGAGGATAATCTAATTGTGCGTGAGAGGGCCTTGATTTTAGAAGCAATGTGGTAGGAAAATTAGAGTATATTTTAATTATCAAGGAGATTGTCTCAAAAGAATTCGAAGTTATAATTAAATCTATTAAAACACCAGGCAATGACGAGATTTTTCCCAGCGTTTTGAAGGAATGTAAAGATCTGTTAAGTGAGCTTCTAGAAAGCATATTTATAAAATTCATTGAGACTGGCATTGTACCCAATGGCGTGTAAGAAATCTTATGTGATTCCTATCTTTAAGGAGGACATAACAATTATGTAAATTTACTGGCCAGTGAGTTTGGCATCAGTGGTGGCGAAAATGATGGAATCTGTAATAGCAAAATCTCTTAAAGATCACGTGGATAAACTTAATTCTATTAAGGAAACTCAACGTGGTTTTACTAAAGACTAATTATGTGTCACTAACTTAATTTATTTATAAAAACGTGTAGGATACTGCAGATAGAGGCAAGAATAAGGATATTGTTTTTTGGGTGTTGTAGTAGAGGTTTCGACCAGGTGCCATACTTGCGATTTTTTAATAAAGTTATAAGGCATGGGATCAATGGAAGGATTTTTAGGTGGTTTAAGTGGTGGCTTAGTAGGAGACAGCAAAGAGTTTAGTATAGATGGGATTAAATTTGAGTGGGAAAATGTTTCCATTGGGGTTGCTCAGGAATTGGTGTTGAGACTTTTGTTGCTCTTGATTTATATTAATGTTCTCGACATAGGTATAAGTAGTGAGCTGTTCAGGTTTGCCGATGACACTAAGTTCGGATTATAACGTTTAACACCGATGCTGAGGTATTACAAAATGGATTGAACAAAATCTTTCAATAACAATAAAAATAGCAAAAGGAATTTAGATAAGATAGTGTATCGCACTTAGAAGAAATCGCTGTGATCCCCTAAATAATTATAAATTGAATAAAAGATTTTAGGAAGATCAGAATTCAAAAGAGATCGAAGTTTGCTTATGAGTTTTGACCACCAACAAACAACGCAGCGCTCAAGTGCAAAAAAGAGAGCAGCTAATCGGTTGTTTTATTGGGAACGATGCGTGAGAAATAGAAGTGCTGCTGTCATCTTGACTATGCGATGCAATTTTGGGCAGTATTATAGAATGGATATGGGTTTGCTTGAATCAGTGCAAAGAATGACTAGGGTGAATAATGGATTGATAAGCTTATTTGATTTTGAAAGACTTAGGTGACTATATTTACATACGTTGGAAATGAGAAGAGTTCGAGGGGACTCGATTGAGTTCTTCTTGCGAGAAAAGGGTTATAATAGGAGAGACAAAGATGAGGGTCTTATTTTTAGTGAGTCAGGTAGGGCACGCAGCAAATGGTTTAATTTGGATAAGTTCATTTTAAAAGATGGAATGCATACACGGTATTCAGGGAGTAAAGAGTAAGACAACAAGGTCTGCTGACCAGAAGTCGCGGGCTCTCACTAATTCTGATTTATGACCTTCAAAACTTTCAATAATTTACGGACTAATAGTTATGATGTTATTGCCAAAACAAAATAATTCTCGGGCTAACCCTAAGAGAACATTGGCAATTATATCATTCAAAAGAGAATGTATGTATAACAACGTAAAGTTTCCAAATCTCGTTAGAATCGGCCGAATAGTTACAATTTTATTACTGCAACCAGGCAATGGCGTTGCCACTCTCCCTCCTACGGGGGGAGCTTGCCCTTCGCTGCTAAGATTAAAATTTAAAAATAGCAGCTATGGTAAAATTTTGATCAATTTTCTGAACTTTGCCAATTATAATAATTTTAAAATGGAACTCTAAACTAAATATCGCCCCTTTCAAAATATCACGTTGCTAAAATATAGTTATAGAAGAAGATATAAAAAATAAATTTTATGAACTTCAACATTTGTAATTCTTTGAGTTTAAAATAATTCCCCAAATTTTAATACTTATATTTATTTCTGAACTTCACCATTTTTTTTTTTAATAATATAAAAGAATTATTACAAATAACTATCATAAAAAACATAAGTCATAACCAAACTAAGATGTAATTTTTATTCAAATACTTAAAAAATCCCCTCCTTAAATTTTAGTTAGTGATGATGATGACAAAAAAGAAGAAAAACAGGGACCGACCGACCGATATATTCAGATATACAGTTGCCCACAACTAGACTTTCACGCGACTAAAAATATATAGTAGATTGATAAAATGTGTAAATAATAATAATAATGCAAACTATGTGAAAAAAATTACGATAAGAATGTTGGCATCCCTAAGTGCCGTTGCTGATAGATCTTCATCTATTACTACAGGTGTGCACAAAAACCTCGATTTCTGAACTTGAAACTATTCCGGGAACTTATAAATGGAATGCGGGAAATGAGCCCAAGGTCCTTTCACAGAAAGGCTGAGGAAATATGATAATTCTTTATGGTTTATTTTGATTGTACCAGTTTATTTGTTACCACTGCTCTTCTTATTTAATATACATATGTTAGAACTAGGAACTTATTGGGTCTTTTTCTTCCACGGATATTACATTTTCTTTTCAATTTGCATTCTCTCTTCTGTCACTCAGATGTTCATCTTTCTCCACCTATTTTGAGTTTTATGGTCACGGTGAATTTATAGCTTCTCCAATTCTAGTATATATAAATTGTTGCTATGCTTAAGTCACTTTCAAGATCAATAGGTGAGGATCGTCGTCGTGCATTTTTATGCTAGGTAAAAAATCGTCATAGAGACCATCGAAACAATCAGGTTGCTATGGCAATGAAGTTATGCGGCAGGATGAATTTAATATTAGTGCTATTATATAGCGTTCATATCACTTTGCATTCCACAGACGTGTATTTCAATTGTGTAACTAAATATCTACATATTTAATGGAAACAAAACTTGAACTACATATATATATATATATATATATATATATATATATATATATATATATATATACATATGAAATTAAAAACTTACAAATTATGACGTGAAGGTAGCAAATGAATGCAATGTCCTGTAGGAAAAAATGAAATGGTGTATCCAAGTACTTTCGAACTTTATTAAGTTCCTTATCAAAGATAACTACAAGAAATAATATTGAATTAGAGGTATATATACGAAAGAAAAATATGAAAGACCGCCTCAAAAACAAGAAATCACCCTTGAAGAAGACGGAAGGGTGAAGGTAAAGATTCACATTAAGAATGACAAGAAGCAGGTAGTAAGGTCAAACTGAAAAGACAGAAATGGTAACATATTAAAAGAAATTGAGATAGCCTAACATAACAGAGTAGTGACAATTAAAAAAATAAAAATAAAATTGGGGCCACATAACTAAAGATTATATATAAAAAACTTTAGAGAGAAGTCAGACCGAATTTATTTGAGTATTAGTCTTTTAATTATAGCATCTATTTATATAAGCCAGGGGAAAGGTTAAAATTAGCCCATTGGCATATAAAAGCACATTCAATGATATTCTTTTTTATAGATAGTATGCCGAAGTAACTCTGACGCTCTATCCATAACTGTCTGTATATTTACTACTAACCATAACTGCCTGTTTAGTAAGAAACCACCAAAAATTCAAAGGAATAATTTGTTACAGAGGAAAATAGAATTGAAGTCCAAAGGTGACCTTATTGCAATAGACATCCACCTAGGTGCGTAAGTTTAGGATGGAAGAAAGAAATGAGAACAAACAAAATTAAAAAAAGATAGCACAAGATATTGAAGATGATAAAGATATGAATGCTGCCAAAAGTTGTAAACTAACATATATTTTAATATTAAAAATATGAGTTAACCTTTGTTATAATCAACAAATAGGAGATTAATTTATACCCTTTGATTGTAGTGTACCGTCCGAAAAGATCAGGATACCTGCATTGCTATGATATCTTCACTATCTTTTGCCAGACAGAATCCACGGTACCTAAAATTAGTATATTATAGTCGACAGGTGTAAGCTCAAGTATGGACAAAGAATATGAAAATTTGAATGAATACAACCAATGTTGACAGCTGATAAGCAAATTATTTGAACAACTGAAGTGTAACAAGTGATGCGAACGAAAGCAAATCTAATTAAAAATTATCAGTTATGAGTAATTAATATTTAGTGTGGAAACCTTTATTCTCGATGAAGCTTTGCCATCTCCTGCTAAAGGAACGAACCAACTGTTGACACTCTTGCGCAGGAATTTTATTTCATTCATCTTGAAGTAATTTCCAGATTTCTTGCACTATTTTTGGATTGCTAGCTTTATACCTCTATCTCTCTGAGCATCTTCCATTTATTTTCTTTGGGGTTCAGTTTGGATTCTATGCCAACCAGTTCATTAGAGCGATGTGTTCTTCGTCGATGAAAGTCTTTGCCTACTTGGCCAAGTGAGAGGGAGCATTATCTTCGAAAAGATTTGCAGGTTAGGCAGACAAGACTCGCAGATTGGAAAAAGCAATATGTGCAAAAAAACGCCCATTGACACCAACCTAATTCCCGCAGTAGACAATGTGGATTGCTAGCAATTGACAGGCAATCTTTAACTTGGTCTACACGAACGAACCTCATGCCATCGGATCCAAATAAATTGAACTTATATGCGTCACTAAAGTGGACTTAGATCTCCGTTGTTCATTTGTACATGTAACGTAATCAGTGTCGAATGAATAACAAGCTTCTTTATCTTCGCACTGATCAATGCCTTGACCACAGGTATGCGACGTGAAGAAGTTCTTTCTACAGCTGACGTAACATAGTTTCCCTATAAATTTTGAAGGTCAAAATCTGAATAATCTCTTGATAAACTACTTCAACTCTCATGAAAATATCTTTCTTCACAATTTGGGTAGGCCTCTGTCTTCTTATGCCTACGAGTTCATTTACCTGCTTTATATAAGCCTGTATTGTCAATGCTTGACAAAAAATAAATTACTACCCATTCAGAGCGTTTGACAGTCTTTGCAAATGCTATAGTTGAAATGCAGTTTACCTTCGTAGCCTGACGATCAGCTCTGGGATATTAGAGACGCGTGGCCAATTCCTTAATCATGCAACATGGACAAGAGCTGTTAATAGAATGATAACCTAAAGTACACGAGATTTAATTGAAGTCATTTGCTATTAAAACAATGACGATTCTCTCTGAAAGAAACCTGAGCCTCAGATTATTTGGGAAATTGAATATTTCTAGTAAGTGTCTTATCTACTGATAAATTCTGTTTCATTAGACTAAATTAGCATAACCTTTACCTATACTTATTTTATACCTTGAAGTTATTGGGCACCAATTTTGGAAACTTTGGATTTTCTCTTATCTTTTTTGATATTTCTCTTTTTTTTAAGCCATAAGTACTAAGGTATTTTACGACCTGCCTTTGTGATTGTAGCAGGTAAAAACACTTTTATTGCTAATTTCATATTTCGCCCTTTGTGGAAGAATGAGAGAGAGAAGGAATCCTCCTCTCCTTCTTCTGACTTCCCCAGTTCGCCGTTGACCGCTCTAAATTCATCTGCTCTATATACTGCAAAAATTAGAACAATGGAAAGACCATTAAGTGGGTATGGCGACTTCGCCCTATAGAACCTTATCGCGACCCAAGGCAATTAAGGTAGTCTGTTGGCGATGAATCTCTCTCCTCGTGTAGATAATTTTGGAGTATATATTCGACACCTCAAAGTTCACATGCAGATTGTGTCTGAAGCCGCCGTTCAGTACGTTAGTCGTAACGTTTTTGTAGTCGAGAAGGAATCGATTACATTCTCGTCCAGAGAAGAATTGAGTGATTGTCGAAGAGCAAAGAAAGAGCTAGTCGTCACTGAGTGTTGTTCGTGGAAATAGTTCGGCGCCCTTCAACCCTTCTCACCGCGTCTTCGGATTTTAAAGATCAGAAAAGCCATCCTCGAACACCCTCCATTTGCCTCTTAAGGATAAAAGTCCCCCTCCCCCAACTTTAGTTTCCCGAAGGGAATTGAGCGTCCCGAACTTACCTGCTTGGTCCTACTCGTCGCATATCAAGGTAAAAGGGATTTAACCCATGCTTCGTCACGCTACTCCAACCTTTACCGCGTCGAACCTTAAGGATGCCCTTTGCTGTAGAACTTGCATAATTTTCAAATCATTTCTTAATTAATTATCCCTCGGTTCAAACTTAATTGATAGTGTTAATCATCATAGCAGTTAATAGTCAATATTTAATTGCACTGCCATTTTACTTGCCCCTATATGTTTATGTAATCTTTAGTCCTATTAAAGTATATTTTTGTAGCCGTGTTTGAATATTCCAAAAGCCTAGCAACTGTGTATGTAAAGCACTTTTAGAACCATCCCCATGTAGAGCCATAATTTTGGTCGGCCAGTAGGCTTATGTGCGTATAACGGCCTACACTGGTCATACCACGACACCCATTCAAAAATAGCATCTTTTGCTCTAATTAATATGGAGCTAATTCTAAATTCTTATGCGTCCCACGTTCATCGTTATTGATACCAAAGAAACACGGCAAATATACACCTCTGGCAAATAATATAATGCCCTCTATTGAGTCAGTCACATGATGTAATTATACATCTGTAGTAAACTAATTCACTATATATTGTATATTTATTTAATTATTTTAATACTTATTTTGACCTTTTACTTTAATTGCAGCCATAATACTTCGTGGCTTTAATAAGAAGAGAGTAATGTTTGCTCAAAATGAGCTTGAAATATTTACATCAATCAGAAGAATTACTATGGAATATCCTCTATTATATAAAACTTAAATGAATAGGGTTGAAGGAAGTAAAGTTGATGTACTATTGGAAGGAAAAATCAGGATATTTTAACTACTGTTGAAAATCGTCGTAGGGACAATACATAATTGCCTTTACCTTTTTATCGAAATTTCATAGAGAAGTCTTAAGTCCCATTAAATACTATTCAGTTCTTAGTACACTAAGTAAAGAAGAAAAATGATAAGGAAAAAAAGAGTGAGGAAACAGTGAGAATAGCATAAGCAATGATCAATGATGGAGCATAAGTACACAAAGTCTCGTAAAACGTAATACTAGGTCGTTGATAAGTAAGGCATACACTCATTTACCAGGAATTTATTAGCATAATGGCTACAAATTCTTCTTGAGTAACTTCGATTATTTCCCATTTAAAGTTTTTCACTTCTTGTTTCTAATAAACCCATCACATCCATTTAATGAATAATTTTCGTGTCCTTATGCATATTTTTGGGGGGAAATGGGTAGTGAAAACCAACAACAACGACTCATCTCAACAACAACGACGCGTCTGGAACGACGCGTTATCATGAATTGTGTTTGCATAGAAGTGAAAATGTTGGGACTCTGAGAAATAAAGTATCTAGCTAGCCAAATTAGAATATTTGGAATGGTAGGAAAAGGATGTCATATGGGCGATCAAAACGAAAATGACATCCTAGATATAACACGTAAGCCAGCGTAAGAAGTTTAGAAAGTTAAGGAAGAATCCGTCACTCGCTTAATCACCCGTCCCAGCTGTGTTTGTTTTCAGACTCCGATTGCTCCCCTTTACCCTGCGATAACGCCGTGCGCGGCCATATCAATCCTACCCTCATATCGTGAGGCAAGTTTGATCGTCTGGAACGACGTGTTATCATGAATTGTGTTTGCATAGAATGGCGCCAAGAATTCTTTAAGGACTGCAAGGCCCTGAGGCGTCTATCAGATCAGCCACCTGGGTATTTAACCCGAAGCTCAGTATCTCTCGAGTTGATTGAAATCCCGCCATTTACTCCGTCCAGACTGCCGTCTGTTTCCCGTGACCCCCCGTAACTCATCGTCGTACGTCGTCCAAGATATCGTCAGCAGATTTAACTTTGTTAAGCTTTGGCCCCTGTTCAGAAGAAAGTTATCGAGCTCTCTTCTTCACGGAGAGTTGTGCGGCTCTTTCATCTTAACAACCCCTTAAAGATTGCCATCTTTCGAGACTGAGACTCCTTGTTGATCCGCAAAATCGTCTTGAGTTGAGATTACGTCTCTGTGGAGCAGAGAAAATCTCATTCTTCATTCCGAAGTAATTCAACTCCATCTTCAAGTCCTCCGAGTCACGACTCACTGAGGTATCTTCTTGAAGAACTGCGCCGTTGTCTTCCACCCCTCATCTAATTCGCCCGCGCTTGAAGGTAAAGCGATCGCGTATGGTCATCCCCAGATTACCTCATTAATCTTCACTTAATTCATTCAACTACCATAAGTAATTTGTTCCCCCTTTTATATATATATATATATATATATATATATATATATATAAAAATTGCCCCCTTTTGTTTATATATATTAATCTAAACCCAAGCTAGTCTATACAGGTATACCACGACACTGGGAAAGAAATTGTTTAAAACAGGAACGAATTAGTTATAAATACCTAAACACTACCATCTTATGACTTACTGGGTAGAGCTCGATCAAAATCTAAGCATCAGTCTGGAGCTCCATTTTGCTTTCTAAAGTTAACGAAAGAATGATAGGCTCCATTTTTCGTTGACAGGACTTTTGAAATGTACTTTTCTTAATTTTAAGAAGTAGTAGATAACATATTTTATTGTAATCAATCTATTCTAGGATAAGGAAAAGGGAATTCTAAATTTACTTAAGTTGTTTACTTATTCATCCCTTTGCTTCGATTCCATCCCGAGAATATTCTACAAATATAGAGCTTTATTCTCTATTGTAGTAAAAAATGAGATGCAATGAGCAAGTAGTTAAACAAAGGCGTAGTTAGAGCTCGGATAATGTTGTTTGGAATAAAACAGAGACAACTTGTTCCGTTGTTTGTTAAGATTTAAGTGAATAAAGGGGGAACTATTAATTACAACAGCCTTTTTTTTTACAGAGATTGCTGCAACTACCATCTGTCACCCAGAAGAAGGTTTCTGCGATGGAAGTGGTTGTTTTGTGTAAGTGCTAATACACTATATCTTGGCGAGGGCCATGGTTAAGTAAATATTACATTAGATTTCATTTATATTTATTAGATTATAATAAGACCAAAATTGACGAATCAAAAAATAATAATGAACATTTTATTCATCATCTACTTTCATGTTTATAACTGTGAAGGAACGGTGTTTACCTTTCATTATACATCTGCTGCACCCCAATGTTTACTAGGAACTTTCTTTATAAGGCATCCTTTATCATTCTAACCATCTATATATAGCCCGGGAGCAAGACAAGGATGAAATAGTTTATTAAAGTGTGTAAAATACTAAAAAAAAGAAAATTATATATAAAATAACTCAACTCAGATAGCAACAATAATTGCAAAGAATAGGGAAACAAGAACTTAAATGCAGAGAACGCGCTCACCGGTTACACAGCAAAAATCTTACTTCACTTCCTTTTTTAATAGTTATTACACTTCCTCACTTCTACTACTTATCCCTTCTCTCACAACATCTTTATTTCAGTACTATATATATATAAAATATATATATAATATATATATATATATATATATATATATATATATATATATATATATATATATATATGAGGAATTAAACCACACTTCCTAAAGACATATTTATTCTAGAACAGTTTCGGTGTATCACATACCCTTCAATTGGCAACTGAGTAGAAAATATACACCTCTGACCTGATAGGCAAAGATCATATACACCTCTGACCTGATAGGCAAAGATCATGTTACCTGATTAGGGCTAGGCTTTTTTCACAATTTTGTTAATCTGCTTACATATCAAACTATTAAAAGAATATTGACCTTTAGATATATTGAAATTGACATAACTTTTGTTTCAATGAAAATTCTTTCCTTGAAAATCGATGGAATGATTAAAATCTCTAATATGACAAAATACTCCACGACTCTCATTGCCAACTCTGATGTCCCTCTTAAATTTCTTCCCGTTTCACCTACATAAACATTTTCACAATCTTTACATGGTATTATTATATATACCCATTTATCCTGTTGATCTTTAGGATTTCTGGAAATCCTAATTAGGTTTATAGAATTATTATATTTAAAAGCTATTTTAATTCTTGTTTCCTGAAGTAAGTGCTTTTGTGGTGCACACAATATGTGCAAACACAAACCCATGAAGTAGCAATGTGTACACTCAGCCAATGTAAATAAATTTATGTGTGTGAACTGAAACAAAAAGAAACTCAAATGAAACATTTTAAGATGTAACAGGATATTTTAGAACCATTCCCAATATTGATTTCTTGAAAAGACCAAAGTCGCGGTAAAAAGGTAAATTAAGAATGAGACTAATTATTTGGTGGTTGAAAAATGGAAACTTAAAATGGCTTATCCAGATCATAACGAAACTCGGTGAGCATAAAATTACAACCACAATATTATATTTCTATTTTGTTAAGGAAGACGAAACAAACGCTTGACTAAATTTCACCGTTAGAGTAATTTCCTCACGAGAGGAAAGGTTTTCAAAAGTAAGCATATATATCTGTATTTTTGTAAATGTGTCCAAGTATAAAACGAGCAAACCGAGGAGGAGAGAAATCATTCGAAAAAAGTCATTCATTCGAAAGAAATCAATTTCGAGGAGCAGTTTCACATGTCACTCGGGTTATACCAATCAAATCATCAACTCCCCATTAGTAGATAGCTTTTATGCAACTGATCTTACATCAAGAAGAGTCTTAATAAAGCAACGAACATTAAGAGAGTTGTATTTAAGCATCATCAAAGATTAGACCGTGAAATCGATAATCAAACTAATTCGAACTCTTCCTCCATTTGCTACCCAAAGCCACTAAATAAATAGACTGCATTCTTCTTGTTTTCATCACCATTTTGCTCGAAGAGAAAATCATATCAGAATTTCTACTCATCTCCCAGCTAAATATATTCCTCATTACCTTTTGGAGTCGGGTAATAATTTCTCGCAACGTTATTGTATCACCCAAATCTGGTTTAACGATTAACGTTTTGCAAAAATATTATGGGAAGCGCAATAACAAAGAGGATCACAAAACGAGGTGGAATATAAATATATCAAGGTGATCTTCTCATCATCCAAATCACCCAACATCCAAACTTCATCATCTAAACCAGCCAAAACCTCTTCACGCCCTCCATACTTTAACTTATTTAGATTTTCATTATATGGCAATGTTATACATTTGCTAAAGTCTGTAAGACGTGCGGGTTATTACAATAGTAAGTGTCCTAGCTGCAAAATAAGCTAAAGTTATAAACCAATCTGGGTAATACAGTTCTGAAAAATTAGTCCTGATTTTAACAATTTCTTCGTCTAAATAAGAAGGATGACATATTATATATGCTCTAAGAAACATGTGAGATATTACATAATTTTTAACTATTATTATCGTATTAAGAATTACGTATATATGCATTTGAGCGAGTTAGTGCTCTTCCTGTTTACAGATAATTTTGTGGATAAGAACATCTAAAAAGGGTAATTCGTTGACTTCTTTCCACTCATATTTAAATTTAGTTGAAGCATGCAAATTATTTAAGTTACTGATAAAATGCTCAAATTCAAGACTATCAGGCCATACTAGAAATAACATTATCTATATAACTTAACCATATGAAGCTAGAGGAAGCAACTCTGGGTAGGACTTGTGTCTCAAAATACCCCATGAAGAGACAAGCCAATATCGGTGATAAACTATTTCCCATACTTAACCAAAATTTCTGTCTATAAAACTCATTATTAAATGGAAACACATTATCTGAGAGACACAATATCTCTCAGATAATGTGTTTCTAGTTAGTAATGAGTTTTATAGAAAGAAATTTCAGTTTAGACTTATTGTAGCCTGCCACAAGCTGTAGCGAATCGTGTTTTAAATCATACATTAAATTAGCGGCCTCCACCTAGAAAACATAGACTTCAACAAGGGAAGATTGGTGGAAAATTCCAAATTAAATTATTCATATATATATATATATATATATATATATATATATATATATATATATATATATATATATATATATATATATATATATATATATATATATATATATATATATATATATATATA
Source organism: Ceratothoa steindachneri (assembly GCA_963969495.1). Classification (NCBI taxonomy): domain Eukaryota; kingdom Metazoa; phylum Arthropoda; class Malacostraca; order Isopoda; family Cymothoidae; genus Ceratothoa; species Ceratothoa steindachneri. The sequence goes on along the minus strand of OZ018321.1, from coordinate 21,483,844 downwards.
TATATATATATATATTAGCAGTCATAAATTTATATTTTATTTTTGCAGAGAGAAATTGTGTGACAATGGAATTTGTCAACCAGATGGAACCTGCCTCTGCTATCCTTACTACTCCGGAGAAACGTGCAGTAAATTAGGTTTGTTTTAGGTTTTATATATTTAATTTAATTAGATATTTATAGATAAGATGACGCTTTAAGCAAGTACTGAATATTCTGCCTGCTGAGGATTGAAATTCTGCATAGAAGACAAAAATTCCTTTAGAGATTCAATCCTAGCAAATATCCAAACATATTTGGACTTAAAAGTGAGTGTATGTAGTATCTCCATGAATTTTCTTTGTTCATTTTTTTCAAATTTCCTTTTTAAAAGTTAATCCTTGTTAAGAATTTTTTTTTGTTATTCAGAGCAAGGTTATTAAGGAGCTATTTCACTATTTTCCACAAATATTCCACTTTTTAATTTATTATTTTTAAGCCGGTTCTCTTGTTTATCAGGGCAGGAATTCCGGCAATGATGTATAGTTTCCTAGTCTCACTTCCGAGATGTTTTTTGTTTTCTATACAGGAACATACATACGAGGGGCAGTCAATAAGTTTTGCGAATCGGTAGGGCAAAACAGAGAAAGGGAGATAGCTGTTTGTGGGGGTGTTAGGCAAGTTTTGACAAGTCAGGACCTGCAGCCGCACGCTCCTGCCTTGTTTATTTAAGAAGCAGTAGCTGATCGCAGATTGTCAGTCACAAATTTTTCAACAATGTAGAAGGTTGAGCACCGCGCATTGATCAAATTTGTGACCAAGGAAGGCAAGAATGCAAAAAAGATCCATGAATGCATGCTTGCAGTGTACGCCGACACCGCCCCTTTCTATGCAACCATTGCTCGCTGGAATAGAGAGTTCCGCCAGGGTCGTGATTCTCTTGAAGATGACCTCCGTCCAGAACGCCCGTCAGACGTGAAAAACGAGGACAATGTGGCGTGTGTGGAGAGGATGAGTCTCGAAAATCGACGGGTTAAGGTCGAAGAAATCGAGCGAGAACTTGGAATATCACATGGAAGTGTTATAAACATCATCGACGACAATTTGGCCATGACCAAGGTTTCTGCCCGTTGGGTCCCTAGAAACCTAACGCACCATGGTCGACTTCAACATCGTCAAAGTCCAAAAGGCCAGAGTTGCACAAGCTGCCCTGCACGAGTGCGGATTCGAGGAGCTCAACTATCCCCCCTACAGTCTAGATCTGGCCCCTAGCGACTGCTTTTTATTCCGCCAGCTCAAGGCTGCACTGCGTGGACGCCGGTTTGGGGACGATGAAGACGTCCAGTTTGCCGTCCAGGAGTGGATTGAACAGCAGTCGGGAGATTTCTGGTTGTTGGGAATTCGAAGCCTCAGGGACCAGTGACGCAAGTGCATTGAAGTTATATAAAAAAATAATGGAACACTTTTCCTCATATCTCGTTTCCTTATATCCGAATTGCAAAACTTATTGACCGCCTCTTGTATAGCCAGATTCTAAGAGTACTTAGAAAATAATTGAACATTGTCATGAATGACATGAATCTTAGGTAGATATGTGAATAAGTATGCAACAGAATTGCAATAAAGAATAATTACACAGGTCTGCGTAATTTTTATATTTAATCACTTTCTTTTTTAGTTATTATATGCTGTTTTAGAAAAACTGGTAATTTAATTAACCCATCGATGTTTTACAGGTTATATCTATTGCACTGGATTTACAAGGAAGCTAAACCAATAAACCTGTTTTTTTAATCTGTAACGCGAAGTGGATGTAATATGTAGCATGAACAGCCTAGTAGCGCTTGAGGCCAGGAAGATTGTTTGCCTTCCATCCTCCACCATCACATAATTATCTCTCCTTGCCCCTATAAAGCGGAATGATTTATCTCTATATATATTCCACACATTTTATCTTTCTCTAGCTTCACAACTTTTTTTTATATATCCCTCTTACAACCATTCTTCGCCATCCCCTTCGGGTGATAGCGATTTAAACTCGAAGAACAAAATTCTTGTTTCAGGCATAGCGGATCAGACATGCAAAGCTACAGACAATGTGAGTGTCCAGAAAGAAGTAAACGAGCCAGGTTCATACAATGTATAACACATTGTATGAACCTATCAACATACAGGAGCATAACGCTCTATCACTGTCAGGACTTCACGTAGTCTCAAACATTGAACTAGGTAGGGTTTTACCCTTCAAAACAAGGATTTCTATAGGGATAAAAACCTAGGACATTTCACTTTTGCCCTCTTTTAACCCATTTCATTACAACCTTCTCCTGACCTGTTTTCTTAAACTAGTCGCGTATCAACTTCTATCCTCTAATTCCTGGTCACAACAGAGAGGTAAGAAGGTCAAGCCCTCTCTCTTCTATTTGATTTCTTTCAGTTTCTATTCTTTTACGCCTTTAAACAGCGTGAAACCTTCGGTCACTAGGCTAGAAAAGTGGACTGGGTGGTGTTAGCCGCTACAACTGAAACCCTTTACGGTCACTCTTGATTGGTCGCCAGGTTTGGGCATTGACGTGATGCAACACAAGTGTTCAAGCAGAGCTCATGCCCAATCATAATACTTTAAAAATTAAAAACAAATTTCAATCTAAGAAGTGAGGACTAGAATTATTCTTGGGCTAAGGTACCCAAGCATTACTAGTGAGCTGGCTTCCCGTGGTAAAGGGGTGTCTTTCGCACCAATTATTACCCATTTTAACCATATGGAGCTGTTTACAAATTTTGGACGCCCACGTGGTGGCATCCTGACTGCTCCCATTTGGCAATAGTAGTGTAGCACTCTTCCCGGGAACCTAAACCCAATCACCTCTTTTCCCTGGAGTTTCCAGACGCGATCCCAATTCTTCAAAAAAAAATCTTCTGAGTGAGGAGGGGCACCAATATTGGAGCCAAGCCCGAACCCCCCTCGCCCCAACTACAGGGTCCTCATAAAATGGCTTATACACCAATGTGAATAATATAAGAAATAAAAGTAAGATACGAATTTTATTTCTGTAACTTTGTTATTTCTACAATTACCAGGCAGATTCGGGTACTTTTGGCATCTGACCCAAATTCGAAATGGAAAATTACAGTGTGGAATTTATTGAAACTCACCCCAAAGAAAAGTAAGCAGGAAATCACTTTCTGAGCGAGAATGACTGAAGAGCTAGCTGATAATGGAAAAAGATAAGGGGTGAGTGTGTGTTGAGGGAGGAAATATGGATATTAAGACGTATCTTAATATCCATTAGGATACGTAGTGGCTAGTGTCGCTAATGTGTGAAGATATTCGTGCCAGTGCAGCGGTATTATTAAAGCCACCGCTTCGGAAATTCGAATAAATCATATCAAACCGTAAAGAAAGATTTCTGACACTTTTCATAACCTGCTCCCAGCTGTGCATGATAAATCTGTTTCCTGCCCAACCAAGATCAAGAAGTGTGGCGGATCGTTGCTGATTAGTTATAAAAGCATAGATAGCGATTTATTACATTGTATGTTGCCAAGAGGTTCTGGTTGTCTATACTTTGGAAGATATTTCTTATAGAGAGGTAAAAAAGATATTTTGCTCAAGAATAATGTCTATTGGGCAAATCTATTGACTCTTAGATGAGGAGAGAATCCTTCAGTTTTTTCCTTTGCAGAACTACGTGCGTGGTGGCGTGCGTACCATGTTATCATCATTAAGTGGTATTGAACTTCATCAGGATCCACACCAGTATAACTGGTAGTATTAAATCCGTGGTCCAGTTGATATTATGGCCCCCTTTCTCTCCGCGTTACCCCTTTGCGAAAATATAAAATGACACCGTCCTAAATACAGTCATTTGACTAAGCCCGGCTAAATGCAGCAAAGTGGCAGTCATGCGTAATTCGTAGTTTTCTCTCCGGAAAAAGTATGCTCAAAGGGTTCCTCCTGGTATATGTAGAAATTGCATGCACACCCAGCCCAAGTTCCCCTTCCAGTCTTGAACTGGATTTTAACAAATATGAATTTCAGTTAATAGGCAGTCAAAGCAAGCTACTCGATTAGCTGCCCTTTTCATCCCGGCAGCTTCTTGACTCACGTAATGGGCAATTTTCCTTTTTACGCACTATGTATTGGATTTGTGTTAAATCATTACACTGAATTTAAGCTGTGGAGTTATAAGAAGTATATTTGTACTGACATCTTGCGGCCAATAATTGTGTTACTCTTTGCCATTTTCGAATTGGCAATATCAGACTGAGCCACCAGATTTGACTTACGAACATCCTTTGGAACTGGACGGCTGCCTATATTCAATTATAATGTGTCAGAGAGAAAGATATCGGGAGGTATTTTATTTTGAAAGCATCCAACGCTCATGAACACAATCATAGGTCTGCTCAGGAGAATGTGGATATGATTATCTACATAGGGCACACATATTGACGATGGTGTATGCGGTTATAACTGGGCCCTTGGGCGATACTTTTATTCCATCGGCAGTATCCTGGAGAAAGAGACTGGATATGATATGTCTGGAGAACGAAAGGCTGTAGGGAGCGTGTTATATAGAAGGTAGGCTCCTGGCACCAAAATTGCATGATTAATACGCTCAACGAGAAACTCCACAAAATGAACGCTTGGTGGACTTAGCAAATCCTAATAAATTGCCTTAATGTGAATAACAGGAATACTATGTATAATATGAGAATAAGAAGATGAAAACACATTTGTCAATTTTTGTATATTAATTTGGATACAAAAATAGAGAATATATATATATATTATTCTGTATGAATAAAAAGAAGGCAAGTGGTCGCGGGAAGTAGCGCGCGGGTAGGCATAAATATACGAACACTAAACTTACAAATTGGACACCTGTGTCAATATGACCAAACGCATAAACAAACAATTCGCGGTTTGGGATAGAGTTATCTGAAGACGGGAGTCTACGAAGTAGCTGGGTAAAAACAAATTTAAACCAAAGGAAATTATAACACAGATATGCAAAATCGGTTCATAGAATAGAGATAAAATTATCTAAAATATATTTTATTGTAAATACACGCCCCCCTTGGAATGAAACCGTATTATTAAGTTGTACAAGAGAGATATCATGATTATTATTTTTATTATTTGGGAAAAGGGGAAGTTCGATCCAGTTAAGACATTAAGATTATTTCGTTCTCAGGTTAACGTTACGGAACCTCCTTAATTTGGCTCACAATTAAAATCTTTCCTTTTTCTCGGAGATGCTCAATTATGGTGTGAAGTAACATCAGGATACCCACGAACATTTGTCCCTATGGTGTGCAGAAGAAATATCTTCAATCAATTATATAATCTGTCATGCCGTAGAGTCAAGGCTTCATTTCGTCTTATCAAATCACGATATTTCTGGCCTAATATAAACCAGCTTCACCATTCCTCCTTATAGAGGGAGCTTGTGCTTTGCTGGCAGATTTTCCGTCTGTTTCTCACGGCCTATCATGATTCTCCATCTAAATTTGCTCTAATAATTCCGAGGCCAAAATTTTTGTAAATTTTCTGAACTTCACCATTTGTAAGTCTTTTAGTCTTAAATTTAAAAAAAAAATCGATACTTATATTTATTTCTGGACTTCACTAATTTATTTTTTATATTATAAAGGAATTATTAGGGACAACGGAACTAAAAGAAAATTTTTTATTCAAACCTCGAAAAAATCTCGTTCTTAAAATATAGGGTTAACAGGTAATTATTTCGCTACTCCCCGCTACGGGGGTCGCTTGCACTTCGCTACTAAGATTACAGCTATGGTTAAATTTTTATAAATTTTCATCCCTTGCAAAATATCACGTTGCTAAAATATAGTTATAGAATAGAAGATATATAAAAATAAATTTTCTGAATTTCATCGTTTGTAATTCTTTTAGTTTTAAAATATTTCAAAAAATAACTGATAAAAAAAACATAAATCATTACCAAACTAAGATGAAATTATTATTCAAATACTTAAAAAAATATTTTTAAATTATAGAGTTAGTGATGATGATGAAGTGATGATGATGATTATTGAGGATAACGAGCAGTAGACGAATTTTTCCTCTAACTCCCTGTTCCCTAGTTCACTCACGTACGTAAAGATGCATTTTCTCATCTCACATCTTTACTACGTTTCAGGCAACTGCAGCCATTATAGAGATGTGTAAATAGATAGTTTTATGTTCGAATAATAAAATAGGAGTACCGGAGACGCTGGAAAGTGAGCATCCTTGAAGACTACGATTGGTTTTTCAAGAGAGATTTTGCATAGCAGAAACGAAAACTGAAAACTTTCAAAGTAATTTCAGCTTCGCTGATAGTAATTCTGCTGCCTTTAACATTTTAATATTTAGATCTTACAATTGGCATTTTTTTTGAAATAAATGTGCGAATTTATAAGTTATGATCATATTCCCTTTTTTCAAATTCATCCAAAATAAAATACAAATCTGGTAGCATTGTAGCGGCCCGAAAATCTAGACTAACCCCAATCGATCCAACTCGCTTCCTACACTAATCCGGAAGTGAGAAATCAAAAGAGAATGAAACGGATTGTATGTACAGTCATTTACTAACAAAAAAATACAATAATAATTACAAATATAATTCTAATTTATATTTACAGGAAAAATAAATACAGGTGCGCACTAAAAATAAATAACCTATACTGATTTCCATTTCCCCCCAAAAATGTGCACACTTCAAAATGAGGCCAAATTCCCCAATCCAAACAAGACACAAAAGATTATAACAGACGAAGGGAACAAATTTACACAAATATATCCACACAACGAAATTAAAAAAAAAACAAAAAACAACCGAACGAAAAGGGTCACGGGACTATCACTTGTGCACTGGGGGTGGGTGATAGTAGGCCAATATAAAAGGGGGCAGGCTCGTCAGCCAATGCACGTGGGCAGTGCAGGTGGCAAGCGAGGTATGAAAGTCCTTCGTTTCAGGGCTGGGCGGAGCACTGGCCTAGAGAACCCCTCTCGCAGTCCGTCCAAGCTTCCACTTTCTAAATGTACGCACAATGAATTCTAATTTACAGCTTTGACAATTCTTTAAATATTTACCTTTATATTTATATTTGATAAAAGATTTTGTTTCAAAATATAATCTATGAAAAGAGAATACAAACATCAATAAAAATTTTAAAAAAATAAAAAATTTAAATTCAAGTTATTCACACACACCCGTTCGAACAGAGGGAGGGAGATGGTATTGGGAAAACGATGGGAGAATGGCCATTCATACACACACTCATATTCACTCCACCACACCCCTTCTTCCTTAGGCCATTCTACAACAGTAGCTGAGAATACACTCTCAATCCTTACTCATGGTACCTTTTATACTCAATTGCACCCTTCTGCACCCATTCACACTCTTCTACTGGTCCCTGGCTACGCTTAGCAATCAATCGGGGTTGTTCATCAGTCGTCCTGTCAGTCTCATCTTCATTATTGATCATCTCGTCCACCATACTCTTAGCCCTCATTACCATTTCTCCCATCTCACGACAAAACTCTTTCATACTCTTCCGTTCAGAACCTTCACTATTCATACCCACATTCATCAGCTCCTCACTCACAGCTCTCAGCCAACTCAAGGTACACTCTTGCGATCAGAAAGGTCACTCACATCCCCTATATTCTCAACAGGCAAACCAGAAACCCCTTCGAATGGTTCCCACCAGAAACCTGGAAAATCAGCCACTCCATCAAACTCACCCCTACTATTACTATTCAAAAAACCCGAAAAATCAGCCACACTAGGTTCATTCTGCCCAAAAACACTATCATTTATACTGTTTTCCAAATCAGAAAAATCAGGCACAGGCAGCTCACTCACTTGTCTACTTATACCAGCCAAATCACTCACCTGTTTTTGCAAACACTCAATCTCTCTTTCAAGCTCCCCCATACCAGAAAGACTCTGCTCAGACTTACTTTCATTCGTACTTGCATTCTTCCTTTCACTTTTCTTTGTACACTTTCTACTCCTCGAGACTAAGACTAGCTCTTTCCCAGACAGATCCATACTATCACATTCAATCTCATCATCATGCACTTTACCTCTCTCTCTGCACAGTTCATACACTGGATGACTCACCAGGTAGTCAGGAGGTTCTCTCCATCTCCATAACTGACTCTGATGAGACCGCACTCTCTCAGTTATGCCGCCATTCAAACTCTACAAAACATACGTCACCCCATTTTCTTAAACTCTCACAACTCTATAAGGTCCATCAAACATCGCACTCATCTTTCACACATTCAACCAACCCTTCACTTCTTTCACCTTTAATACTTTCACACCTAATTCAAATGAACGGAACTTTTCATGTACCTCACGCCATACACTCTGCTCACTTTCACTCAAACGAAACCTATCTTTCAATCGCCTTTCAAAATTCATCACAAACTGACATGGGGACATTCCAGTTGCACTATGCACAGTCGAATTATACGCCCACAACACTCTTCCAAGACATACATTCCAGTCATTAACTGTCGTACTCATCATTCTCAACATCTCACACAAGGTTCTTGTCGTACGTTAAGCCAATCCATTTAAAGATGGTACATACGGAGTCGTTCTCACATGCTCCGCACCATTCTCTCTCAACATTTGCTCAAACACTTCTCCTACAAATTCAGGCCCATTATCACTCAGACATCTTCTAGGCTTCCATACACACATAGGATAAAACAACTGCTCAACCACACGAGAAACAGTCACACCCCTTTTATCTCTCACAGGCGCTGCATACACAAACTAATTTTTATGATCAACCATAACAACCATACCAATATTCCCAGCACTCATACACGGCAAAGACACACAATCAATCACTACCAATTCAAACGGTTCTTTCGCATCAACTTGCAGCATCGATGGTTTCACTTGCACACCTTGCACCCTCTCGCTTCTGACACCTTTCACACGTAGTTGCAACATCATTCACAACAGTTCTCAGAAATGGATGGAACACACGCTCCTTCATACAATCCCACAGCTTAAACTTACCCATATGCCCATAATTATCATGCACAACCTTTACCAGACGAATCATGCCAACCAATGACATCACAGGTACATACATATCATTACCACCCTTCACATGCCTCACAAAATATACAACATCCATACAAACAACAAAATCCTTAGCATACCTTTTAAAATCACTTAAACACTCAGACCATTCATTCACATCAACACGCGTCATTACACACCTCTTCAACTCACTAGAAAAGGACACATCTCTTGCATCTCTAGAATATCATCATCACTTAAAATCTCATTCTCATCATCCATGACCAATTCAATCATACCGCAAAATTTGACAACATTCTTTGCACACTTATTCAACCTCATCACCTCACATTCGCCTTTCATAATACAATATTTATCATCATTCAAAGACGAATCATTCAATCTCTTAAAGTCCAACCCAAGCAGAAAACAACACGGCATTTGCTCATCTTTCAGAATCACAAATTCATGCTTCACATTCACTTCATTACCCAAACTCACTTTCAGACTAACCTGTTCCCATGCCACTATGAGGCCATTCCCTAATCAATTTATCCGTAACTTCACAGGTTTATGCTCGCAAAATACAAACTCATCATACTGACTCAGATTCCTCTCATTCACTAAAGACACTTGCGCTCCAGTATCAATCAAACCACAGAACAACATTTCACCAACTTTCACTCTCGCTTCCAATACATAGAAGTTACAAGCACACCAACATCAGCACTGACATCCACACCATCATTAACTCCCACATCATCACTCACCACACACTCATCTTCATCCAGACAATCATTCTTCTCTGTCATATATGAACACTTTTCAATCACCCAATTGTAGTGCACACCGCTCAAACACTGCAGATGCACCACACAAGCATTCAAACCCTTCATCTTCTTATCTTTGTACACAATCGGCCTCTCAACACCAAAGTGCACATAAACAATCACTTCATACAAACGACTCACTACAATCAACACTTCCTGAAATGGCGGGACCCCTTGCATACAAATTGCTCTCAATTTTTTCATGAAGTTCCGCACCCTTGCCATACCAATGCTTTTAGGCTTCATACATACTTCACTCATTACCTCCTTCCTTTAGTCATCCACACTATCTGGCACTCTCACATCTACTCCATCACTCTTCAAACTTGCAAACCATTCTATACACTCTCAAACGCGGAATCACCACCACCCTTACTCTCCTTTCCATTCATAATCCCTTTCGGCAAATACTCAGGATCACTCACTCCACACACATTTTCATCATTCGTACCAGGATAACTTGGCATCAAATAAGCCACTCCATTCCGTTCACCAGGCACATACTCAAACACATAGTTAAAGTCACTCAAATCTTCCAAAGTCCTTGCAATCCTACTATCAGCCCACTTCATACGCTGCAGATACACAAGAGGTTGATGATCTGTTTTGATCACAAACCTCACACCATACAAAAACGATCACAACACTTTCAAACAATACCTTATCGCAGTCAACTCTTGCTCCAAAGTCAAATACTTTCGTTCTGCAACATTCATAGCCTTATATACATACACAATAATTCGTCTGACATTCTCTTCATTCAAACGCTGCTCTTGCATCAGAAAACCTCCCATACAATACTCACTTGCATCTGTATATGTACAATTCAAGCATTTTAGCATTAACACTATAATATGTAAACGCCAAATCAACATCTTAAGCCGCTGCCTCTTTCAGTTTCTCATACACCTCATTCATCTTATCATTCTACCTGACAACCGTCCTACCTTTCTTGTCCATCCACTCAGTCAGAGGCTTACTCACACCAGAACAATCACGTATAAACTATCGCTGGAACTCAATCAAACCCAAAAACGACTTCAGTTGCTTAACAGTCCCCGGTTTGGAAACATTCGCACCTTCTCAACATACTTCGGTGATTTTCGTAACCCATTTTCACTCACCATATGCCCAAGGAATTCCACTTCTTTGGTCACTTTCACCTTCACACCAACACTCTCCAAAGTTCTCAACACATCATTCACCAATCTCATATGCTCCTCAAAAGTCTCAGTCATAATCAAAATATCATCTATAAACACAATCACATTCTTAATCGCAACCTTACTCAACACAACATTTATTGCCCACTGGAAGGCTCCAGGAGTATTAGCAAACCAAAAGCTGAGGTTCCGGGACTGGTAATGCCTCTTGTTAAAGAGAAGCCAGTCACTGGCCTGCTCTCCTCAGCAATGGGCCTCTAGTAATACCCCCGTACCAGATCCAGCTTCGTAAACAACTCCATCCCATGCATACTATACACACTCAGTTACCACACACATTGGAAACCTTTCTTTAACAGTCCTTTAATTCACCTTTCGAAAATCCACACACAGACGCAATCTTCCATCCGGCTTACGTACAGGCACAATTGGACTATTCCATGCACTCTCACTTTCTTTAATCACCCCCAATTGTTCTAATTTCACACACTGTTCCTCAATCTCATCAGCAACTGGACGTGGGAAATGCCTCGGCCAATGATAGATTGGGGAGTCCTCCTTCAGGACAATCTTGAATTCCGGGAGATTTGCAACCACGAATTCCAGATCACCCTTACTGAGGGCTCCCTTTCGTTTAAATATCATTCGATACACATCCTCCCTTTCATACTTAGTCAGACATCCATCTAATTTCACCATGCCCTTGACTTCATTATACGTTCATTCACATGTATTTTCATTTGCAACATTCACCCTAACATCTGTGTTATCATCCATACCTACTGCCCGCCTGCAGGAAGATCTTGGGAAGATTAGGGAGTGGTCGGACACGTGGCAAATGCCTTTTTAACGTGGGCAAATGCAAAGTGATGCATATCGGCCACAGAAACCCCCATTCTCAGTATATCCTTAAGAGCACTGCTATGGAATCCATCCAACACTGAGAAGGACTTGGGTGTAACAATCACTAGTGACCTCAAGTTCTCAAAACAGTGCATTGAGCCGGAGAAAAAGTCCCAAAGGATGCTAGGCTATATTAAGCGCCAGTTTGGTTATCGGAACCAGGAGATTGTACTGTGCCTGTACAACTCACTTGTCCGACCGCACCTGGAGTATGCCGTACAATTTTTGAGTCCTTCATTGCGAAAGGACATCGCGAGATTGGAACGCGTACAAGCTAGGGCAACCAAACTGATTTCCTCTATCCGACATAAAAGTTATGAGGATAGACTAAGGGAATTAGATCTGTTCTCGTTGGAAACCCGTAGACTGCGTGGTCAGCTCATCGAAGTTTTCAAAATACTTCGAGGGTTCGACAATGTTGACTACCGGGATATTTTCACACTGAGTGAGAACAGAACGCGCAATCACGGCTTCAAACTTGAACTGAAGCGTTACAACCGCAATCTGTGTGGAAACTTTTTCACCTACATTATCTGCGGTAAGTGGAACGCACTTCCAGTGGAAGTTGTCAACAGTGAATCTGTTGACCAGTTTAAGTCAAGACTAGACAAAGTCTTGAAAAGTGGCCGTTTAGGGACGCAAAACAATTAAACAGCCATGTGCCCGCTCGATTGCTAGTCCAAAGGTACCCTCTTTGAATGGACCGTAAAGTCTCCTAGGGTACTTACTTTCCTTGTTACTCCTTGTTACTCATTGACAGTGATAAGGGGATCTAGTAAATTTCCGACTTGGATCCCTCTCACATGTCCTTTAACCCTGGGGTCCGCCTGCACACATACGAACGGAATATTTATTCTCATCAAGCCATCAAACACACAAGCAACCCGCCTTACCTTATTACACGCATCCTTTTGATCCAATATCACAGTGTTCTCACCCACATTCAAACTAACATCCTTACTCCAACTCACTCTAACAGACACCCTTTCACCCTTCACAAGCCTCACACTGTCCATAGCAGTCACCTTAATAGTAGTAAACACACTCATCAAAACACTACCATCTTTCCCTACATACAACTTATACACCCCATTTATACCAATCTTTCTCTCAATCTGATCACTCACAGGATGCACAACCATACGATTCATTTTCATAAAATTATACCCCAAATTCACACCATACTCACTACTCACCTTATGAATCACAGAGAATTCACATTCATTTATTAACATACCAGGCATTCGAACAGCTGTCCTTATAATTCCAATTACAGGCATTCTCTTATTACCAATACCTACCAAACTACCCTTACACTCAGATAGGAAGGCTTTTTCGCTCACCTTGTCATACACATCTTTATACCCTAAGCTCGCCTCGCACCTAGAATCTTTTAAAGCCAAACACTCAATTCCATTCAATTCCACCTTCTCACTCACACACTCATACTTCCTATCAGACAGCACTTCAACACTAGACAGACTTACCAACATATTACTCACACTCATGCACCCAGAGGATACTTCACCAGGTACCCTCTTACAATTCGGTTTCCCGCTTCAGACTTTCCATTTACACCTTGCGCTCTCAGTCTAATCCAACACTTTTCACTCGAATGTCCTTCCATCGCACAATAGCTACATACATTCCTCTGGTCACGAGACATCCTCGGATAATGACCAACCTTTCCCCAATTACGACAAGCATACTTCATACTTCCCCCAGCAGTTGCTCCACCATTTAACCTCGGACAATCTTCCTTCAAATAGCTTATTTCTTTACACTCGAAGCACTCTTTCACACTTTCCTGGCAATCCTTATTCATATGCCCTTTCTTACCACACCCAAAACATGCACCAGACGTCCACCTAGATTCTGCCAACATATGACCTTTCCTTCCACACCGACGACATTCCACAATCTTTCTCACACCATTCGGTCTCTCATTTGCTGGGACATACACGGTTTTTCTCTCATATATCCGTTCCCACGCTTGACATTCATATGTCCCCTTCCATTCGACCACCCTCTATTTACCCATCCATTCTGCCGGCCCAAGAGGTTCGACATCACTCCAGCTGGTGCAGCCTTCAAGGCTTACGTGTAGCTGACAAACTGCTGGGGTAGGGAAAAGCTCCTTGGCTTCTTACTCCTAACATTCACATTGTACCATCCATCCTCTTCTAGATCGCTTTTATCATCAAATCGTCCATCTTCCAACAGCTCCAACACATCCTGCCACATCAACCGTTCACCTGTCAGTCTCATTCTCTCCTTTCTCTGTCTACTCAGCCATTCACTCACCTTTCGCGGGATCGTGTCCAGAAACTTCTTCATAAGTGGTTTACATTCATTTACATTATCATCACCATACCTCTTTCTCACCATACTCTCAAGCCTATCTGCATACATGTTCACACTTTTACTCTTTTCCATTCGAGCCTTCTCAAATTCATTCCCCCTTTTATACTTGACACTCTCTTTCATTCGTTTCACCTGCCCGATCAATCTCTCCTTCACCACATCATACCTCGGTTCCCCCACACTTGTAATCACGAGGGAAATCTCTATTAGTTTTCCCTATAAACATTCCTCCAAAACATTCATCCAATATCCCTTATTTTCCGGGTACTTGAGCTTACATTATCGCTGAAATTCCCTGAGGAATTCTTCCACACTTTTCCCACCATGTAACCTAAACCTATTTACCTTTTACACTTACCTTATCAAAATACCCTTTCCCACATTCACTTCACTCTCACTTGAGCTGCATTCACTCATACCAATCATACCATCACTCTCTCCTTTATCCGAGTACAATAAGCCGACACACTTTCCTTTACCTTCCTATCCCTCCCCTTTGAACCAGTCTTCCTTCTTCTCTTGCATTCAACTCTCTTCCATTTTCCTTCCTTCCTATCACTTATAATCACCCTATCCTCTCTAGACTCGGACACACTCCCATTGATCCCATTAGTCTTATCCCCTTCAGTCGGAGCAGGGGTCAAGGTCGATTGTCCTGGAGCCGGTCCTGACCCCTTCATCATGTCTTATAAGTCCTTTATCCGTTGGTCGACCTGCTTCTGTCTCTTGTCCATTTCTTTCCTCATCCTGTCTGTCTTCTCGTCCATACTCATCATATCACTCTTTAATCCATTGATCACGTTCCTCAACATCATACATTCCTCCTCTTTCTGCATCAATTCCAGCCTCAGTCTCACGATCTCATCATGGAGGCCCTGTTCCACAGAGGCCATCCTCCCAGTTTAGTAACAGTGATAGACAAAGGTGAAAAACAACCAAACTACCTGTCACTCTAATTGGGTATGGATTACAATCCAATCCCGTCACGCTCCCGGTTTCGTGGTCTCACGTCCTTATTCAGGCGCCAAATGTAGCGGGCCGAAAATCTAGACTAACCCCAATCGAACCAATCGGCTTCCTACACTAATCCGGACGTGAGAAATCGAAGGAGAATGAAACGGATTGTATGTACAGTCCTCCCCCAACAAAAAAATACAATAATAATTCTAAATATAATTATAATTTATATTTACAGGAAAAATAAATACAGGTGCGCACTAAAAATAAATAACCTATACTAATTTCCATTTCAAAAGAAAAATGTGCACACTTCAAAATGAGGCCAAATTCCCCAATCCAAACAAGATACAAAAGATTATAACGGGCGAAGAGAACAAATTTACGCAAATATATCCACACAACGAAATTAAAAAAAAACAAACAACCGAACGAAAAGGGTCACGGGACTATCACTTGTGCACTGGGGGTGGGTGGTAGTAGGCCAATATAAAAGAGGGCAGGTTCGTCAGCAAAAGCAGGTGGGCGGGGCAGATGGCAAGCGAGGTATAAAAGCCCTCCGTCTCAGGGCTGGGCGGAGCACTCGCCTAGAGAACCCCTCTCGCATTCCGTCCAAGCTTCCACTCTCTAAATGTACGCACAATGAATTCTAATTTACAGATTCGACAATTCTTTAAATATTTACCTTTTTATTTAGGCCATGAATGGTCTTTTGCAGTCTCCTTCTTTCCTTATGTTTTTAAAATATAATCTCTGAAAAGAGAATACAAACATCAATAAAAATTAAAATAATAAATAAATTCCAGCTATTCACACACACCCGTTCGCACGGAGGGAAGGAGAGGGTATTGGGAAACAAAAGTGGGAGAATGGCCCTTCATACACACACCCACATTCACTCCACCACAGCATCATCTCATAATATTTTATAATTATGTCAAAAGTATAAATTATTAGCTGGAAAACCTTGACAGAAATCCCGGCGTTTCGTTTTTCCGTCTTTCTATCAAATTTGGAGACACAACCTTTGTCTGTAGTGAAAAAACTGTTTTCCTCACATTGCTTTCATTGAAGCACTTAAAAAGTTTTTTTATTTAAAGAGTCGATGCATATTCAAGTGATAGGAGATTCAATTCGTGCATAGACAAGTTTTTGGTGAAGATGTTAAAGGTGGAATACTTCTGTGTTTAGATAAGCAACTATACCTTTTTTGCGTTACTACGATAATACAAGCAAGTGAGCAATAAATTAATTCCGCTATTATTGTTGTGTCAGCATTTTTTAACGAACAACTGATGAACAATTGCGTAAATATTTTAATTCACATATGTGAGTGTTAGGATAAAGGTCTATAAGTACTGGACATCAGGAATTTTACAAATACTACAGTTTCCGAGCTGGGGAGGTATGAGCATACCAAAAACTAACAACAATAAAGTCAGTGGAGTTAAAACAAAATTAAAGAATGTTTTTGGGCACAAATAAGAAATAAAATTACAAAACAACAAATTGATTTTGAACGAAAAAAAAGATTTTCGCAAATTCAATTAAAGCAAATCCCTAGTCGCAATAATAGGTGAAGAGAAAAAAGGTTCCACGTTAATCTGAACACAATCATATGTTTCTATAGTTTGAAGTATATAAGATGGGTACGCAAATCATTTAATGGGTATTTACATCACCGAGATTTATTTCAAACACTGAACCAATTGGCGCTAAATCGAGATCAAACTACTTACTTTTACTTACTTTTAAGAAAAGCTACTCAATAAAAAATCACAGAAGTCCAAAAGGCCCAGAGTCGACCATATGGTCTTTTATGGGCCTCATTATTAACTTAAAGAGTTATTACTTTGCTTTCTGCATAGGTCTTTATGTTTATTTTTGAATAGTAACTATAGTATTTTCCTGTCCATTGAATGATATAAGGTAATAGAGGTAAGAAGAGCTGTTATGCATCAATCAAGTTTGCTGGCTTGGTCTATTACAAAGAACACGTCTGCCTTTCGTAATTTTCTCGATACGATATTAAGATAAAGATTCCCTAATATCTATTATTATTTCAGAAGACATCCAGCCTCCCTCCTACTTTATTAAGAACGAAGATACCGTCTACATTGAGCCTTCACACGAAGGTAAGAAATAAAATAAAAAAATTCATAGATCTATTAATGTTGTGAAATTTTCTCTAGTCGGTTGCTTCTTCCAATACTCTATAATATACCTCCAAATTATTACACCTGAGAAAATGTTAAAAAAGTTCCTTAGAATTAAACACAATGGGAAGTATAATAGCCTAATAAAAAACAGGCTACTGTTGATAAAATTACTAAAACGATATTAATTTACATTAAAAACTATATATAATTTAATAAAGATTTGTGTATCATCCCGCCACAGGCATAATGCTGTCTTCAGTGATTGTTTTCATCTCTATTACTTGACATTACGCCATTTTATGTGCATTTGCTATTTTATTTCTGCCTACACATCATTATTTTGTCACCTGGGGTTGAGCGGAAAAAGTGCAAAACGGAAGTTAAAATCCTCACAAAAATTAGAAAATGATTAAACTTGTATATCTCGTTTATTACACTGAGGAACACAATTTTTGTTGATTTAGGTCTGACAGCTGTTTTTAACTAATTTTTCGGTGCTGAATCAAAAACTGATCTCTGTTTTTCTCTATCACGTCAAGTTTTTTAACGTTTCCAAATATTGATATACAATGAAATATGAAAGAAACAGGCATGATTGCAATGTTTATTTAACACTATTATGTTTTAACAAAGGATATGGCTACTGTAATTATGTAATTATAATTGTGTGCAAGTATTTAAGGTAAAAATTTACGTTTATCGCTCTTTCTGGAGTGTTGTTCAACTTGAGGACTATCGTGTTTGATGGTCCAACAATAGTCAGCCATCATATGTACATCCCATCTACCCTGATGACGTTCGTTCATAACCTTCAAATCTTGGTCAAATCGTTCACCTTGCTCGTCGTTAACAGCACCTAGATCATTCGGAAAGCTGGCAAGATGGTAATGCAGAAAATGTAGTTTAATACTCATGTTGCAACCAAGCACCTTGTATCTCTCCAATAGATTCAGAACAATTTCTGTGTAATTACTTGCACGTGTATTTCCAAGAAAGTTATTGACGACGTCTTTGAATGATAACCAAGAATTCTTCTCAAGGTTCAACATAATCCCGGTCAACTGTTCATCTTGGATGAGCTGTCGAATTTGTGGACCATCAAACACACCGGCCTTGATTTTTTCAATTGACAGACCAGGAAATGTCAAGATAATGTACTTAAAACAGTCGCCATCAGTTGGCAATGCCTTTACAAACTGCTTCATGAGACCTAGTTTTATGTGCAGAGGTGGGAATATTATATTCTTCTTGTCAACAAGTGGCTCATGTTGAATGTTGTAATTTCCAGGTTTAAGATCAGAAATTGGAGGCCAATTCGTCTCAACCCAATGCTTTCCTCGAGCTCAGCTATCCCACATACAGAGAGAGCAGGGATACTTTAAACACCCAAGTTACTGACCAAGAAGGAAGCACACCATTTTAAAGTTAACACAGATGATCCAATTGTGTTTGTTATATTGCAATAAGTCAATGACCCTATTTATGTCTCCATGTTCTTCACGAAGACAGATAGAATGCCGAATAGGGACTGTACCAAATAAATTGTCAATGTGTAGAAGGACATTCGCCATTCATTTGGATTGCAGATGAAACCCCTACTTCCTTCAGTAAACTAGGAATATTTTGGCAATACACAAAGCCGCTTCCACTTCGAAAGTACTGCAGAAATGTACTTTCTCTGGTTCGAAAGTATGATACTTGAGCTTCTTGTTTAAGTAAGTTTTTCTCATTTAGTCTTGATGCTAGTATTTCTGAAGCTTATTTTGATAGACCCAAATCACGTGCCAAATCATTCAACTCCTGCTGATCAAATCCCCCTTCGAACCGAATCCTCGTGAATTTAGAAATCTGCATCATTGCTGTGACTGCGTTCGTCAACATCACTCAGATCTTCTAGAAGAGGTAGTTTTTCGAAAACTGCCACTGGAATTTCAGCTCAATGAGGCATTGGCCTTATAGCTGACGGTAGATTAGGATATTATATTTTACTTTTATTTTTCTTGTTAAATCCTGATGTTTTCACTAACCAAAAGTAACAGTCTGTGTAATGCTCCTTTTGCTCTCACCAAACCGTGGAGTTACCAAATGGCAACCTTTCACGTGTTCCTTTGGTCCAGATCCTTAAACTCTCCACACACTGCCCGTACACTTTATGGGGGGCCCATGGCTTGTCTTGATCACCGATTTTTACTTTAAAATATGCTAAATATGCTCCTTTGACAAATGCACTGATGTTTGCCCTCTGACTTGGAATGGTGAAAATGCCACAAATGTAGCAGAAGGAGTCAGAATTGTTTAGGCATTTACGACGAGAAGTTGCAGAAACAGACATGATTTGAAAAAAAGGAAATATACACCTACGAGTATCTAAACAAAACACTAAGATGGAATAGTTACCAGCTTTGAAACTAAAAAGAAAGCATATATCGAAATAGAACATACAACACACACCTCTCA
This sequence comes from Ceratothoa steindachneri, assembly GCA_963969495.1. NCBI lineage: Eukaryota > Metazoa > Arthropoda > Malacostraca > Isopoda > Cymothoidae > Ceratothoa > Ceratothoa steindachneri. The sequence goes on along the minus strand of OZ018321.1, from coordinate 21,463,959 downwards.
CCGCACTGTCTCAATGGTGACTGCGCAAACAAGTTTCCACGTAGCTGTATATGAATTCAATCGTAATTAGCAGGCAAATCTTATTACAGCTAAGCAGTGGAATTTTACTTCTCTGGTTGGTAAGCTGTGGACAAAAAAATAGACGTGCTAGATAAAAGCTGCTTACAAATTTGGAATCAGTATGCTAATTTTAGTCTAAATCAGCACAAAAATCTAACTCAACAGTAATTTTGTTTCGAATTGTTCCCCGGTGTTATCTGTTTTAAAACTAAGGTAGATTTTGTGCTCATGAATTTCTATGCTCTTTTTAAACAAACATCGAGCAAGAAAACCTATCACCTTCTGAACCAAAGGTAAATTTATAAAAACGAACTTACACTTTCAATCCTAAGTGTCCATAAGTATCTAGTATGACTATGTATCTTGCAGATATTTTCATTTTTCCCTTCAAAAATCAGCACTTTCTTTACAGACCTATCATTAAAACCTTCTGGAGGGGGCATGCCTTTTGTTTTATACTATATAAATAGAAAAACAAACAAAATTTATATTTCTTTTAATTATTAATTATAATTTGCCTTTAACTAATATGTTTATTCTTCCTTACCTTCAAATACGTATCTAGAATGTCGTTTCAAAAGGACTGTCGAAGAATTATGAGGTGTACAACCTAGTCTGTGGGTCCGCACACGGATAAATAGGTGCCCGAAAGCTGAGAAGCCGTGCATGAATGATGAGTGGGGAGGTAGGCCTCGGTCAGTTCAATGAAAGGCTCAAACAAAAATGGGCATAAGCGAGTGCGTGAAGTTGGATTTAAAGGGTTCATAAAATGCTAGGATTCATTCAAGGTTACTTAAAGAGACTACCCCCAAATAAATTATTTAATTATAACAAAGAAAAGGTAATCACCCAAAATCTATACACGGGTCAAGATTGAGGTATTATGCAATTGCAATGAGCAGATCGGACATGGGCTAATGCAATAGGGAAATGAAAATGAGACTCGGTTATTAACAAATTATGGAGAGTGGGTAATACCGTCCAGGGGGGATTTTAAAAATGGGTGGAAGGACCTTTAGTTTGTGGACTAGCTTCTTGGAGAAGTGGAGGTGGGGATGGAACCAAGGCTCGGATTGCACTGGATGAGAACATCTTACAGCGTGGCGATGAAATCTTGTAATGGGAATCAATTACCTCAAGAAAGAGCGATGGGAGGTTGGAACAAGATGAAATACTCGTAAGCGGAGTAGCGAGATACACTTAGGGTTGGGGGAGTGCACTCGGACGGGGTGACGTACGTTCGTGAACGGGATAAGAGGAGTATGTCGCACGAGCTCTTCGAAGAAACCGCTTCACAAACTTGCCTCTAGAGTAACAAGGAGTAACAAGGAAAGTAAGTACCCTAGGTGTCGTAACACTTGATCACGCACTTCTTTCAACACTTTAGGTAGAAACCCATCCGGGCCAGGTGACTTATTCGTCATTAGGTCACTGATCTTCTTGTTTATTTCCCCTTCGGTGAAGTCCATATCCCTTAGCTTTTCCCCCGAGTAGGAATCCATTGGCTGGGGGATGGGACCACACTCTTCAGTAAACACTGAAGGAAAGTATTCGTTGAGGAGGTATGCACTTTCTGCATTATGTGCTTTAATGTCCCCTCCTCATTTCTCAAAGGGCCAATCGTTCGACGGATTGGTTTACGGCTGTTCACATATCCAAAAAACTCCTTGGGATTCTCTTTACAGAGTCTCGCCACTCTGAGTTCCTCAGAACGCTTAGCCGCCCTTATGCTAGACTTCACTCTCCTGGCTAGCCTCCTGTATTCGTCAAAGTCACCCGAGATCTTTGATTGTTGGTACACAGTTGTCTTCTTCTTAAGCAGTTGGCCGATTTCTCGATTAAACCACTTTGGTTGAACAGAAGACAGACGGGGACATTTCAGAGGGATAAAACGCGATTGAAGACTCATGAATGTGGTTTTGAAACTGTTTCACGAGTCTTCAACAACATCGCACACTTCTAGCCTCGCGTCAGTCAGTCCAGCACGAAGACTTGCAAAGTCTGCTCTTTTCAAATCGAGTTTCTTCGATTTACTAGTTGCAGGACCTGCCTTCGGAACTTTGACTACAAATATAATTAGTCGGTGGTCACTGCCACCGAGCTCTTCGTCAACAGAGAGGTCCTCAACGATGTCATCCTCAGAGGTGAAAACCAAGTCGAAGATATTGTTTCCTCTCGTTGGCTCTCTCACCCATTGAGTGAGGAACTCGTTGTTCGCGAACTCCAGGAGTAGTGCGTTCTCGCCACAGGGTTTTCTGGTTTCCCAGTCAACTTGTGTGTTGAAATCACCCATGACGATACACACTCTGTCTTTGACAAGTTCTCCTAGTAGCTGTTACAGATCTCTGTCCTTTTCAACGATTTGGGCAGGAGGTCTATAAAGCACCAGGGTCCTGTATTTGGCAGGACCTATCTCTAGGTTAACATGAAGTAGTTCATGGTCGGATACAAAGTTGCAATCCGTCGAGTTGAGAGTATCCTTGACATACAACATCACACCGCCACCCTCTCTGTCTGGCCTATCTTTCAGGAAGAGCTAGTAACCGGGAATCGTGAATTCACCTTCAAAATCTCAGGTTGAGGTTTTTATCAACGACTCCATTATGGCCACCATCTCAGGTTCCTCTGTTTCAACGAGGCCACAGAGCTCAAGAAACTTATTTCTGATTGACCTCGCATTAAACAGAAGAACTTTAAAGGAGTTCCCTAGTGTAGGACTCCCTACGCTCTTCCGTTTCCCGGGTCTCTGTTTTCATGGTCACACCATTTTTGACGACCTCCGAGAAGGTCGTTCCAGGAGTGACACGGGCGTGCTGGCGCACGTCCACTTTCGCTCTGTTTCGAACGCTCCTTTTGGTGCGTTCCATGACATCTTGAATTAGGTTGGCGAGAAAGGCCTTCCCTTTAAAGGAGAGATGTACCCCGTCCCTTTGGTAGAGGTCGTCTCTACCGATAAAGGTACGATAGGGGTCCACGAAGAAGACTCCTTCTGCCGTGCAGAGATCCGCCAACCTTTTGTTCACTGCGATGATTCTTTCGAGAGCAGTTTGGGATGGACCTCTTCTTGTAAGCATCCCAACCACCACACGTTTGCGGGTTTTAAGCCCTAAATCATCCTCGGCTCCCATCACCGTTGGGGTGGTCTTACCACTAAAGCCAACTTTACCCCCTCGGAGGTAGAGGTCCTTGCCGCTCACCATCAGAGCAACAACTGAATTCTCAGAAATCTGAGCTTTCTCTGCCTCTACTCTGATGTTGTGGTTACCCCGTCCTGACAGGCAGCTTACCTTCACGCTAGTGCGAAGGCAGGCCGCTAGCAGCAGCTGCATATTCCGTGTTTTCGAGGCAGCAATGAGGGTGACATTCGGAAACTTGGGCTCTGAAGTCAGGGTCTTACCTTATGGAAGAGACCTTCCCTTTTCCTCTTTACTCTCCACATTCTTATCTTTCTTTTCCTTCTTGTTTATCTGTTTTTCTCCTATTTTTGGTTCTACTTTTGTTTCAACTTCATTCTTTTTCTTTTTTTTCTTCGTTTCTCCTTTCTTCTTTTTCTCTTTTTCTCTCGCCTCAGCTAGCTTAGCCTCAGATGATGCCGGAATGTCGGCTTGGTTACCAGGGGATACCGACACGTCAATGGGCGGAGCCTCTTCTAGGCATCGAACCTGAGCTGCGTTAAGGGCTTCGAGCTTCTCCAACTTTCCCTCAAGGACCTTAGCTCTCTCCTCTGAGGCTCTATAGAGGTCTTTTAATTTCTCTACCTCTCGCGTCAATATGCAAGTAGTGCAGATACTTTCAGGGCTGCATTTTGAGTAGCAGCCTTCCGGAAAGTCAACGCACCACTTTTCTAACTGGCTGTTGCACAGTTGTGTTTGAGACGAATGGGACCTTTTTTGCCTGACATTTTGAGCGCTTTCTCTCTCTCTCTGAAAACTCTTGACCAATCAATGATAAAAAAATTGGGGTTGGTGAGTTCTCCCCGCGTGAGTCGCTCCCTCCAATCGATCGGAGAGGTTTTGGATCTTTCAGAAGGCACGTTCCATGTGCTGCTGTTCGTCCGACCGAGTCGTCAAACCTCGCCGTGCCGTGCCTTCCAACCAAGCAGCACTGACGGTCCCCGAAGGGGCCCTTGATTTGTCACCAGGTGACAACAACGAATCACGCCCCTTACTTAACTCCTACTAGTTCCCTTCACAACGGCCAGGATCTCGGAGTAGCGTTCAATGGATATCCCGTCACACCAAGGAACTCGACCCAAGGCTTGGCAACCAACATGGGAACAAAGGGCCGTCACCTCGGACCAATGCTACCATAAGCACCCGTCAACGGGCACTGGGAACGGTCAATAATTACGCGCCAGGGAAGGGGTTAACGGGGTACTACCCTCATCCCATTCATCGTGCGCCAACGCCTAGGACACCTCTAGTCCTAGTCTCTCGCAACCAGTGAGCGTCGATTGGCGTTGTTTATAGAGGTTCCAAGGCCTCTCTTTTGACGCATGAGGTAGCTGCCAGGTCCCTATAAGTAGATAGAGGAAGAAAGGGAAAGAGTGACACGATAGGAGTATGCTTTTTTTGTTGTTTTTTTCTTTTTTATGAGTGGGAGATAAGAGAAAAGTAAAAAAAGAGAGAGATGAAGGAGAAAAAGGAAGGAATGACGCACTTAGTCTGGAACCTCGTTTCCAAACAATTTGACAAGGAAAGCCCTACCAGGGGTACCCAGAAGAGGTACCCCCACCGACATAGCTCGAAAAGTCAAAGTTCCACACAAGCTCTCTTGCCGCGACAAGGGGGCGTCACCTCTCCCCCCATTTTCGTTATGAGAGGATAATCAAAAGTTCACGGTGCTGATTTAGCCGACAAGACCTTCAATCTTCAGGGGCTCGACTCGAGACGAAAGGGGGCCGTATCTTCGAGGGACATGAGCTGCACTCCCTGGAGCAACGGGGGGACCCTGAATATATATATATATATATATATATATATATATATATATATATATATATATATATATATATATATACTCAGCTGGCTAAGTGGCTAAAAGGACTCCGGGTACGGCTGCTGTCTCAAGGAAAGTCCTGGCGCGGAACGGATTAGCTCTGTTACAGATAAAGGTTTGAAAAGATACTCATCTGGCACCAATTCTTGCCTAGAGGCATGGGGTTGACTTGAATCTCCTGTCTGGCTGGGGATTAATTTGTCCGCATGTCATGGAGGGGGGGGGGATAGGCTGATTTAGGCAAACGCATGTGGGGTGTCTCACCGGATTCCACGCTAGAATCTTCGTTATTGTAGTTCCTTAGGATTTTTGTTTTAGACGACGCGCTCTCTGCTTAAAAGAGGGGGGCGGGTTCAAGGTGGTCCTCCGAGGTGGTCCTCCTACACTCTTCCCTTCAAAAAGATGGCCTTATATTGGAGCGAAGGGGAGAGGATAGACATTTCCCAAAATGGAAAGGGGGTCGTGCTTGGGGTGTACCAAAGTTATAGGAGCAGGAGATTCTTAACCTGCTTCGAACAGGTGTACATAACATTAAAATCTAACTGACCCGAGTTGAAGAATCGCTACAACAAGGATATTTCAATATTAAGCCGTTATTACGGCAAACTAAATAATGAATTAAGGTAGATAAGGTAGTTACAGAACCGATAATAGTAGTTAATAGAGTTACCTACGTGTGCCTTCAGACCTAATGGCAAGAAATAACATAAAGGGTTAAATAGGGCATGGATAGTGGAACGGAGTCAAAACCTATACACAAAATAAAGATCCATGAGAGTTGACGGAAAAAAATACGCACCTCAGCTACCCGATTGGGGTGTTTATAAGCGAGTTCACCGAGTCTACAACAAATAATTTATTTACAATGGGGACTATAGATAGCTAAGAATTCTTATTTTAATTGTGAGGATTCCCTACAAGGTTCCTACTAAGGCTGCAGGCGACACAATTATCAGTCTCTTTTATATACACTATCCGAAATTCATATTCTTGGAGGAAGAAGCCTCATCTGCAGGACCAAGCTCCATCTCATTAGCCGTCCATTTTGACCCTTTGAGTTTCTTAAGTAGGCCAAGGGACGATGATTAATTTCTACGATAAGCTCTTTAGGCACCGTAGGTTGGGTGTCTCACCGGCTTCCACGTGAGAATCTTCGTTATTGTCCTTCTTAGGACTTTGTTTGAAACCACGCGATCTCTGCTCAAAAAGAGGGGGGAAAAAGTGTTCCTCCGAGGTCGTCCTCCTACAAGGAAAATGCTATTCGTATACAATAGAAATTGTCCCCGACGACAAAGATTTGTCCCGCAGGCAAGTCTAGACCCCGCCCAATTTGAGATAAAACCGTATATATAGGCGAGCTATGAGAAGAATAGCGGAGTTAAGAATTAAGCATTATAATTGTTATTAAGTATTGTCATATCCGTATTAGCGTTTACGGAACCCCTATCAAAATCACCAAGTCTTGTCGCTCCATAATTAAATATTTCGTGTTGAATATATATATATATATATATATATATATATATATATATATATATATATATATATAGACTGCTAGTCACCGCAAAGTAATTTCGTGACGTGCCGCTGCCTCGTTATAGACCAATATTAGAATAAAGCATATATTTTGCAACGTCCTTCTTTACCTTCGGTAAACCCAACCATATTGAAAACACAATGAAGAATTCATCGTTGGAGTCAGATACTTAATTCGCCTTCTTATAAACTCTTACCAAGTGGTCTTGCTATAAGTGGGGAACCAATCCTCCTGCTCCTCCTTAATACCCCCCTCCCACACCACCACATAACTGGCAACCCTTCGTTTCGACCGGACAGTGAAGGTATAGAAGAAATAGACACAACAAGCCATCGTCAGGCAAAACAAGCTGAAGGGCAGTGCGTGAAGGCTGTCAACATCAAGCGGCCGATCTTTAATTACGCAGCAGTCATAGGTTGGTTTAAAATTGTGGAGGTCCAATTTCACATCTCAAAAATTGGATAAGAGGAGACTAATCTTTTGCACGTATTGGCTTCATTTCCTTCTGTGACCGTCAAGCGTCTTTCGGCGGCCATTACAGAGGACCGACACCAAGAAATACGAAGGGATACGGGAGTCGCCAACAAGGACACCGACCCCAAGCCCACTCTAAGCCCAAGAAGAAGGGGACATGGGTATCATCGTTGGACTACCATTTCGAAGGAGCTGCACCCAGAATGGTGGAAGGAAGCATTTCCCACAAGCCGGACCCCTGTAATCAACACTGGAACGAGATGATGCCAAACTAAACTCACGCCATACGTTCGGGTACAGGTTTTTAAAAGTAATTAATATCAAGCGTAGCGTAGAGAGTGTTGTGTTCCAGTAATGATGAATTTAACTGCACAAATTCAGGATTCTTTTAAATTTATGTCCGATGGTGTAAGAATGATATCAGTCCGAGTAATTTAATAATGTACGAAGTTGGTTAATTGTTAATATAAAGTTTACTCATGTTGGCTTACATAGTCCATGCATGCATTAATTTAAAGAATAACTCAGTATGCTCAAGTTCAGTGTCATGGGAACTCGATAAAGACTTGTAGCGGCTCCGAAAACAACGACAAGACGTTTGCCAGGAGTCCTTCGTTCATTTATTACTAATCCTGGAGTAAACAATATTGTAGTAAAACATTTAATGGAAGAGGAAGTGGCATAAATATATTCACGCCTCGCTGTCTCTATAGCTTTATTACTTGCCTTATTATTTGTTTGTTAATTGTCGTAATTATATTAGGTAGAAACCCAAAGAAGGATAGGACAAATTGGTGGATAAATTGTATATAAATGTATTAGATTTTACTATTATCCTTAACTCTATAATTTAACTTGGTGAATTTTTTGAAATTTTTGGAAAGGTTTTTTTTGCTTAGTGGACAAGTAACCTTTCATGTTTTTGAGTTTAGGTTTATTTGAAACTTTTATTCGCAGGGCTGTTTTTTGTATGTTTTGAGCTTTTATCAAAGTTCTTTCTAAGAGTTCAGAAAAAATAAATATAATTATCGAATGATTTGGAATGAAAAAACATACAAATCGTGAAGTTCAAAAAATTGATTAAAATGAGGGCTTTGGCGCTTTTTTACTATCATTTCGTATATAAAACAAATTTAGATGAAAAATCGAGTGAAATAACTTAAAAAACAGGCTTCAGGGTGTCTATGTGGAAAAAAGTGTTTGGAAAATTCTCAACCATATATAAATCTTCAAGGGATAAAGACAATATAATAAAAGGTGAAATAAATTTTAAAAAATGTTTCATGGTATTTATGTTGAAAAAGGTGTTTAGGGTGTTAAAATAAAGAGTCTATAAAGGGGATTAAAAAAGCGGTTTAGAATAGCAAATAGGCCGTAGGCCACACGCCGAAGTAGTGCCTGTGGAACCAAGTTCTATCTGTAAGGAAGAATACGAAGTATGGCTTGTTGTATTATATGGCAGAACATAACATAAATAGGCCCGTTTATTACAGGCATTTATTTATAAGAGTGTCAATGCTCTGTGCGTATGTTGTAAATGCTGTCAGATATTAAGTGTGGCAAATATAAGAATTTCATATGTATCTACCTATGTAATGTTCTACGCTATTTTCTCACCAACTCCCTTAGTGACGGAGGAGTACTGTAGTGATCGGATTATGTAATAGTTAGGCTACTGCTACCGAATTGCCGGATTTAATAGGACCATCAAACACCTCCACAAAATGGACGCGTAGTGGTCTTATTAAATCCTAGCATACTGCACTCATAAAACTAAATATCTAAAATTCGAATAAGGAATTGAGAATGCATAGATTAATTTGTATCTATGAATTTGAATACAAAATAAGGGGGGTAATATATTTGTTAATGTATATATATAGAAGCCAAGTGACAGTTGGAAGAGAGCTCGAGACAAACAATGTACGAACGCGCGAAAGGTCACAATCACTTATGTCAATAAGACAATGCGTAAATAAAGATTTCACGTCTCAGGTTAGATTTCTAGAAAACCGGAAGTCTACGGAACACCTGCTTAAATACACTCGGTGACCAAAGGGAATTGTATCACTAAACTGCCCCCAACGTATCCTGTTATATAGATAAAACCTGGAAGATGTAAGTAAATTCTAATACACGGGACGTTTAAAACTACACCAGGGAGAAGTTAATGAGCCCTGGCGACTACGATTTATCCCGCAGGCAAGTCTATGCCACGCCCCACTGGAAATAAACCGTATATATAGGCAAGCAATGAGAAAAATAGAGGAGTTAAGAATTAAGCATTATAATTGTTCTCAAGTATTGTCATACCCGCATTAGCGTTTACGGAGCCCCTTGTAAATTTACCAAGTCTTGTTGCTTCAGAATTTAATACTTCGCATTGAATATATATAGATTGCTAATTTCCCGCAAAGTAACTTCGTGACGTGCCGCTTGCCCCGTTTTAAACCAATATTAGAATAAAGTATATATTTTGCAACGTCCTTCTTCACCTCGATTATCCCCTAAGCCTTTGGTAAACTAAGCCAAAATAGGAACACTGTGACGAATTTATCTTTGTAGTCAGCTACTTAATTCGCCTTCAATAAGTTGCGTACACACATAGAATGGTGTCCCCGATTACTCTGATATAATTTTGGCCCCATAAAGGAGGCAACATTAGGTATCTCTGTGTGAGTTGAATGTTTCAAAAGTATATCATGTATGCCTCTGCCACTAAAGGTAGATGGGTTATGAGATGCTTCAAGCATGTCGCAGCTCAATCGTATTGGTCGATTTCATCCAGCGTTATGCAAAACGTCTGAGAAAAGACTGCAAAGAGGTGAGGTTTGTACTGGGGCATGTTGGCGACCCTCTCTAAAGGAAGCGCGCAACGAGAGGACCTCTTTCTCATATATGAATTTAAGGTATATTTTTGACACGACACTGTGGGAACCACAGCAGTTGGCAGAGCACGGTGTTTTGGTACATTTAGGGCCATGGTAAACAAAACTAAAATTCACGCAAGAAAGGAAGTGCCGACAAGCACGAACAACATTTTCAACCTAATTGCAATTGTAGCAACATCTTGGTCGTTTGACGTAGGGGCTTACCGGAAAACGAATTTAACCAGCATTAATAAACTTTGTCAGTTCCTGACGTTCGAATATTAAAATCAATGTGGCAATTGGAACTCTAGTAGAGTCGATAGTATTAGTCACCCTGTGCACATGTGTGACGCGTTTGGTACTAAGCCTGCTCAGAAGAAGGGTGAGCTCGTAGTCCTTTAATTCGTTTGAACAGACGACACCCTTAACAAAATTTAATTTATAAATGGATGGGCCGAAACGGTTAAGGCTCTCGAAGACAGATTTCGCACAAGATTATGATGAGAGAGAGAGATGACCCCTCGACTACGATACCACCACCTCATCTTGACCACATCCAGCGGGATTCAAATGATTCATTAACGTCGAACACCTCCACTTTAGCAAGTGCAGTGTCAGATGACAATCTCACGACCAGAAAGCGGGGATGGTCTAAATATGGGTCCATATCGTTGGCATATGGATCCAACGAGCGAGGGAAGGCTAAAAGTGGGCTAGAGAAGGTTTGACACGAGAACCTTTACGAGGAGGTGAAGTTTTAAGTTTATGGCTAGCCATTGCAAATAGAAGGAACTTCATATTCTTCCTAGGGAATCCAGACCACAGAGGCCTACAAGAGCTCGGCGCTACTGAAACTCTCTATTCAGTTACATCCGGTATATCCTCTTAGAGAATGGATAAAGATCCTCCACACCTTCTTTATAGAACGAAGAGGCTTCACGAGTTCTCTTACGCGCGATAAAAGGTAGCCAATGATGGGTTTCTTCTTGGGCATCGGCAGACGAAGGCGGTGGAGATACTCAACCTCCTCGGACCTCCATAAAAGAACAATTCAGAATCAGTCCGAAAAAAAACAAGCAGAGATCAGGTAACCGTCTGGACAAAAACATATATATATATATATATATACTTTCTTTTTCTGCCCTTTCTTTCTCCCTCTTCTTTCTCCAATCTAGTGGCCCTGACGGTTTCCTGACCTCTAATTGTTTTTTTCGGACTGATTCTGAATTATATATATATATATATATATATATATATATATATATATATAATATACACACTTTATAAGGAGGCCTTGCTGTATATATGAATTGTTTTCTTACAGCCGAAGATGCATTTTATATCCCCTTGATAGCCTTTTAACAAAGGGACTGTAGCAGATAATTTTATCTTATTTTGAATTTATTATACGCTTGAAGTACCTATCGACTTAAATTGTCATCGTCTGGTCGTATATTGATAAATAAGTCTAGAGATAAAAAAAAGGTGTAAGTGTAGGAGAGAGATGGAGAAACCGAGAAAAGATTGTGTAAGTGTGAGATGAGTGGTGTTGATGATATGAATGAATGATTGTGATAAATGGTTTTAATGAGGGCAATAGTTTTTGTGCCAGGTTGCCTGGCTAACGCTTTTGCTCTACATTGTGTTTTTCTTTTTGGTTATATTATGTTTATTTACAGCATGGGAGCATTTCTTTTAGATTCTTTTTGTTTTTCCTTGAGGTTATTTTTCATTTGTTTATATTAGGTTCCTTTTAGTCTAGCATTCGAAGCTTTGTTTTCATAATGTTATTTTGCAAGCTTTGTATTTTTTTATATATACTTATGGTTCGGGTTAGTGGAGCACTCATGTGCTCTTATGCCTGTTTATTTTCTTCTTCGATAACTTTTATGCTTATTTGTATTTTATTCATTCTTTATATTTAATATTTGTATTGTTCTTCATAACACTTCTTCTTTGAGTCTTAGCTGTAAGGTGGTTTTAAGTTACCGAAGAAAATAACTCATAATAAATACATAGGTAGATACATATTAACTACATATTTCAAACAGACCTAATGTCTAACAGCATTTTTAACATTTGTACAATGCATCGGTATTAGTAAGCAAATACATCTGTATTCAACAAAAGGGGCCTATTCATTAAGCCATATTCTGCCATATAATGCACAGTATTTAGTTTTATCTTACAATTGGGTCTCATTTCCTTTTCTACTACTATACAATGCTAGGATATATAACTTTAAAATTTTACATCATTATTTTATTCCCTGATACCGTTACAAGTCTTTTAGAGTTCCCCTGATACTCATGTGTGAGGGTTTCAACATGTAGCCTATTTTCGCCATGAAACGCACTTTCCTAGTGGTAATTCGTCGAAGCATTAAGTCTACAAAGAGGAGATCGGTCTCAGTTAGGGAGGCTCCTTACCTCGTTGGTCTGCAAGTCAGTGCGGATCCAAGTACTTCCTCACATGTAGGAGCCGAAGCTACAAACAGCCTCACTCTGTTCTCTTAAGCGAGAAAACTACATCTCGGCTTATTTCCATGACCCTGCGCGTAGATAGATAATTTCGCCCCCACATCCTCACAAAGGCACCCAAGATTCCTCGGAGTTCACGAGGGTGGGGCCCTCTATAACAAGAAGCTTCCTTCACCGTCTTTTTCCAGCAGAATCGTGGCGGAATTTTGGGATTAGGTCGGTAACTGTAGAAGCTACCTCATCGTCCCCACCCCTTACCTCACCACCTTCACTCACCAGCGCCACCCGAACATCGAGTTCCAAGGTAACCCTTCCCTTTCACATTCTCTAACTTCACCGCGAAACTTACCAGCATTACACACACCTCCCCTCACCAGAACATTCGCCGCAGCTGCCGGTGCAACGTAGTCTGCTCCCTCTGCCCCATCCCAGACACACCCAACCCCCCCTGCAGCGCCCACACATCCCATATCTCCCCCATAGCATATTACACTTAAAGACCCCCATTACTACCAACACACACGCATCACACAGCCACCCCCCACCCCACACCACACACCCACATCCACTCCACATCACTCAACGAACGAAAACAAAAAGACGAAACTACACCTGGCCACCCTGCTCTCAGTGGTGGCAAAAGACATGTCGAGGGGCGACTCGCGTCTATACGCTAAGATACTCAATATAATATTCGCCTCCAACGGCATAGAGCAGATCACCTTCCCTTAGATGGTGTTCGCTCTAATAGACGAGCACATAAGTAGACTCGCACTCCTCCCTACCACGGTGGGTACACACACCTCCCCACCGGGACCACCCGGCCCCCACTTTCATCACGCTGCCACCGCAACCTGTCCTGTCCCTGCACCATACTTACCTACTGCTCCTGCCTCTCTCCCAACCCCCTCTCCTGCCCGCACTCCTTCCTCCTCTCTATCAAATCCCCGTCCTACCTCCAAAATAACCCTCTCGGCACCCACTACTCTTCCCCCCACTGCCACCATCCCTCTTCCACCTATCTCCGCACCCTCTTCCACAGCTTCCAACCCTTCTCCCACCGTCACCCCAACGCCCACTCCCCCTCAGCCCACTACACCCCGTGCCAATCCAAAAAACCCTACCCCAAAGCCCCCTCCGCACACACAAGCACGGGACAAACGAAACCCCCCCACCTTCTGCCATTTCCACTCTTCCTCCTTCCACTCCTTCTCCCTCCTCCCCTCCCCCATCCACTCATCCGCCGACCCAACCTCCTCTCTTCCCCGACACCCCTCCTTCATAATCTGTACCTCTCCGACCATCTCTGGCCCCTCATCGTTCAGCTCTACGCCAACCTCCTCTGCCACAAACTCCTCCCACCAAGACTCTACCCCCTCCAAGGCCACTACCCCGACATCTCCGCCCACAGAACACACTCTTCCCTCCACCACGCTCCCCCAGCTAACAACACCGCCGTGAACCCCACAAGACAACAGCCAACACGTGTTAAGGTACTGGCTCCTCATGCCTCCTGGGCAATTACCAAGGAGAAGGGGACGGTACCAGACAAGTCAGCCTCCCGCGCACTCTGCCCGTGACAATAGGTCGACTTAGCTTAATACAACTAAACGTACGCAGTTGGCACGGTATTCGCCCTACGGTCGCCAACTGGGTGTTCAACACACAAAGACCCGACATAGTACTCCTGAACTCCACCAGCCTAAATCCTCCCAACAATAGACCGGCATCTAGGATCTGAAATCCTAGTAAAGCAAAACATACACCACTCCCTCATTAAAACAGATGACACCTCCTTTCTAGCCTGCAATATAGAGACAAGCTCCAGCCCAATAATAGTGGCCACTCACTACAGACCCCCACGACTACAGCTAAACTTAGAATTCCCACTCCGGACCCTATCAAACTACAACCTTCCTATCTTTTTCGCGGGGGACCTTAACGCTTTTCACCCGACATTCCTTTCCCACAACACAAACGATGCGGGAAGTTACTTGGCTGGTGCCTTGCGGCGTTACCGCTGTGAGCACATCGGCCCAGCCTTCCCCACGTTCTTCGGTCCTCACGGAGACACCAAGCCCCCGGACGTTGTGTTCCGCAACGACCATGCCACACGTTTTTACACACACATGTCACTCGGTCCCCACGTACTATCTGACAACATACAGATATGCCGTACCATATACACATCTCCCATACTCATACCTACACCACCTTGCTAATCCCCATATGAGCAAAGAACATAACTCTAAGAGACCTAACAGGGGTGGAAATGTAAGAGGCTCCAGTACAACTAGGACATTTAAATAAATAAACAGCATTACTGCGGAATTCTACAGAGAAAGATCTTGACTGTTGAAGAAGCTTTATATTGATAATTTGTTCCAAATAATTAGTTGGGGGTTGGTTTAGAGAAAATATATTTTAAAAATTAATAAGATTTTTCTTTTAAAACTATCGTTTAAAAAAACATTCTCTTAAAGTATTAGATATATGGGCATTTGAGGAACTTTTATGAGGGGTTTAAGGGGGGTCATTGAGTTTGTCAAGCAGTTTTTCAAAACTCATCATACAGGTTAGAAGAAAATAAATTCTTTATAAAATTTTTTTAAGAAAAATAAATTCATTATGAATTGAATGGTAGGTGGCTGTTAGAGAGAAATTTCTATGTAGTAAGATTTTTATTGACGATATTTTGTATTTAAAATCACCAAAACCTGCAACAAGCCATTCCATATAATAAAGCTAAATCTAAGGAAAATATGTCGGCACTACAGGTACACAGAGTTGTCAGAAACTTCCGTCCAAGGGTCGGAAATAAAGAACAAACTAGATCACTGCTTATGTCCCACGAACAAGTCAACATATTCTATATATATATATATATATGTATATATATATATATATATATATATATATATATATATATATATATATATATATATATATATATGGACAGATAGAGAGAGAGAGAGACTCAGTATTCAGATCCTTATTTTTTATTCATTAACTGAGTTCATTCCATTAGTAGCGTTACGGAATCCCGTTTACTGGCCTAAGTCCTGCTACCTTCAGACTCTACTTCGCGTGAAAGAGAAAGCCTACACATTGTCCGCTAAGAACTCGAGACGATGACGCTAGCCCATTTAGTAGGCCAATTCAAGAATAAAGTTATACTTTCTTTCCTGCGTCCTTTCCAAGTCATTTACTTACGCCATTTACGAAGCCACCTTTGGTACCCCAGCCTAACCCATAACCCTCGTTTAGAATTATATTAAGTCAGAAGCAACTCGACAGAGGTGTAAAGTAGGCCCACTGCCCAAACTCATCTTCACATGTCGAGCGCAATAGCAGCAAGGAATTTGTTTTGCGCCACTGTGCCTTTATTCTAAGAACATTTATAAAATTAATGAGGAGCTGTTTACTATTTAAAATAATGTGAAGCTACCTCCAAAATAAGTTTACAAACTCAGAATTAAATGATTAACCAGAGGCAGGCGGAGCACGAGTTCCGAACAAAGTAGTATTGTATATAGAAAGGACAGAGATGGACCGCTATATGTGCTACTGGAAGTCAGGTAGTCAGAGAGGAGAGTTGCGGAAAACATTTAAGAAAAGACAGCGAGAGTTGATAGGTCGGTGGCTATACACCGGTGCGTTGTGTTGTTGTGGGAGCGTGGCTTATGTGGTTTTGGACTGGACGAGGGTTGGAGGCAGGTCAAGAGGGCGAGGCTGTCTGCTCAGATGGAAACCCGTTATTCATGATGCCTACTGGTTTATGCGAAGAACAGGGCGGGTGGCGGGTGTTCGTGGGACGCGGTATATCGCGGTTCCATCGCGTACTTTCTTACGTGTAACGCCGTGTATAGTGGGTCTGTGGTGAGTTTGTCGAATTGTTTTGTGAGTCTGGTGTGAGCGTAGGTGCTGAGGGAAGCTAATTTGTTGTTGTTGTTGTGTAGTGCTTCCATTTTCGAGTACAGCGGCAAACGGCAAGCGCCCTTCAGAGTAGAGTTCTGAATGCGCTGGGCCTTTCGCTTCCACGTGTCGCTCGCAGCTACGAGCGACAGTGGGGCGTACGTGAGAATAGGTCACACGAGTGCTTTATATAAGTTGTATTTTAGTTTTTTACTCGCAGAGTAGAACCTACCCAGCGATGTGTTTGTTCGTGAGGCTCTTGCTTGTATGATATTTTGGTGTATATTGAACCTGAGGGTCTTGTTAAAAGTTACCCACAGGAATTTAGTGCGTTGGGTTGATTCGAGCCTTGTGTGGTTTAGGTGGTTCATGTCTGGTGTGTGTGAGTAGATTTGTAGGTTGTGCATGAAGTGATCTCTTTTGCCGTAGAGTGTCATCTGTGTCTTCTGAAGATTCGTGGCAATCAGCCATTTATCCTCGTAATCTGTCTTCTCGTCTAGTATTCTTTGTGCGTGGAGCGCGATTTTTTCTGGGGCTCGGCCGCTAACGAGAATAATCTCGTCATCGGCGTAGGCCACTGTGTAAGTTTGACAGCAGTTTTCTGATGGGCGTGGGGTGTCATTTGTAAACATGGTATAAAGTGTGGGTGCCAGTATGCTTCCTTGGGGAACTCCTGAGCGTTGTGTGAAGGGTTGTGAGATGGATGGTGTTGTTATATTTAATGTGGCAGCTGCATTCAGTGAGGAAGTGTGAGAGGAGCCTTCTGGTGCAGACAGGTAACTCCGTATTGTTGGCGAGTTTACAACGGAGTCCCGCGTGCCACGCTTTGATGAAGGCCTTCTTCACGTCCTTACTGACGGAGAGAGTCTTTTGATTTATCTGGCGTTTCTTTTGTATTCTGTCGTGAACGATAGTCACGGCCGCCTGAGTTGACCGGCCTCTCCTGAATCTGTATTGATGGGAGAGAACCAGTCCCTCTCTTCCAGGAACTCACGTAGGTGGCAGTTAACCATACGTTCAAGTATTTTGCCTAGGTGCTGTAATAGAGCGCTAATTCTAAGAGTGCTAATTCAGTAGTTTTGTTCTTAAGGAAGAGCTATTTTAAACACATGAGGATAAGAGGAAACACCAGATATATACCAAAATAAACATGTATTTTAAATGAAACACTTAACTATAACAAACCAACAGTTAACACATTTCTATATTTGACATCTAAACCTTTCGTACGGATACAACTGGTGAAAATAAACAAATAGGTTTCCCGTTAACATACCAATTGCCGATTAGTATTTTTATCACGACTCTATTTGATTCGCGTTAAACATTAAATTAACGTACTCTTGTCTACAAGCAAATATGGCCTAGGTTCACGAACAATGGTTTCTACTTCCCTTTAAAACGTGAGACGTACTAAACTTCTACTATCGCAATATGAATATAAATGTTCTTTCTAACTTACATGACAGGAGGTATTAGGGATTGCCGGATGTCGCTGGAGGACTTATCTCTCGCTTTGAAGTGTTGTGCCCGGGGGTTGAAATTTCGTTGTAGAGGCGGCTGATTCTTCGACGTAATTAAAGAACGGGAGCTCGTTGGGGCTGGGTTCTTCTCCTCTCACTCTTACGGAGCTTAAGATGTGAGAGTCCCTCGAGTGTGAGCGGCTTTGCTTTTCTTCAATCAGACTTCTTCGCAGTCTGTAAAGGATTCTTCGGTATGGCACCGATATAAAGCTTGACTATTTAGGTTAATACGGCCCGGAAAGATGGGGGATCAATTTTCTCAATTTGATCCTATCGTTTCTCACGAAAATAGTCTTGTATGGCGGAAGGATCGATCTTCACGAACTAACCCTTCTTCTGGCATATCGACTTCTAATCTTCTTGTCTGGCTGAAGGATCGATCTTCACGAACTAATCCTTCTCTGGCGTATCGACTTCTGATCTTCTTGTCTGGCTGAAGGATCGATCTTCACGAACTAATCCTTCTCTGGCGTATCGACTTCTGATCTTCTTGTCTGGCTGAAGGATCGATCTTCACGAACTAATCCTTCTCTGGCGTATCGACTTCTAATCTCGTCTCTTTCTTTGGGGGGTTTATTTATAGGCGGATTGCCGCCTCATCTAAAGGGGGAAGTGACCAAGCCACAGAGGCAAGGGGGAAGGGACGCGAATGGTAAGTTAGCATCTGGGGAGAGCGAGAATTGCTGAGGTGGCACTGCGGTGCCCAAATCAGCTCGCTAATCAGAGGCTCGCAACCGCACCGCTACTTGGCGTGCCTTTTGATTCGCACCGCTATTTTTTTCATAACCACAGGTTTATTGGTCTCGTAGGTAATTGGATCGTTAGAGCGTCGTTTAAGGACCTTATGTGGTCGCCTTAAAACAGATGTTAGCTCTAACTTCCCAAAACGGCGGGGAGATCAAACAGGGTAAGCAGTTATGGTCATTTGACGGCTACCTTTCCCACGCTTCTCCTAATGATGGGGGGGAGCTTTAATGTACCTATACTCCTCCATGATGCTTAATGTAGCCATTTCTCTACAAGTAGTATGTTGTGAGAGACTTTGAATATTTTGAGGAAGTGGCTTGAGGCTAGTGAGGCGTTGAGTAGGTGTGTGAGTGCGGGGTATATGTCTGCAGGGAGGTTGTGTATGAGTGTGGCTGGTAGCTCAGAGGGGCCGGGGGCGCGTTTTGGTGTTGTTTTGATGTAGTGTTTGGTTTCCTCGACGGTGATTGGAGTGGTTAGTGTGGATTTGTAGTCAGCACCTCCATTCGTATCAGGGGGGCAGGCCTTAGCTAGTGAGCGAGAGCCCGACACCACTCCTGGATTTCCTGGAAGTGCTCCCGGACTTGTGGTTTTGGTGGGTTGTGTGTGCGCACCGTGTCCCAGTGTGACCTAAGTGCATCGAAGATGGCGTTAGTGTCTGTGAGTGTGCGGTTGTTTATTTGTAGGATGATCGGTTTGCATGGGTCGATACCTAACCTCCTTTTCACGTGCCACCAGAAGAAGAAAGGGTCTGTGCAACGGGTGTGGTCCACGATGCAGACGACCTCTCGCCACTGCCGGCTCCTGTCTAGCTACACGCATGTAGGATGCAAGCACGTAGGTGATTTATGTTGTGTTGTCGTGGGCCTCTGGTGTAGTGATTATTGTACTGTGTGATGAGTCTCTGAGTGTGTATTGAGAATGTGAAGTGTTTTATGCAGGTATAGTATTTTTGTGGTGAGTGTAGGTTACGTGCAGTGGTTCCGGTGTTTAGAAGTGAGCACCAGTGGTGGTCTATTACTTCTGGATTGATGTCCTCCAGGTCTAGGTTACGTGGTGTGTTTGTTGATATGTGACTCCTTAATTCTGCCCAGTTTGTGTTTTTTTAATCGTATAGAGGTACACTGGCAAAATATTAAGTAAAGAGGATAAGTCTTCTATTAGGAAACACGCCATAAATTAAAAAACTAACATTTCTATTGCTAATTTTAAACTATTAGCCTTTAATAACAACCAAAAATGCCTAAAAACCCTTGACACGTTGTATATCAAACACTGCAAATCTATACTCGATGACGATTTAACTCCAATATATTTATTAGTTAACTAATTTTAACTACTGTTTGGTTAGTTGGTTTGTTTTCCTCTCTCTCAAGCGTCACTGTAACCTATAAAAATTAGCCCCTTATTAAACCCACCATTCACTCTCTAGGATGGATCGACTGTAGTAAGTGAAAAAATCAACCCCTTTTTCTATTAAACGTTGTTTTTTTATAGTCTTACAATTTTTACTTATTTTAAAACAAATTTTGAATTTATTATTGTAGTTGATTTTTCTAACTTGTTTAAAGCAAATTTAACTACTCTTATATTATTCAATTAATTTTTGAAAATTTCTAAAAAAAATTTTAGATTTATTAACTACTTTTTTGAACAAATATAACTATTGCCGGGTCATACTTTAGATTCTAAAACCCTTAGTACTTTTTGCTGATATTTGTAATTAGTGGTCTTTAGATCAATTCAATTTGCCCACTACCTTTTTATGTTTTCTTGCTATCTATTTACTTTTCATTCAAACCTGAAGATGAAACCTGTAGTTTTTGAAACGTAGTTATAATTTAAATATGTTACATCCGTTTCTTGTTGTTCTAAGGTTCATCCTCAGTATCAAATCCAGGCTTCACGACCAAGCTCCATACAAATTTATCTATATCAAATAAGAGCAGCAACTTATTGAAATTATTCACCATCCTGAGAAAGAAACTATGAAAATGGTTAAGATCAGACAGAACATCATCTTCCTTAAAGTTTGTCTTAACTCTAAAACATATCCTAAATTTCTTTATTTTAAGCTACATGGCAAATCTCAGTATAACTCATATTTATATAAAGATTACTTGGTTCAACTTAGAGTATTAACCTAGAAATAACTTCTAAATCAGAGAAGTTTACTCTTCATCAACATAAAATATTTGAAATATTTGGCAATTTGAAGACGCATCTGTTCCTCTTAGACATTCTCCTCATAACGTATTTTTTGCCTAAAACCAAAATATCTCACCAAAATGTATGTATACAAAGACACACCAGAAAATTAATCAAATTTTGGAAGGTCCTTCGCAACCTTAATGGATCCGGAAAAAGTGTTTATCACCCTGTCACGTAGTGTTTTAAGCTTTCGTCAGAATTTCCTACTTACATTGGGACTTGAATTTAAACTCCCTTTTTACAAAATAGCTAAACATAAATTCTTACTGTATTTTGAAAACGAGGCACGCAAAGTTATGGATCTCCCTATAAAAGGAAACTTTACTAACTTTTGTTTTGAGTTATCTTCTACCTCCAGCGAATTTTACTCTAATTCGTCTAGAACTTCGAACTTCATAATAAAGCCTAAGGACAGAAAGATACTGAGGACTCTTGCAGGCAAAAGGGATATAATAGTTACTAAACCTGTTAAGGGCAAATGTGTAGTGATCCTTGATAGGGAGGACTAAGTACAAAAAGCCAATAATAAATTAAATGATAGTACGAAATTTCAACCTAGAAGTGATTTACCCAAAACTATTTTTCTACGATTTGAAGATAAAGTCAATGGTTTCTTAACACAACTTAAGCAGGCTTCAATTATTCCTAAAGATACCTATATTGAATTATGGGTATCTTCTAGTTATTTAGCATCCATGTATTTTTTTACCTAAGATACAGAAAGAAGGATTCCCTTTGAGATCCATATTTGCCTCTTATTCTTTACCATTATACTAACCACCCAAATATCTAGTTAAAATCATTTCACCTGTATCTAAAAATCAGTTCTCCATACAACACTCTTATATGCTTAAAGAAGAATTACTTAACAAAGTTAATGATGGATATATGGTGAGTTATTATGTTAAATCTGTATTTACTAACATTCCCCTCAATTATACAATCAATTTAATATTAAATAAGGTGTTCCATTCCAAAAATACTTTTTATGGATTTTCACGAAGCCAATTAATAAAGGCACTTGAATTAAGTCTTTCTGAATCTTGGTTCACCTTTAATAATAAAGTTTATTGCCCGATTTATGGTGTTGCAATGTACTCTCCAATGGGACCACTTGCAGCCGATTTTTTTATGACACATCTCGAAGATGAAATGTTTTCTACTAATTTAAATTATAAACCATCCTTCTATCGCTGTTTTGTTGATGATTACTTTGCAATTTTCGATAACCCTGCACATAGCCGACTTTTTTTTAACACATTTACACCCTAACATCAAATTCACCATGGAAGTACAGTCAAATAATAATATGCCTTTTCTTGATCTTCTTGAGACCTATGATAATGAGCAGGAAAAAATTCAAGCAACCATTTAACAAAAAAAGACTTTCACAGGACTAGGCTTAAACTACTTTAGTTTCTGTGATTTTAAATACGAAGTGACCTCAATAAAAACTTTACTACATAGAAGTTTGTCTCTAACATCCACCTAACATTCAACTCATAATGAATTTATTTTCTTAAAAAATATTGTAGAAAGAATTTATTTCCTTCTGAACTCTATGATAGAGTTTTAAAAAAGCTGCTCGACAAACTCATTGACACACCTCAACCATCCCTAAAAGTTCCTAAAATGCTCATATATTACTTTCAGAGATGGGTTTTTTTAAACGATAGTTAAAAAAGTAAAATCTTATTCATTTTTAAGGATATTTTCCCCAAATCAACCCCCAAATAATTTTTTTAAAGAATTTATCAATAGAAAGTTTTTAAACAGTAAAGATCCTATCTATTTAGGAATTCAGCAGTGATGATGTTTATTTATTTAAATGTCCTAGTTGTACTGGAGCCTCTTACATTGACATCACTGTTAAGTCTCTTGGAGCTAGTTTCTCTGCTCATATGGGGATTAGCTGGTAGGTACACAGGCAAAACATTAAGTAATAAGGAGAAGTCTTTTATTAGGGAATACGCGATAAACTGTAAAACTGACATTTCTATTGAGAATTTTAAAGTATTAACCTTTGAAAACAACCAACAATGCCTAAGAACCCTTGACACTTTATATATCAAACACAGTAAACCTACACTCAATGAAGCTTTAAGTGCAATATCTTTATTAATTAACTAATTTTTAAATAGGGTTTGGCTAGTTCATTTGTTTTCCCCTCTCTCAAGCGTCACTGTAACATGTAAATATTAGCCCCTTGTTAAACCCACCATTCACTATCTAGGATGGATCGACTGTAGTAAGTAACAAAATCAACCATTTCTCTATTGAATGTTGTTTTTTACTCTTACAGTTTTTACAAATTTTAAAATAAATTTTGAATTTATTATTATAGTTGATTGTCCTAACTTTATATAAAGCAAATTTAACTACTCTTATAGTTTTTAATCAATTTTTTGGCAAATTTCTAAAATAAATTTGGTATTTATTAACTACTTTTTTGAGCAAATTACCTATTGCAGGGTCATACTTTAGATTCTAAAGCTTATAGTACATTTAGTTGATATTTGTAATTAGACGCCTTTTAAAGGAATTCAATTCTACCACTACATTTTCATGTTTTCTCCATATGTATGAACTGTATTCAAGCTACAAGGTGAAAACTTGTAGTTTTCGAAACGTAGTAAAAATTAAAAGTTGTTTCATCCATTTTCGTGGCTTTAGTCCTTATCCTCAGAATCGAATGCAGCCTTCACAGCCAAGCTCCATACAAATATATATATCTCATCTAAATTCTAAGTCAACAAATTTTATTCCCTAGAGTTAGGAATAGACTTTAGCAAATGATATTTCTCATAGTTATCGCTTTAATTCGTTTTCTTTCATTAAATTTTCAACACCGACTAAGAGGAAGGAAATTTACATAAAATGTTGAATTATATTTGATTTGAGCTATATTCGGAGTTGTAACCTAAATACTTTTCACGTTTATAAACACGAGTTTACCTATTTGTCTTAATTACGGAGAACTATCTATATCGTTTATAGTCTAATCAGCATTAATTACTGCAGGTTTACGCGAATAGTTTGTAGTGATTTTCTGTCCTAGATATTACTACAAAGTGAATTGATATTCTACATACATGAATAAAAATATTATTGTGTATTGTCCATTGTTTTCAATGAAGACTATCGTGTTCATCCAGCTGGTGAGGAGGAAGGGGTCGTGATTACGTCTATTTGTGGGTGTGCAGATGGCTGCGCAACCCAATCTGTGAACGGAAAGTTCGTTGACAGTAGGGGCAGGTAATAATGGGGATATCCTCAGAGAGACCACTCGCTCTTGTCCTTCTGGCCTGCACCTCTGTGTCAGGAATCCTGTCGTGCGATCTTATATTCATCACCTTTCTGAGGCATATTTTTTGGAAGTGGTTCGCTTCTTGGCGTGCCGTTGGTACACCGTCCACAATTCTTAGGCGTAGAGTAGTGTGGAGAGTACTACTGTAGCGTGCGAGAAGTTCAGCCGAGCGGCTTAAATGATCTGCTTGAATGAGTCTTTTTTGGTACTCAGGATGGACGAGTTGTTTAAGGCTCTCGCTAACAGCTGTCCAGCGACGCGGAAGGCGCGTTCAAAACTTGTTCCGTTACTTTTCTTTCTTTATTCTTCTTTGCCTACTTTCCTAAACTAAACTATCTACAATGGTGCCCAGATGGGGAAGGCCGGGGAGGAAGAACCTTAGTTCTCGAATAACATTTCCTGAAGCTGTTCTCAATCCTTCAAAATACGCTTGTCTTTTAGGAGAGGGCCTGTGTAGCCTGCGACAAGTTCAAACGAGCGGCTTAAATGCTTTGCTTGAATGAGTCTTTTTGGGGACTTAGAATGACCGAGTTGTTTAAAGCTCTCGCTAACGGCTATCCTGCGATGCTGAAAGCGCGTTCGAACACGTTACGCTACTTTTTTTCTTTATTTTCGTTTGCACGTTTTCCTACTCTAAGCTATCTAGACTACTGCCCTATAGACCTTCAGCTTAGTTTCAAGACTGATGCCTCTTCTGTTCTATACATTGGCGTATGGTCTACCAAATGTTGCACTGGATCACCCAATCCTGAGGTCACTTCGTCGTCGATAGTAACCTTTCGTGAGAATGTACTGCCTAGGGAAGTGAATCGGTCCACCGCATAGTCTCTGATCATTGACCTTGGTGTTGTGCACGATGTAGGCTTTACCTGGGGCTGGCTGTTATATAATTCACTTTTCTTTGTGTTACGGTAAGAAAAAATTTATTTAAGGCAGTAGTGACTTTATCTATGCTAGTTGCATGTTAGCTTTAGATTCAGCGTTGATGGCACAATCATCAGTAAACAAAAAAGTCGCTGACAATGTCTGTCATGACCTTGATTTTAGCTTGAAGCCTCCTAAGGTTAAACAACCTCCCATCTGTTCAGTACTTGAAGCCAATGCCAGCATCGCCATCTCTGAAGGCATCAGTGAGCATCGTAGTGAACATGAGGCCTCAGAAGTGTAGAAGCCAGCACGCAACCTTGTTTAACGCCTTTAGTGACTTGAAATGGAGCAGATGTCTTGCCGTTATCCTGGACTCTATCTTGCATTCCATCATGTAGCTAGCGAACCAGAGAAATGACTTTCCGAAGTCATTCGTACTTGGCCATGAAACTCCATAATTATTCTGTATTTACGGTGTCGAAGGCCTTGGTGAGATTGATATAAGTGAAGACCAGGTCACCATTCTGCTCCGGACATTTCTCTTGCAGCTGCGTTGCAGCAAACACCATGTCAATCACCTGCGCACCTTCTGGAATTCACATTGGCTCAGAGGAAGACGTCGCTGGTCAAGGTGTGCTGTGGAGCGGTTAAGCAGAATCCTGTCAAATATCTTGCCTGCAACAGAAAGCAATAAAATACCTTGGTTGTTATTACACGCTTGCCAGTTTACCTTTAGCTTGTGCAAATAAATGATGGAGGCCTGTTTGAAATCCTGTGGGATAGTTTTCTCATTCCACATGAGTGAGAATAGCTGACAGAGCTTCTCAGTCAGTCAAGTGCCGCCATCCTTGTAGATCTCTGTTGGATTGGAGTTTGAGCGAGGAGCCTTGCGTCTCAAGCAGCGTTGGTGGATTGTTTAGTGCTTCGTTGATCGGGACTTGGGGGAGACGTTCTATGGATTCATCATTTATAGAGGAAGGGTGGTTTAGGACGCTGTCAAAGTGTTTAGCTCAGCGTTCAATAATCCTCCCCCTCAGTGATCAGAAAATTTCCATCCGCACTGAGGAGAGTGGATGTGATTTTAAGTGTCAGCCCCTTTCAAATTAAACCAGAGATATATTTACTTATTTCAGTTTTGATTTGTTTTTAAACCTGAAA
This sequence comes from Ceratothoa steindachneri, assembly GCA_963969495.1. Taxonomy (NCBI): domain Eukaryota; kingdom Metazoa; phylum Arthropoda; class Malacostraca; order Isopoda; family Cymothoidae; genus Ceratothoa; species Ceratothoa steindachneri. Next base: position 21,437,815 of record OZ018321.1, on the reverse strand, counting down.
TTCCCAGTGAGAAATTAAAAAATCTCTCACACATGATCGGTAGCATGAAATTTCCTTTATACTTCATTTTGTCTGATCTAGCAATTTTCTTTGCTTATATTCTTTTTGTAGAATTTAATAACACTAAATTCAATTTGTAACCCCAACTATATATAAATAAATTCAATACTATCAACAACATATTTCACAAATCTTATAATTCATCCTTTCGTTCGGTAAGTATTTTTTGCACCATTTATCATTGTCTCATTATGCTATATTTGATAAAAGGTTTTAGATTAGTAATTTCACTTGGAGCACAGGTTGTGGACCAGAAATCATAAAAACATATAGAATTATGGTTATAAATCAACAAAATATATTTTGTACTTGTGATAGAACGGGTTGAGGCCGCGTTAATTTCAACCACTATCACATGTTATTTAAAACCACGATGCTACCCACGTGCATCTTCGCTTTGAAGCCTGGGGCCTTATCGCAGCCACCTGAGTCAATGTTTAAACAAGGAAGTTTATCTTCCATCGTTCTCCCCATGCGCCGACCTCGCCAGATTGAGTTAGGCTTATGGGCAGATAAGGCATTGTTCCCAGGCTCGGCTGTGCATTCCCTCGAAGCTCCCACTCCATTTTTCCCCACGCCAAGGGGATGTTCTGACTATTTATTTGGAAACTTTACCACTAAGATCAGATTGGAGATCCAGATTTTCGTCGCGAAACATCACTACGACTCACTCTCACCTTGTGCGCCAAGGGACCTTGACCTCGAGATTCACCATCACTTGTCCAGAAGAAAGACAATATCCCTTGATTTCCAAGGTTTGAGCCTTTCGTGACGCCAAGTCCACAAGGCTTCCCCTGTTGTTCAGAAAGAGAACAACATTAGAACAGCCATTGTTCTTGTGAGCCCGTTGACAAGAAACGGTTCTCACCCCCGGCCCTGTTGTTCAGAAGAGAACAACGTAGAACAGCCATTGTTCGTTTGAGCCCGTTCGCCAAGAAACGGTTCTCACCCTTCCCCCTTGTTGTTCAGAAGATAACAACATTAGAACAGCCATTGTTCTCGAGCCCGTAGACAAGAGACGGTTCTCACCCTCCCTGTTGTTCAGAAGAGAACAACGTAGAACAGCCATTGTTCTTCAAGCCGTTCGTCAAGAAACGCTTCTCATTCCCAGGAAGCCACGTCAGGATTATTTAATTTTCCCCCCCTACGGCTAGAACTCGCCAGCGGACCGAAAATTCCTTCACGTTGCCTTCCTCTGCACAACAAGTATAATTAAGTAAGCCGAACGTTAACTTTGAGTATTTAACCCTTTTTCAACTCTATCCTGTACTTTAAATGGTTTAGCGAACCATCCCCTCCCTTTAACTTTATGTTTGTTTTACCTTTTTAAATCTTTTAATCCTCGGATTAGCTCGAGTCCCCACGACCCTTTCCATTCTCTGTTTATGTCAATATTTTCCGTTTTGTGTGTTGTTGATAGTTATTATTAATAAAACTCTATTTTATTAATGATAGCAATATTATTATCCTTGAGCTCAGTTCCACTTCTTAAGCATATCCAAGATACATAATATCGGCCAGCCAGACACTTACGCACTCTAAAGATAATTAAAGAAGTTCCCTCAACGAATAGTTATTTATGGTATATCGTCGAAAGTCCATTCTACGACAGTACTAATATCCCGTGAAAGTCTGTATTTTTACCATTAGACCAAGAATTGAAAACATCATACGATTAAAATGTGTTTCATTCTTGTCTAAATATAGTTGGGAAACTACACTTTACTCATTTGTTCGTGCTATTAAATGTAAATACTCTAGATTTGAGTCACAGAGCGATGTGCGATGAACTTTGTTAGGTTCGTTGAGAAACTGTCAGCAGGAAACTAAATAAATAAAGTACGTAGCATATACATAGGTGGCCTAATCATTCGCACAGAAAACACTTTTCCACTCAATGTGGCAGAGAAATATCAACTATGCATTATGCAATAACTTAATAAAAATAAAATATGCGATAAGGTTCCAAAATCATATGATAACAGTACGGAAAGTTAACTCGGGGCAGCACAACTAAACAGTAATGCCATGCAAATTCCCCTAACTGATCAATTATAAAATGGGATCTCTTGGGCTACTGTAAACAGCGGCTAGGTTTCTCATGCCAGAGGGAAGCGATTTTGTAGAGTTCGAACGAGGTATTTTAGTGGCTGCCTGAAGGATAAGACATTTCATTTCTGAAAGTGCGTGGAGATCAACATTCCTCGAGCTATGGTGTCGTAATATACCAAGAAAACATGTAAGGCATTATCACCCAGTCTGCACAGTGTAATAGCAAGACCAGCGGCATTTAGCTAAAGTTACAGAATGTGGCAGACAAGCAGCACTGGCTCAACTCACATCCAACTTTAATGCTGGAGCCATCTGGCACGCATTCCTTAGACTGCACTTTACCTTACATATGGTCCAGGTTCCCTGTTAACTCTACGAAGCCGGAGTCAACGCTTCTTTTTTCTCTAATTAGACTCTGGAGGAATGAAAACATTCAGCGTGGTCTCATAGGTGACGGTTCAATTTTTTTCGGATTGAAAGTAAGGTTCGGATGTAGTACAGAACCCATGTCCACGTGACCACAGTTTAAAATAAGATACCATATTGGATGAGAGTGTATGCCTACTGGTGACAGAAGTATTCACGTGGTTTAGATTGAGCCCTTTAGTTCATTTAAAAAGTCATTAACTGTGAGCAATTTGATGCACTGCTTGGTTATCCTTTGCATCAATTCATGGTCTTCGTGTACCTCAACAACAATGGAATGTTGCACAAGGATATTACACTGTGTATTCAGCACAATTTGCCAATTACTGGTGTGATGAGAATTTTGTTGAGTTCCCACGAATGTTATGTCCCACACGTTTAGCCAACTTGAACAAAATTGGGAATTTTATGTAAAAAGTGATCAGGTTTATTAGCACTCAAGATTTGGCACATACAAATATCAAGGAAATTTGGAGAGCTGGCGATACAACATGAGTCGCGTACATGGAAACGTTGGCAGAAGAAAAGTTAATTTGCGACAGTATCCATCTCCCGCAAAGCAAACAAGAGTTCGAAAGGACCCTTACCTAGGACTTGCGCAAGGAAAGAGAACTTAAGATTGTAACATAGAGAGATTTTTTTATATTCTTAATACAATTCTAATTTTACGATGATGCCCAGATCGGTTATAGTGAAAAGATATCCCTTAGATAAGGTTTCCACGTGGCGTTCGATTTCAATAAGATTATTTTTTAGAAAATAGAAACGGGTAACTGTCAATCTTGGCGAGAATCTATGCCTTCTTGCCACATTATATCTAAATAATCACCCTTCTCTTTGGCCGAAAGTAAAATTTTTGCTTACGAAACTCTTATACAATTAGAAGACATATACCTCCTAATTTGGTGAAAGATAAAACAAGATTCTTGAGATTAGATCGAGTCATACATGTGAAGCAATTCAGCATTCTCTCTCTCTGGTGCCCAAGCTTCCAATCCGCTGCTATACGTTCCACCTTGCATTTGAAAGTTATAGTTATCTAATGCAGTTCAGAGATAATCGTCCAGTAACTCAACCACAAAGCCTATTTTCATACATTTTCCTGCAAGTTTTACATTCGTATTTCTAGAAATTCGCCGAATTTAAGGAAAATTTAATTTACTCAGCAGGTTCATAAATCTTAACAACTGCTGAAAAGGATAAATATCATTAAATTCGCATATCATTAGTGTTTTCACATTTCTGAAGGTATAGCGAATAATTTCAATGTAATAAATGTGATTTAATTTTTAGTAGCATTTCCCACAGAGGTGAACATCTCCTAGGTATTACTATAATTTCACATAATTTAGTGATCAAATTAAGGTAATTACTTCTATATTAAGCAGGGTAAGATAATATGCATTAAATGTCATCAAATATTTATTCCAAGCCAGTCAATCGATAAAAAAGCAAATAGGTTCTACTAGCTTACTAATGAATGAATGCCTACATATTTATTGTACAGAAGTGCTCAGATCATTTTTCCAGAATTGGCTACATTTGGTTTCCTGAATGTTGCATTTTTTGTCATAAGAAAAGTTTCAGTCGTATGCTCGACTTGTTTGCCATGAACTACTGTTTTTCTTTCATCTTAGTTAAAAAATGGTTACAGTAATTTTGCGTGCTGCCTTGAAGTCACTGTAGTTTTCAGGAAACTATAATGATAGTATCGTTCAATGAAGCTTAAGGAAGAATCTACTGTGCCTATAATCGAGGGGCTACGCAATCCCTTTTCCCTCTACCAATGGAGTGACATTGATATATGGATAGAACATTGCAAAGCAATCTTCGAGATCTATAAGTTTACGTGATAAGGAGAAGTATGGAAAAAAACCTCTTTCCTAGCATTTTTTTTTTTTCTGGTATCCCATCTGGCCACTGCTTACTTGGGCATAACTGACCGTCCACAACATAGCCTACTACTATGTTATATTAAAAAACAAATAACAGAAAACAAATAATATGTAACTAACAAATAACAACAATAAAAAAGAACAAGGGCTAAAAAATAAGGAGGAATAGCAAAACAACAAGAAGAAAGCATGCTCCGGCGTCGGGAGTAGGCCACCACCGTATAGCCGAAGCGCTTAGGGTGTGACTTGCGTGTCTCGGCGGCATAGGCACCGTCGAGATCAGATGCGAATGCAGTGAGGTCTGTGGGCGACTGAGGGAGGCGCCTGGCTCACGCATATAGGCGAGAAATGCACTATGCACGGAGAGAGAAAGAGAGAGTGGCATCTCCCTAGCATCGACAAGTAGGCTCGAAATGTGGGAAGTGCGGAAGGCAGGGGTTGCAAAGCAAAGGCTGGTATGGTGGATTGAGTCCACGTTCTGCACCACACGATGGGCTGCAGATACATAAAACTCCCATCCGTAGTAGAGCTTCGAGCAAACAAATGATCAATATTGAAGTAAGGCAGAAGGTCTATCCTAGTGCCAGACGCTGAGCGTCACTGAGCGAAGAATATCAATGGCACGCGGGTGCAAGAGACTCTAAAGCTGCAAATATAAACCTCCCAGGTGAGGGGTCGGTCAAATACAAGACCAAGGAAACGGTGCGAATCCACCACTTCCAGGTCTACCCCAGTTAAAAATAAGTCTGGGTCAGGGTGGAGCCGTGGATGGCGTCAAAAGTGAACCAGCTTATTCTTAGCCAAGGAAAACTGAAGACTAAGCACTTCGGCGTAACAAGAGACTGTGTTTAATGCCTGTTGGAGTCGATGCTCCAGAGTTGGCATCTGGGCCACGCCAAAAGAGATCGAAAGGTCGTCCACGTTGAGTGTAGCGAGAACATCTTCCGGCAGCACCGAAGTGATGCCATTGATGTTCAGGGCGAAGAGTATAACACTGAGGATACTTCCCTTCGGGACACATTCTTCTTGCTCCATTGGGCCGGAGAGGGCTCCTCCCAACCGAACGTGGGTTTTGTCTATCTCTCAAAAATTCAGATATAAAGATTGGGACGAGTACTCTCGCCCCACCGTTTCGAGAGTCTCTATGATACCGTATCGCCATGTTGTATCATAAACGTTCTCCAGATTGAAAACCCCGTGGTGTAGTGCTGTCTCTGAAGGAAGGCCTCGCAAATAGCATTTTCCAGGCACAGCAGATCATTCGATTTGGAGTGGAACTAGCGGAAGCCGAACTGTGCAGAAGACAGATAGACTCCGCTACCCAGAAAAAAGGCTAATTTAACATTTACTAAATTCACCATTTACTTGCACACGCAGGAGTTTAAAGAGATTGGGCGGAAACAGATAGGGGTGGAGGGATCTATCCTCGGTTCGCGAAAGGCGAACACTGTAGCGTTTCGCCAGAAATCAGGGAGGACACCCTTAACCCATATCCTGTTGAAAAATTCTAACAGAAAGGCAAAGCCAGGCTCACTTTGGTGTCGAAGCATGGCGGAGGGGATATCAAACGGACCAGGGGCGGTCTTTTCGCACGAAGTGAGAGCGGAGTGCAACTCCCTCAGAGTAATAAACCTGTCGTTGAAGGGTTCTCGGCGTCAGGAGGCGAAGTCCAGTCGGCAGCCTTCCGGGACATCAGGACGCGCATTAAATGCTGGAGGAGCAGCATGCCAGCTATAGAATGCGGGAAAGCGGTGGCGAGGGATACCGCCACGGATGTGGGCTGCAAGATTTCGGTCACCTTCTTCTGGAGAACGGGAAGGGGGTCCTGCAAGAACTTGTCCCGAATCTTTTTGACTCGCTTACATACCTCTACTAGAGAGTCATTCCGTTAAATAACGACACTTATGCCAGCTAGGAAGAAAGGCCGGCGTAATCGATATATACCGGAAACTAGCCCTAGCCCGACAAAATTTACCGACAGTGAACTCGTTCTGGCGGAGCTTATAGCACATGGATGCATACCGCTTCAGTTTGAGGGCCGTATCACACTCGATTGACCACCAAGGGAGTGGTCGTCGTGGAAAACGGTCAGACGTTCTAGGAATAGTAGTCACGCCCACGGCATGAGTTTCCGGAGAAGAACTCAACGGCCTCATCAACCGACCTAAACTCCTCGACTAAGATAGAGAAATCATTCATTTCCTGAAATACAGGCCACCGTGCCCGCGTCAAGCACCACCAGGGAGGGCTCACTGGCGGCAGCTGCTCAGAAAATGTTATTTGAATGGGAAAGTGATCACTACCATGGAGGTCGTCGACCTCCCACCTCCAAAAATCAGGCTGTGCATCCGTAGATCACAAAGTTAGATCGAGGAAGAAAAATGAAGCAGTTCTAGGACAGTGATGCGTAAACTCGTGCATATTTAGGACACCTATCTCCACCTGTCAATCAGGTCAGCAAGGACTTGAGACCCGGGGATTAATCGAATAGTCTCACCAGAGAGAGTGTCTACCGTTCAGATCTCCGAGCAAGAGAAATGGTCTCGACAACCGTGCCACGGAGTGGCGGAAGTCCTCTGCGTTGAAGTAGGTTGACGGTGGAATATACACGGAAATAAAAGTATACCTCCTATCCATGTGTAGCTGCGCAGCTACTGAATGAAAAAAGCGATCTAAAGCAAAGAGAATAACGGAAACATCATGTTTGGTGTAAATGGCGCACCCCACTGCACGAACTGTGCAGGTAGGGGCAGCAAAACACTTATACCTGGAGAGAGTGGTCAAGGGGCATGCGCGATTTTCTCGTGCTTGCCCACATAAAATCGTAGGTTTCCTGCATGCAAAGAGGTCTCATCAGTGATGCTCAATTCCAAGATTTAATTCCTAACAATTCTCTAGGATCAGGTAACAGAAATGGCCCATAACTTACTTCAGTTGTCTTCGCAACTATTTTAATCATTCATAAAGCTCCTCTCGGAGGAAATCAAGATTTTAACATCTGGGTTCGAGCCACTTGAGGCCGCCGCTAAATCTATCTTCACTGCTGCTTTATCAATTGCTGTCGTTCCTCTACATCACTGATTTAAAGATAAGGCTCTTACTTGCCTTTTTCCTGTTCCTTTTTTTGGAAAAAAAGACCTTTCATTTCTCTGTAACGATGGGCGGTCAATAAGTTTTGCGAATCGGTAGGGCAAAACAGAGGAAGGGGGATGGATCTTTGTGGGAGTGTTAGGACATATTATGACAAGTGAGGACCGGCAGCCTCACGCTCCTATCTCGTCTATTTAGGAAGCAGTAGCTGATCGATATCGTCAGTTACAAATTTTTCAACAATGGAGAAGGTTGAGCACCACGCAGCGATCAAATTTTTGAACAAGGAAGGCAAGAATGCAAAAAAGATCCAGGAATGCATAATTGCAGTGTACACCGACACTGCCCCTTCCTATGCAACCATTGCTCGCTGGAATAGGGCAATCCGCCATGGTCGTGAGTCCCTTGAAGATGACCCCCGTCCAGGACTCCTGTCAGACGCGACCAACGAGGACAATGTGGCCCGTGTGGAGAGAATGATCCTCGAAAATCGACGGGTAAAGGTCGATGAAATCGAGCGGGAACTTGGAAAATCACATGGAAGTGTTATCAACATCATCCACGACAATTTGGCCATGACCAAGGTCTCTGCTCTTTGGGTCCCTAGAAAACCCACGCCCAATAATCGACTTCAACGTCTTCAAAGTTTGGAGGAACTGCTGCTCTTGTACAACCAAGACCAGGCAGGATTCGAGTCATGCATAGTGACAGCTAATGAAAGGTGGGTCCATCACTGGGATCCCGAGACCAACCTCGAAAGCATGGTCTGGAAGCACAGGGGCTCTCCGACCCCCATCAAGTTTCAGACTCATCGTCAGCCGGCAATATCATGGCCACCATCTTCTGGAATTCTAAAGGAGTGTTGATGGTGGAGTATGCGCCTCGTGGAAGGACCATCACAGCTGGATTGAAGAAGTGCATCCGTCAGAAACGGCGCGGTAAGTTAACATGCGGTGTCCTTCGCCTCCACGACAATGCCCCTGTCCACAAGGCCAGAGTTGCACAAGCTGCCCTGCGCGAGTTCGGATTCTAGGAGCTCAACCATCCCCACTACAATCCAGATCTAGCCCCTAACGACTACTTTTTATTCTGCCAGTTCAAGGCTGCACTGTGTGGACGCCGGTTTGGGGACTATGAAGATGTCCAGCTCACCGTCCAGTATTGGATTTAACAGCAGTCGGGAGATTTCTGGTTGTCGGGAATTCTAAACCTCAGGGACAGGTGGCGCAAGTGCATTGAAGTCGAGGGTAGATATATTGAAAAATAATAAAACACTTTTTCTTATATCTCGTTTCCTTATATCCGAATTGCAAAACTTATTCACCACCCCTCGTATAAATAGCTGCTTCCTCGCATTTTTCTTGTCTTCTTCTTACTTTTATTTAGTATGTACTTTATTTATTGGCACTATCTTCGTTTTTCGATACAAATATATGGGTTTCCACATACCCGTTCTTCTCCTACCTGTAATTAAATATGTCCATTGGTTTGCACTATAAGTCTATTCAATATTTGCGTTTAGACAAGATAAAAGCGTATTTGCTGAATAAACCACCGTTTTCCTTATCATCTCTTCGTTCTTTTGTCGAGGATATCTGATCATTTAAAGAGTTAGGACTGCTTGTTTAGATTCTCCAATATTCAATGTGACGTTTTTTTTGTACCCGTTGTATGTGATCACAATTTTCATTACATTGCATATTCGTATTGTGCTGTGGCGTTATCTTTTATCACCCAACATTAAATCTGAAAGTTTGTTAACCCTTTAGGGAGTACTTGAATTTCCCAGCATTGTTAAAGATTTTGTACTTAGCTTCGTCCTTATTAACTCTTACTTCTTCTGCAGTCATGCAAGCTTACATCATTACTTACTTGTTTGTGCATTCCATTATTTAGGTGATGGCCGTGTATTGTAGGAATATTGCAATTATATTTCTTATTGAATCGCGGCTTAGGTATCCTCTAGAGAGGATTTCAGCGAATCTGTTTAACCTATACTTATATAGGAAATTCTTACTACGATGTGGTGACAGAGAATTTTTTCTAACATTTCAGTTAGTCCCAGTTAACGTAGCTTATATAGCATATCTATTTTACATACTTTATCAAATGACTTAGCAACATAACGACATAATAGCTCTAAGTAAACGCCCTGTAGCTGCCCTTTTTTTAGCTTGGGTGATCCTCCTACTGATTGAACTTATCATCATATCTATGCTTCTGATTTTTCTCAAATTGTGGTCTTGATTTATATAAAGGGAGTTAGCCCATTATATTTCTTTGGATAGTAGCCAGTACTTAAATAATAAAAATGTTATTAATTCCCTCAAGAATGCACCTTGAGGCCTCTGTATATTTAATGCAGTTACTATAGCAGATCAATTTTTAAAAGGTCACTATTGAGTTCAGTCAGTTTTTTTATCCAATCATGCTAAAAAACGTGATAATAATCAACCTAAGCTTGTGTTTTAGAATATCAGCATTTACGACTCTTCACTGCGAGCTCAATATTATCCGAATAAAGCTGTCATCAGACAATTGCATTTAATCTAAACACATAGGGACTATAAAAGTAATATATCGATAAGAAAACAAATATAGATTAGAAATTTAATAAAAATAATTTGTTTTGAAGTAAAAATTGGCTGGGCATACTGAGAATAGTAAAGAAAGAAGATGGAGAACATATTTTATAAGCTCGATACATGTATACATAAAGAGTCCATGAGTTTTATTTTAATTAATATATGACCTTTCTGGAGACTACTATGTATAACATAAGTCAATGAAACTAAATTTAGCCTTAAAATGAAACAAGAGCGAACTATATACAAACGCTATTAAAACTTATCTACAAAAAAGGAATGACATCGACGGAAGCTAGATGGATACACACAACCTAAAGGTTCGGATCATGTAACTAAAAATACAAAACAGGACGTAAAACTACTCTAATTAATGGAGGAGGCAGGTCTATCCAAGGAACTCCAAAAGTCCATAACTCTGGCCACGAAGCCGTTGAAAGTACAAAGTGACATACAGTAGCGATCCCGCTCGTTCACTTACCGAAAAAGGTATGACCTGTCTAGACCTCCCCAGATTTTGACATTCAACAATACTTTGCGGTCAGTCAGGGAGACCAGGCATTTTTACAGTTAGGTGTCCCAGTTTCGAGGCGACAGCAAGCAACTTGAAACCATCCAGGCATTAGGGGTGGAATAGCACAAAACATTTCGCACCACGATGGCACGTAGCGTTAAAATAATTCCAACCCCCTGATATTTTATTGACCAGGCAGTCCGAAGAGTTGAACAAATTCCTGCCATATAGTCAGAGTGACAAAGAGCGAAACGCTGGTCCGGTTGCGCGCTCTAAGAGACTAAGTAGGCAATCTAGTAAGTGGTGATAGTCTTGGGAAGTTGTGCACTGATTGTGCTTGTTGGAAATTTTTTCACAGGCATATAAGTCAGACGATTTAAATAGTGAGGAGTATATGAAGTTACGCAATCCTTACATAGATTGGCTAAGCTCAAGGATTCTTTGATTAATGAATGAAAGGGCAATTGAAAATGAAATAAGCTTGTGTTTTGACTAGAAAATAACTTTACTTTTTAATAATAAGGTAATTAACCTTATAATCACTAGTGGAGAGGGCTGCACATCAAACCCGAATTTACATATGAGATTACCATACACCTTTTCTTAGGCAACTTATCATTCTGCTTTCATGTTACGCACCACAATCTCTAGGCACCAGTTTTTCAGCCCTAGCTTTCCTGGATCCGTTGGCATAACTGCTTTATTCTATCTCAAAATATTTTCATCCAATACTTCACTAATATCCCTTATCATTATTAAATTATGATCCATTATTTTTACTCTTCTTATAGCGTAAAATATTCATTTTTAATTCATATGAGGTAACAAATCTACTTTGTTTCACTACTTATGGCCACTAATCTGAAACCAATGAATCAAAGTCGGAATTAAAATAATCTCATCCCGAATTCTCAGCCCTGAACACTTTCCTGTTTACTCTTTGTTTCTTGTTTACAGACCTTTGCATTCAGCTTAATCCAATTCATTAGTTATTGTTTTGTTGTTTAAAATTTACTATTTTATTTCTTTACCTCAGGTATAATCTACCAGCCTCCTGCTATCGATGAAGATTCCTTCAAGACTTGCTTGGAGGACAGCTCTTTTCCATGTCAATCTCGGACACTATATTATCACATTATGGAGCCTCATAACGCTGAAAACTCAATATTTATGATAGACCAAACAACCGGGATTCTAAGGCTGAATCAGAATGCAAAAGTGAAGGAGGGTGACATTTTCTCTTTGGAAATAGTAGCTACAAGTAAAGTTTTTTTGAGTACCTTTGATAAAATGCTCACAATCTCACGAGAGATTGTTTTCCTCCTCAGGGCAGTGATGAGAATATTAATTCATAAATAAAAGGATTAAAATGGATTCAGCGATTCATGGGTCACATTTTTAGGCAAAATTTTAAGGTCGTCTTATAAGTTTAAGAAAGCTTGTTTTTTTCATAAATGCCATTTTGGAACATAAGTTGTGCTTTTAGCATGTCGATGTACTCTAGAAACCAAAAAATAATGCCTTCAAAATTAGGAAAGTAGTGGTAAGTTTTTTCCTGAAGTAAGTAGTGTGCGTGTTTTCTTCACTTACGCTTTGAATTTGCCCGCATCTGCCACAACAAAAGGATGCCCTGTATAAATTGATACATCTGATACCTGAGAGCACTAGAGCTCCCATCATTTTTAAACGAGATTGAGACTTACTTGGCTTTATTCTTCCTTTACATTTCCATTTTACCCCTTTTCTTTACAAGCATCTTTTCAGCCCTCGTCCATTTATCCCTGGTTGCCACTGGGAGGTGAAAGGAGATTTTCCCCATCACTTTTGACTCCAATTAGGGCTGTAGTTTATAGAAAGCATAAAAAGCCTGCATTCTTCACACCCTGGTTCCTTTTGCACTCCTAACTTGTTCCTTTATCTATTTTCTTACATTTCCACATAGGGATGTCAGGTGTAGCATAATGAATTTTGATGCTGCTGATATGCGGTGCTTGCCATTTATTCAATAACACAAATCTATAGAGCCATACATACTAGAAACTTTTTCTTATCTCTTTTTCTGAACCACCTTAACAAGAAAAAATGCCTTTGTCTTTCCTACCTCATTATCATCCTATACGCGGAGGCTTCTTTCCTGAGACTAGAAATGAAAAGAATGCGCCTTTAACGCCAATCACAGTTTCTTCGTGTTCAGGGTGAGAAAAAAAGCTAGTAGATTCAAAGGTGGATATTTAAGTCATAACAACAAGAAATAAGCATTTGCTGAGGTAGTCAATTGAGACTCATTGGGAGCGGTTATAATGTTCGAGTAGGAATTTAATCCTACCCTCACAGCTTATACAATCCACAAAGCCTACACGACCAAAAACTGGATAGCCGAGAATTTTTATCTTCCTTGACCTCTAGCATTGGCCTTATAGCTAGTCAGGTTTAACTTCCGGATTAGCGTGATTAGGCTGTCATTAAGGACAGAAAATCAGCGGCTCAACTATACGAATGATGGTTTAAAGGCTGGCATGGGAGAGGTTATCTCAACAGTCGCTTTTGAGCTCACCAAAAAGTCTAAAGAAAGTTATATTTAGGAAGGCCTTCTGTTTCTGTTTCAATATCTTGGTATCTTCCTCAAATAATAAATTCTTCTTAACTATCGGACCCACTCTGTATGGAAGATCATGAACCTTTCCGACTACAATCCCCAAGTTGGCTTCCTAGCATTAATGCCTGCAGGAGGATCTGAGGCCCTTACACGCTCTTAATTTATCTAGCTTCACTACATTTTTTACAGATCTCTCCATGTAAACTTTTTAAAAGAAACTTAGTTGTAATTTTTCTTTAAATTCGAGGGTATAAATTAGTAATTCAATAATATAAAGGCTATTAATAAACTTTATATTTTAACCTGTTCAGTGTATAAGCAATGCTTTGCTTTCGTAACCCCAATTAATGCATTCAAATATCACTTGAAGAAAATATAAATTTATTTCAGACGATAACGAAAACCTTTCTTTGGAAAGCCGAATTATTCATCTGTATATACTCAAGTTGACTGTGATAGTAAAGGCAAATGATTTTATGGGAGAGACTACCATGACAACCTCAATTCTCCAAGACGTATCCGAACAAGTTAGTGTAAGTCCATTCTTTCATCTTTAAGAAAAAATATTTCTCTTTCTTGGCTGCCCCATTCATATTCGTTCCCATATACTCTTTTCCCTTAATTTGATGAACTGCATAATGTAAATATAAAAGGTAAAATGATCGTAAATAAGATTTGCTTCAAGGTTGCATGCTGGATTTTGAATTAGTTTATGGATCGAATAAGCATGGAAGTATAAAGTAGTTTTGTGAGAGATCTGAAATGATTGTGAGATAATCCGAGATTCCTGACAGCATTAAAAGCTATGTTATATAATATCTTTGGTGGTACATGTTGCAAATGGTACTTTTATAGCTTAATTCCAATAGTTAGTGCCTTCAAAATTTTAATTTTGTAAATTAAAATCAGAGTACCCAATTCATAAAATACGCTCTCTAACATTTTTTTAGCAAGCTCGCCTACGGACTGAGGCCGGTCTGTGGAAGTGGGGATCATAGGATCACCAGGGTTCTGCCCTTACCTAAGATTTTATTAAATTTAAAGCGCTTATCATTTGGAAACCGGTGAGGGTAAGCCAACAACAAAAAGAAATTAACGTAAAAGGGGAAAATTTAAAATGTCAATGATCAAAACTTTTAAAACAACTACAAGGAAAATAACAATAAAGTGTGCTATTAACAATTTAAAAAAAATCATATGTATGGGAGATGATGGCGTGCTCCATTAATTCACTGGCACAACGTTTTTGTGCGCAGGAGACCGACTCTACTACCCTAAGGATAGAAGGTAGTGACCCGCAGTTTCGTTTTCAAAAAGAGCAATACACCGAAATGGTTCCACAGAAGAAGGTGGGTATTTTAGCGCTAATATTGCTACTGCCACCTAGGGCATAAGTTACTGTAATCCCCCCGCTGTCTAAAGCTAGGCTAGAATAAAAGAACAGGCGTGCTAAAGACACCTAAGCCATGTGAATGCATTAAGGCAGAGAGCCCACCCTTCACCCGTAAAAGGAATTAGCGTTCTAGCAGGAACTTAGAAATAATTATTACCCGCATGATCTAGTGAGTCTCCATGATCCGATTTCGCCATTAGTCTCATAGACCTTCTCCAAAACGAATTACAGCGTGGGTTATTGCTGCCTACGCATCAACGTCTCCCAGACGGCAATTTTCTGTCGTGGAGTGAAACTTGCAGAAGCTGCAATATTCAGAACACAGGTGGCTTGGGCGGTCCGGAAAAGTCTATCTAATATTTACTAACCTATACAACAACTCGCGCATGTAGAGGGTCAGATAGATTGGGCGGTAACCGATCGGGATAGCTTGAACTCTCTATGGGTTCAGAAAAGAAAGCACAGTAGCCATCGGCCAAGATTCTTGGAGGATACCCTCTTCCATATTCTGTGGAACAAATCTATGTGTCTAAGTGTCTCTATGCATGACTTAAGGGATATCCTCCAGTCCAGAAGCGGTGATCCCGCACATGTAGTGAGAGCGCAACGCAGAGTAAGTATTGTAAAGGTGTCGTTGAATAGTTCTCCACCTCTAGAGGTAGAATCCAGTTGGGAGCCTTTTACGACATTCTGACGTACATTGAATGCTGGTAGTGCAACATAACGGATATAAAATGTGGAGGAAGCGGTCAACAGGCATTCTACCACGGATGTGGGGTCCAAGAATGCGGTCCAATTTTCCTGGAGAACGAATGGGGGTTCCTACGAGAACTTGCCACTAAAACTATTGAATCGATTCACACACCTGAGAGAGGGGAAGTCTTCCTTCTAATTAAGACAGATATGCACACCAGGAAAAGCGGCGAGCATGCCTTTAATCATATCGGAACATAGCTCACTGAGGAATTTTTACCCAGAGTGAAATCGTTTGTGAGGCGCTTATACTGCCGCATGTAGACATAACGATTCTGTTTGAGAGCCGTTTCTCACTCAGATCACCATCAACAAAGCGGTCGGCGTGATAAATGGCCACACGTTCTAGAAATAGGCCCACTGAGTTTGCCGGAGAAGAACTCAACGGGTCTCATCCACCGGCACAGACATAATTTCCTCGAATGCTCAGAGAAATCAGTCATTTCCTGAAATGCCGACAATCGGGTCAACTCCATTTTACACCGGAGTGGTTTTTCAATCGACAGCAGCCTAGATAATGATATTTAAACGTTAAAGTGATCAAATCATAGATGTTATCGACTACCTCCCATCCAAAATAAGGATGTGCATCCGGAAATCACAGTGATAGATCAAGGCAGGAAAATGTAACCCATCTCAATCAATAATGCGTAAACTCGTCCACAATTAAGACACATATCTCCAGCTCGTCGTTCAGGTCACCATTTACCTGACTTCTTAGATTTAGCGTGTAGTCACTTGACAGATGATTTCTACCATACAAATTCCTAAGCACAAGAAAGGGTCTTGGCAACCGTACCACGACGCGGTAGAATATACGCAGAAAATACAGTATACCTCCTATCCAGGTGTAGCTGAACAGCATGAAAGGAGATATTTATGGCAAATAGTAAAAGCAAGCATCATAGCTGATTTAAAAGGGGCATCCTTCTGCCTGCCACCTATCCCGGGCTTAGGGAATTGGAAAACTCTTATACTTGGCAAGAGTTGGTAGGGAGAACGCGCCCAGCATGGTACCCTGCAGAAAGAATCAAAACGTGGGACAGGAGAAGAGCCTGCGCATTTCCTCCAGCTGGTCCGGAGTTCGCGGCAATTTCATCGATGGTATATGCTCTTAAGGCCTAGATCTGGGAAGATGCATGGGCCCTGTTCCAAGAAAGTAGATTCAAGGACCATGTCAGGACAATTGTCGAAGATAAGACCCTCACTTGAATGGCCGTACACTTCCAAGAACCAGAACTATGTGCGCTTTTGCCCAAACAGGCGCTGAAGTTGCTGTCGCCTTCAAGAACTTATCGGCTGAGGTCGGGCTCACTATGCGAAACTTTTCCTCCCTCCACATCAAAACCTTTGGCGGGCATGGCTGTTACAGAGGCGGAGATCCCTACTTTGGAGGATAAACCTTTTCTGAGACACCCAGTAAAACCTTGGTTTGGGGCGAAGGATCTAAAGCTCATTTGATGCTACCCTGCTTTCGAGAACTAGCTTCAGCAATTCCGAAACAGGGCTTCATGAACGCCTTCAGTGTTGTTACCATCGGTGAGTCTAATGGCTTAGTGAAAGCGTGCGATCGTTTCGCCTTACATGAAACGGTGAGAATAGGAAAGGGGGAGGGAGCCTTGGTTTTGTCCGAGACTGGATGTGAACCATATGGCCCCTTTCACAGTCCATAACTTACTGTCTGATGTATCGTAGGTGATTTCGATCTGTGGAGCCCTTATGTTTTTAAGAGGACAGTGTTCTGGTGACGGTAATGTCAGATCCCTATTTTGAATTGATGGATCAATTTCTACTTGCAAATGATAAAGAGTTAACCAACAATCTTTTCCGGAAATCTATTATTCCATCAAGATGGGCCAACATCGCATAAGTCTCGACGTTCACTTGGAATTTGCTAAGAAATGTTTCCGGGGCATCTTGTCTGTTTACAGGGTGATATTAGGTAATTCACACGTTCGCCAATTTTTCCAATTTTAAATTTTTCTGTTGCCATCTGAAATCATGAGTTTACCAACACCGACCAGGAAATTTGCAAAGCCCCATGACATCAATAACAAAGAAATAGCTGCGATTCCACGCAACATAGTTCGCAGATTTGGGTTTCCGGAATAAGTATTTTTCTTGAATATATTTTGTTTGCATTCTAGTGCCGTTCCAAATGGGGAAGGTCTTATTGCTGCTCTCAGTATAAATATATCTCTTCAATATAAGTCCACGCAAGATGAGAAATATTCACACATCGACCATTCCAAATCTGCACTGTACTTTTTCCAACCAATTCGAATAGTAGATATTTAAAGAGCCCTATAACTCTAACACATATAGCTATCTAGCAAAATAAAAACTGAAGTTCTTTCGGGATCAACATAAGAAGTTAGTGATGAAGCTTTTTGTTATTTCCATAGGTATCACAGAACATCTAAAAATGATATTTCATTAAAGTTTTGAAAATAGTGCCGGTTATCAGTTGACAGAATTATTCTTTCTTAATGCAGAATTTTGCTTCAAATTGTCCGACACTAATGTTAACACTAGATATTGCAGTCTGGTAGAATGACCTCTGCAGAAGATCTGTGGCTACCAGATAGAAAAAATATAGAACTTTCATAGATTCTCTACCGGAGATTTTAACGTTTTATATAAAATTCTAAATCAATAGCTCGAAAGCCAATCCAAACTTCTAAAAGGTAATCATGGAAGTCCTCTTTGAAAACCAATACAATGTACCATCTAAAGGTGCGTGGTATGGGGCCAATTTTAAAAGAGTAATATAATGCAGATTTCACATAGAATTTCTCTAAACCTTTTTAAACACATATTATCAGAACCTGATAATGTGTTACAATATTTTGCTTAAGATTTGAAAAATAAATAAGTTCTACCTGTCCTGTTCCCATTGACCTACCCAATGCCGCAATGGCTTCGGGTTACTTTCTGTCGTCTTCGAATTGAACACATTGGCGTAATGCACCGTCATTTGATGGAGCGCTCGCCTGCACCTCACAGCGACGTCTGTGCTGTCCTCCAGACTTTTCGGCATATTCTTGTCGAATGTCCCAGTCTGAGGAATCTTTGCGCACGTTATCTTGTAGTCGGCACGAGTTCATGCACACAGACTTGTGGACTATACGACTTTTTGAACGACGTTGGCCTCCTCCCCTTTATTTGATTGCTGTTGTTGATGTTTTTCGTTTTTTTGTAGGGCTACCTCCGACGCCGAAGTACGCTTCCTTCTTGCCTTTTTGCTTTGTTTTCTTGTTGTGGTTATTTTCTTAGCCTTGTTTTTTTATCGTTGTTATTTGTTATTTTTATTTGTTTTGTAATAGAACCTAGTAGTAGGTTGTGTTGTCTACGTCAACTTATGGCCAAGTAGGCAGTCGCAAGATGGGCTCCCAAAATAAAAAATAAAATACCTACCCCCAACGTTTCCATAAATATGTATAATAATTGGCGATGTAATTTTGCATAAGACTGGCACAAGGTGGTTTTTGTTTTTTTTTACTCGAAAATATATAAACTTTTAAGGGCTAAATAAAATATACTGAATCTTATGTATCCCATAAAGGCTATCTTATGGTATTTAAATATTGCGTATTTAAGGGATTCTTGCTTTCCGAAATTCGTGCGAAATATTAATTTTTCTTCAATTACAAGGGGTGATACGCCCTCTCTGGCTTCAAAAATACTATTTGTCACTATTCAATAGATACGAAGAGGTATGACATAAGTTAGTAGCTTAAAAGTTTGTATACCTCTCATTTAGAAATACCACATATGAGATACCATATTACTTTGGCATTGGTTAATGTTCGGGGTCAAAATCTGTTGAATGGCATGTGAATCAGTCCAACTCCATCCTGAATTATATAGAAGGACAGAATTTAACTTGAATGTGGTAGATTAATTGCCTATGAGCTGCAGAATATAAAATAATCTAGTATAACCCCTGACAGAAGTTAAACTTAACAGGAAAGTAGTGCATGGATACGGGGAAGTCATGCAGGTCCTGTCACATCTTGGCACACCAGGTGCATGTAGTATGTTCAAAGGGCGACGTAATAGAGTCAATTCTATAGGAGCTTCACGAGTGGTTTCATTATGAGCGTTTATTAGCCATATTACCATAATAAGGGGCCCGGTCACTCGCCAAATGAGAAAAAAACATAGTGGCAGCTTAGACTGAGACTTGGTAGGTAGAATGGAACTCTCTTTCTTTTAAGGGTTCCTACGTAAACGATCAAACAATTATACCCAATAAATGAAACTCAAAGAACTTAAAAATGAGTGCACTTCGAATTCCTTACGCTTACGACTACAACGAAACAGAAGCTAGAATAATGACCTGTATCTTAAATGCTCCTCTTCCATCCCGTCATTTTAAGAGTTTTTGCCTTCTAAAGACTACGATACTTTTGTAGGAAATAGAATTTTGTGCCCCGAAGAAATATTTTTGATGTCGTTCTGGATGAAAATATAGCTATTAAGATGTATAAACGAATGTCGGGTCGAATCACCATAAGCTTATCCTACCAAAGTGGCAGTCAAAGGGTTAGGTCAGGTAGGGATAGCTTAGGGAAAGTAACGTAAGGTAAGATAAGATAATGTTAAGTTACGTTTAGTCTGGTTCTAATTCTTGATATTTTAAATAAGTTTAAAATGTTTGGAAGTACATAGTTTTCTAATTATGGCCCCCAGTCAATTATAGCAAAAATATGCATTTCCGCAAAAAAACAGGTGTCAGATCTGAGAAGTTAACATAAAACTACATAAGAACAAGGTCAGCTGACCAAAGGTCGCGTGCTCTCACCTAGTCTGATTTATGACCCTACAATCTTCAAAGCTTTCAATAATTCCTGGCCCAACCTTGGGATGCCCTTGGCAACTATATCATTCGAAAGAAAATGTAAAACTACATAAGGGTTTCTAATTTCGCTATAATCGGCCGAACAGTTATGATGTTACCTACAAATGATTCCCTGGCTAATCTTAGTCGGATCTTGGCAATTATATCATTTGAAGGCGAATTATAACAACACAAGAGTTACAAATTTCGCTAGAATCGGCAAAATAGTTATGATCTTATAGCCAAAACAATATAATTACCGGACTAACCTAGGCAGGACTTTTGCAATTATACCATTCGATAGGGAATGTAAAACAACATAATATTATCAAATTTCGTTAGAATCGGCCCAATAGCTACAATGTTATTACCAAAATCATAAATGCAAAACATGGACCGACCTACATAATGAGATGTAGAGTCGGTATCGACGAGATTCACACGCAATTAAAAACATTTTTAAATTTCTTCAAATAGATTTCTTAAAACGAATAAGTAACCAATAAACTTAGTTGGCTTAGATGAAATAACAGCTATGTAGATAGATAGTATCATCAAATTAATCGTATTCCAAATATTATGTCACCACAAGCACGGCATTTTGCTACTCGTTTTTGGGTTGCTGTGTTTCGTTCCAAATTGAACGATATCATGTTTTTTCTTTCGTTCATCCGCATGAATATGCGTTCGAATTTGCAGGCGCCATTTTTGGTCAGGTAAACATCGAGGAAAAAAATAGAAAAAATAAAAATAAGATGGGCAAGCCAGCCAATTTTGATTTTATTATTTCATTTTTAACTAATAAATCATCTCATATTTACCTAATAATACGAGTATATTAAGCGGGGTGGTAACTAAACTGTGCTAAGTTATATTTATAGATTATTTGTATATGCGTTTGGTTACTGGAAGCCGTTACCCCCCTGCCCCTTTCCGCGCTTTGCTCGCGGCTCATGAACACGTAGTGCAACGAAAGATTTTGGACCAAAGGACGAAGCAGTATGGGATAAAAGGAAAATACGCCCGAGTTGCTAATGTAAAAGATAACAAAAGATGTATGTACTTTACCTAAATCCAGGCTCTCTTCTGAGATGGTATGATATAGTTGGTTAGGATTGAAGTAAATTCAGTACGTGTTTCTTAAGAACAGTCACCATTCTCTCTAGTCACATATGAAGCCATATTGGGAAGAATAAAGAGATTGTTCATTAATTTGGATTAAACTGCCCAAATCATGGCCATATATTGAATGAGTTACATACCCTGAGACAGTTTCGTTAGTTATATGGTATAATTTCCGAATTACAATTGTTTGATATTTTCTTAATTGAAAAGTAATTGTCAAATAATTTATCTAGTTTTTCACACAAGATTTTTACTCACTCTATTGTGCAAAGGTCACATTTTAATGCAATTTTATTTCTGAATCTCGATTTAGGACGACATCAAACAACTAGACCTTATCAACAAGCAGGAAGTTCCTGATATTACCAGAGTAAAAAGAAAGGTAAGTATAAAAGTCTATTTTTGTCGCATCGAACATTTTAACTAAGAGTATAGTGACAAAAATTGTTGACTTTTTCGATACATGAAAATACATTTAGTCATCAATATTGGAACTAATAGAGACTGAATTAAACTTCTAGTAACAATCAGGCACAAGGGCAATAAAAAATGTATGCTCTTATCATTTTAACGAATTATATTTTGCAACTAGATTATTGGAATAAAATCAAATTAAATGGGAACAACAACTAGTAATTTCTCCAAAACCTTTTTGGGAGGAGACTCGTCAAGATTCAGGTATTTTAGAGAGGAAAATTGGTGTCTAAATAAGAAGAATGGTCGAACGCAATGATTCTAAACCTGCTTGATTTTAAATATAAACTTTAGACATTTTTTCTGGTTTCATTTTTGTGAACAACCAAATAGATAAATTTCACCTTTATGCCCACTTTATTCCCTGTATTTCTAAAAGTTTCCCATCATTTTAGCGTAGCACTAATGTGTAACTTGTCATCTTCGCGGCTCAATTCAGATTTATAGAGTTTAAGAATTCAGCCTAATTTTTTAAACATATTTTCACTAAATATTCAATCATAGTTAAAATGTGAGAATGAGTGAGTAATTGATGGAGAGATTGAAAGAGAGAGATTAAGCAATAGAGAGCGAGTAAGAAATATATTGATTGTAAGATCAAAAAGAGAAAAAAGAAATAGAGTTATTGAGAGAAAAAGAGAAAGTAAGAGATTGTGAGATAGAGAGTGATTGGGTGAGAGTGATTAAGAGTGACTGCGAGTGAGAGAGCTTTACTTAAAGAGCCTGTGTGTGTGAGAAATTGTGATTTAGAGTTTGAGGGAGTGATTAGGAGTGAGAGAAATATTAAGAGAGATAGTGAGAGAGAGTGAGAGAACGAGGAATAGTTAGTGAAAAAAAACTAGGTGAGTGAGAGAGAGTGATTAAGTGAGATATTGAGAATGAGAGAGAGTAAAGAGTGAGAGTGACAGAAAGGTTGAGAGAGAGGTTGAGAGTGAGTAGGTCACAAGGTGTTACAAGGAAAGGTAGTACCTCAAAGGACTTTGCTGACCATACCGTGGAAATACTATTTTGGGAAGGCCCTGACCTATAGCATATATCATAAGAGAAAGCATAGCATAGATGAAAGTTCTCCCCGCCCACCTCTCCCCCCAGCTTTTGCGGCCAGAAAGCGGAAAAGATACCTGAATGTGCTGTGAAAAAGAACAAAATCAGGAATTCTTTTTATAGAAAAGTCGAAACCTTTCTACTTGCCTCTACGATATAATTTATACCAAGGTGGTGCCATCTAGGTCAAGGTGTGTATTATCTCGTCAAGTGGTAGACGGTCCCACGTTTTGCAGATTTTGTACAAGAAGGTGATGCCGGAAATGCTCTTATGGAATTACAGTAATTGTAGTATGTAACCGTGGTTACATGCAACCTTTAAGTTCAGTGTGAATAGAATCCTGGGATTTACATTTTTAAATCCTCATATTATTTTAAAGGTTTCAATTAGCTGGCCTCTTAACAGGCGCATCTCCAGGGAGAACATCCCCAGTTCTCGTACCGTATGCTGATAACTTTCATGTCTAAGGGAAAGGATAAATTTTGTGGGTCTGGCCCGTATCTTTTTCAGCCGTTCAATTTCCTTCAGTAGGATTGGGAACCAAAATTGAACAGAGTATTGAAGCAGTGACCGGACTAGAGAGTTGTACAAGACGAGAACAATCGGCTTATTTAGGAACCGAAAATGTCGCTTTAATACCGCAGCATTCTTTCGGCCTTCTTTTACACCTGGAAGCACTGCATAGAGAACTTTAGATCACTGCTAATTAGGACGTCTAAATCTTACTCGAGGTCATTGGTAGCAGAGTAGTTTTCCCTAGGGTTAGGATGGCTGTCGTAGAATTTTTTCTGATAAGAACCCTACTTACCTGACACCACTTTTATTTAGTGTCGTAGAATTTCCCTCCTTTTTGTTCTATCTCTAAGAGTGCTAAGTGTGTCTAATATATATTGATATTATAAGAATATCTTGAAAGAACAGAGCCGTTCTGCAACACGTAAGGATATAAAAGAAACGGCCACTAATTCACAAAATAAACTTATATTTTACCTCTATCAATTGAATACATAACCTTATACATTAACTACAGCAATACTCTGAATATTATCCTAAACAAAAATTAATTGAATTAGTTTACCCTCCAAAATTTGGTTAACGTTCTCTACACAAAACAATAATATAAGAATTAGGCTTACGGACTCATGTGGAGTTTAAAGGGCCTCAGAAATGTTATTGACTCACGACGCGTGCTGTGTGTCCAGTTGTAGATGGGTGAAATTCCACGGTCGTTTTGGCGAGGGTAGCAGCTGGGGGGTCCACACGTTCTTCCGAGGGGAAGGGTTCTTTAAGGACGAGAACCAAGACGGTGCTTTATGCAACACCTAGGCAGTCGTGGTCTCTCTGGCGAGAGTGAGTCGAACTTGGTTCTTAAATCAAGTTAACTTGGAGTGAGGTGTGATCACCGAGTAACGAGCTCGAGGAGGAGCTTTTCTCCTTCGTTACTTATTTCCTTATGGACGAGGACTGAACTCGGGGAGGGTCTTCTTCCCGGGCGAGGATAACGGAGGGGGGTTTCTCTAGCGAGAATAATTTGAACTTGGTTCCTTACCAAGTTAACTTAGGAGTTCGGTTTGGCCACCGAGTAACGGGCTCGAGGGGGAGCCTTTTCCTTCTTCTTTTCTTAATTCCTCAAGGACGAGGAATACCACTGGTGTTTAAGGTGCACCAGGCTATGAGGAGTCTCTCTGGCGAGAGTAAGTGGAACTTACTAAAGTTAACTTATCGTTTGGTTTGATAACCAAGGACTTAGCTCGAGGATGAGCTTCTTCTTAGCCCCTTAAGGTAGGTAGCCCTGCCTCTCTTGCAGGGTACTTCTTGGTCTGGCGAGCCAAGTACTCTACCTCTCCAGTCTCGGTAGCTCGGTTGTGGATCCGAGGACTTCGTCACCTAGAGACTGACGTATACTACCTCGATTTTCCTCAGAGTTCCTCATTTATACCTCGTCACCCCACTGGGGGAGTGGTAAGAGGGGGAAGGGGCTTGAGGACGGCCCCAGGAGAGTTCTTTTTCCAACGGTCTTTCCCACGAAGTCAAACATCGGCTCCTCATTAGCCTTCGAGATTGGGAGAAACACGTCTCCAATTTCTTATTTGACGTAAAACTGGATCTCACTCTCCTGGGGGAGATCTTACATTTTGACCTTTAGGGTCTTTCATGGCACCGAGTTGTGCCACGTTGTGGTTACGCTTTTGACTCGCCGATGCCTGGGGCGGATGTCCTTGCGGTAACCGCCTTGGGACTGCATCCCGAGTGAACGGAGGGGGGGGATGGGACCATTCTTCTACACACCTCCCACCGAAGAACTTAATGGGGAGCGGGGGATGCTCCCGGGAACTCAAAACAACTTACTCAACCTAGTCGAGCTTAGCAAAGTTGTATTTCTTTGTTCCCTCTCTTACATTAAGTTTTCTTACATATGAGCGCCCACGCGCGCGTTTACACAGGCAATGTGTCGAGCTAGACCTACTCGCAATACAATTTTACATAGAAAATTATAAAACCTTAATTCATCGATTACCCACAAAAAAAACAACAAAACAAGCTACTTCCTTACCTTTCTAAGTTTTTGAGAACTTAAATCCTACCGATAAATATTAACACGAACAACAAATGAAAACATGGTTTCACGCTCATTAGGTACTGAAATATCCCTCAATGGTTTTTCGTCTCCACCTATAGAGCAGCTGTACATTATCGGCTCCTTTAATGTAGCTGATCCTAAAATGGTGCTCTGTGACCATTATTCTGGGGCGGATGTCCTTGCGGTAACCGCCTTGGGACTGCATTCCGAGTGAAAGGAGGGGGGGGGGACCATTCTTCTACAATGGCTAATGTGCATTATGTACTTTGCACTTGTCAAAGTTAAATGGCATCTGCCACCTCTCGGCCCACTTATATATCCCGAAAAAGCTATATCACAGTTGTTCTACTCCTAATCGCGAGCTCACACTACCTTCTTGCTTGCTATCATCGGCAAGCTTGGCTATCGAACATATTAGTCCTTCTTCTATGTTATTGATGTAGACGATGAATAATATAGGTCCGAGCACTGAGCCCTGGACCACCACGCTACTGACCGGCGCCCATTGCGAGCCTACCCCGTTGATCTATATTCGTTGTCTCCATCCCAAGAAACAGTTTCCTATCCATTTGGCTAACTTGCCGGTAATGTCGAGGGTACGGACCTTATTCATCTACCTGCGGTGTAGTACCTCATCGAAGGCTTTTTGAAAGTCCGGGATAAGAGTGAGTAATTAAAAGAGATTGAGAAAGAGTGATAGAGAGTGTGATCGAAGAGAGTGTGTGACATGTAATAAAAAAGAGAGACTGATTGAGAGAAAGAAATTGACAAAGTGATGGAGACTGACAGATTGAGAGTGAGTAAGAGAGTGATTGAAAGTAGGTGAGGGAGAGAGTGAGGGCGAGTTAGAGAGAGTCAGTGATACAGAAGGATTAAGTGAGTGAGACTAAGTGAGAGAAACTGAGTGAGAGTGAGTTAGCTAGAGTGATGACGAAGTCAGTGAGGGAGAGTGTAAGGGATAAATTGAGGGAAATTAAGTGGGAGAGTGTGAGTAAGAGAGAGTAAGATAAAGTGAAACTGCGTAAGAAAAAGTAAGAATGTTTCTGAGTGACTTAAATAAAGTGATTGAGAGATTGAACCAACGAGTTATAGAGAGTAAAAGAGTGTGCGAGTGCGAGAGAGAATAAAGAGAGACTAAGAGTGTGAGAAAGAGTGAGAGTGAGAGAGTGAGCAAAAAAACATGAGTGCTAGAGCGTGTGAGAGAAAGTGATACAGGGAGTTATTAAAGTGACAGTAGAGAGAGAGAGTCAGAGAGAAAAATAATCAGCAAGATTAAGAGAGTCGGAAGGAGTCACAATGAAACAAAGTACCATAGTAAACATTACGGTCCATTCAAAGAGGGTACCTTTGGGCTAACAGCTGAGCAGACCTAATTATTGAAAGTGTCAATTGACACCCTCGAGGAACACACGCGCAACGGTTTATGTGCCCAATCGGAAATTTTCAAGACTTGGTCTAGTATCGACTTGAACTGTTCAACAGAATTGTTGCCCACAAGTTCCACTGGAAGTGCGTTCCAAGTAGCACATATGCTATATGTGTAAAATTTCTCACACAGATCGCGGTGGTAACGGTTCAACTCAAGTTTGTAGCCGTGATTTCTGGTTCTGTTCTCGATTAGCTGGAAAATATTCCTGTAGTCTACATTGGAGCAGCCTCGAAGTATAGTTAGCACTTCGATAAGTGACCACGCAGCTTCTGGGTCTCCATCGAGAACAAATCTAATTCCCGTAATCTATTTTCGTAACTTTTGTGTCTGATATGGGGAATCGGTTTAGTTGCCAGGTCTTGCACACGTTCCAATCTCGCGATATCCTTTCGTAATAAAAGACTCCAAAATTGTACGGCGTATTCCAAATGCGATCGGACAAGGGATTTGTACAAACAGAGTACTAGCTCCTTGTTCCGATATTCAAACTGTCGTTTTATGTAACCTAGCCTCCTTCTGGTTTTCTTCTCCGCCTCAATGCACTGTTTCGCGAACTTGAGTTCACTAGTGATAGTTACACCCACCCAAGTCCTTCTTGCTATCAGTGCATTCAAAAGCCGTGCCCTTAGGAATATACAGTAATTTGGGTTTTCGTTGGCCGATATGCATTAATTTGCATTTGTTCACGTTAAAAGGCACTTGCTAAGTGGCCGACCACTCTCCAATCTTCCGGAGATCTTCTAGTAGGCGGGCAGTATTTTCTTCCTTTGCAACGTTTATACCAAGCTTGGTATCGTCAAAAAATTTAGAAATCTTCGCAACTATGTCATCATCCATGTCGTTGCCATAGATGATAAAAATTAATGGTCCAAGGACAGAACCTAGAAGGAACACCGCTAGTAACGGGCACCCACTTAGAATCGTGTCCATTCAACACCACCCGTTGCCGTTGTCGTGTTCATTGAAAACGACTTGGAAGAATTCTACAAGGTTTGATAGGCATGACCGGTACCTTCGAAAACCGTGCTGGGAACTCTTCAATAGCAGGTTTGACTCCAAATAAAACGATAATTTGTCCACCATGATGCTTTCCATGAGTTTACCAACTATCGAAGTTAAAATAAATTGTTAGTAGTTTGACGGTTGAAACGAGTCTCCTTTCTTGAAGATATAAGTTACCTCCGCCCCACTCTAGCCTCGAGGAACGCATCGAATCTGGATTGACATATTGGTGATTGTACCCAGGTGTCGTGACACGTTATCCCGCACTTCTTTACACAATTTAGGTAGAAATCCGTCCGGGCCAGGGGACTTATTCATCTTTAGATCAGTGATCTTTTTTTTCTATTTCTCCTTGCATGAAGTCCATTTCCTCCAGCTTTTCCTCCAAATAAGAATCCGAAGGATGGGGGATATGACCATACTCTTCAGTAGACACTAAAGAGAAGTAGTCGTTAAGGAAGTTAGAATTTTCTTCATATGTATGTTTTAATGACCCCGCCTCATTCATCAAATGGCCAACCGTTCGATGGATTGGTTTACGGAAATTTACATATCCAAACAACTCCTTGCAGAGTCTCGCCACTCGAAGCTTCTCGACACGTTTTGCCGCCCTTATGCTGGACGTCACTCTCCTAGCTAGCCTCCAGTACTCATCAAACTCCCTTGAAGTGTTTGACTGCCGGTATACAGTTGTCTTCACCCTCAGCAGTTAACGAATTTCTCGATTAAATCGCCTTCGTTGAACGGAAGACCGACGTAGGCTTTTACAGGCATAAATTGAGTTTGAAGACTCATGAACGTAGTTTTGTAACAATTCCACAAATCGTCAAAATTATTACACCTTCCCGCCTCACACCAGCCAATCATGCACGGAGACATGCAAAGTCTGCTCTTCTAAAATAAAGTTTCCTCGATTCAGGATTCGTAGACTCTACCTTGGGAACTTTGACTATAAATCTAACTAGTAGTGGTCACTTCCAGTGGGTTACAGTAACAAGGAGTAACAAGAAAAATAAATAACCTAGAAGACATTATAGACCATTCAATGAAGGTACCTTTGGACTAGCTGTCGAGCGGGCACATCCAGGCTCAATTGCCTTACGTACTCCCTAAACGGCCACTTTTCAAGACTTTGGCTACTCTTGTCTTGAACTGGTAAACAGAATTGTTGTTGAGAACCTCCATCGAAAGTGCGCTCCAGCTACCGCAGATACTGTATGTGCAAAGTGCAAAAGTTCCAACACAGATCGTGGTTGTAACGATTCAGCTCTCTCAACCATTGAGTCAAGAACTCGTTGTTAGCGAACTTCAGGAGCAGAGCAATCTCAGCATAAGGTTTTCTGGTTTACCAGTGAACCTGGGTCTTGAATGCTCCCATGACGATACACACTGTCTTAAACATGTTTATCCAGCAGTACGTACAGATCCCTGTCCTTCGCAATGAGTTGGGCAGGGGGTCTGTAAAGGGTCAGGGTCCTGTATCTGGCACGGCTCTATTTAGGTCAACACCTAGTAGCTCATTGTCTAATACGATGTTGCAGTTCGTTGACTCAAGTGTATCCTTTACATACAACACCACACCGCTACCCTCTCTGTCTAACATATCTTTTAAGAAGAGTCGGTAACCGGGAATCATAAATTCCCTCTAGAAATCTCGGTTTGAGGTTTTTACCCACGACAGTTTTATGGCCACCATCTCAGGTTCTTCCGTTGCTACGAGGCTTCAAAGCTCAAGAACCTTGTTCCTGATCAACCCCTTATTAAATAGAAGAACTTTCAGGGAGTTTCCGAATATAGGACTCTCTATGCTCTTCCGTTTCCCGGCCTATCTGGTTACGAGGAGGCACCCCCTCTTTGCGACCTCCGAGAAGTTCGTTCCAGTAGTGAAACGGGCGTACTGGCGCACGTACGCCTTCCAATCCGGGCAGGACACTCATTTGGGTCGGCTCCATGACATCCTGTATCAAGTTACAGATTACAGCCTTTCCTTTAAAAGAAAGATGCACTCCATCTCTTTAGTAAAGATCGTTTGTACCATAAAAAGTGCGTAAGGGTCCACAAAAAATATCCCCTCCGCCGTACACAAATCTGACCGGCGTCGGTTCTAGGAGATGTTCCTCGAGTGAGTTATCCGGCTTGGACCTCTTCTTGGAAGCATCACGACCACGAAACGTCTGCGGCTTTTCAACCCACAGTCCTCCACGGCATCCATGACCTTGTGTAAAATCTTTCCTTCAAGACCTAACTTATCTCCTTTAAGGTAGAGGTCGTTGCCACTTACCATCAGAGCAACGACTGAGTTTGCAGAAATCTGAGATTCCTTTACCCTGATTCAATGGTTTTCACTTCCTAGAAGGCAGCTTACCTTCACATTGGTATGAGAGAGAGATGCGAGATAGAGTACGAGAGGTAAGAAATGTTAAAGATCCAAGGAGAGCGTTAAATATTTTTACGAGAGCTACATAGTGTGAAGGCGACTAATAGAGAGAGAGAGAGACCTAGAGAGACAGATAGACAGACAGAAAGACAGACAGACAGAGAAAGAGAGATACAGAGAATAGAGAGAAAGACACGGAGAAAGAGTGAGAGAGAAAAAGTAAGTGAGTGAGAAAGAATGAGGAAGAGAATGAGTGAGGAGAGAGAGTATGAGTGAGATAGAATGTATTTAAGAAGGATAGGGAGACTGAATGAGAGATTATGAGAAAGAAAATAGTGAGTGAGAGAGATATTGGATAAGAACGATTGAAAGATAAATAGAAAGAGTAAAATAGATTTGGAAAGACAGTGTGTGTTAAGTAGATTGCAAGTTTTAGAATGTATGTGAATGTGAGAGAGAGAATGAGTAAAGGTGAGTGGGTGTGTGAAGGAGTGAAAAGGAGAATGAGTGAAAGAGTGAGTGAATGAAAGTGACTAAAGGAGAGTGAGAGAGAGAACTATAGTATGTACTAGAGAGATCTACAAGAAACTACAAGAAAAAAAGTACCCTAGGACAACTTACGGTCAATTCCGAGAGGGTACCTTTGGACTAGTCATCGAGCAGGCACAGTTTTGATCAACGTCTTACGTGCCCAAACGGCCACTTTTTAAGAATTCGTCCAGTTTTGACTTGAACTGTTCAACAGAAATGAGGTTGACAACTTTCACTGGAAGTGCATTCCAACCACCAGAGATGCTGTATATGAAAAATTTCCCACACAGATCGCGGAGATTTCTAGTTCTGCCCTCATTAAGTTGGAAGACATCAATGTAGTCTACATTGTCGAAGCCTCGAAGAATTTTAAACACTTCGATAGGCTGATCACGCAGTCTCCGGGTCTCCAATGAGAAGAGATCTAGTTCTTTTAATTTATCAACCTAACTTTTGTGTCTGATAGAGGGAATCAGTTTGGTTGCCCTGGCTTGCACACGTTCCATTCTCGCGATATCCTTTAGAAACGAAGGACTCCAAAATTGTACGGTATGCTCCAAGTGCGGTCCGAAAAGTGAATTGTACAAACAGAGTACTATTTCCTTGTTCCGATATTCAAACTGTCGCTTTATATATCCTAACATCCTTTGGGCTTTTTTTTCAGACTCTATGCACTGTTTCGAGAACTTGAGGTCACTGGTGATTGTTACACCCGAGTCCTCGGTATCAGTGCGTTCGAGAGAAATGCCCTTAAGGATAGACCGTGATTGGAGATTTCGGTGGCCGATATGCATTAATTTGCATTTGTTCACGTTAAAAGGTATTTGCTACGTTTACGACCACTGCCCAATCTTCCCAAGATCTTCCTGCAGGCGGGCAGTATCTCCATCCTTTGCTTGGTATCGTCGGCAATTTTAGAAATCTTGGAAACCATGTCACCGTCCATGTGGTTGACGTAGATAATGATTAGTAGTGGTCCCAGGACAGAACCTTGAGGCACCCCGCTAGTAATGGTCACCCACTCAAAAGGCAGTCCATTCAGCATTACCCGTTGCCTTCTGCCAACGGAGGAAAGAGAATGCATGAGACAGTGTATGCTTAAGAGAGAGAAAGAAGGAGAGAGAGAGTGAAGAGGATAGAGTGAGAGAAAGGGAGAGGAGATGAAACAAAAGTGAAAGAAAGAGAAAGAGAGATTAATAGACTGTGTGGTAGAATTGCCCATAGTCTGGTCCAATAATTATTCCAGTCCTTGATCTGGACACACCGCTTTTGTTTAAGTCGATGGTATTGAGACCCTATGACTCAATCTACGATCATTATATATATATATATATATATATATATATATATATGGGCTTCAATTTCTACTGAGCGTGCGAAAGCTGGTTAGAGGCGGGTTGTGCCACGGCCAGGATTCTCACTATAAAAGTCCCACTTGTTACTAGGGGGAGGTTTGTGATTGTTAAATTCTAAGAGTGCATAATACAGGTTGAATAAATTAGCCGAAGGGATTCTTAATTAAAGTCTTGGTAAGGGTACGTCAAAAAGGAGGAGCCACAAATAAACACACGTACAAAAATAAACTTTAGTTTACACCAAAATAATAATTAGTAGCAATAGTTAAACGGGCATTTAGGTAAATGAGGATAAAATATTAAACACGAATTAGTCCGGGTTGACAGCAATTATAAATAATAATATCAGGGAATGACTTACTTAAATCTCTTTAAAAAAGGAGGGGAGGATAATACTGACGTTAAGCGTCAAGATTTACAATGACTCAATGGGAGTATCAATCACTGTTAATTAAGTAGGAAATTTAAGAATAGAAGGAAACTGGGTTTAAAGATTACCATTAATTGTGATGGATTGGAGAGACGACTACTCAGGTCCAGACGGGGTGGTTCTGGTGGCGTTAACACGAGTTCTCGAGGAGAGGGGATTAAGACCACGGGTTTGGGGCTGCTGACTGCAGTTCCGGTTAGTTCACTCCCAACTGGATGTGACACTAACAAATAGTTACTTCCAGCAACTATTTGGATTATCCTTTTTCTTTCTCAAGTTACGTTGGGCAACAAAGCGTATTAATCTAGTCACATACTCTGCGGATGGAGATTTGCCTCAGGAACACTTTGAGACAGCGACCAAGTTAACTCAGCGGCGCGTTGGCAGTGGATACGTTACGGCAACGACTCTCGTTTAACGTGAGGGTTACGCGGGTACGTTTGGAACACTTCTCCTGAGGGATAGACGGCGTTGTCATTTATACCGCGGAATGTGTGAAATCGAGATAAAGATTCCATATACGACAATTCGCTTATCGCAGCGCCTTCTAGACAATCTCCATGGTACCATAAAGAAGGCAAATGGAATTTAGGCTTCTCTGTGAGATAGGCCTTCTTTCGTCAGACTTCATGTCGCGTGTTGGGAAATTTTGGCACGGATAACGACTTAGGTCAAGCGGAAGGCGGAGGAGGGCAGGAGAATGTTGGGGGAGGGTGGGGGGAGAGAGAGGAGACTAAGGTCAACTCAAATGACGAATTTCTTTCGTTCCCACGATTGTCTGGCGGCATGCGAGTATGTACGTTCCATAGCCTCACAGACTGAGATAGATTGAGTGAGAGTAATAGAGAGCTACAAGCGAGTGATGGTAAAAGTTAGAGTGAGTGTGAGTGAGAGAGCGAGAGAGAGAGTGAGATTAAGACTGTAAAATATTGAGAGAACTTAATGAGAGTGTGAGATACAAAGAGAGAAATGAGAGCATGGCAAAGTGAAAGAGAGACAGAAGGTGAGATTGAGTGAAAAGGTGTGAGCGAGAGAGATTATGTGAGTGAGAGAGAGATTATAAGATTAATTGAGTGAGTGAGCGACAGAGTTAAAGTAAGTGACTGAGTGAGATTGCCAATGCGCGAACACTCCATGCATGAGTACACGACTCACCTAAATAATAGGCGTACGTACTAATTTAGGTCGAGGGGAAGTTTATGTCTATGATGTTGAAGATATTGCAACATGATCGGAGTTAACATATATATATATATAGGAATTAAATCACATTCTCCGAAGACAATTTAATTCAGAACAGTTTCGGTCTATCTCACACCTTTTTTCAACTGACACTGGA
Source organism: Ceratothoa steindachneri (assembly GCA_963969495.1). Classification (NCBI taxonomy): domain Eukaryota; kingdom Metazoa; phylum Arthropoda; class Malacostraca; order Isopoda; family Cymothoidae; genus Ceratothoa; species Ceratothoa steindachneri. The sequence continues at coordinate 21,403,920 of OZ018321.1, read as the reverse complement.
TAGAAAATATAAGAAAAGTGCATACAAACATAATAACACAGGGTCAGTTCATGAAAGATCCCCTCTTTTTTCCCCCAATCCCCTACTTGTGGCTAATCTGGGGGAAAGGGTTAGGCCTAAACATATTGAAGGGCTGACATTTTACTATTTTGTTTATTTGCTTTCTTATTACGGGATTAAAAGGAAATTGACCCTCAGATAGATTAAAATTAGGAACTAAAGATATCAAGCTCCATTCTACGATTCTTCTCTTAACATAGTTAGCCGATTTAAATACCATTTTACTTCCGTGGAAATCGATGGTATGATTCTTGTCTCTTACATGGCAAAAAATTCCACTGCTTTCGCTGCCCACTCTTTATATCTCTTTTGTGCTTATGCAATCTCTTGTCTAGATTTCTCCCCGTTTCCCCTATATAAACTTTATAGCAATCGTTGCATGGTATTGCATATACTCCTATGTTAATATGTTGTTTGGGTTTCCTGGCAATCATCAATTGGTTTAAGGAATTGTTATATTTAAAGGCTAGATTAATACCCGCTTTTCCAAATATGTCCTTTAAACTATTTAATTTATTATTAAATGGCAATGTTAAACATTTGTTGAAGTCATTAGTGCGGGAAGGCTTATTACCATAGAATGTTTTCCTAGCTGCAAAATGGGCAGACGATATGAACCAATCGGGGTAATAATAAATCAGAAAAAATGGTCCTGATAATGACAATTTCTTCATCGAAATAGGAAGGATGACATATTTTGTATGCTCTAAGGAAAAGGTTAGAAATTACCGATTTTTTAACAGTATTATCGTGAAACGAAAAATAATGTATATAGGCATTCGAGTGGGTTGGTTTCCTATAAACGTCAAGTTTTAATTCATGTTGATCTTTATTAATGAGGATATCTAAAAAGGGTAATCTATTATCATATTCCCATTCATATTTAAATTTGATGGAGACATGCAAATTATTCAAATTATTAAAAAAGATATAAAAATCATGGCCAAATAGGCCATACAGAAAATACATCGTCAATGTACCTTAACCATATAAAATTAGGGATGGAAATTGTGGGAAGGAGTTCAGTCTCCAAATATTCCATGAAGAGACATGCCAAATATCGGAGATAAACTATTTCCCATGCTAAGGCCAAATATTTGTCTATAAAACTCATTATTTACTCGAAACACATTGTCAAAGAGACATAATTCAACTAAATCGATAAATTTACTCGTAGAAATGGCAAGATCCAAATTAAGTCTAGGCATGATTTCCCGCAGAAGGCCCGTGGTTTAGTCAACCGGAACTTTGGTAAACAAAGAGTTTACATCAAAGCTCACAAGTTTTCCATCCGGTAATTGCAAGTGTTTGAGGCAGTCAACGAAAAATTGTATGGTGATAAGCCTTCCCGCACTAATGACTTCAACGAATGTATAACATTGCCATTTAATAATAAATTAAATAGTTTAAAGGACATATTTGGAAAAGCGGGTATTAATCTAACCTTTAAATATAACAATTCCTTAAACCAATTGATGATTGCCAGAAAACCCAAAGAACATGATAACATAGGAGTATATGCAATACCATGCAACTACTGCCATAAAGTGTATATAGGGAAAACGGGGAGAAATCTAGACAAGAGATTGTATGAACACAAAAGAGATATTAGAGTGGGCAGCGAAAGCAGTGGAATATTCTGCCATGTTAGAGACTTAAATCATTCGATCGATTTCAATGGAAGTAAAATGGTATTTAAATCGGCTAACTATGTTAGGAGAAGAATCGTCGAATGGAGCTTGATATCTTTAGATCCTAATTTAAATCTATCTGAGGGTCAATTTTCTTTTAATCCCGTAATAAGAAAGCAAATAAACAAAATAGTAAAATGTCAGCCCTTCAATATGTTTAGGCCTTACCCTTTCCCCCAGATTAGCCACAAGTAGGAGATTGGGGGAAAAAAGAGGGGATCTTTAATGACCTGACCCTGTGTTATTATGTTTGTATGCACATTTCTTATATTTTCTATCCAGTGTCAGTTGAAAAAGGGTGGGAGATAGACCGAAACTGTTCTGAATTAAATTGTCTTCGGAGAATGTGGTTTAATTCCTCATCTTTTCTTGCGATATTGCATTAATTTTAATATATATATATATATATATATATATATATATATATGTATATATATCTCAAAGTAGCACGAGAGAATGATGAAAATGAATCCATTAAACCACATTGAAAGAAAAAACGGACTAATTTTTCCTTGTAGTGATATTTTTATTCTCTCTTTTCGAAAAAATCCGTGCAGGGAAGCGATTCGAACCAGGCACACTGAGGCAGTGAGCACCGCGTAGCGTAGTGTACTAACGGCATACTTTTAACTGTGATCAAAGCGGTGCTCGCTGCCTCAGTGCGCCTGGTTCGACTCGCTTTCCTGCACTGATTTTTTCGAAAAGAGGTAATAAAAATATTACTACGTACAAGGAAAAATTATTCCGTTTTCTCTTTCAGTCTGGTTTAATGGATTCGTATATATATATATATATATATATATATATATATATATATATATATATATATATATATATATATATATATATATATATATATATATATGTATATATATATATATAGATATAGATATATATATATATATATATATATATATATATATATATATATATATATATATATATATATATAGATAGATACATTGGCACGCAAAACTATTGGATACATAACATTTTTTACTAATTCTTGGATAATAATTCTTCCTATGAGTTAATAATTTACAAATACGAGGGGCGGTCAATAAGTTTTCCGAATCGGTAGGACAAAACAGAGCAAGAGGGATGGCTGTTTGTGGGGGTATTAGGACAAGTTATGACAAGCCAGGACCTGCAGCCACACGCTCCTGCCTTATCTATTTAAGAAGCAGTAGCTGATCGCAGATCGTCAGTCACAAATTTGTCAACAATGGAGAAGGTTGAGCACCGCGCAGTGATAAAACTTTTGACCAAGGAAGGCAAGAATACAAAAAAGATCCATGAACGCATGGTTGCAGTTTACACGAACACCGCCCATTCCTATTCAACCATTGCTGGCTGGAATAGAGAGTTGCGCCATGATCGTGAGTCCTTTGAAAATGAACCTCGTCGAGAACGCCCGTCAGACCTGACCAACGAGGACAATGTGGCCAGTGTGGAGAGGATTATCATCGAAAATCATTCGGTGTAGGTCTAAGAAATCTAGCGAGAACTGGAATATCACATGGAAGTGTTATCAACATTATCCACGACAATTTGGCCATGACCAAGGTCTCTGCCCGTTGTGTCCCTAGAAACCTCACGCCCCATGATCGACTTCAACGTGATCAAAGTCCACAAGGCCAGAGTTGTGCAAGCTGCCCTGCGCGAGTGCAGATTCGAGGAGCTCAACCATCTCGCCTACAGTCCAGATCTGACCCGTAGCGACTACTTTATATTTCGCCAGCTCAAGGCTGCACTGCGTGGACGTTGGTGTGGGGACGATGAAGATGTTCAGCTAGCCGTCCAGGAGTCGGGAGATTTCTGGTTGTCGGGAATTCGAAGCCTGAGGGACAAGTGGTGCAAGTGCATTGAAGTCGAGGGTAGTTATATTGAAAAATAATACAACACTTTTCCTCATATCTCGTTCCCTTATATCCGAATTTCAAAACTTATTGAATGCCCTTCTTATGTTCCACGAATACTTTCATTCACCTGTGCACATGAAAAATGAAAAAAATCATAAATGCAAAGATTTTATTTATAAAAATACCAAAATAACACACACTAATAGTATTTGATACTTTATTTAATATTTTGTAGCATAACATCTATTCTATTTTACTGCTTCAAGCTTCTTTCTGTACTTAGTTGTTAGCCATTTACAAGTATTTGCAGGAATATTAGCCCATTCTTCTTTGCAGAAATCTTCCAACTGTTTGACATTTTGTGGATTCCTTCCAGAAACTTGTAGTTTTAGTTTTCTCTCCAAGTTTTCGATTGGGTTTAGGTCAGAAGACTGACTAGGAGGCCATGTCATGACGTCAATCTCATTATTTTACAACCATTTTTGAGTTGCCTTGGCCGTGTTCTTAGGATCATTGTCCTGTTGCAAAAGAAAACTTGGTCTAAGGCCTCATGATCTGGCAGATTTGAGAAGATTTTGTTCTAGAATTTGGTAATATTGAGAGTCATTCATCCTCCCTCTGATTATTTCTAATTCCCTGGAACCATTTGATGAAAAACCCCCTCATACCATTTTAGTACCGCCGCCGAATTTCATACTAGATATGGTATTCTTAGGATTTTGGGCCCGTTGCCTTCTTTCTCCAAACCTGATTTGCTGTTTCCACCCCAAAAGTTCAATTTTGGTCTCATCGGACCATATTACGTTCTTCCAAAATTCGCTCGGTTGGTTTTTATATGTTTCAGCAAATTTCAACCGGGCGCTTTACATGTCTAGTGGTCAACAAAGAAGACTCCCTTGGATATCTTGAATTCAGGCCGATGCGATTAAGAGCTCTACTAATTGGGTCCTTGTTCACGTTCTTTCCAGTTACTTTAAGATCGTTTAGAATTTCCATGCGAGTTGTAAATGGATCGTTCTGCACTTTCCGGACAATCCACCGTGCAGTTGCATTGTTTATTTTCCGCAGCCGGCCACTCCTCTGAATGTTAACAGTCGTATTAAATTTCTTACACTCTCTAATAATGTTTCCTATTGTACTTAAAGGGGTCTTTAGATCTTGGGATATTTTAGGATAGTCATCTCCTCTTCTGTGACATTCAATGATCATTTTGCGCACGTTCTCTGACAATTCCTTAACTTTGCCGCCCATCACGTTCATAAATTACAACTAGTGGAATGAGAATGGTGCCAGAAGGAGATAACAGATGACGTCATTGATAAGCAAAGTATAATGGCCCTTTCTGATTGGCCAAAAACAACAGTGCTTTTATTGAAACATATTTGTCAATTTTCATCCCCAAATCGAAAATATTAGGCAAGAATAGGTTAGAAATGTCATATATATATATATATATATATATATATATATATATATATATATATATATATATATATATATATATATATCACTATTATTAAAAACTGAAAATTGAGCTTTTATATATAACATCGTTTCTGTTTGAACAGGCATTTTCAACTAATCTCCTGGAGCCAAATTTGACCTTGTCCATTACTAATCAACCTCCGGAACCATTGAAGTTTGGAGCAACGATTGACGGGGAAGTATTAATTATCTTGCCAGAAATACCATGTAAGTAAAATATAAATAATATATAATTTCACAGAACATTAATAAATTTAGAGTTAATTTGTATAATAGGTTTATATTTGCAAGAAGTGGTGGCAGATCAAACGAATGAATGGGAAAAAATAAATGTAATGGAAATCAGTGAAGTTATGCATATAAAGATTCGAAATATAGTAAATAATTTGGAGAGCGAATAAGTAAAAGAATTAGAATTAGCATGACAAAATATAGACAAAAATGTAAGGAATAATGAGTTGTAAAATTGGACCCTGAGGTACTTCTATTTAATTAAAGAAAATATTATGTTGCGCACTACTTTTTCTTTCCGTAAAAAATAATTAAGGTAAATTTTTCTAATTTATATACCTCTCACTTAATTTTGTTAATAAAATTATGTGTACAGAAAGTTATAAAGGTGGATTCTAGAATAACCAACTGAGCAGTAATATGGGGTCTTATTCGGAACAATCCTGTAAGCAAATTAGGCGTTCGAGGATCTCGTAAAATTAAGATTAGGCTAAATCTAGGCTATGGCTTTGAATCCTGCAGTGTGAGTACAGTCTGTAGTTTAGGATAGGTTAGGTTAGTTTTCGGAGCACGAAAGTAGCACAAACTACTCACAGAATCTTTTTTCACTCAGTTATGGCTTCTGTTGACAATTTAATCTCTTTAACACAAAAAAAAATAGTTGAAACCTTATCACCAAGCGTGAATAAAAAAATATATTCATAAAAGATAACTTTGATTCTTCTCACAAAGTGTCCTTTGGCTATCCAATAGTGAAATTGCAACCATGCTTATTACAACACCAACGGAAACGCAAATATTCCATTGAAAGTTTCAGTATATATCCATTTTTGTAAAGTTGATATCCTAACCTAACCTCACATAACATAATCTTAGCCTAAGCTTAACGTCGTGATAGCATCGAACACCTTTTTCGCTGCCGGGGCTTTTTCTAAAAAAACCAACAGTAAAATTTAACTTGCACAGGCAGGAGTTTGGGAGAACTTGGAATAAAAACGACCGGGAAAAATAGTGCGAAAGTGAAGACATTTCAATGTGAGACAGCCACTTTCGTGCCATATTGGGTAGGAAGGAATTCCCCTCTATCGTACGTACAATCAACGAGATTGGAGAAATTCAGATATCAAAATTGAGAGGCATCCCTTCCTCCACGTTGTGTGGAATATCTCCATGTTACCGCGCATGGGCTTCCCTATAGACCCTATTATACTTGGTATCTGGAGAAGCTGGACACCTTCCCGGCCCAAGTACAAATTAGAGAAACCCTTTCACTAAGCCAAACTCGCAGGAGGCAAGACCCTGAAGTTGGTTGTGAGGCCATCTTATGGGGTTTATAAAGCTGCCGCGTGAATGAAAGCACTAAAAGAAATTCAGTTCATAGACCTACACTCCGTGCTATGCTGACTGACTCAAAGGTGGTGGATTCTCCAGAGGAAGGATCCCACCTCCGAACTCGCCGCGCCTTCCTGATGTTTAAGGTTCTGAGGCGGAGGGAGGCAAAGGTCTGCATGGTCAGCCCCACCTCCTCCGATAAGTCCTTGAACACCCTAGCGCCTTTAGTGCATTGACCGGCAAAGTTCGCCAAAAATTATTCCGCCGGAAGCGTATGGCCATTCCCGAAAGGTCTCCTCTTCAAAGAGGGCCCTCGCATCTCCTTCGATCTAGGTCTGGAGGGCATATTCATTCAATAAAATAGCTGCGGACTCCGAGGCGACTGGGAGAAGCTTCAGAGGCTCGTCCCTTCCATTTTTCGCAGCTGCCCCTTTGCAGACCATGCTGGGCGGCTGCCCTCTGCTCATTCTCTAGGTCTATAAGGGTTTTTCGAACCCACCACCATGGGATGGGGTCTGGGCAGAAGGATGCGCCATTTACAACCTGCATGATATATTCATCCTTCTCTTTGCTTTGACTCCCTTTTTTCAGGCATCACCTGTGAAGCTGAACATGAATAGAGATATACTGTTATTTCTCCGTACATACAACCCTGAGCCGACTTCGTTGCAGTGGTCTTTTTTCGTGCTCGGGGATATGAACAAGAGGGGGAGACTAATCAAACAATACCACGGGTCAGGTCTTTGCCGACCTGATCGAAGCGCTGAAGATAGGTAGTCTAAATGTGTCTGAGTTTAAGCATCACTGCCCGAGAACCGCTTCATTTTCCTGTATTGATCTATATTTGTGCTCTCCGGATGCACAGCCTGATTTCGGGGTGGGAATTGTCGAGGAAATCCATAGTAGTGATCAATTTTCCATTCAAATATCATTTTCTGGGCTGCTGCCACCTGAGAGCCTGCTCCGGTGGTAGTTTGAGTGGGTACGGTGTTCCGCATTTCTGGAAATGACTGATTTCTTTGTCTAAGACGAGAAGTTTAGGTCGATGTATGAGTCCGTTTAGTTCTTCTCCACCAATGCCTTCACCGTGGAGCTAACTACTATACCTCGAAAGTCTGGCCGTTTTGCATGCCGACCGCTTGCATGGTCGTCAGCCGAGTGTGAGGCTGCCCTAAAACAGAAGTGTTATGCTTACATGTTGTATAAGCGCGACGTGAACGATTTTATTGTCGGTGAATTTCGTCGAGCAAGGGCAAGGTTTCGATATATTTCGCAACACGCCCGCTGCTCTACCTAGCGAAGATGCATGTCTTGACGTAACGGGAAGACCCCTCTAGTAGATAGGTAGGTAGAAGTGACTCAAAAGGATTCAGGGCGAGCTCTCGCAGAACCTGCCTCCAGTTCTACGGGAGAATGGGACCGCAATCTCAGACCGCACACCCTTGGCGGAATGCTTCTCGACCACTTAGTCCGCATTCTCTAGCCGAGATGCTGCTGCTGCTCCTGCATCATTCAATGCGCGTCGTGATGCCGCGGAATGCATCCAACTCTACTTTACTTACAGAGGCGGAGAAATCCTCAACAACAGGATTGCATTGAGTGAATTGCGTTCCGCTCTCACTTCGTGCGCGGACAACGCCCCTGATATGGACGATGTACCGTATGCAATTCTTCAATACATGGGTGGGCGAGGTATGGCCTTTCTGTTAGATTTGTTCAACATGACCTGAGTAGAGTGTATCCTCCCAGACTCGGGCGAATCGCTTTTCGAGAATCGTGGAGAGATCACTCTACTGCGGCCGGTTTCATCCCAATCTCTCTAACCTCAAGCTCTGATTGGAGGATGAGAATCGTTAAATTTGAGCCGAGACAATCAACAATGAGTTATGGGGCACACGCCAAGAGTTTCGTTTTGTTTCATATATCTATGTTATAGTTCGATTTTTACTTAGGCATTTTATTGTTTTTTTTTTGCCTTAGTTTATTTAGTTTTTGGCCCCTTGCCTCATTTATTTATTCTTTTCAGTGGTTGTTTTTTTCATAGTTTTTTTAGTTTTGGTCACTTCGCCTTTCACATATAAACACTTTTCTTGTTTTGTTGTTTTACTTCGTTTTTTAGTTTTTGGCACTTCGCCTCTTTTATTTAGGCTTTTCGTTTTGTTTTTTCCTTCGTTTATTATTTTCGGGCGCATCGCTGCTTTTCTTTACGCTTTTCTAGTTTTGTCGTTTTCCTTCACATTTTAGTTCGGGCCACTTTGCCCTATTTGTTTACCTGTTTATTTTTGTACCAGCGTGTCGTTCTTTATCTGGGCATTTATTTTCCTTATTTTGTTTTTAGTTTCCCTATCCGGTTTTATGGTCTTGATTATGTAGCATGTTTCTTGTAATGTGTTTTATGTGCAAATTGGTCGTATGTTTCCTCTTGCAGTTTCATCCGCTTGAAAATAACGATGTTCTCTCGACTGTGCGTTGCCTTTGTTTGGGTAATGGGTATACCACAAACTATTTCCCCGCTATGAAACATACCACACATTTTATCACTTACTCCATAATTAAATAAAATTCGAAGACTGTAAAAACTGAAATATGTAAATCCATTGCTTTATTTGAAATTAATTGTATATATTGCCAGAAATGCCTAGAGCAAGTAAACACGTTAATTCTCAAAGTGGCTCAAAAAATGTCATCGGACCGTCTAAGCCATTGCCACTCTCAGATATTCCAACGCAACAAAATAATTTAGCCTATATTTCTCTTCTTGAGGTGAGTGACAGCAAATTACATGTATTTGTCTGAAAGAAAGAGAAAGAGACAGAGAGAGAGAGAGAGAGAGAGAGGGAGAGATGGCGGGATCTGGAAAAAATTGAGGATCAACGAGGTGAAAGAGTTCATTGGTCAATTTTTGACCTCCATAGAAATGAACTTAGCCTTCGTCATCATGTCCAAACCGTGGATGGATCTATCACAGGCAATAATTCTTTCAAGGCACCAATAGGGAATTCTTTGTCAAAGGTGGAAGAGTTACATTGGGATGAAGTGTTCGTTTCGATCAAAAATGGACCAGAAATTACACGAAAAATGAAGTGTTGTCGGATTTGTACTCTGATCAGAAGTACTTTTCCTCGTCTTCAAATCCATTCACAGCGGGAAAATTGATCCACAGCTGAAGATTTTAAAGCCAGGACCCATTTCCCATTTTAAGTGGTTGACTTTAGCCTGTCGCCTTAGTGCAACTTACCTCTCCAAGCATCCTTTTAAAGGTAAACTTAAGAAAAACATGCAGTCTCTCATCTACATCGTCACCAACTACATTCATTGTTGATTTGCGATCAAAACTCAACCACATATTTCTGACGCCGCCAATCACATTTTTTTCCAAATCAAATGACTCCGCTTTCTTCCTCAAGCAACGCGAGACCTGGTGTTCCCTTTCCTCAAATCATGTGACGCACACCCAGAATATCTGCTCGTCTCTCTCCTCTGCTACGATGATCCAAATCTCCACACCTTCGCCGTTCGCAAAATTATGGATGGACTTTCGCCAAGGGAATGATATTGGTGATAAAATTTGTTCCTTCTATCCTTAACTTCAATGCGAAAAACCCTGCTGAACCCATCGATTGAGATTCAATCACGATTTCTGAGTCTATCCTCACTTTCGATCTTACCATCGCCAAACTTCAGGATTTGATTGTCAGCAAATTTGAATTGCCATCTTTCCAGCCTACTCCCAATCAGTGGAGCGCCTGATTCACAAATTGAAAAGTGCATGCCGTAAAATTGCTGTTCATGATGAAAGAGATCGGTATATTCGTGCGGGAGTGGCTTCCCTAGATTTCTTTTCGAAAGCTGACACAAAAAAAGATTTCTGAAAATAATTAGTTAGTTAGAATCCTTGAATTTCTCATAGTGACGGCAATGATATGCATTTCTTATGTTTTAGTCCTTCTTGCGTTCACTTGATTTGATGTTCCATTAAAAAATAACTTGTTCCTTGCTTGGAATTTAGTTATATTATCAAAACTTATTTTAGAGATAAGATTAAGTTGGAGAAAGGTAGGCATTCTCGGTTTTAAAACCCCTACCCAATGAGGGGCTTTGAATACTGTTACGTGACCAACAATGACCAATTAAAATACAGGATATTGATTGGATTCGATTCCTAAATATGATAATATATTACTAAAAATAGTAGCTCTATGGTTGAATTGGCCGGACGCAGGTAATTTTTTTTCATTTTGCAATATATTAATTATTGCGTAACCGAATTTTTTTTACGACAACCTTTTATCGTAAAGATAGTTCGATTTCAATCCCCCTAATGTGTACCTTACGGGATTTAAAATAATTTAAAATAAATAAATATATACTGAATTCATTTACTATAGAAATATAATTACAGTATATGAATAATTACATAGAGTGCTTTATACTTTTATCCAAGGTTTTATGGCCTATTTTAGGAAGAAAATAAACTGAATTCATTCCTATTAATTCAAAAATTAATTAAAAGTTTACAAGAAGAAGGCAGCCAAAGGAACTGTAGTGATATATAAGGCTAAACTTTATTTGTCTTAAATATATTATAAGTTAACTCTTGAACAAGAAAGTATATAATTAATTTCCCCATTTTTTTGCTATCTTCTTTCGACTTTTGCAAATTATAGAAAATTAGCTTATTAATGTTGAGGTACTTATTTTTCTGACTGCTCGGTGTCTGTTATCAAAGATAATAAAAAAAATTCTATCACAAGTCATTCACACCAGAAATATTCTATAAAAACGCTTTTCGCCAAAATATTGGAAAACAAGACTTGATAAATATTTTTTTAAACGTATATATGTACATAGAAATAAAAAACTGCATATATGTTTTAAAGTTACCGTCTTAAAAAATACTTCTTTCATATATACGAGTATTATTATGAATCTGAAATTAGGTGGAAATGATCCACTGAATTTTTTTCTGGTTAAGTTCTTCATTTACCTATTTTAAATATTTGGAAAATCTTAGCAATATGAAGAATATAAATTTTGTTGGAAATACAATATAATCATCTCTAAGTTATCATTTTAAGCAGGTTCTAAAATTCAGCATTGTAAAAGGTATTTAAAAGTATTAAAGTGCACCATTTAAATCCGGAAAGTTGATAGTAGATTTACGAGCGGTTGCTTCATAACTCAGAGAAATTCCCAAGGGCTACCTTAGTTATTTTGATCTTCTGAGAATGACTTCTAAATTGTATAATATTCCAGCATAGACAAAAAAATCAAATGGATTCAAGTTTTTATTTAGTTTCTAGGCATTACGTCTCTGTTAACGAACTAACAGTTGTTTTCTCCATGTTTTACAGCATCTTCACCCATAAGCATTTCTTTCGAGATATTTGTGTTGGATTTGTATTCACAAAAGACGGCTTTAGCACTCTGCGATGTTAAACTCGTCAACATCGGAAATGGAGAGGGAAAAATATATCGAAGCGACGGAACTGAACTGAGCGTAAATGATGTCAACATAGAAATGAAAACCAATATTGAGCTCACAGAAATAGTTAGTACCTTTTTAATGCTCTTAATCAAATCTTTTCGATTTTTCAATTAGCAAATAAACAAAAGTAATTTGCTACCATAAAAAAAGTTTAATTATCCGATAAATAGGAGTTTTTAAATAATTTACTTTTCTAGCTATACTTTTCTTAATTTGGATCCAGGCACATTTTCCTGGTTATTTTACTCCGCCATACGGACTCTTATATCATGTTAATCAGACTTGTTTTGGTTAATCCTAAACACAGAGAAATGATCAAAGTTTTAAAGAAAATAGTAATTTATTCTAATAAAATAAAATAATAATTTTAATTAAGGTATTATACAACCTACTGAGTGATATGTTTGAAATTGAACCTCTTTGAGTGTATCATTTTTTATTATATTTTATTAATGGATGAAAACCAAAGCTTTGAGAGAGATCGACTCTATTAATTGACAAGGCAGGACTAGTTCCAGACCATCACTCACGATCATTGCGTTAAGCTTCGAAATTGGTCCTGTATATAGAACTAATAAAATCTCTCTCTCTCTCAAACTTTTCTTTTTCCTTAATTATCATCGTCTACACTACTCCAAGAAGTTATCAAGCGTATTAGGAATAAAAGAGAGGAACAATAAAAGCAAAGTTGTTGATCATTTTACGAGAGATTTACAACCCTTCTCTTTGAACTTTTAGTATTTAATGAGCAAAAATTAAAGCCAGTTGTGCCTACAAATGGATAATAAGGGAATAACTATAATAAATATACAGTTAGATATTTAAGTAAGGATGCAGGGATTCAGTTTTAATTTCACGGTCTTATAATGTGCAGCCAAAAAGTATCTAGTTAGGATAGAGAAGCTATTTATTTCTATTAGATGCGGAATTTATTTTGCACGCAAAAAAACTAGATTTAATAAAATTTCTATTAAGTTTGAAAAAAATTGGTAAACATGTAGACGAGCGGCCCGGCCAGGAAAAATTATTTTGTGTAACTATTATCGTTCACTCGTGTCATTTCTGACGTCATACCCCACCCTTGACCCCTATTATAATTCGCAAAACGATTAAAGGCGCTGACATGATGTAGTTAAAGCATTCACCTCTGTAAACGTCAGAATATTATAAAATTAGGATTATATACTGGGGGGCTGTGCCCCCCAGACCCACCCCCACAATTTAATGAAACTCAGGATCATCGTAATGCGGTCCACGCATCGTGTTTAACCCCCCTCCCTTCCGAGTCGTCCCCTATAAATGTACTCCAAAAATGTGAAACATTTTGGAACACGGACGAAATAGTACATCTTATCGGCCGGGCCGCTCGTCTACATGTTTACCAAAAAATTTTAGTGCATATTTAGCAATTTTTTGATTTCTCTCTGTACGATTGAGAGGAGCAATAAGACAAGAAGTCTAATATACGTTTAATTTGATCATTATTATATCCTGTTTTTTTTCAGTATGATCGATCAATTGTATCATTTGGGAAGGTTTATAATATTGATACGTTTATAGCATCTGACGGCTATGCATCTAGCAGCATTGTGATTAATTTTAAGGCGATACTTCTAGATAATCAACTCTACCCAAACGATACGGTTACCATCACTTCTGGTGTTGAGTATAATGACGAGAAACAAATATGGATCTCACAAATTAGTTATCCATACGCATCTACAGAGGTAAGATAATTATTTTCGGTAAAGATTTGTTTTAATACATTTACGATTTTATACTTTTCAAAGACAAACATTTTTAATTTTTAGAATGATGCTCACCGATGCCCCTTTTAACTTCCGGAACGTAATAGTAACGTAGTTAATTTTATCAAAAATATGTAACTATTTTGCTAACTTTGAATTTTTCTGCTTCATTTTCGTCATAACTCCTTCAACTGTGGCGTTGATTCAATCACCTCTACCTGGGCTTTTGAGATCTAGAGGCGATTTGAGCATGCGACTTTTAGCGATATTTAACTAATACCATGTAGTCTACATTTGCATGCGTTTTGCGCATGCGCCCTTAACCAATTGCATTTCGTGTTACAATATGTTGTATTTCGAACGATTTCCGGCTCTAACTTTTCTTAGTTTATATGGTAAAATGGAGCGCAGGGCTCTGGTAGGCCAGAATTAAAGGATTCAAATGGGCGAAAAACCCAAGGCAAATTTTCCGTCAGTGCGTTTACGGGCAGGTGGCATTCTAATGCTCGCAAGTGAACAAGTGCTACTAGCCTTTTATTTATAAACTGGTTTTTGTGCAAAGCTTTGATTCATGCTAGAGTCCTAACTATATTTAGCAATCGACTTTTGCATTCAAATCGAATTAGGAATATTACGAGTTTTTTAAAAGTTGCGGTGGGGCAACCCCCACCAAGCCCCCAATTTTTAAATTATCCAGATAATGTTTATTTTTAGCGGAAATAAACTAGAGTAGGCTTTGCTATCGTCTTAATTTAACAGGTTAGGACGAGCTTGGCTCTCGCTCTTTCAAATGATCTTGATAAGGTGATTTTTCTTTTGCAGTTTTATGTGTAGTTTTCAGATCTTAAACATGTTTTCGCAGTATATGGAATTCGGTCTATTAGGCGAAAAGTATGGTTTTCCGTAAAAAACGAGTCTCAGATCTGAAAGGTAAACATAAAAATGCAAAAGGAAAACACATTTTTGAATTCATTTGCGAAAATGTATTTAAACGAATCTTTACCTTATTTTCTTCTTATTTGGTACTAATTCCCGCAAAACATAGTAAAGAAAACTATACGAAATGCAAAATCGTTTTAAGTCTCATACACTCAGTCAAATAGAGTGCCCCCTCTTATATATATATATATATATATATATATATATATATATATATATATATATATATATATATATATATATATATTTATATAAATATATATATATATATATATATATATATATATTATATATATATATATATATATATACATAGATAGATATAGATATATATATATATATATATATATATATATATATATATATATATATATATATATATATATATATATATATATATATATATATGAATTAATGACAAAAAACTGGAAACAGGAAAAGAGATTCTGAACCAGGGACTATTTTCCTTAGGTCGCATTATTACACCATGCAAAAGTATTCAAATTATGCTTCTCCTTGATTTTGTCTCCCTTAGTTAGGGTTTATCAAAGGGAGGGCCATCCTTCTTGTCTTTAAAAACTCAGGTATTGGTCTTAGTATTCAGTCCTTGTAAAGACATTCGTACATTTAGAAAAACGCGCTTGGAAACTATTTTCGTTATTCTTTTTCATATTTGTGAGTCACGTGCTACTTTGTGATATCTGTCTGTCTTTCTGTCTGTCTCTGTCTCTGTCTTTCTCTGTCTCTCTCTCTCTCTCTCTCTCTCTCTCTCTCTATATATATATATATATATATATATATATATATATATATATATATATATATATATATATATATATATATATATATATATATATATGAGGAGAAGTGATATACAAAAACAGAAGAAAAGAGATTCTACTGAAGGTGACCCAGAGAAAAGCAAAGAGAAAAACACGCATCGCCTGGCAAGGACTTGAACCTCAGACCTCTGGTTCCTTGCCGGGTGATGATTTTTTTTCTTTGCTTTTTTGGGGGTAACCTCCAGTAGAATCTCTTATGTTTTGTTTTACTGTATTACTTCTCTTCACATATTCCGTTATCAAGCTTTAAACTTGGGGTGGAATGCGTGCTAGTTTGCGCGCCCACCACATAGGCCAATAGCTTTCGGTCGATCAAAGAAGGGATTGGTGCTTTTTATATTTTCATATATATATATATATATATATATATATATATATATATATATATATATATATATATATATATAAATATATATATATATATATATATATATATATATCTTTTATTACCCTTGCTTAATAGAAAGACATGCACTATCTCTCACTTACTTTTCCAACCTCACTATGCCAACAAAATCAACGGAATTTCTCACTTCCCGAGAAAAATTCTGGCACAGATACCCCCTGAAAAGGGTGACTATTACAAAACCATTAAACCTGCTTGAGATACCCCTAAAAAGGACACGACAAGAAGTGATTGATCTAGCTTTAGTCAAACATTCGGTTACAGATTTTTGTCGAAAGTATTTACACAAACAGTAACTTTTATCTGATCTTTCTCCACCCTCTGGATTGAAAAATAGAAACCAAGTTCTTAGCTCTTTATACATTGTTCGTTGATATTTAATCAGCATCACGTTCTGATGATTACAGTGTCCGACTCTACTCGCGTGTAGCTGTTAAAGTATCGACTGATATTTACTCAATTTTCGATTCAGGCTAACCCAAACTCTATCCATTATCGAGCCTTGAATGGAATTCAAGATTAATAAATTGGTTGAATCTTCTGGTCAATACGGCCAAATAGTTTATAATGTGGTGTTGAATTATTTAGAATTTTGTAATATTTATGATCGTTTTAAAGTGTTTTTTAAAATATTTAATTTTTTTCGACGTTTGTGGAAAAGGAAAAACTTTGATTTATTTTATACATAGACTATAAATATTAAGCACTTGAGCCAGAAGAAGAGAGAATGCAGAATATTAGTTACTGTAACAAAAGATACACAAATTCAGCTCACTCCTCAATAGCAGTACCCACTTTAACTACACTGTGGTGCCCCTCGACTTCCCACACCGAAATTTTTGGTCGCAACAACTCTACGTAGATATATCATAAAAATAATTGAAGCCAACCAAACCCTTTTTCGGCCCTCTTAAGAGACCGCACAAACTTGAACTTTCAAATTCTTCGACCCACCATTTTGGAAACATTCACTAAATCCACCACTTAAAAAATTGGCCATTTTACCACGTCCCATTCACCTCTCTTATCTTTCCATTGATGATATCCTAAGGAAATTAAGAATAAAATAGGGTATATTGTCAGTCTCGACTTTCTTCTGGAAACTTTCATTTGGCACCTTCCTTTTCACAAACATAAAGCGCTTGAAGTTCTAGCTCCGGAGATGACACTTGAGCAACTCGCTATGGCTGGCTGACGATCTCTCAATTGTAGCCCTCAGACAAGGATGACTTCCATCGGAAAGGATCCCTCATAACACCGGCGAGAAGATGGAGGAAGCATTGGTCCCACAAAATAAGTGCATGCATCCCTCGCGAAGGGTGGCCACTTTCGACAATTCTAAACATTACTTCAAGGGGCGCTCAGCATCCCGCGCGCGCAATCCTTCCGTTTGATCACGCGACTCTCCTGTTGGAGCGCACCTTTCTCTTACTCAATAAGGAATCTCTTACTATACAGGTTGGAATATGCTGGGAATAATGGCAATAATTCAACTAGGCACACCGTTGTGCTCCTTGTTGCAAGGAAAATAGTACCTATGGGAAATTTCTGAAAAAAAACAGTAATGGAGGAGGTCACATCTGTTTCCCTACTCTCTGTGTTTACACATTATCCACCCCATCACTGAAAGATGCCTTGTAAACACAGAATAAGTAATATTAATTCTACAGGCTACATACGACAATCTTTAACAGAAATAGAACAACCTTCTCCTTCATACCGCAACGTGATCTTCAATTCGTCCTTGTGGTGAACGTACAATTAATCTTTACCTGTGTTTAAAATGTAATCTACCATGGAATCTTTAGTGTACGATGTTAAAAGTGCGATACTCAAGGGTGAGTTTGTCGTTAATTTAAATCTTAAAAAAAACACGCTTGGTGGAGGGCATCTTCAATCCTTAATAAGCTCTATAGATGAACGTGTCATTCCTCCCTCGCTTTCCTTTTTAATTTTAACCAGCATAAAAATTCCCTAAATAATTGCCTTTACAAACCACGCAACAACCACGGTAATAATCAAAATGGTGCCTATAATTCTCTCTTCATAATGTTTTGACGCAGGAATCTCCTGTTATCAAGCAGCCGCGTCGTTATCATCAAATATTTTAAGTGTGGTTAAGGAAAACATTCAACTCCTGCTAAAAGGTAAAATATTAGGCCTAAGTAGATTGTCCTATGCTTTACCCATTCGCCTTGTAAAGATTTCCGATAACAATTACCGTATGACGTGTTACTCTTCGTTTAAAATTTATCCTGATTATGGAATTATATCCTCTCATTTGACTTACAAATTTCCCGGAACTTTCTAGAATTGTTTAGTCTTCTCCAAAATCGATTTAAAAGACGTGTTTTCCAAATACCAATGAAGCCATTATTCATTGAAAAATAGCTATGACGTCACCAGTGGATATCTATGAACTCGTTCTTGCTCAACAAATGTCCAAATCTTCCTCAAACATAACAACGGTATATTAATTATGTTTTGTGTCACCTAAAATTAGTTGCTAATAACTTGCTCATTAAAAGCGAAAACGAAGCTCAACATTTGCATAATTTAGAACAACTATTTTAAGGTGTAAATTAAATGGTTTGCAAATCAACATTGAAAAATATATTTTTTAGTCGAATCACTTGACTTTTTAGGATATGAATTTAAATATAAAGGTATATCTTTACAAGGGGATAAGATAGGCGCTAACAAGGATTATCCCAGACCGAACTGGTCAAGGACGTTAAAAAAACTTTAAATTTGCTGTTTTGGTGTGTCCTTAAGATCAAGTTCTGTACAAGCAAACTTTGCATGGGAGATGGTTAATGCCACAGCTACTCGGTCGGTTACCTACATTTGAAGAAATGACTAACAATTATATCTCAGTCGATGAGTACTTAGTGATGATAAGTCAACCTTGAAAATTCTGCCGTTTGCACGCCATCCACATTACTAGTAGAAGGAGCATGAGCCAGCCCTCAGATATACGCGGTATGACATTCAACGATCTTAAGACGTCTGAGAGAAGTTAATATAATTTAGTTTCACTCGACGATGGCAGGATTCCTTAAAATTGTTAAACGCGATCACTGCTCCTCATAAATGATATACATATATGATTTGACTCAATGAAGCAACTTCTTTTGCAAAGGTTCAATGTATGTTAAAAGGTTCGGGATATATTCAAACAAGACTTTTTTTTTTCAATGTCCAAGATTGCTTTCTCTATTTTTTCAGCTGAAATACGGCTTTACGAGCATTCCAAGCACGTCAAAAAGTTGATGTATGCTGCTATAGGGACTTCACTCAAGAGCCATGGCAATAAACTATTTTTGTAGTGTCTTTCTACTCTATTTTAGCGTTTATACGGTAGTTAGAATAAAGGATATCGCTTATCTTTTGATTTCACAGTAAGGGAGGCTTTGCCTTTATGAAATAATTCAACAATAGGATCTCTCCAAAGTGTATATTTCCATATTCTTGGCAAATTGTTACTACAAATTGCCTTCTTTTTGCTTTAGATATCTCATTTCAGGAAGTAGCTTTACAGCTGCACCTTGGTAGGGGGTATACTGTTATTTCCGCGTACGTCCCATCGTCAGCTGGATTCGAGGCAGGGGACTTAAAACCGCGTCGTGGCAGGTTTGAGGAGGCCCTTTCTCTTGCTTGGAGATCTGAACGGTTGATACCCCCTCTGGAAAGAATACTGGATTAATCCCAAGGGTCAAGTTTTTGCAGACCGAATCGACAAATTAGAGATAGTTGTCCTAATTTTGGATGAGTTTACGAATCACTGCCCGAGAATTGCTTCATTTTCCTGTCTCGATCTATCTTGTGTTCTCCGGATGCACAGCCTGATTTTTGGTGGGGGGTGGTCGATGACCTCCATAGTAGTTATCACTTTCCCATTCAAATATCCTTTTCTGGGCTGATGCCACCCGAGAGCCCGCCCCGGTGGTGCTTGGTGCGGTGCGGTGGTGCGCATTTTAGGAAATGACTGATTTCTCAGTCCCATTTAAGAAGTTCAGGTCAGTAGATGAGGCCGTTGAGTTCTTATCCGGCAACCTCATCGCCGCGGGCATAGCTACCTTTCCTAAAAGATTTGGCCATTTTGCACGCCGACCGCTCCCGTGGTGGTCAGCCGAGTGTAAGAAGCGTTATTCCTACATGCGCTATAAGTGCCACCCGAACGACTTCACTGTCAGTGAATTACGTCAGGCTAGGTTCTAGTATATTTCATAAGCACGCTCAATGCTCTTTTTGGCGGGCAGACGTGTCTTCACTTAACCGGAAAAACCCCTCTAGCAGAGGTGTGGAAGCGAGTCAAAAGGATTCAGGGAAAATTCTCGCATGACCATCTCTCCCGTTTCCCATGATAATGGGAACGCAATCTTGGATTTCGCGTCCGTGGCCGAATCCTTCGCAACCGCTTTCTCCACATTTTATAGCCTGGATGCTCCTCCAATAGTATTTAATGCGCGTTGTGATATCGTGGAGGGCCGCCGACTGTACTTTACCTCAAGAGGCGGAGAACTCTTCTACGACAGGTTTACTTTTAGTGAGGTGCGTTCCACCCTCGCTTCGTGCGCGGACACCACCCCTGCTCTAGACGATGTCGCGTATGCCATTCTTCGACACCTGGGTGAGCGAGACATGGCCTTCCTGGTAGATTTGTTCAACAGGAACTGGGTAGAGGTTTTCATCCCAGATTCCTGGCGAATCGCTACTGTGCTCACTTTTCGCAAACAGGGAGAGATCACTCTATCCCAGCCGTTGTTGGCAATTTGATAGAGAAATTGAAAAATGTTAGATTAGACTTCTTTCTGTACAGCGGAGGACATTCATTTTTCTGGACAGTGTGGCTTCGGCAAGTTTGACTTCACTCCGGATGCTCTGTTACCCTTGTAAAATGCCGTCTAGAGGCCATACTGCATAACCAGCAGTACGCCACGGTGTTTTTCAATCTGGAGAAGGACTATGATATTACATGATGATACGGTATTTGTGAGACTCTCCACACGATGGGGGCTAGGGGACGCCTCCCAATCTTTATATCTGAATTTTTACCAAATGGTATATTCCGCGTAGAGGATTTTTGGGGTGAAGGGCTCTCTGGGCCAAAGAAGCAGGAAGAAGGTGTCCCACAGGCAAGTGAACTCAGTGTCACACACTTTGCCCGGAGCACCAAATGCATCACCTCGGTGCTGCTGGAAGATTTTCTCGCTACGCTCTACGTGGATGACTGTTCGATCTCGTTTGGCGCGATACAGATGCCACCTCTTGAACGTTGACTCCAACAGGTACCAAACTGCATCTCTGCTATGCCGAAGTGCACAGGCTCTGATTTACCTTGGCAAAAACTAAGGTGGTGCATTTATGCCGCCATCCATGGCGCCACCCTTACCCAGACTTGTTTCTCAACAGGGTGCGCCTAGAAGTGGTGGACTCGCATCATTTCCTTGTTCTTGTATTTGACCGAAGCCTCACCTGGAAGGCTAATCTTCGAGGCCTTAGGGTCTATTGTACCCGCGTCATGGATATTATTCACTACGTGACATTCAGCACTTGGGGCGCTGATAAGGCTACTGCTATACTTTTTTATTGATCCTTTGTTCGTTTGAATCTTGACTACGAATACGATTTTTATGCTTCAACAGCCGAGCGGGCATTGTGGAAGTTGGACTCGATCCACAACACCACCATTCACCTGGCGCCAGATGCCTTCCGCAACTTCCCCATTGAGAGACTATTTGTTGATGCTGGTGAGATGCCACTCGTTATATGCAATGCATAGTGCATTATTTTCCTGTAACCGCGAACCCGGCGCCTCCCTTAGTAGCCAACAGCTCTCACTGCATCCGAATCTGATCTTACGGTGCCTATAACACCGAGAAACGGCAGTTATACCCTAACCCTTTGGGTTTTTGGCTAGGACATTCCTTTGAGAGCTGAGTATAGCTCTCTGGCCGGTGACGCCCCTGGTTCTTCCCAGGACGCAGCCATGGAGAATACCACCTTTGACAATTTGTTGCCACGGCTCCTCCCCGCGGCTGTTTCCAAGGATGTCTCCTTTGGAACACACTTGCGTAACGCACCTCTATTCAGTGGAGCGCTCGCCTGAGCTGTATTGTGACGACTGCGTTGTTCCCCAGACTGTTCGGCACACTCTTGTTGAATGTTCCAGTCTTGGTTATTACGTGTACATTACCTTTCCCACTATCAGGACGAGTGAAGTTGCTTCCGCCTGCCTTTTTGTACTTGAGACTTGTTCATGCATGACTTTTGGACTCTTCGACTTTTTGGAGGAGGCTGGCCTCTTCCACTTTATTTGACTGTTTTTTGTAAGTCGCTTCTTTCTGCGCTTGGTGATGGTAGGGGCTACCCTCGAAGCCGGACCGCACTTCCTTCTTGTTGCCTCTTTGCTTTCTTTTCCTTTATCTGTTGTTGTTATTTTGCTTTCTTTTCCTTTATCTTTTGTTGTTTTTTTGCTTATTTTTTTAACCTGTCCTTAGCCTTTCTCTTTCATTTTATCTTCGGAATTTTTCAGTAACATATTGATATTCCTATTAATCTAGCCTACTAGTAGTCCTTAGCATCAGTACGGCGACTTTTTCCCTAGTAGGCAGTCGCTAGATGAGCTCTCTCAAAAAAGAAAAAAAATCCTCGTGCGGGTTTTACGTCTCCTTGGAGAAGACAGCGCCTTCAGCGCTTTTTATGCCCGGCAGCTCTCTGAGTTGTGCCTCCAAGAAATCTAAACGATTTTAGTGAGTGTCTTGAAAACAAATACGACACCCGCTTCTCATCCAAGCTTTGTCTCCAGGGCCTATTCTTTCCATAGAATTGCTTTGGAATGCGGGTCATTTAGTATGAGTTGCTGCGGCTCCTCTCCTTCCATTACAAGTTAGCAATCTCTACAGAAGTGAATGTTGTGTTCGTGCCTCCTGCAGATTTTCTCTATTCATATAGAATTTTCTACTCCGCTTCTACCTAAGAATCCTGCCTGGTGATTCTTGAAGCGGGCTTGGCGGTCTGGTTTTCAAACACTCTTTGTATGTACCAGGAAATAAATTTGTAGCCTCAACCATTATATTTATTGAGCCCTATGTTTTTCTTGGCTAAAAATCACAGTTTTCAATTTTCCTTGACAAAATTGAAGGTATTGCAATTCTACTGCATTTACTGCTTCACTATAAACCCTACATGTTCCTAAAAGGGGATCGCTAGTAATAGTGGATTCACATCGCGTTTTGGGGTGTTGTTTTCGACCGAGGTCTCTACTAGAAGACTGATTAGTAAATAACATAAGTATAAGACACGTGCTTTTACGCGACTTATGCCCTTAGTACTTTTCGCGAAATGTGCGCCATTATAAAACATAAAGAAAACCTTTCTTTGGTTACTCTAAGCTAGAATACGGTTGATAGTTTCCCTCATCCATAACTTAACGTTCACTCTAGTTTGTAAATTCATTCAAAATTGCCCTTAGTGAGCCGTCTTCTCGATACTGGTGAAATGCTCCTAGCTTTCCACTGTATGTAATGGACTATAAGCTTGAAGGATTTAATTCAGCGTCTGCAACAGGAGCCATCTGCCATCATTTTGTCCGTGGTCAATCTCCGCAAAGCCTCAGCCGCTAAGAGATTCCAATCTTGCCATAAAACTTAACGGTAATAACTTGTCCCATATTCGTGAGTTTAGTGTAAAGTTCGTTTCTCTAGTGCCATCTTTATATGATTTTTGCCATGCCTCATACCAATTCTTCTCCAGTACAAGTAGTCTTGCGTTCAAAATTGTTTTAACACATGTAACACCTTATGTAATAATATATAATTAAAAGTCTGTACTATGTAATGTATACAAATAATGTACAAATATTTCGTTTTAAACCTTCGTGGTCATTATAGTAACCAATCTTGGTCTTACGCAAAAACATATGTAGGAAAATTCAGTTTCCTATATGTATATCTATATTTTAAGCCTATCACCGATCTAAATTGATGAAACATGTAATGTTAAAAATAATTATAGGTATTAATACGGATGCTTCCTTCTTGATCAATTTTAATTTATTATGATGAATTTGTATTTTAACTGAGTATTATTTTTATGGAGACTGTAATACTACCGACATTTAACTAAGTTTTCCCTATTATTGAGTCCAGATATTGAATATATTTTTTTAATCCGAGAAAAAAGGAAATTTTTCCAACCCTATTTCGATTTATAAATGAATTTCACTTAACTGCAAAAGAGGAATTTTTTGTAATTTTATGCATCTACTAATTTATATATTTTCTTCGGTTAGACTACTTTTCCAACCGAGGCTACTCTCTCTGGCCTAAATGAGCTACCAGAAGGATCTGCTGGGCAATACAACCTGAATACATTCATTTTGCTTCCAAATGCAGACGTGAAACTCGAAGTCGTCATAACTTCAGAAATTTACGTAAGAATCATTTTATTATTCAATTAACTAGGTAACAACTATTTATGTTAATGAAATGTCATTTTTCAGAGTAAACTTGATGCTTATGTGCAATAAAAGTAGGTAGCTTGCGTTAATGATTATCGGAAAGTTTATATTCAATTACCTCCTGTGAACGACGATAGTCTATGTGACAAAGAGAGTAAATGACGAAAGTTATTGAATATTGAAATAAAGACCTGTGGGAGCTTTATCTGCATATAACCTGTTCTTCAGCAGAGCTCATGACCCAAAGTCTTTTCCACTAGTGCTCATGGGGCATTTGAGGTACAAATTGTATTCCTCCATATTCCTCTTCCCTTCTCTCACGAAAGAAGGTTCTGTTTCTTACGAATTAATTCAAATTACGCCGAGTTTTGATTGGTTTGTACCAATAACATTAATGGGTTATGCTCTGGAACCGAAAATAACATATATCATGTGGAAAGGGATAAATTATTTTATGACTTAAAAAAAGGGCATGAAATTAATGAATCATCTTCGAAACAATTTTTTGTTATATTGAGGAAAAAGGTATAAAAACAACGGAAATCAACACACTACAATAACTGAATTAGAAAAAATCCCACTTATTTAGACCCGTACTTAAGTAGATGCATATTCAACTAAGAAAATCATATATCTGTTAATAGAGGGATCGTGGGGGAGACTAAGATTAACAATACTTATAAACTAACAGAGAAGCCTTTGGTGCAGTGAGATGTAAATTCATAGCCTGGGTTTTCTCCTAAAATTTGAAGTTTATAAAAACAATATATACCAACTGGTAATGAGGGGCAGAAGAGAAGTGAAAGTGGTGACCATATCCATTACTAGTTCTCAGTTCTTTCCCTCTTTCTGGTGTTTTTCTGAAATTGGGATAAAATTCAGGTTGTGTTTAGCTGGGAGAGATGGAGTAGGTATATGTCCCCCTGATTGGTCGAGAGGGAAGAGTATCTTTGATAGCTTGAATGTAGGTTGTGCAGTTCTTGCCATATGGGAGGCATCCCGATATTTGATCACCTGTAACAACGCGTTCCAATATTCCACTTTCCTTTCGCATGAGGAGAGATCAGAATTGTACCACATATTCAATATGAGGTCTTATATGCGCTTCATATTAGGGAAGATTTTTTTTCATTTTCTACGTTGAATTTGTGTAAATTTTGAACAAAAATATTGTAAATTTTTCGTTAATCATGACCTAAATGCTTGCACTTATCCACACGGAATTGCTTCTATCCTTTATGAACAAACGACTAGTATATGCAAGAAAACTTTGGCAGTCATTCTGATATTTTCTTCTAGAACTTAGTTACGTATTATCAGCAAAAGAAATGTCTACCAGCTAAAAGAAAATTGAAAATTGACCAGGGGTTAGGTAAATATTAATTAAATGAATAAGTTGGAGTAAAGTAACTTACTTCACTTCCCGTATCTTTCTGAAGAGAGGTGGGTGGCCTCTACTAAGACGACCATGCTTACCGGATGGGTCTAAAGGGTAGGAGAGAAGATGATGGGTGTAGTGCCAGATTGTGTGTGGTTTGGGTAGTCTATTGGTAGATGTGTGATGTTGAAAGTTGTTTGGAGGTAGGGTGTTTAAATATCTATGGGTTAGGGTAGTGTAAAGGTGATTGATTGAGTTGGAGTTTGCTGGTATGGTACGGAGGTTATTATAGAGGTGTGGGAAGTAGTCAACTAGGAGATTTACCTTGTGTCTGGGTATTGGGCGCTGGCTATCAGATGGTGGTTGGGGTGGAGATGAGTAAATGCTCTGCTGAAGAGTTGGGTTCAAATCATCACTAGGTGTGTTTTCAATTGGAGTATTTTTTTAGCGTTTAGGCTGGCTCTGTTATATGTACATCTTGTAATTGTTTTGAGTGCCTTATTCTCTGTGGTTTCGAGTGTGTGAAAGAGAGACAAAAAAATTCACATAAAACAACGGGTTGGGTACATAATATATATATCTTTTACCCCCAAAATAGAATTTGTTGTCCTTGAGAAGAGAAAGAGTGGGTGGGCGGGGAAACATCAAAGAGCATGAGTTGCCTATTCTGCGGAAGTAAGAGACCGACTGAGTTATTCCTCCTGCGCGGTGCCTTATAGGAGCGGGATCCTACGGTGTTCGTGGGTCGTCAAAGGAAAATTTCCTGTAAATGTGAGGTAAAGAGCATCCGCAGCATTATTTACAGACCAGAGAAACCACAGGTTGAAGGAGGAAGCTTTGATGATCTTTGAGAAGTTGATTTAGGCCTAGACAAAATATACCTTGGTATTTTTCCCACCCTGAGTTATTCTAGCATGCGGAAATAGACAGATGCAAAGAAATATGGATATAGTATCTAGATGGAAATTATCAACATTACTAATGTTATTAGGTAGTGCCCATTAAAATCTACCCCATCACACTCGAGGGCCACCTGATATGCGTCACATAAAACTTCTAAAGAGTTTTCTCTGACTCTACCCTGGAAAACAGTGTACAATGGAGCATACGAGTAAGGGCACAAACCCATACATGATCACCCTTCTGGCCATAGAAATTGTCTTAGGCCAACTAAAA
The DNA here is from genome assembly GCA_963969495.1 of Ceratothoa steindachneri. NCBI lineage: Eukaryota > Metazoa > Arthropoda > Malacostraca > Isopoda > Cymothoidae > Ceratothoa > Ceratothoa steindachneri. Next base: position 21,376,818 of record OZ018321.1, on the reverse strand, counting down.
GATTGGCTTAATTTGAAAGAATTTAAATTCTTCGATTACTTATAAGGCTTTATCATATTGATTTTGAATGCCTTAATTGCAATAAAAATATATATTTAGCTTAATTCCTAAATAAATAATATCTATAACTCAGGAATTTGTGACTTTCCCATATTAAACGCTAGTGAAAACTTTATAAGTTCATCTTATATATTCAGGAGATTGTTAAATGACTTAGTAAATAAAAAGTCGTCTAGGTAAACAAACGCGTTAACAGAATCATTTTTTTGTTAAACAACTACATATGGTCGCCATTATACAATGCATAATATATGCGGCTAAATTATAGCCCATAGTGAGTTAAGTAAATGGAAACTTTCCGAGTAATTGGATGTGCTGTGCTTCTTGTTATGAAGGGTTCTTGTTTTGCTTTAGGATAATGAGTGCTGAGGTTGTTCTGCTATATGACTGCCTGCGTTGTCTGCTTCCTTGGTTCTGAGCCAAGCTGGGTGCTGTGGGTTAAAGTCGCTGCAGAAGGAGATGGGGGGATGTTGGGTTAGGGGTTCTAGGATATGTGTGTAGTTTTGAGGTATTCTGGGGGAGGTGGGGGGGATGTATGTGTTTTTAAGGTTGTATTATGATCTTTAGATCTTTCTTAAAAAATCTTTAATTTTCGCCTTGATCCAGATATCTCTGAAGAGTAGCTCCTAATGTTCATATTTCATATTCTAACGAATGTTCTCAATTTCCACACTCAATGGCGAATTCTTCAGAGGATGCCATTCTTAAGCGGACTTTTCACCGCAAAGCGCTTTCCATTATTTCACCAGTGAATCGTTTGGAAAGCAGTCGACACATTCGGCCCATTGCTGATTAAAAATCAAACACTAAAACTTGGGATCAATTAAAGGAAATTGGTGTCGTTTGTGTCTGTAACTGAATCGGTTGCGGGTTCTAAAACCCCAGCCGAAATCAATTTATTGAAGACCTTTAATTATTGAGAGTCTTCGGAATTGTTTAGGTTTCTGTCCAAACTTCCTATCAAATATTATCCATGTCCTAACCATTGGATACATCTTTGGTTACATTCAAGGGAAAGGTAAATACTCACCTAAGCAAAATTTTCATCTGCTGTCCAAACAAACTTATTGGCGAAAGGAAGGAGATTCTCCTATATGGGCCTGCTAAAATATCAGCTAAATTATTAAATGAATCGCACCCAGCTGCACAACGTACTCGTACTCTGAGGGCTGATATGGTCACTCTCGCATCTATCATTATTCTAATTTTAAATCGAATTATGGGAGTAAACTCTTAACCGTTGTTACTTAGGGAAACCTCAACCTATTAAGTCATAGCCCAAAAAATAGGGATGGGGAAAACCTTTTCTGATTTTAGAACGCTTCAGACCAAGATATAGCTAGGATGCCCTACGCGGGATAGAATAGCATAATTTTAAGGCAAAAATCTCACTATATATCATTAAAATAAACCCAAAGTTAAATAATAATGCCTCCTTAATTAAATTATTCACAATATAACCAACCAACACTTCAATAGATTAACTAGCCAACCGACCAACCGAATAAATTTTGTCAGTAATTTTAAATGTTTAGTTAGTTGATTTCTCAACTCCCACGTTAAAGGTCAGTCCCCTTGTTCATTTTGATTTATTTTCGGGGGTTTTTGTCTTTTTTTGGTGTGTGTTTTTACAATTTAATATAATGAAATTCTTTGTTTACTTCAGTAACTTTTAATACGTGATAATCAAGTCAGTTTGTTATAATTTCGCTTTCTATTTTTTTTTAAATACCACTAGGTAATATTATTTAATTCTATATATTATTAGTGTTTTTACTTTAATTTTAATTATTGTCAATTTTATCATTTTAACTTGCCTTCTTCCGCTATTTTTTTTTAATGCATTCTTTTAAGTGTTATCAATCAATGTTCCTTCCCCTTCTCATTAGACGATATAGTCGCTGAAGATGGTCCTAGTAAAGGCCTGAAACGTCCGGACAATAAATGATTAGTATAATCACCTGGGTCTTCATATTCCTGCTATATATATATATATATATATATATATATACATATATATATATATATATATATATATATATATATATATATGTATATATATTAGTGTAGATGGGTATCAATCTTTATTGAATGCAAATTTTGTTAAAGACAATGGTATATTTCGCCTTGATCAATTTCCTTTGGCAACTTTCTACTCTTCTACTCTGTTTTCTAATCCTTTAGGTAGATTTTAGATGACTTGTCCTATATTCATCTCTAATTCTAATAAAGGCATTTGGTAAAACCAAACTAAATTGCTAATCTTTCGATCTATTCGATCATCTTCGGAGCGTCTTTGTATTCTTTCCTGCTTTACCGATGAAGCATAATGGAGTCAGAATCTGGTATACCGAAAGTAAACGGTTTTTTGGCCGAGAGGGAATAAATATCCCCTAAAAACCGTCAAAGGAAACGCCATTGCCACGTTAGTTGTTGCATTTGGGAAAATAAGGAAATTGGACCTCGTAAAAATACCGCGAAAAATAAACACAATGAATTCCGACAAACTCATCATGCTAAAATTTGATTGCAGCAATTTAACTAAATTAAAGAACATCACCACTTTCTTTTAACATCTTTCCCTAAAAGGACTGTCGTAGAATTCAGATAGTCCTTCTGAACCCTTTTTGACTCCCTCACCCAATGATGCAAGTGAGGGAAGAACCAGCCCCGATTTGGGGAAAAAAAGTTTTTCTGAGAGTGAGATTGTGATTTAAATGCTGAAAATGAATTACTCGTGGCCGGTATTCATATTATTGACGAAGGCTTAGGTGGTCAAAGGATTTAAACAGGAGAATAAACATATTCTTTTAATTAATATACAAACAACAATAAATATATACAGAATAATATACAAGCGATTTAGTTAACACCATTATTAATTGCATGAAATTGAAATGACAAATAGGACTGTCTCAGTCATTCTTAGGCTCAATAATAACACTAATTATCTGAGGGACAACGGGAGATGACTACTAGGTGAGTCTTAACCATACGAGGCCTAATAATTACATCAATTATCCAAAGAAAAGCGGGAGCGACTACCAGGGAAGTCTTAGCCGTACGAGGCTCAATAATTATTACAATAATTACCCGAGAGAGACCGGGAGGCGATCGCAGAGTGAGTCACTTCGTCGGAGAAGGTCACGCCTCTTCGACGATGAAGAAAAATGTAAATTTTACGATTTTCTGGCGAAGACTACGAGTATGGGTACTCGAGGGAATATTTTCTTCGAGGAGAAGGGTTAAGCGCGATATTCCAACGTAGTTTTCGTCTTACCGAACCTGGATTCCTGCTGCGAGACCGAATAGCACTGTAGTTTGTCGCAAGAGGATTGCGCGTCGTCAAAGAATGATTCCAAATCTCTAGGATGCCTCGTGAATAGCTTCTGTTTTGCGTTGGCTTGCTCAATTGGTAGCAAACGTGAGGACAGCTCGTGACCCGAAACCTCAAAGAATACTTCCTCGATTATCGTCGGCTGGAGAATTTATATTATTCCACTGAAAGTTCCAATATTTGCCGACGGAAGAGTTATCGGTTCGGTCTCACAGCCTTATCGTGAGAATCAGCGGTGAAGGATGAAACACCATAAACGGGACGAGTTTCTGGAGCGTTATCGCTCCTAAAGTTTACCGAAGGTCTGGAAGCAAGGCTACTTCACTCAGAATCCCTTCTCGTGACTCGATCACACCCGCTCACTCTCTTTCTTTCATATGAAAATGCATACCAAATTAATAAAATAGGACAACATAGCTCGGAATTAATTTTATGAATATGTATTAAATTGTGAATGTATATTTGGTGTCCTCTAAACTCTTATAAATATCTGAATAGATGCCCCAAAAGTTAGTTCTAGAGATTGGCCCTCGTATACTTTCTGAAATAAGTGTTGTACACTGATTTTATTACAAAAATTTGTCAAGAACTTAAATAGGAATTTTGAATTCAGCGCTGTATTCCTCCAACTGTCAGCTGATTAGAACATAAATGCTATCGCAGTTAATATGTCTATAATGAGCTTGTGACTCCTACCACAAGAAACATAACAGTTTTTTTGCTGCTATAGAAATTCAAATATATATCGTTTGTAATTTATTTCGCTAGTGCTATTCCCCTTATTTCAATTAATTCCTTAATGATAGTTTATTAATTTTCATCGCTGGACTCCAAAAGACTTTAATAATTGGCTAGTAATTGTAAAAATACATATCGTTTCAGGTCAATTCATTGATATCCTAAACTTCTTAGTGGATATAGTCTTACTTAACAAAGAAAAAAATCATTTTTATTACATTTTTTGCAGGACATGGCGAGCATCACAAGTCTAAAGCTTGTCAGAAGAGGTGAAAATCATGCTTGCATAGAAAATGAAGAGAGAACGACTTTCTACCAGAGTGTGACTGGAAAATCCAATTACCGGGCTGAGTTGGATTTTTCGACGCTAGTAAAGGATCTTAATTTCGGTAAATATACTTAGGTGATTTGAGATGACGATAGCGCCGTCATTTCGAGGCTTTTAGATCAAGAAAATTTATAAAATAAATGTCATTCAGATCATCCAATTACATAAGAATACTTATTTTTTATGCAATTCTAAAGAATTGAATTTTCTCGTTACTCTATTACTTTTTTTATAATTTCGGCGAGCTTTTTATACCTTCGTCCGAATATGGCTTTCTTCCTTTTCCGCATGGCAGCTAGCCACCGACCCATGTCACCCGGCAGCGATCTACCGGGCGCTTGGGTGACCCTGTATGATATCATTATTGACCAATCACAAGGCAGCTAGGTCTAGAGCACAATGTATTTTCTACTAACGATTGTTAGATATTCGAAATCATTTGGTCAAAATGACAGATTAAGAATAGTCTTATTTACCAAAGTTGTGTGCAGATGCGTGGGCAAGTGTGTTGAAATTTGGCAGAGTAGACAAATTCTTTCGAAAAAATCTTGTTCTTCATTTCTTCTGCCTAAAGTTTTCTCGATTAAGGGATCTTTTGACCTTTTTAGGAATGTGGTTGCCACGCTGTATCCACCGCCAGAAACATTGTAAAGTAAAAAAACAAAACTGTTGTTTAGTTTTTGTGGTAAAAGAAAGTTAAGGGCTTACAGGTTGGTAATTAAAGAATGCGATAGCAAAAATAGAGGCATAACGACATTTAGCAATCTCATTTTGAATTCAAATGTAATGTTAGGCTTTCAAATTAGGAATTTTACGATTTTTTTTTTAATTGGGTGGTATGGGGGGGCGAATGCCCCATTTAGAAAGTACCTTAAAATCTTTTTGGCTGAAATAGCTTAAAGTAGGTGGCGCTATCTTTGTCTTAATTTGCCTATAGCTATACAATGTAGTGGAAGCATTAAGTTGATGAATATTTTAGAGAAAATAATTTATGTTCAAAATTTTGAGCCAGAACTGCAATACTTTCCTCATCTTGTATACGGTGAAAGTCATCAACGACAGAAGGTAATTTCCTATATTTTACTAATTTGAGTTTACTTTTTCATGAATTAATGTTCTTTCTATTTTATTTTCGCAATTGGTAAGATGAGTCTTTTTATATTGATGAAAATAATAACAATAACCATGATAATAATAATAGAAAAACATGGCTTTGATTTAATTATACAACAGTCTAGGTAGGTGCAGGTTTGGATCGTGTGCGTGATATAACTTACTATAACCGTCACAGACGCCGTGCCTATCAACAGCGCCTAAAATCTAACAAAATTTAGTAACAGCTTGGAAGTACCCATAAAACAAAGTAAAAAAACATGAAAAATTTTAGAGTACTTTACAGATCACAAAACAAACAAAACCTGAACGTCGCAGACGCATTGCTGAATGAGCAAAATAAACTACACTTGAACACTAATAATATTTTGGGAGAAACTAAAAAACACCTACGAGTAATTGTAAAATTTATGCACGATTATTTGAATTTTGTGGCTCTTTTCATTGCCACTGTTCCTTTTATTCTTACCTCTAAAAAATGAATATCTATTAATTTACTTTTCTCTGTAGATGTCAAATATTTTTTATCGAACCGTCACAATAGAAATTAAAAATACATTAGAAGATGAAAGCGTCATGTGGTTCCTCTCCAAAATAACCATCAAGAAATTGAATTTTAATATAACATTCATTAAAACCAGGCTAAAAGATCTTATCAGTTTGAAATGAACCATCAAGTAATTTTCAGAGGATCATACGAGTAGTTGAGTGATGGGAAAGTACATAGCTTTGGTTTGTTTCCTGTAGCGTTCAGTTTCGTTAAGATTGGCAGAACAGTATCATCGTTTAAAGTCAGTTAGTATTATTCTAAGCGAGAGTGATGGTGTTAGATAAATTAGTAAGGGAAGTAAGAAGAACTTCGAGAAACAGGGTGTAAAGAATAAAAAGGAATGAGTCTGGTTAAGAAGAACTCTTTCCTGGCAATAGAATGAAGGTACAATCAGGCGAGAAAAAGAAGTTGCCGGGGGGAGGGGAAGTTTCTCACTGGCAAGGAGGTAGAGGTAATACTAGATCATTTTTTAAATATCTTACCCGATTGGAAGGCATGGAATTCAGCAGGGGAGATAGAGGAGGGGAATAAGACTATAAGCGGAGAAAGATTAGCAAGTAGATTGAAAAACTGTGTTACTAGTTTTGTTTTCTCAAAGGATACGTTGAGTATGATTTGCAGCGGCGGTCTGTAGTGTATGAGTAAGTAGCAAGGGAGTAGTAGGCTACGGTAGCTGTTTCTGCCATTGTACGGAAAGTTCGCAGCCGTCGTCTCTCGCTTGCTAGTCTCTCTTTGCGATTAAAAAATGGACTGACAACCAGGACCCGCAATTTGCCAGTGGAGTGAGGAAATGGGGTAATAGGCAAGGGGAGAATTTCAGGGAATAAAAGCGTAGGGCTATGTAACCGTTAGCAGAGGTGATGGATGAGATTAACTGGAGAAAATTTGCAAAGTAAACTAATAGTTATTAAAAAGAATAAAAAAAAAAATTGCTAATGGAGGTGAAGTATAAAGACGTATATTATAATTGTACTCAATAATTTGACACAAATCCAAAACAAATATTATTAATCAATGTCTTTATTGCAGATGATTCGTTCGTAGGAGACAGCTCAGAACCAGGGAATGTGATTGAATTTAGCTTCACAGTTTATCTACTTAACGCGAGAGCAGGTGATACACTTCCTGTTGAAGTGATGCTCAAAAGTCCTAACGTGATTTGGTCCAATTCAATAAGTTTGACAGTGACATCATCAGAAGTTCTTTCTCCTACCTCGCAAACCTCATACGTAAGTGAGAAAGGAATCTAATTCTACATAATTAGTGGAAGATACTCAAAATATGAGCTTTCAAATTGGTCTATCATTGGAGTGTACTTTAATGACTACTCATATACCAAAACTTTTCAATTTCTTGGCTCCATGAGATGGAAAAATAAATTTATCTAGTTAAGATTTTTGCCAGGCCTGGAACCCAGCAGCTTAAGCTCCTGAATGCAACGCTAAGCGAGTGGATCTTTAGTGGCCTTCTACACATCTTCATTATCTCTAGCCTCATCTCTTTCTGTAGTAAGCCATACAAACTAACTTCTGGATTTGCCAGGCGTCAGTATTTCTCACTAAATTCAAGAAAAAATATATCGCTTTTGGGTACTCGAAAAAGCAAATCATTATTAGTTTCTAAATCTTTGGAATAAATATATCCGATTTCAAACAATGGAACTATATATCTATCACCGGATAACACCAATGACCAATTAATTTTCATCACCATTATCTCATAGTGTCGTGGCGTAAATGTTCTCGCTAATTTACATAAAAATGTTTTTTTTTAATCTATCGCATCTACATGTCATTAGGAGATAACAACTCCAATGGTATTTTTTCCCCTTATGGACTGCATTGCTAACAAAATTCACTCGAGTGGAGGTATGCATTTAATTTAATGAGTCTCGAGAGCATTACATAATTTTGTATATATTTTTTTGAATATACTCTTTATATCATCATATATATATTACAATTTGAAGCAAAGAAAAATATATAGTCATTAAAATGTTTTATCAAGTTTTTGTATATAATATCTAATTAAATGCACAAATTGCTAAAAATATTCTCCAGCGATATACTAAATGCATGGCTCAATGCGTTGACTAACTGATTCGCGGACATGGAGAACATTGAGATGCTCTAATGCCACCACATTATTGCTCCATTATTGCATGTTTCAGATATTCGAGCGTTGTAAGTCTTGTACCATGAAGTTATTCCCGGTGAATGTGGATGATATTCAATACTTTCTCTTCCCCCTATCAAACGCTAATCATCGTTTCATCTATGTACTTTCTGACATCACAACGATAATGAGGATGATGGAGGGGTGGGGATATCATGTTAAAAGTAAAACTTGTTGTTTACACAATGTTTCCAAATTCCAGATATAATTTCTAACGGATCATATCGAGATATTCGTGAAGGTAACTTGTCCGATTATCAAAAATGATTCAACCAAACACATTGATGATAAACCGCAACATAATGTTAATCCTGGTAAATTAACATGTTTAATCGAATAAAAGTTTGGATTATCAGTTGAATAAAACCTGTAGTTGTGTCGATTTACTGTGCTATTTAGCTTGAAGGTAGCTTTATCTGACCATACGATTTTGTTGCCAAACTCTAAGTCGTTAGCTACCATCGACTGAAAGAATTCACAAATTTTAACTTGTGATCAAGGTTTTTTTGCAGTCATATATTTTTTCCAACTTTGGATTGTAGCTTTTCCATTGGAACGCCTTAAATTCAGTGAACGTATGATTTGCTGATCCCGGTCTCACATTGCCTAACTGAATTCTGTGGTGATCAAGTAAATCCTTAAATCGCTAAAATGGAGATCTCGTAGATCGAACTAGAATGGCATCGTCAAAATGTTTAATTGTGCATATTTTGAGTCGTACACTCTGTCTCAAAATTCTCATAGATGATTGTAATGGCAAGACATCTCAGTCGCTTTGTACCATATTCCCGGGTAAAGAGTCGTTAGACTTGGCCACATTCTCAAATTTTCAGTATCGCGGAAAGAATACAAAATATAGGTCCCTAAACAAGTTAGTGGATGACTAAACTAGGTTCTCTGAAAATGATTAGGTCATTATGAGTCTTTGGAAAAACATAGCCACCCTTAGGCGACGCAAACAGACGTGCATGTATGCCACAGGAAAATATTTTGAGAACCTGGTCCAGTTAATTAAAATTTATATAGAAATAACTCGATATAATATTTTAATCAGTAAAATGAGTAAATTAACTTCCAATGACGATTTCCATAACAACCTATAGATTCTTGAAAAAATATATATTATAGTCATATGGCACACTATATATCAAGAATTATTTGCATGGTCGCAATCATAATTAGGCAATTTTGTAGCTAACTAAGCTTTTCATCATGCCCTGCGAAGGAACTCTTCTCACAGTCACGAGAAGATAACGCATAATCTAGCCTTTCTAAAGCTAACAAGTAATTTACCCACTAATCAGCTATTTTAATTGTTCACCCTGCTTTCGAAGAGATTGGAAATTTTGCAATATCCATTCTTATAGCTCGATTCACAAAGCCGAGCTAGAATGGATAAAGTAAATTTCCATTCTATAAGAAAGCAGTGATAATAATTAAAATAGCTGAGTGATAGGCAAAGTTTTTGTTTGTCATACAAAGGTTGGCTTATGCGTTATCGTCTCGTAACTAGGAGAAGAGTTCCTTCCGAGGGCTCGATGAAGAGCTTCTTAGTTAGCTACAAAATTTCCTTTTTAACGGCATAAATATACAGCCTTGGCCAAAATTATGGGGCAGGTATGAAAAAGTGAAATATATGATTGAAACTCATTTATTTCATACTTGAAAAAATACAAATAGACATTTTTGTGTATATTTTATCAATAATTAATATTAGAAGGTTATGCTTTTGCTTTTATACTTGAGACTATGTTTGGCTCAATTTTCTGCCACTCTTCAAGAATTTTGGCTGTTAAGTTAATTTATTGAGGAACATTTGTGTGCCTTCACTCTTGTGACTAAGTGTGACCAAAGATGTTCAATGGGGTTGAAGTCTAGAGTTTGAGGGGGCCATTCCATCAACATCACCCCTTTCTTTTCAAACAACCCTTTGTGGCATGGAGCATTTCTTGTTAGAAGATTACAACATCTGGTAAGTCATCATTGAAATTTAACCTAAGAAAGGATGATAAACCAGGTCTAACAGGCTGGTGTAAGTGTTAGAATTCATTCTGCCCCTACAAGTCAACAACAATCCTGGACCTGAAGACGACATGCAGCCCCAAAACATTATATTGCTTCCTCCAAATTTAATGTTAGGCCAACACATCTTGAATCGTAAGCTTCCCCAACAGTTCGACGAATATAAACAGCTTCAAGGGTTCCAAAGTTCTAATGAGAAATACAAATTTTACTGATCATATTTGGTAGCCAATTAAAGTGTGTAAAAGAGTATATAAATGGTGAAAACTAATGTGGAGAACATAACTCAAAGTTGCTTTCATCAGACCAAACAACTTTAGCCCAATCATCATCAGTCTAATCTTCATGCTCTTGTGCCCAAAGCAATCGCTTCTTCTTGTTCTTCTGAGACAGACACGGTTTCTTTCTAGCCTTACATCCTTAGAGCACTGCTTCTAATAACCTTCTTCTCACTGTGCATCTTGATATTTCTTTCTTTGTTGCTGCCCAAAACTCAACAGTAACAAGAGAAAAGGTTTTTTTTCCTAACGGCCAGAGATGATCTTTTCAGCAAACTCTTTTCCTTCGGAGTTGTAACCTACTTTGCGCCCTTGACCATGAAAGTTTTTAACAGAATTGGTCTCATTGTACCTTTTAATGGTTGTTTGGAAACTATTTCTCGACCCTTTCAATTTTCTGGCAATTTTGACTTGGGATAATCCTTCTCTAGACTATACAATGATTTAACGTCGATTCTCTCTTCTTCCTATCCTAGTAGACTCAGTTCTTCATCCTTTGTGAATGAGATAACACGACTGAATTTATCCTCCCAAAATTTGGAAAACACAAGCTTTTCAGATTGGTATTCTTACCGGGAGCTCCAATGCAAAGAACTCCGAGTGTTTCGGTTTTAATTTGATGATGGTGAAGAGGATTAGGAAAGAGTTGATGATTCAGCTCTACGGCTCTACGCCTGCTCGCCAACTGCTAGGTTCACTTTATCCCCTCCGTTATCTTTCTAGAGGGCCTCAGAAACTAAACCAGGCCTTAATTAAGTGCATGGTAGATTTTTTTGTTGCCCTGTATCAAGCAGGTGGCCACTGGGATGTCCTACTTGTGTCAACAAGACTTTGCACCATGCCATACAAGGAGGAAGCCGTTGTCTTGTCCTTTAAACAATTGATTTGACCACATCAGTCTGCACATCGGGCCTCATATCTCACCAGACTGCGATACCCTATTGGCAATAGTTAAGAGAGAGACCAATAAGCAATTGCACCAGCAACGTGGATCTTAGGTTCAAGATCACATGGAGACCGTTCAGAGAGCCTGCTGCAGGTTTTGACACCACCTTGAGGCTGACAGAGATTGCATTCGTTAAAATAAATAGTACGATCCTTTATGTCTTTTATATATAATTTTGGTAAATATATTTTAATAAATAATCTCTTATTTTTTTATGTTAAAGTTAGACCAAAAATTACCCATCGCTTCCTATATATTTTATCTTAAGACCAAGACTAGTAGTGAGAAAGTATTCAGCTTTATTGCCCAATTGACGTTTTAAGGTTCAAAATCAGAATACTGCAAAAATATAAATTTCTATCTATACATGAATGCCGTCTCTGTTGGATGAAGGGAGGGTTAATTTTCAATTTAAAATGGACAATGTGGGGGGGGAGATAATTGATCATTTAGAAAATCTTGTAGTTTATAAATGGTCGGCGGTCAAATTGGTCACATGCTGAAGATAGAATATAAAGATTAAACAAATCTATAACCGTTTTATATTCTTTCGGTTATTCCCGAATGGCAACAGGTTTGGAGATGTTAATGTTTAACCGGTGCTATGCTACCCCCTCCCCCTTTTCCCAACTATGGATTAGCTTTACTAAGGAGAGCTCTTGCAGTGGGCCGAAATCATATACTAAAGATGCAAAATGTATCTAATAAATATTTTTTTTATTTATGAACAGACAGAATTTAATTGCACCGGTCGAAAAAATTCTTAAACCCGATAATAAAATATATTTATGTGCCACCATGAATCGCAATGGCTCCCAAATTCCCTCCAGGGTTTTCTTTTCTCAGGTCTTTGCCGGCGTTTTGTAAACGATTGCTTCCCTCTATTTCGTCATCCTGATCATACCTACAAATTCCTCCATATCTTAATAACCAACATCTAAATATTTAACTTACTCCATTATTTAAGTGGATGTCTGATTCATAACATCCTACACATAGACCTTTTAGACTGTTCTACCTATCTATCCTTAGGCTATAAATTTCTGGTTATATAGAATTTTTGTCGTGATCATCATGACCCTTTAAAATTCATTAATCGACCAATTACCAAACTTTATTCTTTTTACCTAGATAAAACTTCCCCTAAGTGCATCTGTCTTTTAAACAATATTTTGTATCCCAAACCCTTAATTTTCCGTGGAATTAACGCATTGTTGTATACCAAAATTCTCAATCTTGATTAAGCATTGTTTAACCAGTAAAAGTAAAATTGAGTCTTTATCAAATCTATTTAACTAATCCCATTTGCTAAGAGCTCAAATCTTAATTATAAATTCAGTTATGCACCTTTTGGTGCATCGTATCTAATTTCCCCAACTAGAGCCATCCAAGGCAGAATTTAGCAATGCTCGCGAAAGAAGAGTCGCATCCGTCAAGCATTAAGACGCTAGTCTAGTCTAGCATTCCAGTACTATTGAAATTTTGTGGATGAGGATAAATCTAAGTTGTATTTCCAACATTTGACACAATTAACCTATGACTTTTATCTGAGTTAGTTACCTCTCTATCTGTATAGTAAACTGATAAATATTATCACATCAGCTTTTGTCTTCACGATCTTATATTTTATCTTATGCTTAAAAAATGTTCTTATGGTGGTGCTGACGGTCGGTTTGTTTAATATTGACTATTTAAACTAGTGAGAAGAATTGCCACTTTCATATTTACTCTCAGCTTTCCACAATGCTGTTCTCATGCAAACCAATTATGCGCAACATATAAGCTAATTGCTAAACTAATAATATAAATAACTACATAAGGAAATTAGATTATTAAATTACAAGTGGCAATTGGATGGCAAACCAACATTCATTTTAGTAAAGCTTGCCAGTTTTCTGCTGGATTACTTTAAGGAGACTTATGTCTCTATAAGCGTTTTTTAATAATAATTTTCTCTGGGCAGCTTTCATTTGTTTGTTATTAAAACATAAATAACCATTTTTCATCAAAAAGCCTGGGTTTTAGGAAGTTCCAGCTTAAAACAAGTTAAAAGTTATACTTTATTCGAAAGACGAATTTCATTCAAAATTATGGTTAAGAAACTAAGTTAAAGGTCATAACAAGGAGAAGGTTTTAAGGCATACACTTTATAAAATTTCTAATATTTAATTTTTGTTTCTCTATACGTGACCTTTTAATTATAATCTTAGTTAGTGTAATTTATACTTCAAATACTTATAATCTCTACATCTAAGCATTTCCACAGTGAACATTATACTCTAAAATACTCAACATTTCATTTGTGTTGACAGAGTATAAATCCCTTAGATGTTTCGACCAGTCCCCCTACGGTATCCAAAGGAGGGACAGCAACGTATCAAGTCACTGCACAATTAGACCCAGCAGGATACACCCGGATAACTTGCACAGCAACTGCAACTGCACCAAGTAAGTATAGGGTTGGTTGGCCTGTTGTGAGGGGTTTGGTTACCAAGTGTGAGTTGTCACTGATAGTTTTGATACAACTCTGTGTAGACAGATAGGTTTATTGGGTCAGCTTGATGGTTACCAATTCGTTTCTTCGCTGAGTGCATTTCACATGAGGCATTGACACCAGGTTGTGGAGTTATCTTCTTTCTTGAATGAAGGCTGGCTTTCTTGATTGCAGGCTAGCTAAACGTGACCAGAGATTCTGTAAAGATAAGGAAGTCTTCGGCGATGGAATAAGTATTGTTTATTCAGCGGGAACTATGAAAGGCTTCAGATGTTAGTTACATCTTAAGTCACTTTCAAATTTACCTTTTATATCAATGCCCACACATATTCTCTTTATCATCCATTCATTTTATTTATTTTAAATATATAGAGGTCATTCCATTATAATTATTATATACACTCGTATACACCAATTTTTTATAATTATTCAACCTAAAATGTCAGATTCCCATCTTTTTTTTCGTTTTTAGAAAGTACTAAGGTTCCCCGAGTTAACGGAAAGAATAAATTAGCTAGGGAAAAAATAATGACCTGTTTACGAAAATAACATTACTTGGAAAAATATGACTGAGGCTATTTATTCTTTTACATTAGGGGGTATATTGATTATAAAGTTGACGCTATTTATTCTCATAAACTTAACAAATTACTCTACGGACCAACGTTGAACTACAGGAGAATTATTGCTCCTAAGATTGAATACGATCTCTCTTGATTTTTTAAAGGGGTTTGTCAGTATTTTATAGGAGATTATTATTTCTTTGCAGTGATTGCACTAGCATAGGGAATAACAAAGCCCCCTGTTATTTGGCCATTGTCTATTCAGAATTTTCTAAAAGAGAGGTACTACAACTTCGGGAGCAAGGGCTCTTTTTAGAGTACTATTATCCATTTTCCGTCGCTTAAGTCAAATGAATATTTGTTCGACGTAAATCCTTTATAATATTTCATAAATGACATAAAAGTGCCTATTTCTTAGGTTTCTTTGAATTTCTTATTCCATATTACAATGTGAACACCACATACAAACTCAATTGTTAGCAGTATTCTACACCTTTGATCTTTTATCCCACATTTCCGTGTTTGCACAGCTATTTAAACTTTCCCGCTTCCTTTTGTTACATTTTCAGTTTCTTCGAGTCAAACCTTGAGTCTGTAGAAAAATCATCCCCTAACACAGATCGCTCTCATTCAAATTCCTTGGAGCATCCTACACACACATCGTATGGCATGGATAATTCCCCCCGCAAGTAATAATAATAATTATAATAATAAATTTTACTTATACAATTACTAATAAGTAGAGTACAAATAAAAATAATAGAGGTTATATATGGCGTCTTTCAAGTCCGTCAGGCATTTGGAGGACGCCCAACTATCGACTAGGAAACGGTTTCACACAAAGGGGCGGTGTTCAGACTCGGCTGAAAGCGCCAGGAAATAAAGAGCTGTGTATGCCACCAGGCAGCGCATTCCACAGCTTATCTTCACCTACAGAGAAGGCACGAGCACCTATTAAGCAGAAAGAAGTACGCGAACAGAAAGTATGAGGGCAATTCCCTAGCAAATGACTCATTGTGGTCTTGACACAACCAGTGTGGAGCTGTTTAGGATTTTAAAATTAATTTGAAATTTGAATCAGGGGTGGTGCACAAAAGAACCGTCCTCCATGGAAGAGAAATTGAACCCTAAAATTAGGGACAATTTAAAGAATAGAATGGTAGTGTTGGGTGCTTCAGTAAGAAGAGACGTAAAGTAATCATGTCGAGAGGTAACGAAGGAATGGATGGGTATCTCGATAGTGTTTCCTTCAAAGAGGGACCGGATACGACTGAGGTTACGAAAAATGAAGTGCTTATTTTCTGATATTAACAACATACAATTTGAAATCGAAATGACTGTAAAAGAAACACTCAGGTTTCCAACGTTGTAAAGGAACGCTCTCGAGAACCATCAAAGTTGAAAGAGGGGGTTACATGTTTACAGTGAGTGACATCTGCTGAGGTACCTACCCATCAAAAGACCTCAGTTTTAGCATGGTTGAGCTTGAGGAAGTTATTTGATAGCGATTGAGTAATATTGTCATATGCGGAAAAAAGATTAGCAATGGACACGACAAATGAGATAAGGAGTAGGCGAGTAATATTTGCATGTCATTAGCATAGAAATAAATGGATAGGACTAGGCATTGCAAGAGAAGGCCGAAAGGAAAGAGACAGATACAAAATCAAAACGGGTCAAGTAGGAGGACACGTAGAAACTCAACATAGAGACTGCTTGGGAAAGTTTGAAGGGAATATTAAGGACCCTCTTCAATTGGAGAGAGAGATAAAATAATTTCAGATTAGGAGGTAGGGTAAAGGGGGTTCCAGTGTGACTGGAGACAAGCGAAGAAGGGATCACAGAGCGAATATTAACTACCTTTTCAGGGACACATAGCTTTTTGGAAGATGAGGGAAGTTTGGGATAGCCTGGAAGACGAGCGACGAGTGGGGAGCTTTCAAAGTGTACGAAAATTTTGTTGGTTTTCGTCAAGAAGTTTACTGCTATGGACCTTATTGAAATATTACAGAAGGGCTGTGTATGTACGAGTTGCAAGGGAATAGGCGAGGTGAGTTTTTTTGTCCACATGTATCGGGTTCTGGCGAAACAAAGGCACCTCTTACATGCTCTCCTGCCTTTTTGGACTCTAGGGGTGTATTGAAGAGTCATTAGGGAAGGAATGTGGGAGAAGTGGCAAGACGAAGGGGAGCGTGCGTGTGTACGAAGGAGAAGAGTGACTACAAAGAGGGGTGGTGTGTGTCTAACTACCTCTTTATATAGAACCACTCCTCGATCAACATAACTAAAAAGGCTTACTATAATAAGGTACCTCCACTAAATTTGGGACGCGTGTTCCTAAAGAACCCCTTCTTCACGCCCCTTGACAGAGCTTTCCCTCAGATACATTTTGAATATTTGAGTGTGGTGGCCATATTTAATTATTTCGTTTATTTTGATACCTTCGTGATTTTTATCAATTTCTCTTTTCATCTCGTCTATTTCATGTCAACCTACCCAGATATCTACCTTTTAGCAGGTATTTCTTCTGTGTGATGTAATTTGTGGACGTATTTGGGCCATCACTCCCATTTTATACTGTTTCGATAACCTGTTGAGAAACCAATTTCTCCACATCTCTCTCTGCGTTGCAAATTACATTGTAGCCATTTTGTATATCGATGATCTTAAAGATGGATACATTTTGATGTCATTAGATCACTTCACAATATTTTCTTTAACATTCCTTGTTTTTACGATCAATTGGACGTTGAAGTACTCGTAGGCATACTCGGGTGGCTCCTTTCAAAGTGAGTGGTGGTCCCCCACCATCTTGTTTTCAATCGCTTAAAAGAGTCTTTCTATTTGCCTCCTCCGGAGCTTATGGTATTTTCATTTTTCTTGGTCATAAAACTGTAATGATAGAGAGTAAAACTTTCTCTAATTGTCTAACTGCCTATGGTTCCCTATTTACCTACATGTTCTAGCAATTCACGATCACCCTACCTATTGCTATTACTGCTATTATTGCTATTACTAGGGTAATTAAGTGAAAGTTAGATCGTGGAAATAAGTAAAGTTGTAAGGGTATGGAACTTATCGGTAAAGGGGGCAAGGTAAACAGACTCGGGTCATGGATGCAATGCGGTTGATATTATGACTGCGAGTGGTGGGCAAGCTGAGTTCTGGCTGGAGCTGGATTTTTATTTGAGGTCTTCGTTTCAATATTGTGACTGCTTCAGTCATGCGCAGTCATCTTCGAGCACTCTCCTGGAGAATAATAGTAGTTTTGCTATTTAGCATTTCTCGGGTGAGAGTCGTCCGATGCTTCACAGTGAAGCTTTGATAGCTTCGTCTTGGAGATGTGGTGTTACCCGCCGTAACAGAATAGTTGATGTTATCCCAATGTACGAGAAAGTGCGATTCTTACAGTTATCCAGTTTGTATGTATATTCCTACAAAAGGTTCCATTCCTGCAAATGGTTCATCGCAGAAAGATAGTTGTTCTTTATGGGGATGGGACGAATTTTCTTTGGCCTATAACAAATTACTAATTTAATCTAGTTTAATGGGTCGGTAGGGGTGACATTAACGCGAATAAGGCCTTTGAAAACTTTTTCGTCCTATTCATAGACTATGTTCATAAATGCTTGGTAATAAAGTTCTATTTTGCTTGTATTTGAATTATCCTCTCTTTGGTTGTTTAATGAGCTCATCCTCTGTATTATGGCATTGACCATAGAAATTTTAAGGCAACCATTTTTGACGAGCAGCTGAAATATGTTTTTTTTTAAATTCTGGCTAAGACCCTCACATATGGAAACGATGAAACAAAATAAACATCCAGCTCCAACCAGAAACCAGCTTGCCCACCACTCGCTGACTTAATATTATCCGCACAGCAGAGTAAGTGACCTCGCATTTACTCTTCCTCCTTTACCTATCAGTTAGTCAAATAGTGTCAACTGTGCATAGAAATAATAAAGAGATGACTGTGGAAGACTAAACAAGATTATGTACCCATAGAAAAAAGGGTTTAAAAAAATACGAGGGATAGGGAAAGTTAACATGTCGATAGCTATACACCAATGCGAGGTGTTTTGTTCTAGCATTAGTTCCATTGGGACGTCTTGCGTCTTGAAAAGGTTAGGAAGTAAAAAGTGTGCAGGTAAAGTAGAGTGTATAGTGTTTGTAGAGGAAATGGTGAAAGGGAATGCATTGAGTTGTTAGTTGCTGGGTAACTAGCCATCTCCTGGGTTTTTATTATTTCGTTTTATTCTTTGTTCGTCTTTCGTGTTTAGGTGGAGGCTCTCGCGCCTCTATTATTCTTCTTTTGTTTTCATTTTTTCAATTATCAGTTCAATGCAAATGGATTTAGGTTTTTTGTTGTTTATTTAATTTTCTTAGCAATGTTAATAATGCGTGTCTAAAGGAGGCAGTTCTTCTTTTATCTCTGGATTCCACTCCTGAAGTTTACCGCTGTTACTTCTGAATTCTTGGGGAATTTCCAATGACCTCTTTTCGTCTTTACTAAGTATGATGCTTAGGTTGTCCCATATTTTGCATGTTATTTTGTGTAGTCGGGAGATCTATTTCTTAATGGAACTCTCGTTGTCTCCCCTGCTCCTCTTTCCTCGGATTCATTATGATGTTACACTCCAGAATATTGGACTCAGGAATATTCAGAGGTTGGCTTGGGAGTCTAATGCAAGGGATAGCTGGGTAGAGCAGGATAGCTTTGCAGAGAGCATTGTATATAATTTTTCTTATTTTCTCTCCTTAATCCTCTGTGTTTGTATAGTATAGTTAGGTCTGCTTTTGCCAAATTGATTCTCTCTGCTACGTGTTTACTGTATCTTTTTCTTGTTATATTAATTAAGTCCAAGCACTTTATCTTCTTTTTGGTAGCGAAATCTATCTTCGTTTATTTGCACTCGCAATATTTTGTACCTTCATATTGGTATTCTAAAAGTTTTTTATAATCTTTATCTCAGCTGCTGTTAGTCTTGCCACATTCAGGTCGTGACTGTATGTACTGTTGGATACTATGCTTACATCATCGGCGAAATGGATGTAGTTTGATTGGGCTTGGTAAGCCCATGGCAACTGTAGTTTTTAGAGTAAGACGTATGCAGTTCTCTTGCGGGACACATTGGGGGATGTCAAAAGTTTGTTTATCGCAAGCCTCCACCGAGTTTAAGTTGTGCAATACGTTATATAGTCGCAGTGGGACTTAGCGAGAATCGAGGGTAGTCCTAGTCTTTTGATTTTATACTTTAGGCTCTATTCTCTACACTTTATCAAAAGCTTTTTCCACTTCTTCCAGCACCAAGTCGGGGTAATTCTTCTCGTATTTTGCTCTTGCAAGGGTTTTGACCATTACACCCAAAGCAGTTTCTGTGCCTCTGTTCTTTCTGAAGGTCGCAATGTTGAGATATTGTATTCCTTTTTCTGGGCGGTCATAAAATCTTTTATTTAACGTCCTTTCCAGAAGTTTGGCCGGCCTTTCTAGCAGAGTTATAGGCGGGAAGTTGCCAGGTGTATTCAGGGCCTTGCCAGGTTTGGGTAGAAAAATGATTCTTTTCCTCTCTTCAGTGCGTCGGGGAAATATTCCCCACTGATCGTAGCGTTGAATATTTGCACTATTTTGTCGAAGAAGGTGTCAGGTGCACGGAGTAGATTCTCTCTTGTAATTTCCAATTCTGTTTGCTAGCCTAGTATTTCTTTTAGTTCAGTGATAGTTAATGGTTCTAAGCCCTGTTTTTTCAAGTATTAGTGGGAAGGTAATCTTGTTCGGTACTATCTCTTGTCGGTTTCCTTCTAGTTCTTCAACTACTCCTATTTCATGATTCTTGTCGAAATCATATTTTTCATCTGGTGAGATATCGACTACCTCTCTCAAATGTTCCAGAAAGGCTGTTTCTATTTCCTAAGTTCTTGTGCAACTTTTCCGTTGTGCAATGTTTACTTTTCCAGAACTTGGTAAGGTTTAGTTCTACGTCCAATGCCTATACGAACTGGTCCCACCAGATTGCGGCTATAGCTATGGCCGCAATGAGTTCGTCATTTAATTGCTGGAAGTGGGTTGCATTTCCTGTCTCAGCGTTATATATTATTGTTCAAGTGTAGTTACTAGTGCTGTTCTGATAGGGTGCGGTAGGGATAAGTAGGGTGTTATAGCAACCTAATTCTTAACTGCTTCTACTAAGGCCTTTACGATGTCGATTTTCACGTTGATCTCCTCGAGAGTTGTCGCTCTTAGATCGGCTTATTGGTACCAGGCGCACCCGTTCCAGTCAGCGTTCTTGTAGTGCATCCTTTGTTGGCACTTCACTTGAATCGGATTCAAGGAATGTTTGAATGATCATTTCATGGTCGCTGGTCGAGGGTGGGCCTTTCTCTGTTAGATAGTTATAATGGAAATCTTAATATGCTCAAACGATTTCAGGCCTAGTAGCTCTATTTTGTCTCTAGTAAGTAGGATATTCTCGTCCGATTCGACGAATAAAGCTCTTGCTATAAAAGTATCTAATTTTCTATCTTCTCAAATTAAAGGGGCTAGTATAGCATGCTGATGGGATGCCTGACCACTAGGTGGGAGGAGTGGCCTTAAATGGCGGCATTTGGCTTTGTGCCTCCAGTATTCAACCCTCGCAGATTGGGCTACTACTTGGGATGATTAGAGTTTGTGTCCCGTGCAAATACTAGAGTCACCAAGCTCTTGGACAAACATTCCAAAGCCCCTCCATTTACTCCCCCTTCACCAGCATCAGAGCCTCTTTTGGGAAGCTCCACCTGTGCTTTTTCAGGTGACCCTCCAAAATTTTCTGACCGGAGAGGTAGCTTGTTCCTCTCCTTTTCTTTCACAAGAGAATGCCAAGAAAGCACGCAGGCGGCCGAAAGTTTATTCCCCCCTCTGCCAGCGTATTGATAGGGCCAACACTCTTAGGGTGACACGGGAGGGCAGGGCCCGGTAGCCCGTGCGATCTAATGCCCTGTACTCGTGAATTCTGACTTTACACAGGGCTGGCTTACCTGCTTCTCTCTCTTCCTCGACGGATGCAGGTTCGCCGGCCAAAAAATGAGACGACAAACGGTAACCCGGCTCGATTCCAAGGATGGAGCCCGAGTCTGCTCATGTGTAAGCTCCTACTCAGCCGGCTTAGGTCCCCGAGACCTCAGAAGGAGGGGAGGGATCTCCTTTCACGGTTCTACTGATGCGATTGTTATGCATTCGCAGCCGAACAGGTATGCAGAAGGTGACCTCGATCCACTACTCCGGTCTTTGCCCGGCGATCAGTGCCTTCCGTACGTCCACTATTTACAGCTCAATTGTTGATGCTGGTGAGATATCACTTACTCTGCGACGTGCACTGTCCATTATTCTTCTGTACACAAAAGCCCCGCAGCTCACTCAGTCGCCCAAAGGTTTCAATGCATCCGCAGTAGATCTCGATGGGGCCTATGCCGCCAAGAGACGCCAATCATACCCTATGCCGTTTGGGTTTAGAGCTGGGAAACTCCTTAGAGAGCTCGGTATAGCTCTTGGCCTGGTGTCACCTTCTGGTTCTGCCTAGAACGCCACCCTAAAGGGTACAACCTTTGGCTATTTATCGCCACACCTTTGCTCACAAAGCTCCTACCTTGCTGGTAGTATTGCGTTCGGCCTTTGTAGAGAACATTTTCTGTCACGCTGGAATCGTGCCAGTGTATACGGATGGCTCCACTATCAAGAGAGGTTCGGCTACCACGCCGTATCCCTTCAGTTTCAAGTCAGCGGAGCTCTGCCAGGCGCTGAGTCTTCCTTCACCGCTGAGCTGGTTGCAATACACCGCTCAGTATGGGAGATTACACACGACGTCCCCGATTCGGAGACTTGATTGTGATTTATAGCGACTCACAAAGCACTCTTTGTGCTTTCGGGGCATTGGAATCTCCGCATCTACTGTTTCGTGATATACATGACGCCACGCTTTTGGCAAGTCGGGCGAATGCTGATATTCTCTTCTGCTTGGTTCCTGGATATGTAGGATTTGCGAGGAACAAGCGTGCCGATGAGGGGGCAAAGAGTCCACGAGGACTGGGAGACCAGACCAGCATTTTGCTCTTCTTCACACCGATTACATGGCAGGAATATTGGCAGCTCTCTAGGTTGCTTGGCAAATAAGATGGGAGACGGCCAATGGGTACTTGAAGTTGCGTGCCATTGCGCTGCGACTTTTTCCATAGATTTACCCTCCAATGCCTCGACGGCTTCAAGCTGATTTCTGGCGTCTCCGAATTGGACACGCTCGCGGAACGCACCGCAATTTGATTGAGCCCTTTCCTACGCCTTATTCTGAAGACCTTATTGTCCCCTAGACTGTTCGGCACATTTTTGTTAAATGTCCCAGTCTACGCGATATTCGCGCACGTTACCTGTCCAGGTACTAGGACGATGGTCGAGCGTGTTCTTTACCGTTTGTCCCTTGTACTCGAGACGGATTCGTGCACACTGATTTGTGGACTTTTCGAGTATTTGGAGGAAGCTAGCCTGCTCCATTTTATTTGACACTAATTTCTTCTGTCTTTTTTGTAGGCCGCTTATGCCTGTGCCAGTGAAAAACGAGCATAACTCCGACGCCAGCACGAGTTTCCTTGTTGTAACCTCTAGGCTTTGTTTTATTTCTTTAGTTTTTATAATTTTTATCTTATGAGTACTTATCTATTATTTATTTTTTTAATATGGTCTAGTAATAGGCTTTCATGAGTATGGTGACCTATGCTCCAGGAGGGAGCTGCCAGGTATGCTCCTAAAAAAATTCATTGTTTCAAGTGACCCTGTGCATATATATATATATATATATATATATATATATATATATTTATATACAGTAGCGGTAATAATATAAGGGTCATTGTTCCATTCCTTTTTCAAAAATTCCCAGAGTTCATCTTAGTTCTTTGCAATTTTCATTCGCACCTCATCTCCAATAATCTTCCAAACGTTTTTTATTGGATATAGATCGGGAGTTTGAGGTGCCCAGTCCATGAGATCAGCCCCATTATCAATCCAAAAAAATCTTTGACACTCTTTACAGTGTGGCAGGGAGCGTTGTCCTGCACGAAGATAGGGAGTTGAGCTAACGAGGATCTGAGATGTGGAAGGGCATACTGTCTAAGAATTTCCTTGTAGATTTCAGCATTGATAGTCTCTTGTAGGAAAATAGGTGGACCAGAACCAGCAGCAGAGATCACTGCTTATACTATTATACTGCCTCTTCCATATTTCACTGTCTTCTTCAAACATGCCTGAGATAAATTACCTATCGCTACATCTTCGTCGGACGAACATCCCGCCATCAGAACCAATAACATTAAATTTCGATTCATCGCTAAAATGAACCTGCGCCCATGGTTCTTTTGTCCAAACGGCATGTTAATGAGCAGAACGGAGAGGGGCCCGTGGATTCTTTTTCTATATCAGAGGTTTCTTTTTCAGTGCCTGAGGAAGCAACCTAGAACCTCTTAACCTCCGGGAAGCTGTTTTACACCATAGGTTGAGATTGGAAAGGGAGCTGAACTCATGAGATATCTCAGCAGCACTCTTAAACCAATCCTAGAGTGACATTCCATCTATAATACGATCCTGTCTTGGTGACGTTTTACTAGGTCTACTGGTTTTAAGTTTAGAATCTGTCGATTTTGATGACTCAAAATGAGCTACAATTCGCTGCACAATACTTTTAGAACTTCCTACAATAGTAGCTATCACAGAATTTGACTTGCCCTCTGTGTTAAAGTACACAGTCCTTTGTTTTTCATCAAAGGACACCGGTCGTCTCTCACAAGCCGCCATGTTGACAGTTGAATGTTCTAATAATGTATGATAATAAGAAGTAACTCTATCGCATCAACAATCTCCTAAAAACAAATACTTCGGTTGGTAGTTAATTTTTTGGTAAGAGACCCTTAACCTTTGGCCGTTGCACTTTGAAAGATGGTTTGCTTATTTCCTCATACCTTCCGAAATATTTTATCCATTTACTTGAGATTTTCCATAAAAGATAAATATCAAATATATCTAAATACTTGTATAATATATAGTCTCAAAGTTTTATTAAGCTTACATAATAAATATTTAAATACAGTTGTCCTTACCGACTCTTATATTATGGCCGCTAGTAAATATATCATCGACACGTTTTATCTCACTACCGAGCAAAAGGTTCGTTAAGAATTTTTTCCCTATCGGTCTCCGGGTCACTACTGCTCTATTAAATTACCATTGGTATTGTTAAAGCTTTAATCTATCTTCTAATATAAAGGAGACTTATTTTTTATAAATCTTTGGCATGAATCCGTACAACATTGAAGTGCCTATAACCTCAGCCTTTTGCCTTCCATCAGACATCGCATTTTCACTAAATCACTAAAAAGATGATGAGCACAAAATGATATAATAAACAAACCAATTTATTGATTATATAATTGGCATTGCAGGGTATTTTAAAATATGACATGTTAATAGGCAATTAGAGTAACATCCACTAAAACTAGTAAATTACACAAATATTCAAGTATCTTTTCGCTTGTAAGACTTTCAACCGTGATATAAACTTCGAAGGTTTCTCTTAATACTCCAACATAGGGGCACTAATTAGAGTGGGTAATCGCCAGATGGGCGCTTTAAAAAAACAAACAACCATCGTTGGCAATCATATGATTGTCCCACTCTCCTTGGTATCGCTCTTAAATTATTTCTCTATCTCGAAGAAAACTTGAAAACTGTTTATCACTTACTTTAGGGAATTTATCAATAATTTCTTGATACAAATGAAATTACAAACTTATTTGGCAACCGAGAGAGATCTGTAAGCAGTGTTTTAAATGATCTTATTAATTTAGGGGCTTTTATGTTACCCAGGAAATTTTTGATGTGTTGCAAAAGAATTCAATGCATCTTTCTCAATAGCAGTTAGAGGTAATTAAATCTGGACCTTCCATTAGAGTTTAAATTGCGCCAATCATGAACGCCAGCTTCTATTTTTACATTAATGTAATTAAAGCAACTTCCTATTTACATCTATTTTTTACATACTGCTTCATTATACATAGTTAGATGTGGAAAGTAATATTTAAACACGATCTTGCTTGAAATTTCTTAAGTCAAATCTTTATTTCGATTACCGTAGACACACCGGAAGCACGGATACTTAGTTTACACTCCATTTCAGTTATGGTCAACGTAATTAATTACCTTTATAAATAAGTTTTTTAATGTTTATATTTTTCCTCTAGATGAACTGAATTAGCAATGAAAGCCATATAACTTTTGCTTGTTTAGTAATGCATATTTTCGACATCTTAATTAAATATCACAAAATAATTGGAACAGTAGAAATTTAACACCAATAATTCAATGAGCCATTATATTACGAATATCCATCCAAATTTCATTGTGAGTGTTTTGTTTTTATTGTAGATATATAGATTTATTTATCAAGTTCATTGATTATTTGTATTTCTATTTCATTTCGTGATATAAATGCTAAGATGCATGACCTCACCGAGCTCAAAAAAGGGCAAATTTTGTGAGCTCGAATTGCAGGAGCTTTCGTTACCAGAACAGCAAAACACCTTGGTTTTTCGAAATTTACCATATAAAAGGCCAAGGCAGAATTCCAGAAGCTGTGAAAACCTCCAACAGGAGGAGTAATTCCGGCAGTACTTCGAAGCTCGCTGAAAGAAACCGACGAGTGTTGAAATGCATTATGATAAAAAATCCTCGGACAACTACCCCTAAAGTGACTGCAGAGTTGAATCAACATCTCACTAGCCCAGTTTCGACCAAAACTGTTCTCTATGACCTTAAAAAAGCCGGATATCACGGAAGAGCCACCGTCAAAAAAACTCTGCTTTCTCATCAAAACATTCAGAATAGGCTAAACTAGTATTGAGATCACAAGGGCTAGTCGACAGACCAATGGAAGCAAGTAATATTCTCTGACGAGTCCAGTTTTTCTCTTTTCCCCACTCTTGGGCGATTTTATGTATGGAGGCAGCCAGGGAAAGCTATTAATCCTGACTGCCCTTTTCCTACAGTAAAGCACGGAGGAAGGTCAGTGATGGTTTGGGCAGCTATATCTTGGAATTCTCTTGGTCTAATTGTTTCACCTGTCTTATACTACTTGTTCCTGAAGGTGAGTAGGGGGGTGTAGCTGCTCCACCCATCCATGTAGAAACCCATAGTGTATGGAGGTATGGGGGGGCTATGCCCCCATACCTCCCGTTTGCTACGCTCGCACTCACGAATAAGTAGTAAAATGACTGTTGGGTAAAACATATTGGGAGGTGGACGAGGTATTGTGGAAACAAGGAGACTCGCGACAGGGGTGCGGATCGTAAAAGTTTGGCCTGTTTTTGAATTTGAACTCTTAAGGAAATTATTTAAAAATGGGAGGCTTTTCCCCCATATCACTTATTAATTGTGTTGGGTTGCACTCTTACCCCCCTGCTATTTTTAATTACCTAGTAGTATTAACAATTCAAAAGCCTAGCATTAGTTTGAAATCAGGGTTCTAGTCAAACTTCAGGAAACCTACGCTGTATTTCTAGTGTTATAAAAGTAGTAATACTCTTTTTTGGCATTACAGTCATCATATAGGTTTGCCTTTTAGCGTGTAAAGTACATATTTTTTAAATACTAGGCATTGATGGGGTTAATATTGATATTAAAATAAGTCCACCTTAGATTCTACTGCTGTGACCAGAAGCCATCCATTTCACACATTGGCAACATTTAATTCACACATTGGCCACCCTGGATTCAAGTATTTGGTATAGCGCCGCTTTCGATTTTCGCACCAAAACCTAGGTTTCTAATATTCTTAATAGAGTCGTGTTTTTTTGCATATTTAAATTTTTATTCTTAATAAGACTCATCATACTTCCTCAGAAAATTTAATAGTCCTTTGTTGAAATTATGACCTCATTTGGAAAGAGAAGCGTTGTTCCGTGTGAGATATTAGGCGCGGCTTGATTAAAATAACCCCAGCACTAAATAGTAAGTTTGTTTGGTCTCTGGATTCAAACATGACATTTTGTGTGTGGGTTTTTACAGATACGGATGACCTTTGATAGCCCCTTGAAGCTTTTGTAATCTGTGAATTTATGTTATGTTATGTTATGTTATGTTATGTTGCCCTTCGTGGTAGGATTAACAGCAACGAATATCTGAATATTTTGGAAGATCAAGTCCATCCCATGGTCCAGACATTATTCCCTGATGGTGAGTGATATTTTTAAAATGACAATGCCCTAATAGAAATCGCTTATGTGGTTGGAAGTGAGCCACAACACATTGAGTGGCCCCTACAATCTCCAGATCCTTATATAATTGAGGATTTGTGGTGCATTTTGGAGTGACAAGTTAGAAGTTGTTATCATCCAACGTTGTGTTTGAAACAGCTTTAGCAGGTATTGCAAGAAGCATGGCTCAAAATTCCTCTCAATCAAGTTAAGAAGCTGTAGGAATCAATTCCAAGACGCACCGACGCTGTTCGGAAGGCAAAAAGGGGACCAACTCCGTATTAGTTAAATATTCATTGAATTTAACATTTGTTCAAATTATTTTGTCTAACCCCTGTATATAATAGCAAAGGTTAAAGGAATATTTTTACAATTTTGGTGCCTACAGTTGCCTTAACTAATAAAGTTACATGTGCAATTGGTTGATATCATAGACACTCGATGTGTGCCTTTCTTGTTGTTCGGCAAACATCAAGGTGATAATCAAGCTCGGTCCAGACTCTTTGCAGCATTATCAGCGTAATTGCATGTAGAGCTTCAGTAATGCGTTCCTGAAGTTCATTTATGGTCGCAGGTGATGGAGGTACATAAACTTTGTCCTTGGCATACATATCCCACAAGAAAATGTCACAAACAGTTTGGTCTGGTGATCTCGGAGACCATTTGCTAAACACCTGGTTATGTTTTTAAACACGGCCAATCCCTCTGTTTAGTAGGTTTTTGTTGAGAAATATTGGAGAAGCGAGAGACCAGTGCGGCGGTGTGTCGTCCTGCTGAAAAATTTAGTCACCGCCTTTAGCAGCTATTCTTGGAATCAACCGTTAGTTAACATTTCAAGGTAGGTTTGTCCAGTAATGGATGGTCCTTCAAAGATAACGTCCATACAAAGACCGTTCTGTTACTGCACAAAACACCTTCACTTTTGTGGAATTACGTTCAACCTCCAGAGCGAGATACGTAATCTGAGTCCCACATATTCTCACATTGTTCCTATTGACGTTTCCACTTAAGTGGAAGGTTGCTTCATCACTGAAAATTATCTTTGGCCGCAGATCAGGATCATATTACATTACTGCCTAGAGATCGCCTTAAAATGCCAAGTGCATTTGTTTGTCTTGCGGGTATAGCTTTTTGACCAGTTGCAGCTTGCAAGTGGTAAACCTCAAGCGTTTGCGTAATATCTTGCTTACTGTGCTCTATGGCACTCGTAACTCTTGGCTACATTTGCGCGTTGATATCTTAGGGCTGCGAAGAAAAGTTTCTCTGACCCTATCTACAACCTCCTTCGACACCGATAGACGGCCTGAATGTCCGTTTCTCTGGTTACAGATGCATCCTTTCTCACTGGAATTACTGTAGCACTTCAAAACGGATTTGTTAGTAGATGGATTCCCATGATGAAAGCGTATGAAAGCAGACAGCACATTTGTAACACTGCTTGTTTTGGCAAATTCCAACACACACCAGCTCCATTGTTGTGAATGAACGCCATCTTGGATTACACTGCCATCTAGCGGAATAATTAGAATCTGCCAAGGTGGAAGGAAACTTTCTTAGTTTATAAAACTGTAGGAATAAAAATTGTAAGAATATTCATTTAACTTTTGCTATAATATATATTTGAAATTAAGGAGTGTTTTTTCTCACCTTGCATTGTTCCTTTTAGTTGTTGTCAGCAAGTATTCCCCTTTTAATCAAAAAGGTAGCGGTAATGACGACTCTTTCGAAAGATCTAAATCACTTGCCAAGTAATTTTTTATAGCTAAATAAAAAACACCGTAGGCCTGAGTTAGAGAATGAACAATAATCTTCAAAATGTTCCATAATGTTTCGCAAATTCTACCATACTCTACTTGCCCTTTAAAAACTAGCACAGGTATTTCAGCTGAATGGGGTAGCGGGCGGGAGGCTGATTTAAGAAAGACGTAGGTATTTAACTTTGTTCTTAGTTTTTTATTTTTTAACCCAATATTTAGGCTATGCAAAATTAGAGTCATCTACATGGTACTCATCAGATAAATAAAACACAAATGGCTAGCTTCTTTCACCTCTCTTTGTTGCTCCAATTTCATTAATTTACCGCATGTTATCATACTTTATTTGAAGCCCTGGACAAATTCTGATCACCAAACTTTGCGTCAAATTAATCTAAGTAAATTTTCATCACAGAATCTCTAATAGTCGTTCTTTGACTAGGTACAGTGATGCTTATAGATAATAACAGAAAGAAGCCAGAATGTTTAAATCCTTCTTCTAGCAGAAATTATAATGACTTCAATCTCTGAAAACAAAAAGTAACCGATTAAAGTCCGTTGCCACTGAAATTAAGAATACATCAATGCTTCTCACCAATTTCTTTATATTGCCCGTTCTCATCTGACATGAGACAATTGATAATTATTACTAAAAGTCTACATTGTAGGCAGGGTGATAACCAGCTAACCTGAAGCGATATATTTTCAAATGACTGAGTCACGACAGTAGGTATAACATAAAAACAAAATGCTACAGGACAAACCACAATATTTTAATAAAGGCGTGCGTGATTTTTTTAAATAAGCGTAGAACTTTACTAAATAATTCTCTGATCATATTCAGTAGTTCAAAATTAATAATTGCTGGCCTCTGTAAGTATTAAAAATATAATCTTTTTGCATCAATATCACATTTCTATAAAATTGAAATCCATTATGTACAAATTTAGTAAATTAAATATTACATATTATTCAACATTGAACTGTAAATATGGAATTTAAAGTGATTAAAGGTTGGTGACTGTTGCGTGAATTGTTAGGTCAATATGGATTTTGCTGCAAGACTTCATATTCCAATTCTCTAAGCTTAGATACAGAAAAGTAGGAGGTGTGGAACCTGATATTGGACTGTTATTCTTTGCCCTCGTTTAAAAAAAGGATGATTCTTTCATTATTCAAGACAACTATAATCATAATCTGTTTTGCGTGCAAAGATGGCTATGAAATATCTATTTTTTCTATTTCTTGTCAAGGTATAGACAGGCCTCTCTTTGTTATTATATAGGATCCATTTAAGATCCAAAGTAAGAATTAGCTCTCACAAGAGATCACAACTCTGTTTCCCCAACATTTAATAAACAAACTTCAATCCGTTATAATTTCTGAGATTCCTTCAATACTTGTAAGGGCAACTTTTTCAATTTTCGTAACCTTCATTAGTCATTTGAGATGTCGAGAAATGAAAGATAATGAAGTACTAAAGTCTTTAACAAATGATCGAAATGTTGTTCGTGGGATATTGGTGACTACATGCGATAATTCATGAACACTAAGAACAGTATTTGTGCACCCTCAATGTACAATATTGGTGTTCATTATGCCAGATCTAAACATATTGGTAAAACAGTGAGCAGTTTTCACTTTAAGATTGTTCTCCCAAAATGCCTTTTGGTATTATTAAAAGCTTGAACAGCATTATGTCATAATTTGCATTTATATAAGGTATTTTTTTGTGTTAATCATCATTTTATTGATAGAAAGCAAACTACACTTTTAAGTTATCTATATTTAAATAAGTATCTATTTATTAATATGATATGTAATGTATCTCTACTACTTCTATCACTTGTCTCGATTATTTACTTAAATTTAAATAATCTGTTTTAAACATCGTTTGACGTTGATTTTGGAAAGTTGTTTACCGTTTTTTAGGCCTCTTTATTCTCTTCCACGTTTTGGGTAAATTCTTAAAAAAAATAAAATCTTATTGAGCTAAGTTTGGTGAGAATGGAGAATGAATCAGTAGTTTACAATCGAAGTTATTAATAGTGATACAACAAAATAGGGTAATCATTTACATTAGCGAATCGGGTGTTTTGGTTGTTTTTCTTTTCAAATTGAACGATATCGGTGTGTTTCATCGTTCGTTGTGTATTTGGTTATGCTTATAAGTGTTTGGTTATTCGTTTATGTGTCTGAATACTGGTGGCTGCTTTCGAGCCGTATTGTGGGTTACTCTATGGGCAGGGCGCGTAGTCCCCCACACCCTATTCTAAATATACCTGTTCTTGCACCTGCTCTCAAATTTGATCCTTAGTTCGAATTATTCCTCCCATTAATACAAAACTATATAACATTATTTTACAGTTCGAAGAGCATATTTTAACTCTGTAATAATTTCTTGATATATTTCGTTTATTATTCACAAAATCTTTTTGATTTGGTGAAAATATTACACTAAGTCATAGCAACCGTGACTTAAATATTAGCCTTAGATCCAACTTTCACAATTATCTCTGGCATGATTGGTGAACAGCCTACAGATGACCATAATTGCTATACTTCCCCAAATTCCATGTTGCGGTGGCTGAAAACAAGACAATGTGTGTCTTAATCTGTTGGTTAAGACTTTTGTAATTTATAGGTCGCTGATAAGAGCCTGATTGGCCTGTATATTTTAATTCTTTACTGTTGACTTTATTTAAAAGTGCAAATGAAGCATTGCCCCAGTCATTGAAATATTTCTACCCCTTAAACATTTTGTGACCAGACTACTTAGTAGGTCAGCCTAACCTTCTACTCAACTTTTATTGCTCTATTTTGCTTTATTTTACCCAAGTGTCTTAACTTATATCGTGCTCTTAACTTTAGGCAGAAATTCGACTGTCCTTACTTGTTGGATATCCTTTCAATTTATTGAGAATAGTTCATCTAGTGTAAGGTAGTCATTCTTATCCTTTTTTCTATTTTCTGAATCAATTCTTCAAATCAAACACCGATATTATTTGTGCGATTTTCATTCATTATTTATACTTGAACGTTGTATCGATATTATGGACATTACAAATGACATCGAACAAATTTAAATAATGCACAAATATTACTATCTTGTTTATCAGATTACAATGTTACTGCGAAAAGATCAAGAAATCCAACGCATAATTACACGGGTAGAACGCCTTTAGAAAGTTAATCATCATCTTCAAAAGGAAATGCCAATGTGACTTAAAAGAAAGATATAAATCCAATGCATATTCTCAAATATGACCTAGGAACAGAAACTTGGTACTTGACCAAAAACCCTTTGTATACATTACGATGGGGATGACTTGGCCTGCAATAAACAACAACTTGGATACGTGAGCGAACAGGAACATCAGGCTATTGGGGAAGATATAATTGTGAACGAAATTGTTCAGACACCCTTAATATTAATGAATTAGTATGATATATATATATATATATATATATATATATATATATATATATATATATATATATATATATATATATATATATATAATTAAAAGAGTTATTTGTAACGAAATTGTGGATTTAAAATCTTAGCCATTCGCCCTCTAAATTAGTTATGTTTACTTTTTAATTTCAATATATTTATAATTGCATGTGTATATGAATATGTACTCATAGCTTTGTGATCTAAGTGTCTACATTCTTTTCTCAGAGTTGAACTTCCGGAAGTAGAGTTTATGTATATGCCTTTACACTTCGTATCCGGTATTTAATCCCGTCTTTGATAATATTTCTCTAATTTGTGTCCTTCCACTGTAGATGGGTGGGGCACTACTTTTTGTCTCTTATATATACCACCTCTGTTAAGTAATTCGTTATTCCTTGAGAATGAACTGAAAAGTTTGAAAATACTTGGAATCCGCATTTCATTTTCCTTTTGGATTTTTAGCATTTATGTAAGTTTCTCATATATATATATATATATATATATATATATATATATATATATATATATATATATATATATATATTATATATAATATATATTATATATATATATAGACAGAGAGAGAGAGAAAGAGAGGCATTTATAGTGTATCCCCCCAACAGGTACTCAATCTTTGACTGCCCATTACTCATATATTATTTTGTTTTTATTTAGGTGTTTATCGACATAGATACAAGTCTAATGAGTTAAATTAAAGAAAATAATATTAAATTTAAGAAAATTTAATGACCAATGGATTGTTTTATGGGGATATCACATTTGATGATATGAAAGAATAAATTAAAAGAATGTCTCGTAATTCCAAATGAAATGTTCTGCGATGTTGTCTGCGTTGTCAGCTAGGTTTGCAAAACGGTGGAAACGAGTTTGAACATTTCGGAACACCCCTTGGTCGTAGAAACTTGCTGCAAGTGGTGATTTTTAGCCGTTTATAAGCTTTTGGCAACGTTCTTTGTGTTGCTTCACCGATTTTTCTTAGCATAGGTTTGTAATTCGGGTAGTTTCCTTGGGCTTGCGTAGAAGAACGTTTATTTTTAAATTCTATCATAAATTTCCAAGGCAATTTTGGTCGGTGTCTATGATGGCAATTGAGGCACTTTCCAAGGCATCATCTTCAATCTTGGTGGATTTTGACGTATGTTTTGGATTGTTATTTTTTTGGGACTCCATATAACTCCAAACATCTAGTTCTTCACGGAAGTCGCAAAATGTTTTGCCTACAATTCCTAGTTCTGCAACGAAATTTCAAGTTCTCGATGTAGCCCCCACCCCCCTCCAAAAATTATGGATCAACCGCTTTGCTTCACACTAGGAAGAGTGTTCCTTTCCTTTATACCCTTTGTTCTTCCGCCAACAACCGTATTGCTGGTCTATTGCCACGAAAAGATAAATATTCTATTTTTCGGTACAGTGAACCTTCTCCGAGTAGTTAACTCGTTTGTAGAAATGGTTCGGTGCGTCTCGTAAGCCATGCTTTCTGTGTTACACGGCTACCAATGGAGTGCGTCTCGAAATTCTTAGGTAGAGACCGTGATGGTATAGCTTAGGACGTATCTTAGCAAGTAAAACCTCCTTACTGGCATCTCAAAGGTCAGATTGTACTTTGGTGGTTAGGCGAGAGTTTTCCTCGACCTTACTCTTCTTGAAAAGTATATCAGCTGTAGAGAGCAGAATCGTTCTCTCTTGTCCAGGTAGCGATTCCACTCTACCTGTAGTGTTATATTCCATACAATAATTACATGGTGTTTTTTAAAGTTGTGAATCTGTTTGCTATTTTCTAGTATCCATTTCCTTGCTTATGTAAGCCAATAGGGTTTTCTCTTGGCCTCTTGGGTTAATTCTCCTATCTGTGGTCTCTTTAGCTATGTTTTTTTTGCCAATACCTAGTAATCAATCCACATATTGAAAATATATGGCTTTAGATAAACTAGACCTATATCTATTGACTTTAAACGTAGGGATGGTCATCATGACAAAATAGGTGACAAAAGTGAGCGAACAATTTTGAGTAATAGATAATTATTAATAAAATTAGTATATGAAATTCAGTTCTAATATAATAAAAATGTAATTTGTCTTACCGATTTAATATCATACATTGTTTCTAAGATATCTAAGACATTTATAGAATAAACATATATTTCCTACCAATTTATTAATATTTATGGTCCGTGAACAAATTTGATCGCAATTGTACAAGCCATGTGGCAAGTTTCATAGACTATAATAGATGAATTATAAAAATTACGGATTAAACTCCACTTGACAAAATTAGAAGCAAAAAAGATCGGAAACAGATGGAGAGATGATTTTCAAAAATTTGAAAAATAATTAGATACAATTTTAGTATTTAACTTGGTGCAAGAACCACAAATACAGAGGAAAATTTAATAGATTTGATACCGCGTCTGGCATATCGTACCCGGGAGGTCGCTTCGGAGCAACTTTGAATATGATGCTTCGTCAGATGTCACTTTCCTTTGCAATTAACACTTTTCATTAAGATCTTTTTCTAAAATATTTAAGTAAAAAAATTTGTTAAATGGCATCGTTCTTTTTTATCTTTAGGATCTTTTCCCCAGCAAGTTAGACCCCATCCTTTTGAAGCTGACAGACTTAAAGAGGTTAATAAGGTATCCTCGTCGCCCCCATGCTTTTTCTTATGTTTCATATTGTTCATTCTTCCCTCGAGTAAGCTAAATAACAAGGCAAGTTTATTTTTTTATGTGACCTTCACATATTAGTTTTACTATTATAAACATAATTAACAATATTTTTTTATTCTCGGCTTCAATTAAGAATAATATTTGACTCAATAGACAGAAATGCTTAATTACTTTGATTAAATATCAATGGATAAGTTACTTCATCGTCCATGATTCATTTAAGCCGATTTTAAACCGTGCATGGTAAAAGAACATTTTGACCATCACCTAATTATAAGAGATTACATTTAACGTGTCGCCGAATCCGTTAGCCCAAAGCATTCCATTGCATTCAAGGATAAATCTGCAGCTTCGATGGCATGTACACGTATTCTTGTTCATGAAAAGTACAGATCTGTTATTTTGCTTTCATAGTTCTCACAAAATTCTATTTCTTCAATGTGGATTAGAATATGGCTGACGATCCTTATTTGTATTTGCGAAATAAAGCAGCCAAGTTACACGATAACTCGCTTTGTTTTTTTCCGCTTCCTTTTGATTCACAACATTCTTTATGAATCCACTTTAAAATAGATTATGGTGCAGAGCCCCACAGTGATTGCTATTACGAGCCACCAAACTAACAATTTTCAGATATTAAATTAATTTTGGGTACGCCAACTTACCATTGATGGGGTAGTAATGTAATAGTTTTTTGAGTAACATTACATATATGATCTATATGACAAAATGATTCTTATTTTCATAAATAGAATATAATCTGTCAGGAATAAAATTAAAAATAATTTGTTTCAGACAAAGTTTGTGGAGTTGGTTATGGTATTAGCGGAATCTACGCAGCATCGTTTCCGAGTTTAGAAGAAAGTGACTTTATAACTTACACAGGAGAGACAGCCGTCGAATGGACTGTAGATATCGCACATGCTAAAGTGGTCAGTTTCTGTGATTCAAATTAACGGCATTTGATGCACTAAAATATATGGCAGTGGTCGCTTAGTCTGTTCGAAACTAATTTTTACTGAGAAACTAAACCTAACCACTGAGGTTTAACTTCGTTCCTCTCGGAAGCATGTTTCAACTCGCATAGTACTTTGAATGAATAGTTATTATTTTTTTTTAATTAAGAGCTGAGGAGCAACTGATATAAAAAAATGAGGACAATTTTTCTCATATGATAAAGAATTTGAAGAGGAGGAGATAGCCAGATATTTAGAAATCGATTGATAATTCAATACTCTAGTCATTCACCAAGCTACAGCTAGAAGTAATTATTAATAAACAACAAGATGAACTTCAAACAAAGAGATCATAAGCTCCCTAGAACGGTCTCATCACGGATTTAGGAGGGATAACTTTATTTGATCTGTTTAGTGCATACAATACCTCTCCTTTTCTCTTTGCTTCAAATTGTTTATATTCGATATTTTTCTTCTCCTAGGATGGAATTCTACAAGAGAACCAAAGTTTTGTGGCATTCGAGGTCACTTTTGTCTTTAATGATCCAAGTTTGAATGCTGAAATCAACTGCGGCCCACCTAAATCCATTATAACTGTCCAAGAAGGGGTAAATCAAATAAATTCATTACTTTTGTTCATTTGTAATGATAATTTGATGTACATTTCCTAAATGGTAATATAACACCTACTGACATAATTACTTTTTATATCAAAGGTTCATTGAAACTAGGAAAGTGCCTGAATTTTATCTATTGTTTATTTTTTCCTTAAAAAACTCATGAATATTTTTTACTATATGAGAAACAAAATTCAAACATATTTACGTA
Source organism: Ceratothoa steindachneri (assembly GCA_963969495.1). Lineage (NCBI taxonomy): Eukaryota > Metazoa > Arthropoda > Malacostraca > Isopoda > Cymothoidae > Ceratothoa > Ceratothoa steindachneri. Next base: position 21,339,260 of record OZ018321.1, on the reverse strand, counting down.
TTCGATGCCGAATTTTCTAGTCAAGTGAAGTGAGTAAAAACACAGAGTTTCCTAAGATATATACTAAATATCATTTTTCTCAAATTAGTCTTCATTGGTACTATATTTAGCAACATTTCGCATAAAAATTTTGATAAATAAAATATAATGGTCAACTAAATTGTAAATAGCTTTCAATATCACAAGATTCAAGGCTTTTCTACAATCGAAAAGTTAATAAAGGATATAATTATGAAGTGGAAGGGCAGTGGCTGGGAATATTTGGAAGACTCCAAGAACGAGAAATCATTGATAGTTTTATAAAGTTTTCGATTCAGTGTATGGTAGGAAGAAAGAAGGCAAATAAGTTAAATAGATCAATTATATAAATAAAATTTCTGTTAGGTCACATCTGGAATACAATATTCGGGAATAGTAACTCCGTTATAAAGATGTTGATATGCTGCAGGTAGTTCTGAGAAGAGCAACTAGAATTATACCATTCTTGAGACACCTTGAGTAGCAAAATAAGTTAAAAGCAATTTATATGTTCCCGCCCGAAAGAAGATGGTTAAGAGGAAACACAAAACGATTATGTAGAATGTGAGATTGTATAAAGATGAGGTATCCTAAGTTTTTTTTCGAATATAATTTAAAATAAACTAACTACGCCTAATTTAACCTAATCTAGAATAGGAAAAGTTAGTTAAGGTAAGATTAATTTAGGTTATGTAAAATGAGGGCGAAGAAACCTTGAGATACCAAATACGTACAAGATACCAAATTTTTTCTAATATGGATAAATTAGAAGTTTCCGAATATTTTGGGTTAGAGTCAGAGAGAGAGAGAGAGAGAGAGAGAGAGAGAGAAGGAGAGAAGGAGAGAAGGAGACAAAAGTCATGATATGAGGAATAAAAATCAGTGCTATGTGCAGGTTAGATTTTCGCAAGTTCATTTTAATTTTTAGAATAGTACATAGATTTTTCAAACAGTTTGACAATGTTCAATGTGATACTTGTATATATATATATATATATATATATATATATATATATATATATATATATTAATGAAGCAGGCCGATAAAGCGAATGGAGTTAAGACTTCGGAGGGATTTCTACCCCTCAAATTAGTAGTAAATCTAGAGAAATTAAAAAATGTGTCAAGGATATGTAGTTGCAGATTGTCCAGCAGGAGTCAAGGCAAACCGCAGTAGTGGTCGCATGGTAGTCACTCATCCAAAGAAAACTATAGATTCGTACACTATATATATATATATATATATATATATATATATATATATATATATATATATATATATATATATATATAATATATAGTGAATTGGTGAGTAGACAGCAAATATTATATCAAAACCTAAGTGGTGTATTTTGCAGTGATTTGTATCTCAATGGATCTTTTTAGACATTCAGCTACTAGTGTTTGTGAATGGAACTTTACTTAAATGTACTAGTTCGGTATATAACGTTTCCTTTTGGGCAGATCTTTTTTAACTTGTTCGCAAAAGGCTGACCTCTGATGGACCTTAATGCCCCGTTGTTATCTGTCATCATTAAATTATGTTAATCCTTTAAACATTGTATTTCAGAATGCTGGATTAGAAGAAGTTTCAGGTCAATTCGAAACTACTTTTAATGACTCCAACTGGTATACAGCATCCCAAATTGGATTGATTGCCACTTTTATCTTCCCACGTAAATACTTTACGCTTATTACTCAAGAACTATGTACTCCTATTGTTTAAGACAATGTTTTAACATAAAACCATATTATTTGTTTCTTTTGGAAAAAGATACCATGGATTATTTTTTAATTAAGGTGATTTTATTTTATTCTTTTTTTTAAAGCCCGTGGCGTTGCATACTCAAACTTCTCGATTGTTGTGCACGGTACTCATGATCCAATTTCACTCGAAAGTCGAATCTGTTCGATTAAAATGATGCATATTGGAAGAGGAGTAGGATGTGCCTTTAAAACTCAAGCTAATATCATGAATAAAATTGTCTACGGCAAAACGTAAGTTTGCTTGTTACTCATATCACTATATCTGTCATTATATTCATGGCTTGGAAATATCAATCTGATTATTGAAATCAACCCTACCTAAAATAGCTTGAGTGATCTTTGTGGAAAGTGGATAATCAACGATTGCATATAAAATATTTTTTTAGGAATAATTCTTTTTTATATACACGGAATTAAAAAAAAAGTTTTTAATAAATATTTTTAAATAATTACCTTTTTGTGATTCAAATAATCTAATATTAGATTTTCACCACTTTTGGCAAACACGAAGCAATTGATATTTTAATAGTGATCAGATATACTTAGGAAGTTAAAAGAACCAGGTTGATCCCCACACTAAAGAAGGAACTGAAAAAATGCATCATTAAGGCGGCTCCCGGATGCTTTTACTATTTAGAAAAAGTGTAATGAACAACATGATAGCAAAAGTGGTTGCTTGAAAGACTTGTAAATGGTCTGTTAACAAGGACGTTGGAGCTTTCTCAGGCGGTAGAGGCCAGGGTGTTAAAACAACATCTGGCAACCTTACTGTCAACTATTTAGTAGTCTTGGTAAGTCATGATGGAAGGTTATAGCGTGGAACAGCGTGTGCAAATCATCAAAGGTTATTATCAAAATTAGTGCTCCGTTCGACAAACATTCCGCGCACTACGTGATTTATATCCTCACCACAATCGTCCTGCCGAGTCCACTGTTCAACGCTTGGTGGCCAAATTCGATGCAAAAGGGTCGATCAACAATCAAGCAGCACCCGTACATCGCCGAAACGCAAAGTCTGCTGAAAACATCGCTGCCGTAAATGAGAGTGTACGGGAAAATCCGAGGCAGTTAATTTTTCGTTGTTCACAAGAACTTGGCCTTCCTGCAACTTCAGTTTGGCGAATTATGCGTAGGGACTTGGGTCTGCACCCATACAAAATCCACTTACCCAGTAACTTAAGGTAAACAACCATAGACTACGCCGTGTGTTCGTTGATTGGGCTCTAGAGCAGTTGGAAGTTGCTTCAAATTTCCCCCAAAAAATCATCTTCAGCGACGAGGCCCATTTTTGGATGAATGGATTTGTGAACAAGCAAAATTGTCGGATTTCGGACGAAAACAATCCACATGAGATACACCGGCACCAATTGCATCCCAACCAAGTCACTGTTTGGTGAGGATTTTCGTCTAACGGAATCATCGGTCCGTATTGTTTTGATGGGATTGCCATAACCGTCAACGGTGAGACCTACAGATCAATGATAAGCAACTTATTGTGGCCTCAACTGGATTATATGCCTGATACGGATACTGACGACATGTAGTTTCAACAGGACGGCGCTACATGCCACACTCCCCTTGCCACGATAAACATTTTGCACCAGTGATTTCAGGGCAGGGTCATCTCGCGCGTCGGCGACGTCAAGTGGCCACCGAGATCATGCAATGTAACGCCATTAGACTACTTTCTTTGGGTCTACCTTAAATCGCAGGTCTATGCGAATAATTCGCAAACATTTGATGTCCTCAAAGTCAACATAACGAACACCATACAGCAAATTCAGCTAGATTTATGCGACAATTCATCGAAAATTCGGCCTCCCGAATACGTTCCACCAAGCGAAGCCGCGGCAGGCATTTGAACGACATCATATTCCACACCCAATACTATAAAATGTACTTTCAGATTTAAAATAAATTAAGTGCATATATCACACAAAACTTGTTTTATTTACATTTAAAAATAGAGCGACCCTATTGAAAGACCCTTTATTTTAAAAGTTTTAGTAAAGTTTCTGAATGCGCCACACAATAGGGAGGAATAAAGTTAATGAAATGGATTAATATGAATATATCAATTCGATTATAATTTTTCTTGACAAGGTGACTGTAAATAGGAGATTAATGATCAGAGAATGAAGTGATAACTGCTTATTGCCATGTAAAAAAGTCTACGTAGGTTACACTGGTTAACAATTTTGGAAACGTTGTGCGCTTCTTAAAGGACATTAGTTAATTCTTATGTATTTTCATGCAGTGAATCCAAATATCGCCTTTAAAAATGCTTATTAGCCATAGGTTAAAAGATTTTTATGCGGCATGTTAATATTTGTTTACTTAATTATGACCTACAGTATGTGGCATCATGTTTTAAACTCTAATACATATCCACTATGCCTCTTTGCGTGACGCTTAGAGTGGGCTAAAGAATCATCTCTTTACTAATGTCCAGCAATAGTCTGCAAGCATTATTGTGCTCTATTTACCCTGGTACCGCTGTTCCATGGTTAAAATATGTTGGTAAAACTTAAAAAATGTTTGCTACTAACGAAGCGTTAGTTTGCTGGAAAAAAGTGTAAATGTGAGTCCAAAAAGTGGATTTTAAATGACATGTTCCATCCTATGTTTTTGTAAACCTTGATGAGGTTTTCCACCAATTCTTTATTGTTTCTTCTCTTTTGTTTTCAAGAAATCCCTTCACCACTAACTTGAATACTTCTTAAGCAGCTTTCTCCTCCCCATTAATGGCTGATTCAAAGTCACCATCTACATATATGAAGCTTTCGAATCTGAGAACAAGTCAAAACTCCGTCTTCTATCCTAACGTCGCTCAGTGAGAGGAATTTCGATGTTAAATACTTGAATCCCTGATGAGATTTGTCCATAGCTTATACAAAGTTTTTCATGAGCCCAAGTTTTATGTGTAGTGGTGATAGCAAAATTTTGTTAAGTTCATTGAGAGGTGGATGGTGAAAATTTTTCATCACAAGCTAAATTGAGTGACGAGGTAACTAGTCTCTCCTTATATAGTAGGAACCTCTAGCAAGGCTGTCCTATCCACATGGTAAGCAGCAGTAATTAGTGTATCTGCCCTGCAAGCCCATTATAAAAGCAACACCCTTCAAGGCACCACTTAGCTGTCATTGATGTCCATCATATTTTAGCCATTGCAACATATGATTTATATTCTTATAAGTTTCTTTCATATGTTGTGCATAGTTCAGAGGAACTGATGTTTCACGATTGCCGTTGTGCCGCAAGTCAACTTTTAGATTCGTTGCTGATGAATTATTGAACAGTCTCCAGTGTCTGGGTGCGTATTCGATGCCAAATGCTTCCATCAGACCATAAATATCTTTGAAGGCCACTAAATCACCTCCTATTAGGAAGAAATCGTTAAACTGCTGCTGACGTCACGAAATATTGAGATTTTCACATCAGCTCCTAGGAGATTCCACTGTTGAAGGCGAGAGTCTAGCAGTTCTGCCTTATTATTGGGTAGTTGCCGATCCCTGACAAAGTAACGCAGTTCCCATTGTGTTATGAGAAGTGACCTAGAGGAGTGTGCTCATCAAAATTTGGGTCAATCTGTAATCCAGGACTTACATCCATCTCTACTCTCTTCTTACCAATTTTCTTATCGGAACCGAAAGATACCAAATTTGGTAAATCAGAAACAGGTTGACCTTCTCCATGTGGAACTGAGTAAATAGCTGATGGAATGTTTGGATATTCAATGGACTCCTTTTTCTTCTTTGACAAGTCCCTTTGTACTGCAGGTACCATGTAGAAATAACAAGTGTTGGTAGGGTCATTTGCCCCGCGCACCTCATTGTCACAGCAAAAGTCATTTCTCTTCCCTTCCTGTTCAACCATTGGCGAATGTCAGTGGCACAGGTGTTGAAGCATATGTGAGGAGCCCAGTTCTTATCCTGGTCAACAACCTTGCATCCAAATTATAGGTGATATGCAGTTCAAAAAGAACAGTTATACGGCGCTTCCTCAATTCAACGATCACCCACCAAAAATGTAGCAGAAAATCTCTGCCTTATTCCCCGAAGTACGAGGCATCTGAAAGAAGAAAACAACAAACTATTAGAAGATTAACACAAAATGAATTCATACATTTATCATTATAATACAGAGCATGACAGCTGAGCATGAGTATTTATATCATTTAGTAATAAAATAAAATTAATATAAAATGCCTCACATGCATATCACTTGATACTGAGGGAATATTTATTAGAAGTTTAAAAAGTGTTTGACTAGGAAAATCACATACTTTTCACATCGAAATGTAAAAGTGCACAGCACAACCACCTTCTATGACTGCTGGAACAATACTGAAAGACAATGAGACTGTGAGTGTGGTAGAAAACACACTCTGAATGAAGAAAAAAAACACCAATTAGACGATAAACAGGAAATATATTCATAAATTTATCCTTATAATACAGAGCATGAAGGCTAAGTAGTATTCATATCATTCAGTAGGTCAATAAAATAATATAAAATGCCTCTCATGCATATCAAGAGCTTGCTCAATAAATATTTATCATATGTTTAAATGGTGTTTGACTTGGAAAATCACCTACCTTTCAACTCAAAATGTAAACTTGCACATAGAACCACCTTCTATGACTGCTGAAACAATACTGAAAGATAGTGGGACTGTGAGTTGGTTAAGAAAAACACTGCCGCAAGCTTGTTGGAACCTGTTGTGACACGTAGGTGTCACTTGAGAAGTAGAGTTATTTAACCAATTGTACCATGATATTCATTATCTGCGACCTAAAATTATATTGAAATTGCTACTGTGGTGTTGGAAACATTTTGGTTGTTGACCAGTGTTATCACTAGAAAAACAATTAAGACTAATATAATTTTTGAGTTGGCCATTTGCCCATGACGTATACTCGCATTTCTTTATTAAGTCATACAACTGAATATAAATATTTTATGTGAGCTTATATATATATATATATATATATATATATATTAAACTTTAATGACACAAGAGCCACAAAAGTATGTCAAAGCCAGCTAGCCTGGCCTAACATGAATGCAGAAAGTGAATGACCAGAATACTTAGATCATTTTGTCGTCCATCAACTGTTCCTTCACTCAATGCAACACATGAAAGGAAACATATAATGATCTGAAATAAGCTGCACAAGTACTGGTTAATAATTGCTATAGTACCAACGAACTACAGACATTCTTCATGAAAGAAATTCACCGATTGTATCTTAAAGAGCCTCCGAACAACGAAATATAGAGAAAAAAACACGATAAAACACTTCTACAGGAACCGAATGAGTAAAAAATAACAAATGGATGACAAAATAATGAAAAAAAGGTAATTACCTGAGAAGTACAGCTAATAGGCGCTGAGAAAATGTTCACTTCAACTATATATTACCAAATCAAACAGACCTAGAGCATTATTATGAAGTATAACTCAAGGCCCTCATCTGTATCCAAACAAAACACCCATCTAAAATATGAGTACAAACGTATATTATGAGACTGTGATTTCCTATTTTACTCATATATAAGGATGGCAGAAAAACTCAAGGAGGATGACATACTACACATACATAATGGCTCTCTGAAAGAACGCACAAGAGAAAAACAAGAAGTTTGCCTTAACAGAGAATGATGGATAAAATACTAAAGTTTTAGGCTCTACACCGATTTGACGTTAACTACTCTTCCTTGAGACTATATTTATTCAAGAAAAGCAACCAAATTTGAATATACAATTCAATTCACACGCGATACTTCCAAGTGCAAGAGGACGACACCCAGCAACATTGCGCGCTGAACCTATTCACTCCAACTCTTTATCCCTGAAAATTAAAATTAATCTCTGCCCCATATCCGTCAACGGAAATTTCTGACCTTTGAACTCTCCTTACATAGCCTAATTAATGGGCGTAGTTTGTTTACATGCTTCTATGTTTTTTGCTTGTTAATAAGTGTGTAACTACATATTGTATTATATGAACCCATTTATTCTAATATTTGCCCACTGTCTCTCTCAAGATTATACGTACAATTTAGAAACGGGTCAGTCTAATAAAATACTGTCAAAAAGATTAGTAATTTACCGGTGTATTCCGCAATATACAAAGCTTGAGTTTTCGATGAACTTCTGTGAGTTTATGCACGATTTGAACCAAGAAGAGAAGGCAAATATTCGAAAACATGAGAAGATGGGAAAAGAAATGTATCAATAAAGAATTAACTGTCGTTTTCTCTTGGTTTGGATGGCCTTTTTTAGGGGGAGAGTAAGAGAGAGAAAGAGGGAGGGGAGGGGAAATATTGTGGAAGAGAGGCCGAGATATTAAGGAAGGGGGGAAGAGGGGAGAGGGGGATGGAGAAGTGAGAGCGGAGATAGTGGGAGGTGGAGTAAAAGACGGGGGAGAGAGGGTGATAAAGGAGGGGGGAGAAGAGAGGGGGAGGGGAGAAAGGGATATAAGGGGATATTTAGAACATGATTTTTTGATTCCGTTTCTTTTAGTGTGTTCCACCGGGGAAATGTGGGATCGGCTTAGACCCCCGTAGAGAAAAGTATGTTTTGCCCTGCATTGTTGTTCACCTGTAAAAAGCAAAAGACGAAGAATATTGACTAGAAGTTTTGTGATGCAGTATTGGTTAAGGAATTGTGATAAATATAAGAATTTATACTAGCATCTTGGTAATGAGTTTGTTTTATACCCGGTCAACGCCGGGAACCTAATTCAGTGGCTCATCCCTTAGAAGCACTAGACAGGATTCTGGGACACATCAGAGATTGTGAGTCTCCTATAGGAGGTGTCACACTTTTGCTGTAAGGTGATTTCTGGCAGAGACTTCCAGTGATCCATAAACGAACCAGAGGAGAAGAGGTCCGGGCTTGCGTAAAATCTTCTTTTTTTTTGGTGATGGAATGTTAAAACCTCGCTCTAAACACACATGTGAGAGCAGAGCTCTTTTGTTATCAACTGTCAGCACAATGGTCCAAAAATATTCTGACACTAGGAAATCGCAAGGTACATACTTCTTGAGGCTAATGGTTGAATATAAACATCTCTCTGCATAGCTATTAATACCTTTGATGATCTCGAGGTAAAGCTATTCCGAAATCTTCAGCAAAATTACATAAAATACAACTGGTTGTGTGAAAGAGATTCGCTCCGAAGAACAGCACTCTGTGCAGAATCAATGAACAGCTACTGCAGGGCCTCTCATGAAGTCTATAAATTTATAAGTCAGGTGACACAAGTACGGATCAAGCTCAAATAGATAATTATACTACATAGTTCATAAACTCCCTAAAGCTTCCTGACCTACCTCATCACCAACATGAACTGAAGGTACACACTCAAATAATGTCGTTGCGAAATTAGAATCCACTAAAACTCAGCAATGGCACTCGGTTAGTGGTAGAGAGTTTGATGCCACAAGTCATAGAGTTAGCTATTATTACTGAAAGTGGAAAAGGAGAGGATGTCTTCATTCCTAGAATAATTCTAAATCCATCATGGTCAGGCTTGCCATTCACATTCAGAAGAACACCGTTCCCAATCCGTGTAGGTTTTGTAATGTCAATTAACAAAAGCCAAGGTCAGACTGTATTAGTGTCAGGATTGCAATTAATGGAACCCTATTTTTATCATGGTCAACTCTATGCTGGTTAATCTAGAGATGGAAGCAAAAGTATTCTGTTTGTATATGATCCACAAAGAAAAACTAAGAATATAGTGTACCAAGAAGTTATGTAGCGCTGCTGAACTACATTAAGTTTTTTTAATGCAATCAGAATATAGTTTGTGAAAAATAAAAAAAGTATATATATATATATACAGTATATATAAGTAAAGGTACCCGTCGTTGAAGATTTTATCTTTTTCTCTTTTTATCTAATATAGCAAAATGCGCCAAATTTTACTTATTTATTTCAAAGTTTTTATCGAGGTTACAAAATCAGTTTGCCACAAAATTGAAATACAAATAAACACATGATTAGTAACCAACTGATTTAAACATTGCCTCGAGTTTCTTTCTCAATGAGTGAGTTAAAATCCGTCAAAAGGTTCATAAGATACAACACAAGGGTTGATTCATGCCGCGTATGGTCGAGGACGATCAAAAACTAAACCAGTTAATTTCTATTTGTTTGTTAAATATTAATAATTTTTCAGAAAAAAGGAACCTCCAAATTTTTTCCCATTAATTCAAGTCTTTAATGAGACATTATACATTCGTCGTTAACAAAAATGCATGTTTACATCTTTTTTTTAATGACTATCAGTAACTGAAAAGTAAAAAACCTTTAGTTAAACTCGTAAAAAGGAGAGTATGACAAGGCTACGCGGGGCACGATAAATAAAACCTTTAAAGGTAAAGAAAAGTTTAGAGTTGAATATCAATAATTATTTTATAAATGATTATAGGAAACTTGGTTAAAATGCAAACAAAAAATCTTGTGTGATTTGCATAGAAAATCTACCCCCAAAAAGATGACGAGATAAATAGAAGCATCCAATCTTTACGTTTCTATAACAGTAATTTATTCTAAAGATTTTCTGTAGTCACTGCTAATTTGCACTAATGTTTTACATAGCATGGTATATAAAGGTTGGAAATTGATATTGTATCTTTAGTTTTTATTACATCGTGATTTTTTGCTAGAGTAGGTCAGAATTAATCTTTGCTATAAAGCATTGATCTCTTTCCAACCTCTGAATAACTGTTACAGCCTGTTCGCTCGTCTAATTAACTAAATATGTACGTACGTATTGTATGTATGAATGTATGTATATATTTACCTATTTAAATTTAGTAATAATAAATTTTATTAAAAACTATTTGTTTTGTAATGTGTCAACCGCAATCATTTGTTCTATAAAGCTAATTACACGTCAGGGATTGACTTTGGTTTTGAGGCTGTTACATCCAACGCCATATTTTCCCTAAATTCTTTTTTAAGTTATTCTTAAAGTTGTTTCAATAAACAAATCAGTTCCAGGCCTCAATGTTATCAATTCCCTGTGGTTAACTTCTTTATATGTGTTCATAATTTATATTATTTCATCATGTTTATTTTGAATGAAAAACGAACTAAGACTATTCTATTTCTCCAACCATTAAATAAGTCTAGTTGAAAAAATGTGGAAGAAAAATTATTAAGATTATTCTCATGAAATTCTTGGTCAATATTCGTATTAAAAGATGTTTTTATATTTCTCTAATACGTATAATTTCATAGTAAAATGATAGAGATTAATTACATAGTATAATAGAAAGCCAATAAGAATGTGTCCAAATAACTTTTTTTTTGCAGTTCAAATACGTCTTCGGTAGAAAACACAGCAAGACTCGATATCGGTGCCATATGCGGTTCAAAAGTTAGCGATGATCCATTGGATAATGAATTGGCTGTTAGAATAGTTTTAGATGTGCCCCCGGGGCAAGATGGACTAGAGGGTAAGTATAAAAGTATTTGTTGAGGTGCCAATCTACATATTTAACATATGTGTTACAAATATTATTTTGTGAGATATAGCTACATGTAAACCTTTTAACAATTAAGTGTTAAATGCGAGGCATTTACTGCACAAATTACCTAAATCTTACACTATCACGAGTAAATGATATCAAGGTATAAAGTTGTAGTGATTTTAGATCAACCAGCGTTGAAAGACTAAATTGGTGGTTTAAAGCCTTTTTTAAAACGTAGTTGGGTTTATACAAACGATTCAACATACAGTAAAAATAAAGGCCCTGAAATCGAATTAACTAACAAAAATGCGATAGAGATAGATATAAGTGGTTATGAACATTTTCGAGATGAATAATAAGACTACAGTGAAAATTTTGATCATAGTAATTTATTTGATGTACAAATATTTCGGTTTACTGAGCCATTGTAATGCACTTTGAAGATCGCATTAAACCACAGGGAATATGGGAAAAGGATAAGCGATTTCATCTTTTTATAAGACCAAGCAAGGATCAGACATATGCATATTAGCACAAGGAGAGAGAGAGAGAGAGATGGCAAACAACATAAAATATTTTATCTGTTAAAGAAAATGAAATAATAATTGCGATTCAATCCTAAGCCATTGACCGCTCCTAGCAGACTGATTCGTTATTTGGTGCTTTAATGTGCTTAGTTCGATCCTCACTCCTGACCGATTCTTTTTTCACATTTACGAAAGAATACTTTTTCGAAGCATAATTATTCCGTTTAACTTCATTTACGCTATGACTCATACTACGAGTATCTCATCATTTTCTTGCGTTCATGTGGGATAATATATATATATATATATATATATATATATATATATATATATATATGCAGATTTTCATTTTTAATTTATGGTCTTTAACAAATTCTGCATACAGGAAGTTCTGATACACATTTACACTAATATATATATATGTATATATATATATATATATATATATATATATATATATATAAATATATATGGTGAAGTTTACACGGACCATACAAAAGGCCTTACCAAAATATGGTTTGATTTAGTTTATCTTTGGCTTGGAAAACTGGTCTGATGTGACGTTACCTCTCTCTTCTTACCGCGGAGCTCCGACAGCATTTTTGTTTGCAAGATATGTTTATTGATATTTTTCGTGTATTGTACATACTGTAATTTTTAAAAGTTACTTTATGCTCCAGAATGTTCGTGAATATTGCGTGATTCGACTCCTTATGTTTTCTATGGTAAATATGATCATTGTGAAAGAAAATGAGTGTTATTTCATAATGGTGACCAGCGTGGGGATTTCTTAGTCTACAGTTTACCTTTTACTCGGTCCGTACAAAATTTGTAAATTATTGAAAATTATACTAATGAAGATTGCGTTTTGAAACTAATATATATTGATCATGTAACATTTTTTGTTTTCTAAATGTAAAAAAGCGACCAAACAATGAATAAAAATACAAGCTATCAAAGTGAAAAATTTACTATATTTATCAGCGTTGAATGATGTTATTTGCGTTACTAGCAAATATTATATTACGTTAAATGCAATATTTTATATACCGTAATGTGCTGAGGGAATAATTAATAGAATAAGTGTTTATACTTTTTAAATGGTTTTGAATGGTTTTGTAAGGTTTGTACAGTCTGTGTACTATGAAGTGACCTTTTAAAAACAAATTATGAGAAATAAAATGGAAGGAGTTAATTTTAACTTAGACTGTATGATGATACTAATAACAATAGAGAATCTGAGCAATGCCTTAATCCATAGTCCTCAAGGAATGTTGATAATGTGACTCGAGAGTTCATGAGGCCCTCCCCCAAGACACCTCTAAAATAGGCTGCAAGGGGAAGGAAAAGGGTAAGTGCCTGCATCCTGACTGAGGATCATGGTGCGATCACAGCACGCCGAGAGCAAGAATAGAATGGAAAGAGGAAGAGGAAACAAGAAAGGAAGACCATATAGGTAAGAGGGAGAGACCAAGACACAGGAAGGTTGTTCATCAGAGCTCAGATGAGGTAGAGGAACCGCTAGCGTTTGTGCCAGTGGATGATTCATCAAAATATTCTGATATAGTGGAGGAAGATGACGATGAGCCACCTTTAATTTTTGTTGAGAAGGAGCCTGTAGAAGGTGATTTTGTGTTGGTTCAGTTGTCGTTGGAGGAAGAAAGAAATGTGAGAGAAAAAAAGAACTATGTTGCCAAGGTTATGGGTGTTGGAGATAAATTTATTTTAGCCTACCTCAGATTGACTTGGATGTTTGGTGGGAATAATACCTTTTACTTCCCCAATATTGAAGAAATATGGGATGTGGGTAGAGCTAGTGAGTTAGTGGTTTTTCGTGAACCAGTGAGGGTGCAGGGCAAAAGGTTGGCCAATATTGTTAAATTTCCTTTTGATTTCATGGTTACAATATAAGATATTTTTTCTCCTGTGTTTTTATTTAGTTAAATTTATAAATATTTATTTTTATTAGTTATCTATCCTATAACTTGGCTTCTTTCTCCTATGTGTTTTTTAGGTATTTTTTTTTAATGTGTTCGCTTAGCTAGATAGCTAAGGCCAATAACTTGCTTATAGGCTCTTTCCTATATCGTCTAGAATTGCGCAATTTAACATATTGTAAGCTAGTAGGCTAATTTTCACTCTATTTGTTTGCATTTATCATTTTATAGGTTATTTTGTATTCAATTTTGTGAATTTCAATTATCAATTTTCCGGTTGCATTATTGCAGTAAGATGAAGATTTTTCCTTGCCTTTATGAGGTTAATAATATATTTATGCAATGATAAACAATGCTCAAATAAGTTGTATAAAATTAAGAAATTTATTATTTAAAATATTCTTTTTGATACCGATGTAAAAATGTTGTAAAATAACAATTCTAACTTTGTTTTATATTATATGTCTTTTCATAACATTTGTGTATCAATCAGTAGCAGTAGATGCTTTAATTTGAATTGTAGGATATAAAATAAAATTACAAAAAATTATACCAGGGGCATACAGAAGGTTTTCTACATGGTCATTATCGGTACAAAATCATGTTTTAAAGAAATGTCACCATAAATCAGAACTGGTTAACATATTTTAAAGTTCGGTATGTGTAAAACAAAGGTACATATGTGAGCCAGCTGTTAGGAACTTTGGATTTCAGCTAACTTCAAAACTTTAGTTTTGTTAACCCAAACGAGCTAGCAATACGATCTGTGGCCACCTTTCGAACTTGTTCAGTTCATTCTCAAGAAATAACAAAAACTTTTTACAAAGGTGGTATATGCATGAGAAACAACAGAGTAATGCCTAAACCATGTACAACGAAAAGAAACACAATAGAAAAATATTATCAAAGACGCATATGAAGTATAAAAAAAAATATATATATATATATATATATATATATATATATATATATATATATATATATATATATATATATATATATATATGTATATATATATATATTTATATATATCAGGAAAATGAAGACCCACGAGTAGATGGAAAAGGACATTTATTTCTGTCAAACGTTTATTTCCACATATCGGAACATCTTCGGTGATTCTATTAAAGTCTAATAAACTACTCATTTATGGACGTACATTAAAAAAAAACCCTGAATAATAAAAACACTAGAAACAAACAAGTTTAGGGCGCATCAAATAAAGCCCAAAAAGCGAGACTAAAGTTAAAAAATGATAAGGTATAAAAAAAGAACCGAATCCGTGAATAATGCCAAAAATATATATATTACCTTATGCAAATTGTCTTTCCTTTTCAAGAATGAAAAAGAGAATGACAAAGGAGCATGAAATTAACTTGTTAGGTTGTAGAGTTATGAGATATGTAGGAGAGTGTTGTGGTGGATTTTTAATATAGAGTAACTCAAATATTTTTAATAAATGGAGTGAGGGCGCCCCAAAGAGAATGAAAATTTTCCGATAGAATAAGGTGGCCAGTATTTTCTGCAAGATTCCGTATGCTGTATAATTCGGGTGTATTTAAGGGTCTGTGAGTTTTATCGGATAATCCAAGATGTCTCTTGACCCTCTGATTGAGATGGAGGCTAGTCTGGCCCACGTAGCAGGCATTTCAGCATGCATACCTGAATTAATATACAACAGAGGATCACAACCTTGGCTCAATATGTCCGACGATAAGGAGAAATACAGCTGCACAACGCTGGTGACTCAAAAGGCCCCATTGCAATTATCCCACTTGTGGGTACGCAAGGCAACAGAGAATTTGAAGATGAGTTTAATCGCTCCAACCAACATGGAAAAACCGATGTCTCAAACCACTAATTGATGATTGAATGACATATTCAAAGTAACGAGAACTGTATGCGAGAAACTATATTCAGGACCGCCAAAGAATGCTGTTATCGAATCAACACTTACTGTTATATTGAAATAAGGCGAGGAATTAACGAATGAGCACTCGCCTAACTTCAATATATCTCCCGGTCTCTTTAAACTGGACTCTGTAATTAAAAGGCTTATTTGTAACGAAATTGTCAATTTTAAATCTTAGCCCTTTGATTTATGAAATTTGTTATCATTATTTTGTTTATTTCAATGTATTTATAATTGTTTTTATATGTACTCATAGTTATGTGACCTATATGTCTACATTTCCTATATTATTTTCTCACAAGTGGAACTTCCGGAAGAGATCTTATCTTTATGTCTATATCTTTCGTATCCGGTATTTAGTCCCGTTTCTGATATTTTTCTATTTTGTGCCCTCTCGCTGTATATGGGTGGAACATCGCTTTAGTGTCCATTATATATGCTACCTAGGTAAAATAATTCTTTTTTCCTTGAGAATAAACTAAGTTAAGTTTGAAAGTACTTGGAATCCGGTTATAATTTTACTGTGGAATTTATCGCAATTATTACTCTACTTCCGTGCTACTTCGTGGGTTTCTAATATATATATATATATATATATATATCGCGAAAAATTATTGCAATAACAAAATCATAATTATGCGGTTAAAAGGCCATTTTTTTGTCAAACCAGTCTTCCTAAAAGCCCACGAATGGGCTCTTCTCAAATACAAGAAAAGATAACTCATAAAATAATCTTTTCTCAGAGAGCCAAAAAACTATCTTTCAATCATCCTTTTTAAATGTCACCCCTGCTAATCTTGTATGTGGGAAAAGCTCCTTCCCATGTCTTAGAGGAAGACTGGTTTGCAAAAAAATAGCCTTTTAGCCACGTAATTATGATAAACATTATTGCAATAATTTTTCTCAATTCATAATGCAAGGCAAAATTGAGAAAACAAATTTTTCATTCTCTTCGATAAGCAGTGGTGTCATTTAAAAAGGCCTAGGGAAATATAGTTTTTTTGGCTGTCTGAGAAAAGCTTATTTTATTTGTTACCTTATCGTATATGTGAGAAGAACTCCTTCCGAGTGCTTTGAGGAAGACTGGTTTGCCAAAAAAATAGCCTTTCAACTGCCTATATATATATATATATATATATATATATATATATATATATATATATATATATATATAAGAGAGAGAGAGAGAGAGAGAGATAGATAGAGAGAGAGAGAGAGAGAGAGAAGAAGGAGCAAATGCAAGTTCTGCGGGTGATAACAACCACCACAGGGCTTTCGCCATATTTATTTTCTGCCTTTCAAAACAATATTGAAGACAGAAATAAAGGTGCCAAAAACCTTGCATTGCAGACTATATAACAATATAGTACAAGAAAGAGAAATTGGAAGCGGATGAGCAATGAGACAAGAAACAGGAGTTTTTTAGAGGTAAGAGAAAGGGACATTAGAACAAGACTAGAATCAAAGAGAGCAGAGGGCGGCACAAGGAAGGCAATCCTTTACCGAGAAGACAGAGATAACACCAGGGGAAAAAAGTTCGAGTCCCAGCCAGGAATTTCAAACTTTTTTCCCCTGGCGTTATCTCTATCTTCTCGTTAAAGTATTGCCTTCATTGTGCCGCCCTCTGCTCTCTTTGATTCCTAGTCTTCTTCTAATGTACCTTTCTCTTACCTCTAGGACACTCCTGTTTCTTGTCTCATTGCTTATTCGCGCCTAATTTCTCTTCTTTATATATATATATATATATATATATATATATATATATATATATATATATATATATATCTTAGGGTGTTCCTTATTTAAACAAAAATCACTTTCACTGGTCTGACCCCGCAAAAGTGTTTCTTTTGGTGGATAAACAAACACTGCAAAGTTTAATTGATATGTATTAATAGTTAAAGGTGGCTCATTGGATCCGATGTTCCCCTAGACGAAGTATAGAACGAAGGCCTTTCACTAGATTGGTTTCTTCCCAATATTCACAAGCCTAAGTCCCCCCACTGGATCTCTAACAGTAGGTATTAGCTTTCATTGGCAGGAGTGTCGTGGTGACTAATATCACTATGTGCTGCTCAATAAGGTCCGCTAGCGAGTGTCATGGAACTTTAATTGTTCCTCATCCTTTGTAAGATGGCCAGAGAAATTGTGGATTAATGCAACAGTACATTCAGCGTGATTGTTGGTGACAGCCAATGTGCTGATGAACTTTTGAGCAGCACTGAAGCTAGGCTGATGCTTCTATTGAGCTGCCGAGTATTCGAGGAAATCATATGGAAGACAAAAGTTCTTGAAACAAGTCTTTATTTCTTGGTCTTGAATTTCAACTAAATCTCCTATTGAATTTGTTTCACGTCCATAATTGCAAGCTTCAGTTGCTTTTCCTCCCCTTTTTTCTCTTTCATAGCTATAACTATCTTTTTCATGCTGCTATTGTCCTAATCACCATCAAACAATGCCAAACGGACCAACTCTTCAGAAAGGTAACACAGTTAGCCTGTCATCTTCCCCTCTGTAGCGTTAAATATGTCGATGTTAATCGTGTGATACATCTGATATTGCTTCACTAACTTCTGGTCATTTCTCGGGGCATTCACAGCAATGCTGGCTGTTACTCACGCTTCAATGTAAATACGTGAAAAGAAGATGCGAGGTTCTCGTAATCCTTGATTCTTGCGTGCTGTCAGCTTAAACTGCGAGCGAAACATCAATACTTTGAAGGTATAGATCACTTTTGCCATCCATCGGGCTTGATGCATGGCTCCTGGAGCTGCAAAGTGGATGCCTCGGGGAGAGACAACTCAAGGAAAGATGATAGCAAGCACCAGGAGATCTCTGTAGTTAACTGTGGGCTGAGTGACTTTAACGTCCATTTTAAAGATCTAAACCATTTCTTCTTTGAAGACAGATACAGCGTTGGCCGTGTTACCATCATTTCAGTCTTCATATGTGGTCTTGTCAATATATTGCCATGTTATTTTGAAGCGCTTGAACAAGAACATCAGAAAAGGCTTCAGAAATGGCTGTTCCAGCAATCAACTCCAAGACATGATGGAGACAACCAACGTGCAGAAGTTAATGACCAAGAAGCTGCTCCAAAAGAATGCACGTGCCATTGTACCGACCAATATTGGAGCTGGTTCTGCCGAGGCACATTCCCTGGGCCTTTTCATCTAAATTCCAGTCTTTCAGAACAAAAAGATGTCCTTAGCTTGCACTTCTCCTCTCCTTGATGGTAGCTTTTGGACTGCAAGAAACCGTGATTGACCATTATATGTCAGTAACATAGGCAATCTGTCTACAGTCCAAATGTCAATGAGATCTGGGATAAGCTTCCCATTCCAGTGCAAAATGAGTGGCAACTGTGGGACGAACTTACCCTAGAATTTCTTCGAGGTTGATTTACGATGCTGCTGCCGCTGTTATTTGATGCTGGATCTGGTCAGGGATATTAGCTGGATTTCTTGTCCCAAAATTAGGGAATTTTCACCAACTATACTCAGTATTTGGGCGCCTGCGGTGTATTTGTATGTATATCGTATACCTCATCTAAGAGGAACTTCGGATCCATTGAGCCACCTCTAAATCTTAATATATCTAAATGAAATTTTGCACATGGTGTTTCTCAATTAAAAGGAACACTTTTGCTGGGTCAGACCTATGAAACTGATTTTTTAAAATAAGGAGCACCCTAATACATACACACACACACACACATATATATATATATATATATATATATATATATAGATATCTGAGTTTGTACTTTTTTTTCGTCTCTGGATGTATAGGAGACATGCATGCAAAGCAACACAAACATATTCATAGACATACCCTAGAAAAAAGATAACCTCCAGGTATTCGAATTCTTTTGTCCGTGGCAGTATATGAGTAGATAGACGATCATGGGGTACTGATGATATCTACAGTTATCAATTCTATATTTTAAAACAGTACAAAAATGATTTCAAAGTATATTAATAGATTATTTATTTGAAACTTGAAAACGCATTATTATAACGGGGTAAAATAGAATTATTTTTTTATTTAAATCATCATTAACAATCTTATGGCATTAAATTTTACTTTTATATTTGCAGATCAAAATCTTAATATATCTCTGGGAGGAATGTTTGGTAGCGAATTAGTTTGGATCGGTTGGAATGGCTATAATTTCCTTGCTGCTTCAACACCTGAGCCAGATCCAACGAAGGCTCCTAATCTATCTGTGCCAGCTGCATTCTCTACTAAATTCAGCATATCATCATTGTTTAAGGTCTGCCTTAATTTCAGGCTGATTATAAATACTCACTTTATAAATATTTATAAGATCAATATATAATTAAGAACTTTCATTTTTAATATCTTTCTGGAGGTTATAAACGCACATCAAAGTCCCAAGCATTTTGGTTTAATACAGTTTACTAAAATTTTGTTCTCGGAATTATCTTTTTACGCTTTCTCTTCACTATTGTCATTTGCTTTAATTTTGGGATTTCTACTTCTTCAACTTTTACCCACTGCATTCCATGGTCGTGATTACTCACATCAGCTTCGTTTTATTTATGATTCGTTAGAGGTGTGCCTACCAGCGGCAATTTCATGCCAGATGGAAGAAGGCATACCGACCCCAATGACGTTATTTATATGCCATAGACCTCAACATTTTCTAGGCTAGATCCCCGAAACCAAAGGGAGATGCGCAGTTAGAGCCGAAAAACACTTGGTGGGAGACACTCCCGATAAAAAGCTCACCTCTCTACAAGATCATCTTAAGGCGGCACAGAACCCTTGAAGAGTAAGGAAGAGAGAGGAAACCGCGTCCCCTGGTTTGTGATCACTACTCTGCGTATGGATTTCCTCATTTCGGAGAAAGATATGGCTGGCTCAGGCTCATCTGGCTTGGGAGGGCCATTCGGGGCCGCTTCAAATAGAAAATTAAAACCAAAAGACAAAAAAGATCAGGTGTTCCTATATTTCCAGAGTGCTTATAGGGAAGGACGGGTAACTTGACGTTTCAGCAGATGACCAAGAAAAATGGTTTAATGGCCCCGAGGCACCTTGCAAGAGAGAGAGTCTGAACAAACGAAGATCAAAGATGACGGACCCTTTTGGTGCTTCTCTTACATAAAATCAAAGAAAACTGAAAAAGACGAGGCATTCCTATCTTTCCAGGTGGAGGGGGTTTTCGGGGAAGGACACTTCCACTGCTGCTTCAGCAAATGACTATTATATAACTAGCTCATCTGGACTCGTCGCGACCTGTGGTAAATAAAGTGGAAGCCAGACCTAGAAGACGGCAGTTGAAGATAAATTGAGTGCACCTTCGATAACGTTGGGAGTCATCATTGAGAGTCTACCTGGCATTTCTGAGCTTCTGGTCTTTTAATCATTAAAGGTAATCAAGAAGAATTATGCGAAATTGTAGAAGAGAGACCACTTTTACATCGATAGAAGGCAGGATGTCTCCTAATTTAATGTTTGCCCTTTAATATTGCTATTGTCACAAAGGCATTTGTTTACTTACCGCGTAGGTGTAACTATTGCCACCAATTTCGGGAAAAGCATTTCGTATTAAATCCGTATTAAGCAAAGGCAGTGTGGAAATTGCGGCGAGTAGCATTCTACTTACTCAATGCAATGGAGCTTGCATCTTTTATAGAAAATGTATTCAAGCCATTTATACCCAGAACGAATCTCTTACAAAGATGTCAATGAATTTTTTATGTTGCATCCTGTACAACCTTGTTCTTTATATGCCTTTCAAATTAATATACCATTTATTGCTCTTTGCCCCTCCCTCCTAACGAGTACGAATTCTTCTGTGCAGATTCGGAACTATTCTGCGTACTATAGCTTTCTTGTCTGGTTGAGCTGGTCGCTCTAAGGGTCAATGCCCCGCCTCGGCAAACTAGGGCTCCAATCTGCGTTACAATTTTCTGGTTGGCAAAATGGCCACGTGACTACACAATTCATTAGAACAAAAAAAGGCAACCCACCCGAATTTGGTTGTGAGACCGTCTTCGGGGGCTTCTAAGGTTGTTCCCAGAAAGGAGAACAGCACCAAGGTCGTCCCAGCTTCCGAACACTCGCCTAATGCACGACGGGGCTAGTCCAAGAGGTGGGGCCGTCCAAAAGAGAGGTCGCTAACATCAAAGACGCGCAGACCACCGATGGTTTCTATGCCATTACTGGTTTTTAATTTATTCGAGAAATTCCGGCTACACTATTGAAGGGATTCTTCCTATCGACGGGAATAATAGCTCTGGCTTCTCTGAGAGTTGTCATGAGAGATCGACCGCTATTTTGCAGGCTAGCTAATGGTATCCTCCGCCTCTGATTATTTGTCGCCACAACTCTCCTTCCAAATCTTCTACAACTCAGGGAGAATTGCTTTCGACATTTTTTGTCCCCCTTTGTGTCACTCATGTTCATTGCCAGTGTACACGGCTTTGCCCAGTTCGAAGAGTAGGTGGGCTTCCAATCTGTATCTCATCTGTTTAGCTTCCAGTTGGTTGCAATACACAGTTTGGTATGAAAGATAACGCGTGCGTTTACCCGATTTGGAGACCAGAATTTGATCTTTAATGAAACAAATGCAACTTGTGTGCTCTCAGGCTTTGGAATATCAGCTCTCGGTGGCTTGCGGTATTAGTGACGCCAAGGTAACCTGGGGCATGTCGATATTACCTTCTGCTGGAGTCTCAAACATGTAGATATTGCGAGTAATGAAGGCTCCAAAGTATCCGCGAAGCCCAAACAACCAGACAACATTTCGCTATTTTTCACACTCAATACATCGCAGGAATCAGGCCAGCCCTCCGTGATCCATGGCAAAGAAGATGGGAAACAGCCGTTGGAAAATTAAAGTTGCTCGCAATGGCGCAGCACTAGTTTCTTTGAACCCAATTCCAATTGCCTCGGGAGCTTAGGTCTCTTTCTGTCGTCTCCGAATTTAGCTCACACATAGAAGGCACAGATATTCAATGAGAGCTTCCCTGCACCATACTGCAATCACTGCGTGTCTCTAAACTGTTCGGCACATTTTTGTTAATTCTCTCATTTGTGTTATCTTCGCGTATGCTACATGTTTCAGTACTGGGACGATTGAGGTCGCTTGCACCTGCCTCTAGTAATTGGAGCAGTTTTCCGCCCTCCTTAATCTGGGCTGAAGGACTTTTAGGATGAGGTTAACGTTCTTCATTTTGTTTAGTTTGTATTTTTGTGTTGGTAGATTGCTCTGGTGCAAGAGGGATGTGGATCTCCTTCTGACGCCGGAATATGCCGTTATTTTGCTTTTTCTTGCTGTGGTATTTGAATTTTTTTTCTTGTTGCTATGTGTATTTTATTTTATCTATATTATATGCTGGGATATGTTTTTCGGTGACTTGTGCTACGTAGATAGATGCCAGGATGACCCTACCCTCCATAAAATATAATCCCCGAATGCTCCTCTTGACTATGTAACATCTACTACTGTTATTTATTCTTTCCATATTCTAAAGATTTCAAGGTTAATAAAGGAAAACATCTAATGGATAATATTTGTTAGATAGTTTGCCCTCCATGTCCCATTAGCCTTAGGGAAGGATTAGGTGGATGTTGCAACTTTCACCACGAGAGTTTCTCCCAAGCAAAAATGTCCTCTGATAAAATCTCTAAATTCCTTATTGCTGTTTACTTATCTGATAATTAGAACCTTAAAAGCTATTTCATGCTACATCAAAAGAGAAGCTATGAAAATTCTATAAACACGACTCTTTGAAATCTACAACTCGCAAAAGACTAGATGTGACGAGTTCTGGGTGTTGGACCACGATTAATTGTATGAATAGTTTGTTCCCCTATAACCCTATGTTTGTGGCTAAAATAAAATGGCTTCCCATCATCGTGTGGCCTTTTATTGTAACTAACACTACTGATTGTGGCAAGAGGCCTTTTCTGCCTTTACAAATAAATTAACTGCCCGTACGGACGATAAATTGTAAGATTTACTGTGTACTCATTATGCGGCTTTACTGGCTGTCTGCTCATTTTGGGAGTTGTAACCTTTGTAGCATCTTCTTTGAAGTCTTTCCATTGAGTAAGTTACGTTTAGAATGACGACTAATATGCTGTGAATAACACCATTAGGATAACGCTCAAAATTTTTTGAAATCTTCTGCCCTGAAAAGAAAACTCCTCTTTAAAGAAAATTCTCTTTTAGTTTTCGGTAAAGACTCACCCTGGCTCAGTGGGACATTACATACTGAAGGTCACCTCATCGGACTCAGCCTTAGTGAAGATATGTCGAGTTTTGCCTCTTTATTACGGTAAGTTCTTTATTTCTT
Organism: Ceratothoa steindachneri; assembly: GCA_963969495.1. Classification (NCBI taxonomy): domain Eukaryota; kingdom Metazoa; phylum Arthropoda; class Malacostraca; order Isopoda; family Cymothoidae; genus Ceratothoa; species Ceratothoa steindachneri. The sequence continues at coordinate 21,315,277 of OZ018321.1, read as the reverse complement.
TTCTTTGTATTTTTTAAATAAATTACAGAATATAAAGTTAATTCTGCCTTGCTTAACTACAATTTTTTGACATTCTCTAACTCACAAAGTCACTGATCAATTTAAGTGTTTTTATGGTCATGCGACTCTATATCTCACTATGTCGGTCGGTTCCCGTTTTGCTTTGCTTTTTTTGGAGACCTGGCAAATAACATTGTAAATATTCACGCCGATTATAACGAAAATTGGTGGCCTATTCGTGGCGCGTCGATTCTGAAACTGACGAATTGGAACAGTCTGCTCTCTATACTCATGCCAGCGCGAGCGTAAGCATCCAAATGCCACTGACTGGTATTTGCTCTTTCTTACCATAAATAACAGAACTCTTCGTCTTCCCGGAACATACCCTAGGATTTTCCATTTCCACGCTCCCTTGACCCGAATGGATCCGTTGGTCCAGGAATACATAGTTCTCTGCTTGCTAGTTTGTAGCTAAAACAATATAAACGCTCTTCCTATACCTTGCCACCACTGAGCTGCTGCCCGAGCTACTCTCGAGTTTTGAAACGCCTTTCCTTCTGATATATGACGGACTTTTATTATTAGTCATTGATTTGAACAAGGATTTCTTAATTATTACTAGGCGATCCAAAATTAATAATAAAGACAGCTTATGAATTTAAAAGAATTTGTGGCATACATTAGCAAAGCATTTCCGAAAGGAGTAGCATCACCAGCATCATCTGTACTTTGTCAAACAAAGTTGAGTTATTGCGTGCCAATACCACCTTTTAATCAGAAAATATTTTCTCTTCCACGCCATTCCTCTTTCATAGCGATGGGGTCTTAAGTGTCCGATGGTGTATTTCTGCGCAGAACCTATGTAGTACGTTGTCAAGGAAAAATTCTCCATATACACCTAGCGTGCACAAATCGTCTAAGCTCAGGGCAGTTTTTTAAGCAGTCACCCAATCTACGCTACCTATCTCCGGTAGAAAAAAATACTTTTCACTTCTTTCTCACAGATAAATCGTTGTAAGGACACGTTACAAAAACAAACCACAGCTATCATTCGTTTTTCTTAAACTCGACCATCATCATTTCAAATGCGAGTGCATAAATACAAACACCTATTATTATTATTATTATTATTGACTTCAAGATGACCGCAATTTTTTAGCATCTAGGCTACTAAATATTTCAAATATCTTAGCTAGCCTTTTATCTTTTTTATAACTTATGAATTACATGCATTTGCACATTCATCGGCTTGCTATTCTCATAGAGTGAAAGATTTTCTCTCATTAATGTTAATATTCACATTTCCTGATTTTGCAATTTTAAATCATCCTATTCCTTAGATTTTTACGCTATCTAATTTAGCACACGCTTCCCTCCACAATCAATTATTCTCCCAATTTATCATTATCGTTCACAATTTTTTATATATGTTTTCATATTTTTCAATTCCTTTCAATATAGTGTACTTTCCATTTACCAACTTGATCCTCATTCACTCCATTTCCTGATGTAATATCCATTCCATTTTATCCTCAATTATCACTTTGGTCGATGTAATGTCACTTCTTTTTAGGCATTTTTACACATTCTCTAATACGTATTCTCATCTGCACTATAAAAAAACTCTAATTCTAAGTTCACAAATAATTAAAAGAAATTTTTATCGATTCAGGTAACAATTATGCCTGCCTGGACAAACAACCATATGGAAAACACCTCAATCCGGACCAGTCCATCAAGATCACTCACAATACTGATTGGGGATTAGAAGCTACTATTGATATGGGAATTATAAGAAATCTTGGTAAGCATTTAACCAAACCTTCTAAAATTGTACAAATTTAAATTCTCACAACTTTGGAGTAATACTGAAAAAAATATAAAAGGTGATTGAGAACATCATAACGAAAAGTTGCCGAAATAATGGTAAAATATATTTCTTCTTCTTTTTCTTTCGACTCTAAACTACTCAATTATACTTAAGGTGTAGGAGAAAGATAACAACTGAGTTCCTTTTAACTCTAATTGATTGAGTAGGGCAATCCCTTGCAAGGATTTGTTTGTTATAAGGAAGAAAAGGATATTGAATGAAAGCGAATGAAATAAATGAATTATAAACGTCATACATCATTACTGATTTTAAAAGGATCAGTAGAGTTATCTTCCTGAAAGAATGACATAGTGAGTTATGATGGAATCAGAAAGATAATCTTGCAGCTATGTAAAGTTTTATTACGAGGTTACTTTTATGAATATTTTGATTGGTAGGCTCGCATTAGTTTAGATGAAGACTAGATTAACCAAATTTACATTAATGCTACTGTTTTCAGGAGTTGGTTGTAGGAATTGCTCGTTGATTATTACCCATTTAAACCTGATAAGAAATCATATGATAAAAATATTACCCATGAAAATAATAAAAGGCTGATTCCAGTATTTTTCCTGCTTAGAACTAAGTTTCATTTGGGAATATATAATGCTAAATAGCCGCAGAACTACATCTAAGTATTTTTAACATATTTTAAAGATGATTTACTAGGAATGATATTCTTAATGAAAAATTGCTTTCGCAAATAAAAGATTCCTCAACAATGTTACCTTGCTAAAGGGAGATAAATACATTCCCTTAAACGTTTCTTAATTCCAATTCCATTCCATTGCCATCTTAAGATGCTGTTCAGATGAGTTGATGGGAAGTTTCCTTCTTTGCCTTTAATTAATCATACATTTGGTGAACAGCATAGGGGTCACTGGATATCCTAAACACAATAGATAGATATTTAAAAAAAATAACTAAAGAATAATTCACTAAAGAATATTTCAACTAAAGAATAAACTGTGACCTTCTATGTAACACAAAATATTTAACCCCAAAGTTTTTGCAGTTGTAATTTTAATGCCAGCCTTTATTGAAAAACGATATTCTGGAAAAAATGATACCAATTCTATTTGTTCTCTTTAAATAAAAATGAAATTGTCTCGAGAGAACTATTATTCAATGATTTTCTTGTTTATTTAATGGAGCTACTATATATTTTACCCCAAATATAGGAACGGGAACTATGTATCCTTTAAACTACGCCGATGAAGATTCCATTGTATTTGGCATTGTTATTCAATGTCTTGGACCGGCAAGCATCGATATACAACTAGAAGAGAAAGGTGGTCAAGTTTATACCGAACAGACAAATATTGATACTACTGATGTACCGAATTTGGTAAGTTAAAAATATTTTACTTCGGCTATGGAGTAGCTCATTTATCTTAAATTCAGTACCATTGGACTTAGACACACTGCTAAGATTGACCAGTGCGATAAATCGAAGTGCTCAGATATCAAGAGGCTTGAATCAATGAATAGATCCTAAATTTACTTGATTCTAAAACTCCCCCTACCTAGCCTCTAAAATCATATTTTGAATAGGAAATTCTCGCATAAAAAGATGGAAAAATAGTTTCTCCATTATGTAAGAGAAAATAAAAATAGTTATTTTATGAATATACCAGGCAATGGCTTCGCTACTAAGATTAAAATTTAAAATCTAAAAAAAAGCAGCCATGGTTAAATTTTTATAAATTTTCTGAACTTCACCAATTATAATAATTTAAAAAGGAACTCTGAACTAACTTTCCAACCTTTTAAAATATCACGTTGCTAAAATATAGAGTTATAGAAGAAAGAGATATATAAAAATAACTTTTAAAACTTCACCATTTGTAATTCTTTTGGTTTTAAAAAAATTCACAAAATTTTGATACTTATATATATTTCTGAACTTCACCATTTTGATTTTTAATATTATAAAAGAATGATTAGAAATAACTTTGATAAAAAAACATAAGTCATATGCAAAGTAAGATGAAATTATTATTAAAATATACAAGAAAATCTTCTTAAATTATAGAGTTAGTGATGATGATGATGATTAGCCTTAAACATGTTCATCTAGATAAAGTTGCTTGCCCTAAAAGGTAGGCGAAGATCACACGAGAATGGTAGCCCATAAGGGAACAAAAAACGACGCAACTCTCCTTTAGCAGTTAATACTATCTCCCTTTCTTTTCGAGAAACTCAGTGCTTGAAGCGGTCATTTTGGGAAGATGGAACCCCAGGTTTTCCCGAACGAATTCTATATACTTAGACCAACCCTCCCATATGACTCTGTGAAACTTCCGTCTTAATTTTCAGTTGCATCTATGAAGCAAAGGAAAGAGATACAAACCTTTTCCGCATTTCACAGATAATACGCTAATTAGATATATCCCGGCGTTTTCTCCGGAAATAATTTTTCTTGGCAACGAAATTCTTTCTCTAACAGAGATGCCATGTCAGACTTCCCCAAATTTGAAAGTAATAACACCCAATTTTCAAGAACTAGTCAGTTTGATCAGGTAAAAAAAATTTTAGTTCATCACATTCTCTCAACGCCAAAAATAAGGAAACGAAAGCAGACACCTGCCTAAAACTGAGACGCTCCAATCTCTTGCTGGTATCAATACTAATAATTTCTACTAATTGTGAAACTATATCCTCGCTCGAGCGACTCAAAATTGATGCCATTGTTTCTCCATTGCTCGGCAAGTTTTTCACATTAGTTTCGAGTATAATTTCATCGAACGCAAATAACATTTTTGCACTCCGTGTTTTGACATATTTTAATATATAGTAATAAGGATTATTATGATTTCCTTGGAAATTACAGTGTTTCGACAATGCATAAAGTGAAGCGCATAATTTTAATGCAATGATAGCGATTTAATTCTCAGTGTTAAGTCAAATTGAAATTAATTATTCTAAACTTTGTTTTATCTGATTATATTGTACAGGATGTCCCAAAAGTCACGCACCATAGGAGAATTAGGTAAGTTTCTCTTATGGTGCGCCACTTTTCGGATACATTGTATTTTCGGCTAGATATTAAACCAGTGCACCAAAGGATTGAGGTAATTTAGAAATTTATCCCCGAAATATTAAGTTTATTGACTCTGATGTCTGCGGTCGCCTTGGCAACGTGCCATACTGTCCCGAGCTATTACGTTTGCTAACTCATCATCGACACGAGTATCACTATTAAAATAAAAAATAAAATGGACACTCTGTTGATTAATAAACTTTGGTTGTGGTTTAATATCTAGCCAAAAATACATTGTGTCTGAAAAGTGATGCACCATAGGAGAAACCTACCCATTTCTCCTATGGTGAGTGGCTTTTGGGACACCCTGTATATCTAATTAAATTCGTCCTATTGATTATATAATGTAATAACCCGCAAAATCCATCCCTTTACGTGAAATGCTCCAGATTAAAAAGTATCCATTCAACGGGATGCAAATTCCCTCCGAGTAATCACTGACTTCGTTAGTCTTATGGACGAATCAAAGAAAAATCAGCTAAGCCCTACTAGCATAGTTAAATGGCAATAGTTGTCAAAATAAATCTATTTTAAATCCAATTAACTTCTAAAAAATATATAGATTACCTATATAATATATATATCTAATATTATATGCTTTGTTTATTAAAGGTTTCACTACCACTTGAATTGGAAGTTGTTGGTTTTGATGGGACTACAGCATTTTATCCAAATGTGTTGAAACAAATCAATATTTCAATGGTTATTCCTCCAAATTACGTTCAGACCGTTTATCTAGAAATCATTAACCCAACACCAAGTGATTTTTCGCTATGTTTTGCCACGGTGGTTGAGGTAAGTTCTTATCTGTCCTTTATATATCTCAGAAGTTTTCCCCTAATGGTCACGATAATTATGTCCATGGTGGTACTCATCTGATGAGTGCCTTAAAATTCAAATAATGGTATATACTTTTAATACACATAAAGCGGCTAATTCTGCACGATAGTCACTAACCAGCTACCTAACCATTCACTTTTTGTTGGTGCCGGTTTGGTGGTGGTGGTAACATTGCAGCCTTCCTCCAACACCTTTCCTTTCTACTGCCCTCATTTTCTTGGAAATATTTATAAGCTCAAACACCCTGGGGCGAGCAAATTTGCCAAAGGTTTGGCATCTAGCTGAGAAAACTGGTCTAGACTTTTGCCAACGGCTCCAAAAAGATCAAACATGCGCTTACTTTTCATTGTCCTGCCAGGTTGGAGGGTTAGTATTAGCCTCGCAACTTTCGCGGGTCCTCCTCCCCATTAAATTCAATATCAAAAGTGTAAGTGAATCTATAAGGGATGAGAACTCGGCTTTCCTATTAACTATGGGATTAAATTAGACAACCACGACTACCCGTTTGCAATTCTACTAAACTCCGCTGTTTCCTCATATTGAGCAACGAAACTAATTTTCACCACGACTGACAATATTTATCTTTACGCTAAAACCCTTGATTTCCCTCTCTTAATGCTCAGGCATAATTTCAAGTGCCCATCAACTATGCGCGCCATTCTCAATCTCTAGCAACTCTTCCTTTCAATCTTAGACCAAACAAACTCTCCCGAAACAATAACACGCCTCTAAAAGCTTGGTAAAAGCTTTCCATTTCAGAAAATATATTAGTTAGATATTTGTTGAGGTTATGTCTTTCTTCTCTTGAAGATTTACTTGCGTGATATGTATGCGCTTTAAATGGCAGAAAGAACGTTTTATTAGGCACGAGGGCTTAGCAGAGTTAATTAAAATCTCGACAAGATTAATATAACTTAAAATTTCTCACTTAAGAAAAAAAAGTCGTGGAATGGTTTGTATTATAATTTCTCGTTAATATACAAAGCTAGAGGCTCATTTTTCACAATTTGAATGTCAAATAAAAACCATCGGTTACTTTGACAATATTTTCGTGCTAATTCGAGAAATGATCTCACATATTCTTTCTCCTGGGTCACATCAGTAGATCGAGAAATTTTATACATTTTGAATTCACTGGTCACTCGAGTTGGTTAATCGCAACCTGGAACCAAACTGATGCATGTTTGTTTTATTCACTAAGAAAAAAAACTACTCATATATAAACGTTTCTTCTCAAACGAAAATTTCATAGCGATTTTCTCTGAATATATATATATATATATATATATATATATATATATTAATATATTGGGTGGCCCAAATAAATTGGATCGTGTTTGAGAAGCAATATCTGAATAACCATTGCAGCTAGGGACATTAAACAAAAGCAGCTGAAAGATGAATCCTTTATCTATAAATATTTATTCTTTGTAAAAATTCGTATTAGGTGATTTAATGAGGCAATTAGACTTTAAATAATTAATGGAAATCACATGTTATTTTGTACATTATATTTTCAATATGCCCTCCTTTATGGTTTTCCATTTTAAAATTGCCTTTTCAATTTTATTATTTCTTTCCGCTTCCTAGATGAATACATTTTTTTTAAAAAACATCTTTTTACATTATATTTTAAAGGTTAATTGCCTGATTAAATTACTTTAAGACGATTTTTTCAAGGAATAAGTATTTATAGATTAAGGATTCATCTTTCATTGGTTTTCATTTCATGTCCCTAGCTGCAATAGTAATTGAGATATTGCTTCCTTTGAGGTTATTCGTAGAAAAGTATAAAATGACGTGTAACACATCAAAAAACAAAGAGTATTTAAATGAAAAAAGATACAAATAATTTGAGATTCCTTTTAACAGGGCTATTGAATTTATCTTCTACTACTCTCAACGAATGCTTGCAATTAGGTTGTGCAGCATTGAAATGTTAGAATCAAATGATCTCTATCAACTTCGGACGTATCTTTGTGATGGTGGAGTTGAGAGATTGAATAGTGTCATGGGAGTTTTTAGTGACCTCTCTTTTGACGAAGATTATTACGTAATAGCTCAGTAGATTGAGTTCTAAGGAGCTAGGAGGCCATGCTTCTGAAAGAAATTGGGACGCATCCAAGCTTATGTTTTTCGAGCTATATGAGATTTTGTAGACACTTATTGAAAGATGTAATATCTTTCTCTGTGTAATCTGTCTAGTAACAACCTCACAACCTCTGTCAAACCTATGTGTAGGCAGCAAAATTAACTCTTATGACCTTGAAAAAGTGATGGTGCATGAAAGTGATGATGCATCCGACGTGATATGAACTGAAAATATCCGCAACACATATTCGTACGTCTTGTAAGGAATATCTTAATGCTCAGTTCTTCTGGTGGTACATTTTAAAACTTAGAAGCGCTTTTCACTCTGTTTGATGTACATTCTGGGGTTTTCGTTAAAATTTATGCACTTTCTGCACACATAATTGCGTTTTGTTTGTAGTAGTGTCATTTGCTTGTGTTTTGTTACTAATGTTGGATTCCTATCTAAGTCTTTTCTAAGTTTGGTTGCAAGGATCGAGCAACTTTCAGAAAGCGAGCATTCTCTGTATCATTATGCGGAACTTTTATGACAACGATTACAGCGTGCTTTTTCAGTGGCCTTGCCGCCTAAATGTTATTCATTTTTATTTTCCTAGGAAATGCAAAAAATTAGTTATAAGAAAGTTAGAGGTATTCAAATTTATGTCCTCAAAATACTAATAATCTTTCGTGTGTATATAGTATATATATATATATATATATATATATATATATATATATATATATATATATATATATCTATACTATATATATATATATTATTATTATTATTACAGTTTAAAATGACCTATATATTTAACATTAATTTGTTTCTAGAATTAGAAGAAATCATTATTTTACATTTAACAGAATATAAAAAACCGAAAATTTGGATCATTTCATTATTTTATAGATCCCTGGAAAACCACGATTTTTTAGTGTTTACTCTTGTATAAAAGTTATGGGTGTAACCTGAGACTAATACAGTAATTAATATATAAATTGTTAGTAACCCAATGAAAAAAATGAAAAGAGTTTGAATAATTGTAAAACATCACATTTTAAAGATTATTGACCTATTAATAAATTATTTTTAACTGTTTAATATATAGGAAGTATAGAAATCGCGCTTATTCGTAGGTTGATAGTGGTCAGAGTTTGGTGGAGAAAAAGGTGTGACCAATTTGAAAAGCGTAGGTAGTAGGCTTAATTTTGCTCTTCCAAGTGAGTTTGCTCTGACTCCCAAAGTTTCTTACAGAGAATCAGCTTCTATGCTGGGCTTCAGAAGGTACCTTGTTTATCACGGGGTTGAAGAAAAGGTCTCGAAAGGAAAGCGCCGATATGTAGGCTATATTTTTCCCTTGTGTCTACCTTAATTGAAGCAAGCGAAATAGTTCAAGTGTTACGCGGCTATGTGTAATTTTTCCACTAATGTTAGGTAGCTGTAGCTAAGGCGGCAAGACTTAAGAACGAGGAACGGACTCTTGACGCTAATAATAACAAAATGACAAGTAATTTATACCTACAAATGACATAAGTGATTCTGTTCCTTATAATGTTTCAGTCGTTTATTTATAGGCCCACCCATTCAGCGTGCGTGACTTTATTTTTTTCTAATCTAGGAGCGTTGCGGAACTAACATGATCAGAAATATTTTCGTTTGTTCCTTTTTTGACTGTTGAGCTGAGTCAAAAGAAGTGTGTGCGTTTTTAATGTAGCTATAAACATTTTTCCCCAACCGGTCTGACAAAACCTATCAGTATGACCATTTATTTTTTGTCGTTTCACAGATCCACGAAAACTTAAACGGTCAAAGCACATGCCACCCCATATTCGCTCGGCTTTCCCCTGTTATCTAGCATAGAGTTGTTTTCGTCTCGCAGCTGTTTTCTTGCAGATGTATGTCTGTGCGAGCAGTGAGAAACTCCAGCTATTCGCTTGCTAAGCTCATTTTTCTCTTAATAAAGGTACAGTTGTGATATAAGTATTTCTCTCTATTTCAATATCTGTTCATTACCTATCATATGGCATATTATTTCAGTAATTAATGCATCTGCCTAGTTTCAGGATTTCATTGGTCCAACAGGATGCACATTTTTGAGGTTGCTCGCTGGGTCTACTCCACCTTGCAATTTGGGGGTCACAAATAGATAAACAATGGTCAATTGCTTATATAGACATCAGACCTCTGACCTGGGTAGAGGTGACTCACAAAGCTCAAATTTGAATAGAGGTCCTTATCTAAGAGTCCTCACCTGTGCCTTCATATGTAACTCGTTTGATCACGTCAGCTTTGACCAATCGAACAGTATATTCTGGCAACTGTCTCATTGTACTATGTGACGAGCAAATCCCAACAGATCAGAGCTCTCTGCAAACTACCGTCATTTAAGTTCGAATCGAAGCCTTAGTCTATTATTTACTCTGGATTCTTCAATTTTATAGAGAAGTAGGGGCAAGAACGCCCACTCGGCCCAGATATGCTAGAGTAAAGTCCATCGACCCAGCAACAATCTATGAGAGCACTCCATTAAGGCTTGCCACTTTAGACATCTCCAACTTCTTTGATATGAAATCTCCTTAAACCTTCTGGTGACGGCAATCCCATGGAGGCCTTTCTATTGAGCTCTGAAGTCGCCTCTCCTTCAAACAATAATACATAGTTTTCATATTACGACGCCCTCATTGATGGCATTCCTGTGTGCACACCAATAGACAGTATAGACGTGACGGAGCAACATATGTCTCCCGAATTCCCATTCCAGATATATACATTTGTCACAGATGAAAAAACAATGAACAAACCTTTGGAATCCTTAATGCTTCATTCTCCCATTACCATATCTATTACTTCTCCCTCTCAATGCACATTCTGAATCCACAAACGTTATTGCAAAATCTATACTTCCAAGGTCTCTCTTACAATCCATATACCACAGGCCCCATTTCAAAACATACTACCTAGGTTTGCCATTAACTAGAGCACAAATCTCCATCTCTATCCCCAAACTGCTACTATTCAGACCACTTCCAATATCGTATTACATATAAATCCATACCTAAAGCACCACAACCTTTTATATACCCCTCCCCCCTCAAGCCGTCCCCTAAACTCCATTTTTCTTACCAAATGTCCCCTAATGAATTCATTCTTAGAGGCGTAACCCTCAACTGCTGTCTTTATACCTTGTCCTGATTTCTCGTCTTCTCACTAATCTAGTACTTCAATACTTCACCTTCCTACAGATCTGTCTGGCAAGCAACTCAGGCTATATAAAGCCTATGAATCACCTATCCCTTCCGAGTAACTTATACCCTCTCTCCAGCCTAAACGAGAAACTAATCATCGATTACCATGCGTTGAATTTCATCACTACCCCAATAGCTCTAGAATTTCTGTGGGTTACCTAGTCAGTTAAATGACATTACATCTTTTATAGTTTTCACCAAATTAGCTGTCCCTTTCTCTCTCATCTCCAAGAGGATCAGGCCACATGGAACCTATCACCTTTGTCCGGATATCATTGCCATTTCACTTTCTTTCTCTGCACAGAACTTCAGATATAGCTGTCCACTTGTTGTTTTTTTCAACCAGCGTGTCCTGGGTTTAAATTCTGCCTAACAAACGTCATTCTTCTGAACTTATCCGAAACTTAATCACTGAGATTCTTCGTGACATTTACTTAGAAGAGTTTTCAACAGAAGGGAATGCAAATGGTGTAAATGTTACTCAACCTTTATCCCACTCTCTCGCATATCACTCATTAATGAGTATTTTTATTTGCATACTCAGGTTTCCATCATCAAACCATCTTTCAGAATCTACTTACTGACTTGAAATTTTCCACATCTCTGTTTAAGCAACAATGGACATCTCTTTAGCTGAGTTCCATAGGGATTTTGATAGCAAATACTTCTCAGTTTCTCTCTTGCTATTCAACGCTAGCCGAACTTAGTGCAACGAAGACTAACGATTACTGTACGAAAGCCTATCCTTGAAAAGATATATGACTTTCACAGAGGTTATGAATCTGTAGACATACTCAACGCTATAATATTCATAAATGCATACTTATCTATCCACAATTCTTATGGCATAGACTAAAATCGACAGTACACTAGTGGATTCCCAGGCGAAATCAAGCGGTTACTGCGGAAAAGTGTGAAAATCGCTGAGAATACTGCCACCGTTATCCCACATCACATGTTCTAGAAGAACTAGCTCGTAACTTTGATACGTTACGAGGGGCGGTCAATAAGTTTTGCGAATCGGTAGGGCAAAACAGAGGAAGGAAGATGGCTGTTTGTGGGGGTGTTAGGACAGGTTATGACAAGTCAGGACTTACAGCCGCACGCTCCTGCCTAGTTTATTTAAGAAGCAGTAGCTGATCGCAGATCGTCAGTCACAAATTTTTCAACAATAAAAAAGGTTGAGCGCCGCGCAGTGATCAACTTTTGACCAAAGAAGGCAAGAATGCAAAAGAGATCCTTGAACGCATGGTTGTATTGTACACCGACACGGCCCCTTCCTATGCAACCATTGCTCGCTGGAATAGGGAGTTCCGCCATGGTCTTGAGTCCCTCGAAGATGACCCTCGTCCAGAACGCCCGTCAGACGTGACCAACGAGGACAAAGTGGCCCGTGTGGGGAGGATGATCCTCGAAAATCGACGGGTGAAGGTCCAAGAAATCGAGCGAGAACTGAAATATCCCATGGAAGTGTTATCAACATCATCCACAACAATTTGGCCATGACTAAGCTCTCTGCCCGTTGGGTCCCTAGAAACCTTACGCCCCATGATCGACTTTAACGTCTTCAAAGTTCGGAGGAACTGCTGCTCCTGTACAACCAAGACCAGGCTGGATTCCAGTAACGCATAGTGACAGGTGATGAAACGTGGGTCCATCACTTCGGATCCCGAGACCAAGCTCGAAAGCATGGCCTGGAAGCACAGGGGATCTCTGACCCCCATCAAGTTCCGGGCCCAACCCTCAGCTGGGAAGATCATGGCCACCATCTTCTGGGATTCTAAGGGTGTGTTGATGGTGTACTATGCACCTCATAGAAGGACTATCACAGGCCAATATTACGCCGAGGAACTGGCTGGGTTGAAGAAGTGCATCCGTCAGAAGCGGCGCGGCAAGTTGACAGGCAGTGTCCTGCTCATCCACGACAATGCCACTGTCCACAAGGCCAGAGTTACACAAACTGCCCTGCGAAGTGCGGATTTGAGGATTTCAACTATCCCCCCTACAGTCCAGATCTCGCCCCTAGCGCCAACTTTTTATTCCGCCAGCTCAAGGCTGTACTGCGTGGACGCTGGTTTGGGGACGATGAAGATGTCCAGCTCGCCGTCCAGGAGTGGATTGAACAGCAGTTGGGAGATTCCTGTTTGTCAGGAATTTGAAGCCTCAGGGACAAGTGGCGCTAGTGCATTGAAGTCGAGGGCAGTTATATTGAAAAAAAATAAAACACTTTTTTTCATATCTCGTTTCTTTATATCCGAATTGCAAAACTTATTGACTGCCCCTCTTATGTTCTCAAGAACCAACGTTAGTTCTCGATAGCTTGTCTCTATGATTACCAACAAGTCTTCACTTCATGATGTCAGGTGATGAGTCCTAGGCGTGGCAGCCAATTTCTTTGTCATAGAAAAGATATAACATGCTATTTCTTCTTATAAGCCAACAAATCCTGATCCTGAATAAATTCTATTCTATCTACTCCAATATTTTCAAATATTGGCTCTCCTTTTCTTCCTTGATTTTTATATGTTGCTCCAAGTTAGCTTGATTTGGGTTTGAAATGAATAATTTGACTTGAATATCTTAATGCCGGAATCAAAGCTATCAGACAACTCGAAATCGGAAGGGGTACCCTATAAACTACTGGTGAACAACTAAAGTGCTTCTAAGATTAGAGCAGCAATTTGCTACTAATTTTAGGTCGCTGATATTGAATATCATGGTTAAAATTGTTTGTTATCTTTATTTTTCAAGATACACCTACGTATTACAATAGGTTGCAACAGGCTTGCGGTAGTGTGTTTTCCACAACGCTCACAGTCTGAATCCCCTTCAGTATTGTTCCAGCAATCATAGAAGGTCGTTTTGCCGTGCAATTTCAAATTTTGAGGTGAAAGGTAGGTGATTTTACTAGTCGAACATATTTTAAACTTATAATAAATATTCTTTAAGCAAGCTATTGTTATGCAAGTGAAGCTTTTTATATTAATTTTATTTTTTACTAATGCGTAATATAAATAATTCTGCTAGGCTGTCATGCTCTGTATTATAATGATAAATTTATGAATACATTACATTTTCTGTTTATCTTCCAATTTTATGCTTATTTCTTCCTTCAGATGCCCAGTATTTGTGTGAATAAGGGAGACAACTTCTGTTACATTTAGCGTTCGGTGACCTTTGCATCACAAAAGCGCCGTATAACTCCTATGGGATTCAAGATTGGTGACCAGAATAAAAACTGAGCTCCTCACATATCCTGTAACAGTTGTGCTAGTAACCTTCACAAATCGTTGACTTACAGGACAAAATGAAACCTTTTGATGTATGAGAACCAATAACATAGTGGGTGCTGACAAACCATACCAACAATTGTTATTTTAGAATGGTATCTCCTGTACAAAAGGGTTTGTCAAAGAAGAAAAAGGAGTCAATTGAATATCCAAACATTCCATCAGCTATTTGCCCAGTTCCACAAAGAGAAGATCTAGTTTCTGCTGATAAAATAAATTCGATATCCTTCAAGTCAGATGAGGAAAGTGTTGAGGAGGAAGCAGAGAAGGACGACAGTGCTCGGTTACAGAGTAACCCAAATTTTGATGAAGCACACTCCTCTAGGCCACATCTCATAGCACAAGGGGAAGTCCATGACCTTCTCAATGATCTGCAACTACCCAAACGTAAGGCAATGCTGCTCGGCTCTCGTCTTCAACAGTGGAATCTCCTAGCAGCTGATGTAAAAAGTTTAAAATTTAGTGACCATCAGCAGAAGTTCAACGATTTCTTCGTAATGGAAGGTGATTTAGTGGCCTGCAACAATATTAATGGTCTGATGGAAGCAATTGGCTTTGAATGCAAACCCAAACACTGGATGCTGTTCATTCATTCATCAAAGACGACTCACAAAGGTGTCTTGCTGCACAACCGCAATAGTGATCGATCAGTTACCGTAGGATAGGCACCACATATGAAAGAAATTTATGAAAATATAAATCATATATTGTGATGCATGAAATAAGATGAACATTAATGGCAGCTTTATGGTCACTCAAAGATTATTGATTTTGTGACGGGCTTGCAGGGGGGATATACACCATGTACTGCTTGCTGCTCACCCTGTGAATGAGAGAGCAGTGCAAATGGTTCCTACTCTATCAGGAGAGACTGTTCACCTCGTCAATCATTGGAGACTGGGAAGAAAAATATTCAACATCCAACTCTCACTTAACCAAACAAAGTTTTGCTACTACCAAAACACATAAAACTAGTGCTCAGGAAAAACTTTGTAAAAGCTATGGACGAATCTGGTCAGGGATTCAAGTATTTAACATCGAAATTCGCCTTACTGAGCGAGGCTAAGATAAAAGAGGGAGATTTCCTTGTTCCTCAGATTCGAGAACTTTTTAAAGATGGTGACTTTATTGAGGGTGGAGTTAGCGGCTTGGGAAGCATTCAAGTTTGTGGCTAAGGGACTTCTCGGAAACAGAGGGGAGGGAAAATATGAAGAAACTTTGGAAAACCTCATCAAGGCTTACAAAAACATGGGATGTAACATGTTCCTTATAATTCCATTAGGACTCACATTTAGACTTTTTTACAGCGATCTGTGTGGCAGTCGGTGACAAACATGGTAAAAGGTTTCGTCAACATATTTCAATAATAAAAAAGTGGTACCCGGTAAATGGAGTACAATTATGCTTGCACACCATTGCTGTACATTGGCAAAAGATGATTTTTCAACTGGCTATTAGCGTTGGGCAAAAAGGCAGAGTGTATATGGATTAAAGTTAAAAACATTATGACACAGACTGTATATTATAATTAAATATTACATGCTGCGTATCTTTATATCTATAGCCAATAAGCATTTTTCAAGGTGATATTTGGATTCAGTGCATGAAAATACATAAGAATTAGTGAATTTCATTTAAGAAGCACACAGCTTTTCAAAAATTGTTTACCAGTGACATCTGATACCCTTGGTACCTCGAGGAACTCCACATTCCCCTTGCCAGATTTCAAAGTAGGAAAACTTCATCAATTACTTGAAGATCTTTGACTGGGAATGGGGAGGTTGTTGGTACACTTCGCCCACCTTCCCTCTCAGCATTCCTTTTTTTCTACGACAGCCATTTTTCCCCCTATTCTGAGCTTAAAAACTCTGACTGGCTACATTATTTCATGTCAGAAGATAAGTCAAGATTTGCCAGACCTTTTACGTGTGGCGCAATTAATTCGAAGAAAGATTTTACCCTAATAAACACTTCCATGTGTGTAAGGGTCTAACCACCTCCATACGGCCATTCTAGGGTATATATTTCTGTAATACTTATGTAAAGAGGTTTTTACTGCTGCCTTGTTTACTGTCATGCTAAGCAAATGACTTAGCTACCTTTTTGGGTCTGACACGATTAGTAGGATTAAGTAAAAATTTCACCAGGTCACCATGACTTTTTAACTACTCAGGTGGGAGCTGTGGCCTATGGGGTTCGATGCTCCACTGAGAAACTTATTGCCGGTTTGCGTCGCTCTATCGTTGCGAACACCATTCCGTAACTTATGGGGGGTGGATTCCTGAAATCTTCAAAAATTGGAGATGAGTGGGGCAGGAGCAGCTGTACATAAGATATACGAATCAACATAACCATGGTTCATAAGCATTGAAAATTCGGTGTTTGGACATTTTTTTCCTAAAGATTCAGACTGCGTAGCAAACAGCAAAACCTCAACATTTGTGTTTGAATCGATGGGAAAAAACAGAAGCATAATTCTTATCAATGCAGGGGATCTCCTCTACCTCTCCTCTTGCAGCAAAAGCAGTGGCGGCTCGTAGCAAAAATTAGTGGGGGTTCTGCATTAGAACTTTTTTAGCATTGTTTAAATATTGTGTGAAAGTGAATAAACATATAAAGATAAAATTTAGAGATAAACTTGATAAAATCCTAAACAAAACAAAATAAAAATAATTCCATACTAATAGCCTAAATTGTTACATTTCAAGCATGATGCATTAATTTAAAAATGAAATCTATTCTTTTTGTTTTAATTTGAAGAAAAGATGAATTATTTCCACCTTGATCTCTGTATGACTACTGAGGATTTATTTTTCTCCATTGAAAGCACTGCAAGTACCTTTAGTATTTTAGAATTCATAATGCTCCTTAGCAAAGTTTTTATTCTTTTCAGTGTTTACAAACAACGTTCTGCATCTGATGTAGTCATGGGAATTGCCAAGAGAATTTTTATTAGTTTCGTAATTTAACTAAGAACATCATCTAGATTATTTTCCAAGATAAAGTTCAGCGGTTTAACTAATTAATTAATCAATTAATTAATAAAAGAACCGAAAAAATAAGAATTAAATTCTACAATTTATCACATTCAAGAATATAAACACGTTTTATGCACAAAACACGCGGAGTTAAAACGAAACACTACCTTGCACTAGCACATCAGGGTCAGGGTACTGCCTGAGGCTCAGTGCTCTCTCTCCTTAGCGTGCAAGTTCTTATCTCGGATATGTGAGCAGGCGTACAACAGCCAAAGACCGTATCGTTAGAACTGTGAAATGAACAGTTGTTTAGAAGGATTTTTTTTCATAAACTAGGGTATGGCTACTGACATTTAGCTTGAGGTTTATATAATTTACAAGTATAAGGAAAAAAAATAAATAAAAAAGTAAGGGAAAAAAGGACTCATTATATTGAATGTAGAAGTATAAATACCGCGTACATAGGTGTACGCAGAAACACTCCGACACAAAACTGCGTGCCCTCTCGTATCCCTAAAATGCACCTCTTGCTTTAAATTCTCCGTCGCCTTTTTTCGCACCGCCGTAAACTCCGAGGTGCCTCAAAGGCGTAATAGAACTATTGTCGGCCCAAAGATGAAAAGAGGTCTTTCGCGCGACGATACGGATTTTACGAGAATTCAATTCTCTCTCTGGATTCTGCTCGTGAGAGAAATAAAAGGAAGACTTCTCCCTGGAATCAGTCAGAAGCTCTTGGACCTACGTCGAGTTTTTCTAAAACTCGATCAACATAGGAAACCGTTCGTTCACTGCAAAGAAGGAACTTCTCGGGAAATTGGTTGTTGCCGTCACGGTACTTGTAGGTGCCAAACTACTCGCAGCCTCCCCCTCTTCAGAGTCTTAGGTTACACAGGACCTCCATCTACAGATTACACTAGACGTAGCTAGGTAATAGGTTTTGGCTACCCACTCCAAGAGCCGAATAATCGGACAGGTACTTCAAGGAAGAAGTCCAATTTGAGTCACTGTGTGGCTCACCTTCGTGATCCGGCAAAGGATCAGCATATCACCGGTCTAGGATTACCCTCTCATACAGTAACCTCGGACGTCCCAACTAGGTGCCATCATCGTCACCAGAAGAAGATCTTCACCGCCCCCCTTTAAAAATACTTACGAACTCAAAGGTATCGTAAATTGAATTATCCCCTCCCCTAACTTCACCAGTTTATTTGTGAAATAGAATTCTCATTTCGTGCCTATACCCTCGAATATTAGAATTGCTTACTTAATTCAGTCTTTAACTCAATAATAATATTTCCTTCGTTCTGTCTGGTGTCATTAAGACGCAAACATCCCAGTGAGTAATCTGCAAGTAATCTCCACGACATTTTGTAGACTTATTTATTCAGTGCAAGATTAATCCTACTTATATTTATACACCCTGTTGCTTATTTCAAATTCCTGTACATTTAAGATTATTTTTGTATCTGTGTGTTTAACTAATTTGGACGATCCTTTGTCAATTATTAAGCAATCCACTCGGCTTCAATCTCAATATTCCACCGACCCACCCATGGTTGGCTTTTACTGAGTGGGGAACACATTCAGGGGATCACCATCTTAGTTTTGATCAAAAGGTACGCACTGGGGTTATTTTTATTCACCGGAAGTGGCTAAGGTAGGTGTATTGGATACGCTTTACCTCCGCTTCGCCTCGATGCGGTAATAAAATATATGTCCAGGAAGTGGGACTAGGATTACCTACTCACCTAAACCTCGACATTAACATAACACACAATTCCTTGACAGCAACGTTTAGTTAAGTTCGAACGTACATCTGATCAGAAAACAGTTCGAGTTGGGCGGTATCGAAAACCTATTACACTATACGTCACCTTTGTTGTGACAAGCCCCCTGATTTCGTGCAAGCAGGCTGCTATCGAACCTAAAACGTGCCTTCTCGGGTCTAGCGGCAATCGTCGCAAACATCTACTAATCTTTACATGATTGATCCTTATTTTGGAGTGTTAAATGTGTGAATTATGGCAAGCTGCACCCTGATTCCTCGAAGCAATGTAGCTTGTATCTTTTACACAAGGAGTTCCTAGACGTTCAGGCTGAGTACATTTTCTCTTTTTTATAGGCGAAAAGAATTAGTACTTTTGATCCCTGTGGTACCTGGCACTACCTACTCCTCTCAAGTTAAAATGCTCCCTTGTGCTTCTGCTTTTTCCAGGCCTACGAGTAAGGTTTTATTTCTATATCAATTCCTTTGCTTATAGAGTTGTTATATCTTTGGGCTCACGCCTTGCTTTAAATAAAACCAGGGCTCATCCTAAGGCGAAACGGCTTCGTCCCTCCACTAAGGCGTTAGATACACAGGAAGAACCCCACCTAAAAGTGTTCGTCAGAGCTTTTTCTGTGATTTCGCATACTGGTCACCGAAATTAGCACAAAACGAAGCGATTTTTGGTTTCATCAACGCCCTATCCAAGCCTGGAGGTGGCGAATTGAAGGTACCGGAACCTACAAAGTAAAAACAATGCCGTCGAAACCACCTCGCTCACAAAACATAGAATAGGATTTCCTTAAGGCAATAACTTCTTCAGCTCTTGCATTTCTCCATCCATGATTTCTATGGCAATTTCCATAAGGGTCTTCACCTTGATAAGGGCCACCTCATCTCCATATTAGGCCTAGATGGCCACCTCATCTCCAAGGCACGCCTGGAAGGCAAATGCTTTCAATGGAATTACCGTGAATTCCAGATCACCTGAGAAGAGCTGCTGATGCTCGTTTCCTACCTTTTCACGTCAGCACCTTTCTGCTAAAAGAAAATGCTGTGTATGTGTGCCCTGCAAACCTTCCATCTTACAAGACTTTTTGCGACTTCACCACCATGGAACATAGTCCAGGCAGAAAGATGCGCAATATACAACCAGCATGACGTCTCTGTTCTTCTACTTGTTTTAAATACCTCCTTTGCAGCAGTGACAATAGTTTTGAGATGAATAAATATATGTATTTCCGACAAATTTCTTAAGTAAAAAAGGGCTGCAGAGAAGCCTTAAGGATAGGCTGAACTTTTGTAGGATATATTGATATTCTCTGATAAATCTCTTCTGCTTGTTTGGAAATTAATGAAGATCACTTTTTACCAGAAGAAAAAGGAAGCGCTTTCACTATTTCTATCTTGTGCCAACGGTGAGCGGCTTGGGATGCTTCTCATCTAAGGGAATTGGAGCACTAAAAATATTGCCTGAGATCACTACCATGAACTCAAAATGTATAAATACCTACTTAATCAGCACCTTTTCATAATAGACGATGACACATTTGGGAATGATAACTGCATTTTACAGCATGATAGATTACTTTGCCATAAAACAAAAGCGTAATCAAAGTTCTTCGGTAAAAATATCATCGAATTTTTGTGACCTTGGCCCGTGAATTTACCAAGGTTGGTGTTGATTTTAGTCAAGAACCTTGTTATTGAGTTTGCTTTGTAACATGGTGTGCCATCATGCGGGAAAATACAGTTATCATCCCCAAATTGCTTATAATGTATTGGAAAAGTGTGATGATGAAGCATAATTTGATGGGTGATAAACATAAGTCATCTAATTCTGATCAGATGCAGGCGCTTATTGAATATAAATGGATCAATATCATGCAAGATTCTATCACAAATTTGGTCATTAGGATGACAAAACGAATTGAAGCAGTCCTGAAGAACAAAGGACATCACTGTAAATATCGATTGTGCGTACTTTTTGACTGTATGTATTAATAAATGGATTTGTGTTCTAAATATTTTATATTTCACCTTCAAATAAAATGAAATGCAATGTTTGATTAGCAATATTAATTTTCTTATAGGAAAAATATAGTAATCTTAAAATTTTGGCGCATTACAGTACATCTTGATATAAGGTATAAATTAATTTGTTTTTATTCCAACGCGAGTCGTCTTCGAGCCGCAGTCAACTTCTACTAAGCGTGGCAAGATTGCCGAGGCCTTTTCTGAAATGAAATCTTGAATTTGAATGAGTTTACGCATCACTGCCCGAAAACCGCATTATTTTCTTATCCACATCTGTCCCTCTGCTCCTCGGATGTACAACCTAATACTTGGTGGGAGATAGTAGATGACCTACGTGGAAGTAACCTCATTCAGATATAAATATGATTTTCTGTTTTTCTCTCCTGAGAAACAAGCTTCTCACTTGAGATTAGAGTGGGCACCATGGTCTTCATTTCAGTAGTTAGGTCGATTGATGACTCCTTTAAGTTTCTTCCCGACATTCTTATTTAAGTGCCTAACTAAAGGTCTAAGAAAACCTCAACCTTTTGCATTCCGCCCGCTTCCCTGCTGTTGGCCGAGTATAATATTGCCCTCAGAAGATATTGTTTTCTATTTACATTTTCTGTAAGAACTCCCCAAATAATTTCAAACTGGGAAAACTTTGTCTAGGTCATTCTAAGTTAAGATAAGTTCCAACACACTAAGCCGCTCTATATGATGCCATCCGTGTCTTCAACTTATTGGAAGAACTCTCTTGCAAAAGTGAGGAGGCAATTCACTAGTATTATGGGCAAGTTATAGAATGACACCCAGTTCTGTTCTCCAGGAGAAGAGCCCCAATCTGCCAGCATTCAATGTTCTTCGTGATGTTACTTAGGGCCGCTGACTGAACTTTACCTTCAGAAGTGGAGAATACTTCGGCGACGAGGTTAAAATGAGCGAGTTTAGTACCTTTCTCGCTTCAATCAGGGACATCACCCCTAGTACGGACGAATTTTGTATGACAATCTTAGACACTTATGTGAACGTGGTAAAACTGTAAAATTTGTTCAACATGGTCTACACAGAGGGTTTCTTCCGAGATAGCTGGCAGATGCCTACTGTGCTAGCTTGTCGCAAACCCTTACTGGATAGATTGGTTAATGATAGACTATAGCCTTTTTCCTGTATAGCGGAGGTAGTTTCTCTTTTTTCCCAATGCAGCTTTCGCAAGTTCCACTTACGCTATTCGTTTTAGACTAAAAATTACATCTGCTTGAGCTTGTTAGTATATAACAATATGACACGGTGTTTTTTCGATCTGGTAAAAGCCTATGATAACGTATGGCGACACGATATCAAAGATATACTCCGCACAATTAGTCACGAGGGGACACCTAACAATTTTCCTAGTTGACTGCCTACGAGATCAGCAAAGGCGTCCCCGTGTTTTATGATTCCTTTCTGCACCACTTTGGGATGAAGAGTTCGTCCTTGATGGCAGAGTGCTCAGTGTCACACTCTGACCATCAATTCAATCACCTCGGTGCTACCGGAAAATGTTCTTGGTACGGTCTACGTAGGCGAACTTTTGATCTCTTTAGGTGGTTCCAGATTACAATCGTGTATCCTCGGCTCAAACATGCATTAAACTGCATCTTTTGCTATGTCGAAGCCAAAAGACTTTGTTTTTCATTGTTCAAGAATAATGTAGCAAAATTATGCCGCCATCCACCGCTCCATCGAGATCCTAAATATAATTCGTCTGGACGGGGTGCACTCGCAGAATTGCCTTCGTCTTGTGTTTGCCGACTCTTCACATGGAAGGCCCATATTCGCAGCCTTAATTTCGCTTGTACCCGATCCATAGGTTTTCCTCGTTCCGTGCCTTTAGATCTTGAGGTGCTGACACGAATACTGCCTTGATTTTTTCCCGATTCTTTTCCTATAAGGGAAAATAGTTTTATCAAATAAATGAATGACATTTAGTTTTCGAAGGTTTGCAGTGGTTTTATACCACATTCTTATGTTTCCTCCAATAGAGATACAAATTTCTTAAAAAGATTATATGCAATCATTGTAAAAATATCTCGTTCATTGAGGTACAGCTATTTTCCTTAGTTGCCTGTGCTTTATACTTTGGTTCTCCCTACTAAACATGAGGAATAAATATTCTACCGCATTAATAAATCCCATTTATTATTCCATTGCTTTTTATAACATTTTACCCCCTTCTGCAAATTCAAAGTCTATCTTTTCAGATATCAGTTCTAATTATATAAAAAGAATTAATTATGTAGAAACTAAAACACTCACTCGAATACTGGCTTAAAGAGTGTCGCTTTAGAGTCTGAAGAAGTCATGTCGGTTTGGATTCCTTACATTAGAAGACACGTTGAATTTTTGTGAGTGTACAATAAAGAAAAAACAAAACGATTTCTATTAAAATAGGCAGGAATTTAGCGTTGAAATGATCAGAAATCCATTGATCTCTCTTCGTTCATTTTATCTTTAGTAATTTACTTACCTCTTATTAACGTTGTTTATCTTTAAAAGTTAGACTTTGAATATTTTATGCTTGAAAAATTTTAATAGTTCTATTATCTGTAATTTAATATTTAATTATTTTTAAATGACAAAATTATCTTTATTTCCTAAAATATATATCTCTAAGCGAACCTAATCTTTATTTAGCATCTAATTTAAGTGTCTGTTGATCTTAAAATGTTAATTTTTGAGGACTATTCTTTATAGATTCCCATGATATATGGATGTGATTATAAGAATTAGAAATAATAAGTGTAAATAAAATTGAGTGATAAATGAACTTAATATCTCATGATTTTAAAAAGGCTAAATGATGTTGATTCAAATTAATAATCTACTTCGGAAAAAGAAATGTGAAAGTAAAGAGATTGCACACGAAATAATTGCAAAATCTTTATGCTCGAAGTTTCTTCAGTTGCTTGAATGTTCCTTCTGACATTTTTCTGGACGAAAATATCATTAACTTACTCATAAACAGAAAGATTAATATTTAAAATAGCAGCCTATGTCTCAATGAATTCAAAGTTATAAAAGAAAAACAAATGAAATTATATTTATGTACTATGAAAATAGTTGTCTGTTTTGTCTGCGATGCTATCTTTTTTTTCTTTAGGATTTGAAATATTCCATATCCTGTGAGGGCAGAATTGAGCTATAAATTAACCGCTTGAAATATTAATATAGAACTCTATGATCGGCCTGTCTGATACAGGCACTTCATCTCAGGATTAAGTATAATATTATTGGATTTCCTGGTTCTGGTTGGAAAGGGATAATGCTTATTTTATAAATGTAGTGTAAAAAGCTAACAAATTACACTGTGCAACAATGTTTTTCTACAGAAGTGAGATGGTAGTTTTTTAGTGTAGTTTTTTGCGTAGATTACGAAAATAACCGTTATATTTTTGAAAATGACTTCAGTTTTTGTAATTTGCCCATTTAATTTTTTATTAATATTTGATTATTCAGTATATAGCGGTATGAAATATTTGTTATTATTTTATTTTTATTTGGCAAAAAGTACAAAGATAATTGTGGTATTATAAAAATATATTTAAAAAAATAATGAAAATTTAAGATTTTGTCAAAATTGATGAAATCTATACAATAGTCATATATTTTTAGAATATTTAGGCTTATTTTTATGTAAAACATCTTATCTACCTCTGTGAAGGGTCCAGCAGAACTCAGCAAACATTGCTGGATTCCTGGAAAGAAAGACAGATGAGAATGCAAAAAGTGCAGCTTTAGTCAATTACTACATCTCAACTCATTATAAGACCTAATCAAATTCTGAACAAAGATGTGGTCATTTTCTGATGTGTTTCCCCCAAGGAGACCATTACATACCTTTGAAACTATGCCTCAAATTCTGGCTTGCTCAATTTTGCTTCAAACTCACTATCTACCATATGTTGTCGAATCTGAGGCCCAACACAGATTCCTTCTTTAATTTTAGCGTCACTAATCTTAGTAAATTTTGTTTTTAAATATAAGAAGTATGGCTGTTCATGCTTTAAAGCTTTAACAAATTGTTTCATTAAACCTAATTTCATGTAAAGTGGTGGCAAAATTATGTTTTCCTGAGGAACCAATGGTTCACGTATGACATTATAACATCCTACTTTTGTCTCTTTCTCTTAAAGGCTATCCTAAATGTATGTAATGTTTTCCTTTAGCTCTACTCTTCAACTGGGGCGAAAAACACATGAAATTTGTGTAGCCTGACTGCAAGCCATTTAAAACGGCTACTACCTTAAGGTCAGCACAAATCAACCATTTATGTTCACTGTATTTCATGTTTTTTAAAATGAAATCTAAATTCTCATAAGTTTCTTTCAAAACAACAGAGTGAGCTACTGGTATCGATGGTAGTTTATTTTCATTATGCAAAAGCACGGCTTTACTACTATATAAAGAAACGTCAATGAAAAGTCTCCAATGAATTGTTTCATAATGTATATCTAATTCTTCAAAGAGACGTGGAATATTATTACAGTACCATAAATTATTGTCAAATAAAAATTTGTCTTGTAAATTGTTTACTCGAATGCGAAACTTAGTAATTCGAACATCTTCTGCTACTAAATTTTTTTCTTTCAGTCTCGCGGCCAGTAATTCACTTTGTTGCTTTGTTAAGTTTAGATCCCTTACTAGATCATCTAAATAAAGTTGAGAGGAAGATTTTGGAGTAGTATTGAAAGATTCAGGAACCTATATTTCAGTCTCTGGTTCATATGATTCCATATCTGACTCATGAGTGTTATACAACACAATTTCTGCAGGTCCTTCAGCTACTGGAATGTCTTTTGAGTGAGTTATAGGCGGAATAGCAAATCTAAGGTTTGGATATACCACATCTGAAGCGCACTTCGTTGTTTTACCTAAAAGTATTGAAATTATATGCTTAAAATTTAATTTATAGTTATGTAAATACATATGTGTGATTACAATAAAGTAGTTCTAAAATTAATTAATTTTATATTTAAAAAAAATAATATTACAGTATACTACTTCAAAATATAGGTACAGTGGGCAATAAACAATTACTTACTTTGTGTGTCTACCAAACATAAATATCTTAAGACTCTCGCCCTGCCATTGGAACACCAAAGTAAATGCTTTTTATTTTTCCTTTATACCATTTTGATAAAGAATTAAAGAATGTCGTGCAACAGATATGTGGTGCCCATGTTTTATCTTGGTCGCCAATTTTACATCCAAAATAAAAATTATATAGTTTATTCACTAGACAAGAAATATTTCTTTGATTTTTTTTAAAATGTTACTGAACCAGATATGAAGCAAAATTTATCTGGTATATTTTTACCGTGTCCCCTTGGCATTTTAATTAAAATTGTTGCCTTTATTTAAAATTTATTTAGTTAAATAACCTGAAAATAAGAAAGAAAAGAATCGAAATCGTTAAAACCTTTAAAATTTAACAAAAACAGTAAATGGCAAATCACAAAAAATTAGAGACATTTCGATAAAAATCACTTCCATTTTTGCAATCTACACATAAAACTACATTAAAAAAACGTTATTCTGATCTTTGTAGTCGACAAAAGTTGAATTTTTTTAGACTGTTATTAATGTCCTTTTGAATATGGCGCAAAAGAGTTTTCTTATTTAATGCAAACTTTTCCAATTCGATTATAAACTATTGAGCAGAAATCCCTGTATTTTATAGACAAAGTCTTTTGATTTAATTCTTTCTAACGCTTTACAGGTGATTATACCAGGAGAATTAATTTATCTTCATAACGATTTCGGAAACCTAGACGTGTCTTGCTAGGCTAGGATTATCGATAATTAAGCAGACACCATCCGATTATTGAAACATTACCTTAGTAGCTTATCATATTAGGGTATTAAGTTGTGGAAAAAAGTGCTATTGTTTACCAGTTATGAAAACCGGTAAAGCTTATATTCACAACATTTATTTTTTTTTAGAACAATGAAATCTTCTTCGCAATATTAGTATTTGATCTAAAATGAGTGATGGAATGATAGGGAAGGAAACTTGCACAGCAATTTTTCATCTATGTAAATAAAGTGGGTGACGTCTTACAGCTTTTTGAGTTGGAAGATAAGGGGAACTTAGTAGAAACTTAATCATTTATTTTTATTGCAGGGAGGATTAAATATTCCTTGTGTCATCCCTGCTTTGCTTTCGGGCAAAATAAATACAAACGCAGAAGGTCAAGAGGTCATTAAAATTGATTTATCTACAATATGTTACTTCCAAATTACTGATAATGCAACAGACGAAAACATCGTGAGTACGCATTTGTTCTAGTGCTTACCTGAATAATTGTATTAGTTGGTATTAAAAAAATAAAATTTGATAAGTCATTTCTCTCCTAAAACCAAATTTCTAAGTAATTATCGCTCGTGTTTCCTCTCTGTAGATTGTTATCATAAAATCTATAAGTTATATATGACAGATATATCTTTAGCAAAGATTTCCATAAAAGTCATAGGAATTTTCTTCAGTAAATGTTTTCCAAATGATCAGAGAAAACGTTCCTATTACTATCAGCGAAGATACAATTAAATCATTCTTTTTCAGATTCGGTTTCGCGTTGGTTTGTTGCCATTGGAAGATATAAGCTCAGGATCTATTAAAATTATTTTATATGAAATACCTGCAGTCAAATTAGCAGAAGAGACTTTCCAAATGGTGGCCAGTGAAACGAATTTTAAGCTTGAGAATCTCTCTGCCGCTGAAGTGCAAGTTAATCTAACTAATCCTGATGGTATTCAGGTGCAGCCGGGACAACAAATCTGGGAAGGAGTTAAAATTCTAATTCCTCCTGGAGTTACTCTTCCCGTCAAGGTAAGTCAAAGATTTAGGTTTTATTCTCTCCTTTCAAAAATAAATAAATTCTAGGAAAAATTTAAAATTTACCTGAGATGTCCTTAGTTGGTTCCAAAATATCAAACCGCTATTATATTTGAAACATATGTATAAAATGTAATATATAAAAAAGGAAATAAATGTAAATTTTACCTTTCATAGGACCAAAATTTGAAAATATTAATCTCTTATTGTGAGCAAGCACCTAATCAGTCAATATCTGATAGTCCAGTATAGTTGTATTATTAAATTTCTCTAAGCATTGAGTTTCATATGACAAATTTAATGTTAATTGGCCATATTTCTTACAGATAAATGTAATGACAGCCTCCATAAATGGACATGCCCAGGCAACAGTTCATGGCTTTCGGTGGGGATCAAAAATGGGGAAGAACATTGCATGCTCCTTGATTGAGGATAAATATGATTACACATTGATCCAGAACGCTTCACTTGATGAGACTCCTATGCATCATGAATCTCAAAATAACTCACTCAGTCTTAACCTGAAATATATAACAAATACTGGTAAGCAGAAAGATTTACTCATATTTTTTACCACTAACAATCGGAATGTGGCATAATCTTTTCCACGATGCAAGGGGCTGTTTCCTGAAAATAAATTATACAAATTTGAGGTATTTTACATACATATATGATTTAAAACAAATATTCTTATCGTAATTAGATATAAAGTGTACTAGAACAAATATTTTTACCGAATCAATGGGAGCCAATATATTTGATAAAATGCATAACTTTGCTGAGTGAGATTGATGATGTTGCGAGATGGATAGTTTGGGTAAAGTCATATTTAGACTACCCTCGTAAAGTTGCTATCATATAGCAGACGCGTTCAAGGTCAGAGCCACATAAATTACTAACGTTACTCTATTTTCGCGGAAGTTAAAAAAATACAAACCTTATAAAAAACAAAAACAATGAGTTGTAAACAACAAAAAGAAAATAAGGAGAAATAAAAAAACACATAAAGATACCAAAAGGAGAATCTCTCCCTCTGAGGCCTAATTATGCAACCATAAAATAATATAATTAAATAATATTACGGTGGCCTGCCTCTTCCAGAAACTCGAGAATGCTACAGCCAGAAGTGCACGAATCCATCTCAATCACAAGGAACAAACGGTAGCATCCCAGTTTGCCTCGATTATGGTACACATAGCATTTCTAAAGATCGAAAAGAATGGTAAATTTGACAAAAAGTATTGTTGAGCAAGCATTCATCGATCCGGAGACGAGAAATAATTGCCCTCCTACCGTCAGAACAATTGGAAGTAGTTCCACGGAAAGAGCCAGGCATGATTGCGTGTAGCTTCAGGTTCTAGGAAGCCCTATCGAAGCTTTTATTCACGCAACACTGAGAGCATACTTGATCTTTGCATAAGTAGTGTGAACAAGAACAAAACGCCCGTCTAGTCTATCAGACTGTGCAGCAGACATGGCTTATTAATTAACGCGGACATTCCTCGCAGTCTATATATGTCAAACTAGGAAGAAGAAGACAATCTTGCTATCTGCCTCAGGAGGCAACAGCCGTGGCCTCACAAACACAGCAGACATTACCCCAAGGGCACTTAGCCTAAATCCTGGGTCGCAATGATGATAAAGCGCTCACTGGAGCCAGCACGATCCATATTTTTCCAGGTCGAGTGTTATACATAGTGCAGCCTCTCGGGCGTAAACATGGAGGCACCGCCCGTATGCCTTTCCTATACGAAAGGCATAAAGCATATATGTTAACGCCAATTTTCCACTTCGAGCTATTGTGTGCAAAAGGCCGGTTCCAGCGTGACACCATCTATGTTCTTGAGATTAACTAACGTAATTTTCCGTGGGCTGTAGACACTATCGGAACAGAAAAATAGCAAAAAACCTTGAAATGTGATAACAACAAAAGTGGCCATTTAGGCAGAACATTCGGCAGCACCGCTTCGTGAATTACATCAATGCCTCAAACGAGACTCCTTACTCTAAACACGAACGCCTTAGTGTAGTATTTGCATCTCTCTTCTGCATAGGTGTCGTCGAGATCAACCATGGTGAAATTAAAGCGTTTAGCGGCGGGGAAACAACAAACTTGCACATACAAGCGCACCATGCACTGGGCATGTCGCAGCTCGAGCGTCCTCTCACCCGCATAAAGGAAGATTATATCAATAAGCGAAGTGAAAAAAGTACGGTCGCTAAGCGGATACTAGTGTAGTGGATAGAGTCCACCTTTCTTAATAAATTTTGCCCGTATCTACAGCCGACATTAATTAGCAGCCCAAGCAATGAATGCCATGGCTCGGATGATTTCCTTGGGGTGGTTACAGTAGAATGAAAAACTGCAATTATGGAATTACTTTGTGCATCGTGTGGTGAACCAAGACCAAGGAAATGGTACAACAACACCATATCCTAGTAATCCAAATTTATGAGCAGGTCTATTTCAGGGTGAAGAGAGGAAACTGTGTCTGGCGGCAGAACAGTTCCTCATCCAAGTTGGTCTTGTTAAAAAAAAGTCAAATCCATGTTTTTCAGCTTTTCTAAAATTTCGGTGTAGAGACTGTTGTAGTCTATGCTGCAAGGTAGGCATTTGAAATTGTATTAAAAAACCCTCTAAAAGTTATTTGTATAGTTTTCGAGAACATCTTCTGTAATCAACAAAGTGGAGCAGTTAATATTCAAGGCATACCACGTTTCTCCTCAAAATAATTTTGCAAGATGTTGAGATGAAATTAACTTTCCAACTTCAAACTGCGATAATTTAAAAAAAAAACTACCCATAAATGAATCTGGTGTTAAGAGCATGGAGTGTAGTGTGCAGGAGGAGGAATAGCAGTATTTTGATAGGTGAGTAGAGGTGTGTTTTTGGTTTTAATCTCTTCGTCATTAAAGAGATAGCGCAGTGATTTAGCAAGAGATGAAACTCGATGCTTCCTGGGGAGAGCGTCTTTATACCTTAATCCATTATAGTTTAGAAGTTTAATGAGGTGCGTCTGTAGATTTCTACAGTTGTGCGCATATCTATTAGCAACCCATCTCAAATTTTGTAATTTAAGAAATTTTTATACGTTACTAGATTGAAATGTACATATTTATATTATATTATCTTAAAGGCAATATATCATCATGTATAAATGATAATAAAACAAATTATTAACACTAAACATGGTGTTTTTTAAAAAACAATAAGAAGCAGGAGTATTGGCAACGTTTACATAACACTAATTATTAAATTATTAAAATTTGTGGTAAAGAATGTTCTAGAATGACTGATAGAATATTTTAGACTAATTCAGAACAGCAAGTTACTTGTACGGCTAACTTTTCAGGTGTTTATTATGTTATTAGACACGGCTAAAGAATCAGCTCTACAATAATTATGAAATAGTAACATGGTGAAGACATCTCAACACTAAAAATCATATAAAAAAGGTAAAATTGAGCTGCACAAGCAAGAAAATAGATATAAAATTTTAGATGGGTAGCCAATAGATATCCGCGCAACTGTATATTCGAGGGAAAACGTACACTTATTAAAACTGTGCTCGACTCCAGTAGAGCTCTTATTTTGAAGATATGGAAGTCAACTGTTGTCGAGGGAAAACAGAAAGTAAAGGATTGAGGGCAGGATGCTTGATTAGAGGATGGGACTGCCGAGAACAAGTGGAAAAATAAAAGTTTTTGGACTTAGATTACTTATCAATAAATTTTCAAAACTTAGCAAGTTATACACAAGGATACCTGATTGCAGTAGTTAAAGTAAAAAGAGGAAATCTGCTTCATGGAAGCGTAACGAGTGAATAACAAAACAAATTCACGACTTACAAAAACCCTCAACTATCAGATGTAACGTTAGCTGACCACAAATCCCCAAACAAAAAGTGGCAAGCACTGCTCATATGACTCGCTGTGTGTCTGCATCCAAGAAATCAAGTACATTACCGTCTTCTCTCTTGACAAAAGCATAAACACAACAAACACCACAATTTAGAAAACATCGCCCAACCATAACTATCCCACCCATCAAGGCGGAACCTCAAAAATATCAGGAAAACCTCATGAGAGGTGGCTTGCCGTCTTTGTGCTTGTTGGTTATAAACACATTTAAGTTATCAGCTCGACTAGCCCAACAAGTTTTTAGAATGGTCTCATACTCCTATATTGTCTGAGTTTAGCTTCGTTTTCTCTTAGAGAACCTAAAACCCATCGTTTTTACGATTAATGTAGCCCATCTTGCCAAGAGTAAAGGCTGTTGTGATATTTCTGCCTTAATATGCAACTCTGCAGATGAGCTCACATTCAAGTAGAAACTTTGTAAAACTGGAATTCTTTTCGATGGAACAGCTAGACTATTTTCTTGAGGTCGTTTCCTAAAGCGGTAGCTGACTAGGAAGCAATCCAACAGAACGTGTGTTGAAATTGGAGGATGTGAGCGGAGTCTTAAGATTCAGAAAACAATCTCTGATTCGGTGCTTGTTGGCCGCTATCGCTACAGAGTACTAGAATTCTTGAAGGAAGAGGTCCCATTTCGCAAAAACGCTCCAAGTCTATCCATGATACATCTTTTTCTAAAACAAGTAACTGTTAGATTTTTGCCCCCCACCCTTACTTTCTCTACGCAACGAGAATTAAATAGGTTCAATAAAATAGGTTTTGACGGTTCAAGCTATAACCGTTTTTATATCCAAAAAGAAAAAAAATAGGTCTTTTGCTTTGCCTGAGCATTCTTCTCTTGTTGCTCTTACTGAGAAAAGCACCATTCTCTCCTTGCATAGTTGTTCTCATTTAAAGTAATATGTGACATTCCTATCTTATTCGACGAAATCCTTTCAGTATATGAGGCCTCGGTTTTTTCTTTGCCTTTGGCATGCTTTTTTGTTAAATGTCTGGCTGTATGGAGCGTAGACTGGTTACCCTAGTTGTTGGCATCCCTTGTTTCTAGTTTCTGGCTTAATTTTTAGCCATAGACAGAGGCATTCATTTAATCCTTACCGTTGTGAAGGGCGTGCTAAGTAAGAAACATGTATTTAAATCTAAACAGCTCCTCTTTCTTACGAGAGGCGGTCAATAAGTTTTGTTGGTCGGTAGGGCAAAACAGAGGAAGGGGGATGGCTGTTTGTGGCGGTGTTAGGTCAAGTTATGACAAGTCAGTACCTGCAGCCGCACGCTCTTGCCTCGTCTATTTAAGAAGCAGTAGCTGATCGCAGATCGTCAGTCACAAATTTTTCAACAATGGAGAAGGTTGAGCACCGCGCAGTGATCAAAGTTTTGACCAAGGGATGCAAGAATGCAAAAGAGATCCATGAACGTATGGTTGCAGTGTACACCGACCCTGCCCCATCCTATGCAATCATTGCTTGCTGGAATAGGGAGTTCTGCCATGGTCGTGAGTCCCTTGAAGATGACCCGCATTCAGGACGCCCGTCAGACGTTACCAACGAGGACAATGTGGCCAGTGTGGAGAGGATGATCCTTGAAAATCAACGGGTGAAGGTCGAAGAAATCGAGCGAGAACTTGGAATATCACATGGAAGTATTATCAACATCATTCCCGACAATTTGGCCATGACCAAGATCTTTTACCGTTGGGTCCCTAGAAACCTCACGTCCCATGATCGACTTCAACGTCGTCAAAGTCCACAAGGCGAAAGTTGCACAAGCTGCCCTGCGCGAGTGCGGATTCAAGGAGCTCAACCATCCCCCCTACAGTCCAGACCTGGCCCTTAGCGATTACATTTTATTCAGCCAGCTCAAGGCTGCACTGCGTGGACGCCGGTTTGGGGACAATTAAGATGTCCAGCTCGCCGTCCAGGTGTGGATTGAACAGCAGTCGAGAGATTTCTGGTTGTCGGGAATTTGAAGCCTCAGGGACAAGGGGCGTAAGTGCATTGAAGTCGAGGGTAGTTAAATTGAAAAATAATATATAACACTTTTCCTTATATCTAGTTTCTTCATATCCGAATTGCAAAACTTATTGACCGCCCCTCGTATTATCGGTGGCACTATGGCTTCATCATCTTGTGTGATTGTTGATATCGCATGTGATTATGTTACTCTACAACGATGAAGGATCTAGGCTGTCTTTACAGACTTGGCACCTGAAAATAGCTTTGTTTATCAGACTGAATACTAAGTACGGAATTTTAAAGTCAGTCCATCTGTCTTCTACCTACCTACAATTATATTAGTATTTTGTCATCTCCCCTTTGGGTTTGATGACATTTTGTAGATGCTTCGGCACGGATTTGATCAAGTTTTTACAGTGTCTTGGCCTTCGATCTTTTTTTTTTAGAGCCATCAATTTTCTATGGTATTGAGATTTTGGCTATTACCAGGCCAATCGAAAATATAAAATTTATTGAGAGTAAGCCTTTCTGTCCAAATTTTAGCCTCTTGACAAGGTGCCCCATAATGCATGAATGTATCCTTCTCATCGATTGTTATTAACACTAAGTTTCTCCTGTAAGATTGCTAAATAACGTGTCCTGGTAATAGTTGCATTCTTAGGAAAGAAATATATTATTCCTTTCTTTTGGCAATTGAAACAACCCCAAATCATCACACTTGGCGGGGAGGGGGGGAGTAGGTATTGTGTTTTGGGGTTATTTAGGGTTCATTTTATTTGAGCGAATGAGTGGACGAAACCTTTGGGGACAGCTTCTGAATGTTAAAAATGTTGACTCATCCCTAATTAAGACTTTTTTCGCTTCTCAACAGTTCAATGAATAGATTTTTTACAAAATAAGACACGTTTGTTGCACATTTCTAGTCGCGGGCGACTCTACATCTCACTATGTTGGTCTGTCAGTCGGTCTCCGTTTTTCTTTTTCTTTGTTTTGGTAATGACATTGTATCTACTCGGCCAATTCTAACGAAATTTGAAACCTTATGTTTTTTTTTCATTCTCTTTCGAATGATATAATTGTCAAGGTCCTTCCCAGGTTAGCCAGGGAATTATGTTGTTTTAGCAAAAAAATCATAACTATTCTACCGAATTTTACGAAATTTTAATTTCTTATATTGGTTTACTTTCTCTTTCGAATAATATAATTCCCAAGGTCCTCCAAAGGATAGCCGGGGAATTATTAGGCAATAACATCATAACTATTCAGCCGATTCTAATGAAATTTGAAATCCTTATTTTGTTTTGTATTTTCTTTCGAATGATATAATTTTCAAAGATCCTCCCAAGTTTAGTCCCGGAATCATTAATGAATAGTTTTTTTGTAGCATGGCGAGATGGTAATACAAGTTCTTTTTGTAGCTGCTCCTGGATAGTAGGCTCAGAAACATCAGATAATATGTTATTAATATTAAATTTTAGTTCTTTCTCAGTTACTTTTGGATTATATATATATATATATATATATATATATATAAATATATATATATATATATATATATATATATATATATATATATATATATATATATATATATATATATATATATATATATATATATATATATATATCTTTATTTATAGCACAAAGAATTGAGAACTAGCCAAAATTTTTGATGTAGTTCGTCAACTTAGGTTAATGCCAGCCACACATTCTTACCCTTAAAATGAAAATTAGATTTTTGTTAGATAAATGATAAGTTATACAGATAAACCTTTGAAGATATGTATACAATTCCCAGAAAACAAAGTTCAATATAAATTTTAGAGTGAAGATGGCATCAAGAAAAATATGAGAAAGTTCGTGTCACTGTAACTAAAGAATACTAAGTTAATTTAAAATTCTTGGACAAAATTTTAAGTTAATATATAAATCGCCAAATATTGTTATTTTGTTTATATCTCTGGCGCTCTCTTAGACTTTAAATACATTTGTCTAAAATGGTAATTTTATTGGAACTCGATGCACCAACACACTAAAAGATCTATGTATGCACGACCCGCCATGATTTAAAACCAATATTTGAATAATTATTTCTTCATCACTCATCTATATTTGAGCTTTACTCAAAGTGGTCGATAATGCCAATTATCTAATTTAGTGCAAACTCTTCTTGCAAGGCCAATAATATATTTTAATACTGCGTAAATTGTGCAAGCTTTAATTTTAGTATTTTGATGGTCCTTGCACCTTATAATTTAATATTTCATCATCATTTTAAAGATGGCGTGGCTTTCACAGCAGTATTAAAGTAACTCCTTGTCCCGAGAGTTTTCAGAATGTTCCTTATATAAAACACAGAATCTTGCAGAGATGGAGCATCCCAAAGCTTGTTTGGCCCTAATATAAACTAACCTAACTTAATATAACTTAACCTAAACTAACCTAACTTATTCTAGAGTGGGTTGGATAAGTTGGTTAGGTTAGGTGAGATTAGGTTAAGTTAGGTTAGGTTAGGCTAAGTTATTTGGGGTTATGTAAAATTAGGGTAGGTTGAGTTAGGCTAGTTTAGGTTAAGTTTAAATTACCTTGCCTCATATTTACTAGGGCCAAAACACTTATTTTTAAGTTACTCCGGAGTTACTAACCTCCTGTCTACATTTTCAGGTATAACCTATCCTCAAATGATAGCCCAGCCGGAGGACAATTTACTTGTCATCGAAGTTGAGTTTCTTATAGCGGATCATGAGGATCTTGCCAATGGTGATGATCTTCGTATTGAATTTGCCATAAAGGTATAAAGTTCATCCTGAGAATGTGAATATTGTTTTAAACAAAGAATGTTTAGATTATGCTTACGCTATATTTGACAAATATTTCATTCTGATTCCTGCCAAATACGTAGTGCTTAGGCAGTTACATACCGCACTTAGCTTTGTGAGAATAGTATATCAATGAACAGAGAGATGGATCTAATTAATTACACTACAATTTTTTTCTTATTGTAATTTCGTTCCACGAATATAATAGTTAGATATAGGACTTAAATTGGCATTCTCCTCAATGTAGGGATGCATTAATATGTCCTCTACTCCATTGGAGCTTTTATCCCTTTAAATTGCAATGAATTTACAAGCCAGGTGTTTTGTTATAAGCCACCGTCTCTCATGGCTAGCTAGAGAATTGTGCATTCTTAACTCTCAAATCTCCCTTAAAAAGTTCATCATATATTTCCTTAAAAATTAAATATTTAGGTTCCATTTAACAAAGGAATTCAGGCAATCTATTGAGTGATATCAATTCTCTTTTCTAACTAGCTTCCTTCGAAGAATTCATTCAAAATTCAATATTGTTTCAATTAACTACTACCTAGAAGCTTTTAATTTTTATATAATTATGACGGACAATTAACGCTAGCTGGTAGATACCAAGCAGCCATACAGGTTAGTAGGGAGAGACTAAAGGAAGGAAATCAAATGCACATGACTGAAGAAGAAGATCTAATGCGATATCATGGAGTGTTATAGAAGGGTGCATAGATAGATCAGGAAGCTTCAAGAAGGCTCTACGGCTGTTAAAAGTGACTTAATTAGTTTTCAGAAAAAGCTCAATGGCTGCTACGTGAAATGGCCATGATTTTGATACCTTTTTTAATAGTTTGAATAATCTGCATGTCTCCATCAAATTTAAATATGAATGGGAATATGATAATAGATTACCCTTTTTAGATGTCCTCATTAATAAAGATCCCTATGAATTAAAACTTGACGTGTATAGGAAACCAACCCACTCGAGAAGAAAGAGATAACGCTAGGGGAAAAAAGTTTGAAAATCCTGGCTGGGACTCGAATCCGGCTCTGCTGATTGCCGGTCAGATTCGCTACCGCTAAGCTACCAGGCACAGTGATCCTACAGTGATTTTTATTGGTAAAGGATTGCCTTCATTGTGCCGCCCTCTGCTCTCGTTGATTCTGGTCTTCTTCTAATGTCCCTTTCTCTTACCTCTAAAAAACTCCTCTTTTTTGTCTCATTGCTCATTTGCATCCGAGTTCTCTTTCTTGTACTCTATTGTTATATAGTCTGCCATGCAAGTTTTCTGCACCTTTCTTTCTGTCTTCAAAATTGCCTTGAAATGCAGAAAATACATATGGCGAAAGCCCTGTGGGGCTTGTTATCACCTGCAGAACTTGTATTGCTCCTTTTATATATATATATATATATATATATATATATATATATATATATATATATATATATATATATGAAAGTAGGATGACTTTTGCTTTCCAAAGTCACCATTTCAATAGGAAGAAAGTTCTTCTTTTAAGTACAATTCCAATTTCTGGATTCAGGTTTTGTTCCTGGGAGTATTTACCAAATTATATTTTATCTGAATAAACAACTTTTTAAAAATAACTTGTTGATTGAAACTTGATTATTGCGAGTGATTTATAAATTTAAGAGAGAGTCAAGGATGAGACTTAAAATTCTTAGTGAGTTAATAATTTGTCAACGACATGATTTAAAGCTATGTAAACTTGATACGTGAAGCTAGTCGAATGGAGTATAAATGAATGACTGAGTGATGAATAAGTGAAAATATGACTAAATAATAAGTGGAGTGGGGGTGTAGATCTTTCACCATTTGGGTTTCTCGGTGGAGGAACCTTTTCTGAAGTTTAAGAAGTGATAATTTGTGTCTTCTTTTGTGACAGAGTGAGCAAGCAAGCGAGATTACTGAGCAAAAATTAGGTGTACTCGCTATCACAGAATTTATATGGGAGAAAAATAATTGCTAAGAGTAATTCCAGAGGTGGTTGGGTAAAACGCTTAAAAATAATGCAGGACTATGATAACAAAGGACATTAATTTCTTATGAACTAAATGTTGAAATTTCTAGATTTGATTCATAAAATATTAATAATATAAAACAAAAGAATCATAAGAGATTTACAGGCTAGTGAAATAAAATAATTACAGGTTGCATGATAATTAGGTTGATGTATGTTTAATTTATATCAGTCATTTAAGTATATGAAACAGTACGACTCATCTTATATAAACAAACTACACATTATATTTGAATGAACATATGCATATATAAAATTAAAGTCCTTTGTCATCGCAAATTAATCTTCTCACCGATCAAATTATCACATTTGAAATGCACTAGGATTGTTGAAATCTAAAAATATTGATAAAAGAGGAATGAAGTCAAACATTTATACTGTAGATTTCATTTTGTGCGTGATGATATGAAGTGGATAGTGTTGTTTCTTAAATACAGTGTAAGGGAGCGTTTTAAACGTTTGGAAGGTGGGAGGTGTCATGGGCTGGCACTGAGAAGCAAGTAGTACCATTTGAGGTATAAGTTGAGAGGAAATTTAAATGGCCGGGCTTAGATTGTGGATGTGCCTTCAAGGGTTATTGAATACATAAAGAGTTTACTGGCCCAGATCTGTCAATCATTTAGGAAACCGTTATTAGAATCTTTAAACTCTTTCGGAATAAAAGTATCTTGTTTGAAAAGGAGCCTGGAATTTATTGGGGCAAGTGAGTTCATGGCTCTCTGATGCTGTTGCATCGTTTTGTGCTGCAAAAGATGTGTTTCTAGTGACCAAAATGTGTCACCTGGAAATCGTAAGGAAGTGTCATTAACTCTTTGTGGGAGATAAAATCCTGTCTTAGGACTGGGATTTACGCAAAACAAGTAAGGTTGCAGTGATGAAGAAATGTTTTCTGTGTTAGGTAGCTTAAGTAGTTTATAAAATAATCAGGAATGTAAATGAACAAGGAAACCAAATCTTGAAATATAATGAATAAAAAAGGCGCTAACCACAGACTCTTACGTCATGTTTTTTTAATGGCTATGCCTTAATCCATTTGTAAAAACGGCATCTAACCTTAAGAAGATATTTTTTGTCTTCCTAAATTACCCCCCAAACTACTGAGTATACTAGTATCTCCATTAATTGTGTGAAATCTTGATTCTAGAACAGTTATTTGTGCGGAAGGTGGTTTTCTGTTTCGTTTCCCCTTGGCCTTCATAAAATGAAAGGCAATTGTGAATCCATTATGGAACATAATTCTTTACAAACATATCCTTCTGAAATAAATTTGAGGGTGGCTCTAGTACCCAAAGAGCCTGGGTTGTATAATTTTGATTTGGAATGTTTGTTTGTATAGCTACACATTTTGTTGATGTCTTCTCACGATTTAATTTGTTGACATCAATAATGATATTAGAGGGAAAGCAGAGTGATGAGATTTTTTTGGTGTTAAGCTGCTTTCATTTCTTCTCGAAATGCAAGGCTTCACATGAGAAATCAGAGAAACAGCTTAATAAAATAGGCTGCAAGTAGTGAAGCTGTTAGTGTAAAAGGACTTCAGGTGAGCACTCTAAAACTTAGGATAGAGGTCATCAATGCAAGACAGGAACAGTCTCCAAAACATGTAATATTAGTGATAAATATTTATAATTGAGCATTATAAGGCGTATTGATGATCTTGTAGATGAAATATAAGAGCCTTAGGTGATTGAAGTTTTCCAAAGTAAAATTTCGACAGTTCTGCTGAATTGCATTCTTTATTTTGCTCGCTTTCTCTCTGATGTCGTGAAGGGAGACAACTGCATAAACTGGAGCGTCCTTACCATCTTGTTAGTGGAAGTAAACTCCTGGTAATTTTCTTGGCATGGAATTAGTATTGTTCAAGTAAATTAAATAGTCTCGCTAGGCTTGATATTAAAGGTGATAGATACATTGGAAAAGATAAAATCGTCAGCGCTTAAGAAACAATGAGAACTAGCCTAATTTCAATAAATCCTAGAGATTTCCTTTAGCAATATGAGCGTATCTAGGGGTATCTTCAGTAATATGTATTTTCCTCTAAAACTAGGCACTGTTAAATTGATTAAATCAAAGAGAAAGGGTTTATATCATAGAGGGAGTTTAGATTTAGAGACTAAGCCAATGCATATCTTAGTAAGGGTAGATGTCAGTGCTTTGGATTTGCGGTCACAGGGTGAATGTAATTGATCCAAAGAAATATAAGTCATTTACCAGACACAGATTTTTGACAGGCGCTCTTAGGGATCATGCTATTCGAGTGGATACAGCGTTAGTCTAACAACGTGGTGGTACCAAGTTCGATCCCGAATCCCGGCATGAACGGACACAAACGTCAGCGCACGTAGAGATCTAACTACAGATTGGTGGACGCGCTGTGCTTACCCCGTTATCGGGTGAGTAGATCTTACACCTCTCACCTCACACATAGCCAAACACAACACTGATTTCTTTCATCTCTCGCCTTCAAAGCATAACACACACACACACACACAAACACACACACACACTCTACTTGAAGGAATCCCGCTGTTTGGTGTCAAAACAAAATACTTCCTGGCACCTCTCCCCATATAGGATCGTCTCCTGCTGCCCTCGGGCTAACAAGGGATTGTTATACTGACCTTTATGTAGATTTCATTATCCGGTCGGGGAACATTTTTGATCAAGGAACGATTGGCGTCGACCAACTAACTAACTAACTAACTGGCGCCCTTCTCTATGGTAAGTCGTTGAAGTTTGTGGTTACAGATCATAAAGATGATGCGTCATCCCTTTGAGCCAGAATATTTTTCAATTGTGCTTAATTTGCTTTTAACTAATCTATTTATTTGTCACCAGAAGTAAATAAATTTTTTTTCATTTCTCTCTCTCCTTCTTTCTCTCTAGCTTACTATATTTCTTTCTCTCTATCCCCCCCAAAATAAGGAAATATAAAATACAAGCGATTTTCTCTTTTTATAAACCAAACAAAGATTATCCAGAGATTTAGAAAGAAGAGGAGGTAGAGAAAGCCCCAAAAATCCCCATGTAGAGAAAAATCGCACCTTCCTGCCTTAAATAGGTCATATTTTTAGACTTTAAAGTTATCAATTTAAAAAATTATTCGTCCATACTATATTGTTTAGTATTTGAAAAGCTTTCATCCTCATTATCGCTTCTGATATTATATTCTTTATAATATAGTATATTTCTCATCATATTTAATGTTATCCTTTAATTTCTTATATTGTCCAAACTCAGTTAGTCTAGTGATAAATCATTCAATGATCTTTCTGTTGATTTTCCTCAATTTTTGTGTCCAGCTGCCCAAGCTTCATGTCTTTATGTTAAAAGAGTTTTCTAAATAAAGGCTATGGGTCGCATATGAAACTATGCTTTCCTAAAGCTCTCTAGACTAATTTTGCTTTTTTACTCATTTCTTTTTCTCTTCTCACTACAGAAATAACAGCTGCCATAACCATACGTATTTATGTTACTGCTGTATATTTTATTTAAATTTGGTATATCTTATAAAAAACTATAGAAATATTTTTATCTTTGATTAGTGAAATCTCCAGATTGTAACTGGATAGGTGCTTTTTAAATATCAATAATCAAATCATGAGTGTAATAGATAAACAATATCGTGATATAATAATTAAACGACCTTTTGTTAAGATTGACTATCAAAGTAAGCAAGATGAATCAAATGTAGATATGATTGGCTCGAAAGGTGTAAATCTAGTACTGCATAAGGCTTTGAATTTAATAATGAAAAGGTTTGTTTTTGTCTCCGAGATGTGGAGAATTTGAGCTACTCTGTAGAAATGTATGGAATAAGATTTTTTAATGTTTTAAGATAATGCTCCTCAAAGTTTACTATTTTAAACATAGTGTGAAATATCTAGTTTGGATATTTATTGACCTGGATTTGATTAGTGCTATTTACTAGTCCCTGTGGCATTGGATGTTTGCTGTCCATTAATTGCGTCAATTTGCCGGTATGACTTAATTTTTTTGTGCGAGGTTCGAGTGG
Organism: Ceratothoa steindachneri; assembly: GCA_963969495.1. Classification (NCBI taxonomy): domain Eukaryota; kingdom Metazoa; phylum Arthropoda; class Malacostraca; order Isopoda; family Cymothoidae; genus Ceratothoa; species Ceratothoa steindachneri. The sequence continues at coordinate 21,272,547 of OZ018321.1, read as the reverse complement.
TTGGTTATGAAAATACGTTCACAATTAATATTTATTAAATATTTCAGGTTGGAATTCTTTTTGGTTACCTAAGGTCAGAGAACTTTCAGCTAGCATGGATGGAAACCTTCTGAGACGGTTATGTGAAAGCTGACACTTTTGATAGAACTATAGTGGCAGCCGAGTGTTGTGTGAATGAAAATCAAGTTTAGAAATTATTCGTCTATACTATATTGTTCGTGCCAAATTAACTTGTACCTGATATACCTTCTTAATTTAGAACAACTTCATTAAAAGTGAATGTTTTCTGAATCGTTATTGATTATGTATAACAATTTCGGAATGCTGTGTGATATTACCTGTTTCTCAAAATTTTCTTAAAATTATTATTTTTCTAATTAGGATCGTAACAATTAGGTAAAATAAAACACTGTAGGACTCAAGAACAGATTTTATTAAAGAGCAAAAAAAGAGTAGTGAACTATTTGTTTGCATTGACAACTCTAAAATTCAGCAGAGATAATGCAAGAAAGCTTTCGGTACATGAAAGATATTTTGCCCTAATTGTGATACAAAGATGATACAAATTGACGTAAAGATATTTTCTCATTTTCTTGTAAAATCTAGATAAAGAACTTATCGCTCTGTTTTCAAAGACACTTATTTAAATTGGAAAAAGGAAAATTGGTATAATAAAAGGACAAAATAAACATATTTTGCTACTACATTTTATTCATGCTCAATTTTGGGTCTTTATTGATTAACTTGACTCATTCATGGACGAATTATGTTTATAAAACATTATATTTTTAATTGATATAAGTTTTCAGTCAATTGCTCTAAGCTTTGTTGAATTTTAAGATTTTGTACTTTTTTGGCGACCATCCCCTACAACATTTGGCTATACAGAGGTACAACAAATAAAGCCAGTAAACTTACTTCTAATAAGCAACATGAGCAAGCACTTATCAGAAATAAATATAGCACATATCAACCTTTTTCCGGTTTTACCTCCTTCTCTAATACTTCACGAAATTAATTAGTCGTAAATAATATCACTGAATAATTTTGCAGAAGATGGCGCAGCTTGAGTTGAGTTTCTAATTTTGAGATAAATTTTAGTGAGGACACCTTTTGATTTCTAATTCTAAAATTAAGCAAGTGAATGGTAGAAATGTTGTTCTCCAACTTAGTAAGTGACACATATTTATGCTTATAATATAAACTATCTAATCACCCTACTAGTACTAGCAAATTAATTGAAATTCGAAAAATGAAAAGAGAGAATACGCAATAGGTAAGAAAAAAAGAGAAAACCGAAATTAACTTTAGCAGCGAGGCAATCGCTACCTAGGAGAAACAGAAAGATACATGCTAACATTATCTATAGATATCATAAATTAATACATAGGTGAAAACACAAGCAATGGTTGCATATACAAATAAAAAATAGTTCTCCATTAGAAATAACAGGGCATATTTTATGAAGAAACAAAAAAGGAAGGACAAACAAAACTACAAACTGGTCAGAGAAATTTCATTAACGTCTCAGCTTAGCCGATTTTGATTAAAGTCAGAATTAAATTTTTTGTTAAAGGCTCTCTAAGTAATTAACATTATTATTCGTCGGTAGTGATTAATCGCAAACTTTAAGATAGAATTGTCTTTGTTCGTTAAAATCTTCCAAGTGAAAATACTACAAAGGAAATGTCTTATAAGTATTTGTTATTTTTTTACCGCATTATAGGTTGATAAACTTTTGTTCACCGTGGAGAAGAGTTTAATATACACTAAACCTGCTACCTCCGACATTATGATACTGAACTCCACTTTATTATTTACGGACTCATCCTTTGATCCTGAGGTGCCTCTTGCGCCAGGGTAAGTTCTAGAAAGTCGCACCCTTCTCTTGTTTTAATTATATTTCAATTTTGCCCTATATCGTAAATTTAAAGCAATTATGCCATCTGCTCCCGGGCAGCTATAAAGAACAGCAACCTAATTAATGCAACTAAATAAAGAAAACATAATTTTAAATTACGTAATACAAAGACAACTAGAAATCTCATGGTTATTAAGAAATAACAGGGCTTTTTATATAAACCTTTTACTTATCAAGTAAGGCTTTGCTTGGTTGCCCACAAATCACAGCAATTTGCTTTAGGAAAAACTGAGAATAAATTAATTTAGTATCCATATTAGTAAAGAATTAAGTAGTAATAAATATATACCTGTTATTCAACTAAATTTATTTAGGCTGTAACTCACCCAATAATTTCAAATTTGGTTCACAGGACGCTGGAATATTGGGGTCTTCAAAATAGGTTTAAAATATATGGGGACTTGCCTTTTATAAAATGCCTACTGAGAGATAATCTGAAATGCATCAGTTTCAGAATGCTTTCTTAAATGCAATGTTTTCATTATTAAAAAGGAATGAGAAAGTTTATAACTTATCGGTAGTTTGTCGACATAACGGTTTTTTCTTTTAATACATATATAGAATAACGTGTCCTACATGGTACCTACTAATTTTACCCATTCCCAAACCAATATAATTGATATAAATGATAAATTCCCATGAATTGATCAAAATTTATTTCCCCAGAATGATTTTAAATTTCATTTTGTAATGCAAATGAAAGTTAACGATAGTATAGGCGGATGAGTACTATTTTAAAATCTAAGCACAATAACATGCAACTGAGTTAGATGGATCGATGTATGCTACTGTTTCAACAGTGGTACTTAATGTCCTCCTTGTAGGAAAAATTTACAATAAACTATATTGTTCCCTTCTCTTTAGCGAAAAACTTTACCTGTCTGGACAAATCCATCATGTTCTGAACGAGTCAACCAAAGAAGCTTACGATGCTCGTGTGTACCTGCTTATACCTAGTTATATTCAATACGCAAATGAATCCTCAGATCTTCCTTTGTTCGGTTCCACCACTGCCGACAGTCTTGAAATAAATATCCCGTCTGTCATAAGAAACAATGGAGCATTATCTCTGGATGTAAGTTCCCCTACTTTAGTTTCTTTAATTTTTCAAAAAAGGAACAACATTTTTTAAAATATAAAAAAGGTCAACGTTTAATTTCACTCCTGAGCCAAATAGATAAAATAAAACGTAAGGCAATGCATTTAAAATATTTAAGCAGTCTTTTATGTCTAATATATTTTATTGTAACAGGAATTGTTCTGGCTAATATGTAAAATGTAAAACTTTATGAGAGACGAAATATTTACCTCTAGATCTTAGGAAAAGCTTTCAATAAAAGAAACTTTAAACATGTAAAATCATAAATGTGCTTCTATTTTTTTCAAACGAAAGGTATTTTTATTTAACAGCATATGCTTTCTTTCTTTGCATCTGAACATTTCGAATACTTTTATTGATAGCGACAAAGCTAAGGATCTAGGTAAAATGTAGAACATATGAATTTCCTATTATGTATGTCCGAAAAAAGCAATTTTATTTGCAATCTTCTCCATCCACAGATTGATTACCTTTTCTTCACGGATAACCTCGAATTTAATATTTCCCTTTCTGTCGACCCGTACGGAACGATGCCAAAGGGATTGGGAGTTCTTGAATCAACTGCCATCATGCGTTTGGTTTGCCACCCAAGTGCCATGGCCAACCCAAGAAGTTTTTGCGGAAATACTGCCCATCTCAACTACCTAGTGCAGGGCAGTGGTAGGTCTATCAAATATATTTTCAATTGATATTTTTAAAATGATTTTTAGACTAAATAGTCTTTAATTTAAACCTAAATTGTTAGCGAATAGACGGAGGCTAAAATTTTTTCTTTTGCCGACCAATTGATTATTCTTTTCAACTTTAAAAAATTCACTTTTACATCCACTGTGCGATTTTCATGTTATAATTCTGTTCTCCTGCAATTAAGGTGAATAATTATGTTTCCTCTGCATATTCAGGACAATTTCCTCTATCATTGCTGTGGAAGATTTTTAGTAAAATCTTACTTTTATTTTATTTATATTCTATTAATAACCCAGTGAAGCCTAAAATCCTATGGATTAAACTAAGGATAAAAGAGTAAATTCCAACGTAAGTTTTGTTACTCCCTTGTTTCTGTATTGCTTTCTTCCTTCATAGCCTCGCAGCCAGTATACAACCTTTCATAAATAGGTGAGGCTCTAAGATTTTCAGAAGTTTATCTTTTTACCTGAAGAAAGTTATAATAGTTAAATTGTTCATGAGAACAAAATTTGAATTGCATAGACTATCATTATGTTAGTAGGGAATATAGGAGTTTAATACCTTTTTTGGGGGGTTAATCATGAAAATAATCGGTATTTTTAAGAAAACTACATTTTTCTTGATAAATTTCCAAATTTTACCTAAACCTAGTTACACAATTTATCTAAATGTCGTTTGTTGTTTATCAAGAAATTGGGAGCGTTAACATGATACATAATTCCTTCAAATAAGTGAGTTCTTCGTAAAACAAAGTTAGGTTAAATTTTAATATGTAACCTTGAAATCGTCTATATGTATTTGAAGAATAATTAATTTTTTTAAAAGAAAAACGGTAAAAAATAGTTCTAATTAAAAAGGCTGCGAGTTTGCACTATTTTAATTTAGATATATAGTTATTAGTATGATTTCTATATTCGTCTCAAAATATAATTATTTATTTGATTCGTAATCAAATGAAAACCAACGTGTTTAAAAAATTCTTGGAAATTTTCAATCTAACATTTTCAATGACAAAAAAAAACGCCATCTATTTCTTTATAAGAGGCATAATTTAATGGCTGATCATTCAACTAGTGCAAGTTCCATTTAATTAGTCAAGAATTTTTATTTACCTCAATATTATTTTTAGTTAAATTCAACATTTATCTTATGCTTTCTTTACCATGGAGAAAAAATTTAAGAATCTATGTAAACGAAAGTATCAGGAAATGGAAACTGCAGAGACAGAAGACTCCATAATATATCTAAATCAATAAATCAAGCAACCAAAGACCTTTCTCAAATCATTCAAATAAATGCCGCCCAATGCAATGTCATAACAATAGAAGAAAAATAATAAAGAGGTAAAAAGTTTATTTTAAAAATCTATTAAATGAAGATAATCCAAGAAAAGTAAGAGACGAGAAAATATACAATGAGTTCGAAACGCCAGAAAGTTGTACTGTATCATTGTTCTCCTTTAAGCCACATCAAGGGGCAGGTCCATGGAGTTTTGCTGATTAAAGTGTGGAGAAAAGGAGTGAGAAGGAATTTGTATCAGTTGAAAGAGGCACTAGATAAGATAAAAATTAGTAGAAAAACTTAATTTTTGTCGTTCATTAGAGAAGATCAGGCGCTTGAAATAAGCCTTGCACAGGATAGTTGAAGCGTGTTTAAAGCATTTTTAAACATAGGAGAGCTTGTGTTAGAAACCAGAGATTTTAAAGATGCAATAAAGGACGTGATTTAATCAGCATAAAATAATTGGAAGAAAATGTCAGGAGTTTTATGCGATAAGAATATCAGGGCAAGATTTAAAGATAAATTATATAAAACGATTGTTCCGGCAGAAATAACTTTTGAAGCAGAGCCCTATGAGGAACGCACATAAAGTGACTCTTATGGGGATGCTGCGATGAATCTGCGAAGTGGACAGGATTGATAAGTTTTGGGAACGACAGAATAAGAGCGACATTAAAAGGAAAAAGTTATCGAATCAATTGCATTGATATGGGTATAATATATGAAAAGATAAAAGGAAGGTAAGGTAAAATAATTTTGCGTGAGGTAGCATCAACGGAAGAGGTGGTGTTTGATCGGAGGGAGTGGAAGTAGCTAAAAAGAAAGTATAGCCCTAAATAAAGATGAAAACATCATGAAGTAAAATAAAATGAAGTAAAATATATCACTAAGAATTTGGTGTTCTCTTCCCATAGCCGGTAATCATTATACAACATTTTCCTACAAAACTGATCATGGTATACCGAGCTTTGTAGCAGGAGTTTTCTTCGATGAATTTGGCAAACACAAACGAATCGTGCAACGTATAATGAATGATTAACAATGAGATGCTAAAGAAAAAAGATCAGGGAATTTACATTAACTGTATGACTATGTGCGAACATCTAATAAGATTAGCCTTACTGTTAGTCCGAGTTTGTATGGATTAGAGAAACCAAACATGATAGCTGGGAGAGTGGGGCAAAACTTGCAAGGCCAAACTTGATCTAAGTTTCCTTCAAGTATTTTTTTCATAGAGGTATATTTTTATGTTCATTTGTTTCATACTATATTAAAATTAATTAATGTATATGTATGATATATGTATAGGTTTGGACTCTTAATTTACTAAAATATTTAATTTATTAAAATGGTCATTTAAGTTGCACCGTGGGAAAACTGCCAGACTTTTGACAGTTTACTTTTCAGCTTGATTTCTTATATTATCTCATTTCTTAAAACATAAAATACAGTAGATAGATGCCTATTGTTTCCAATAAAGTATGTCGGGCAAAAGTATGTCAAACTTGCTATTTTATGTAGACTGCAACCTAACTTAACTGCCAATGGAGATAATGTAGTATTTAATTTTAGCAGCTTTTCTATTTAGTTAGACAAAAGCAAATCTTAGATGTTGACTGGATTTCGATCCTCTCGTCTCACCATTGACTTTTATTAAAAATCATCTTCACTTTGAACCAATACCAAAATATACATGAATGAAGTTAAGTTCAAGTTGGAGATTACAAATTGGGCTCTGCCCAATTCGTAATGGCCCTAGTATACACAAACCTGCATCAATAAGCCAAACCTATCAGCTATTTGTTCACTTACATAAAACAGATTCAAGTTCCTTATACCTCTTGCACGGTAAAGAATTATACATTTTTCGATTCTTTTGAGTTCTCCTAATTCAGTAATGAAAACTCTTCACAGTTCGCTCACAAATACATGTTGAAAAATGATGTGGCTCCTTGTTCCCTAATAATCAAGTTATGAACACCTGCCACTTTAATTTGAACGAACTTTTAAAGAACAGGATTGAGTGAAACTTGCAGATGGCTACTCAATCTTCTTGTTCTAAATGACCGATTGGGATAGAGGGAGCAGAAATATGAGATCTGATGAGATCTGATTTAGATCTTACAGGGTGTGGACGGCATTCGTTCGCATCTGATTGCTCGCATATAGTAGTATTTTTAGATATATCCGTTGAATTAGTGTTTGTTTGTCTTTTTGACATGTTCTCTTGTTCTTACTCGATGAATCCGACTGTGGCTTCGAAGTCAACCATCCAGGCTATCTTAGATCGGTAACAGGTTTTTCCTTCATCTCTTGTATTAGGCCACTGAAAACAGATACTACTAGATCTAGATCGTCCTTCGTGTTGCAGCTAGAATTTTTATGCTGGTTCCACAGCGCCTCATCCAAAGATTTGAGGGGTCTGCAGTCAGACGAATTTGGAGCTCAAATGTCAGGTGCTGTGTGATCGATGAAGTTCTCCCGACAACCCTGCATGCCTCTACGGCGATTGGAGAAGGGCACATAAGACTTTTTGCCACACCTAAGGGGCATCGTTTAGTGACCGATTCGATTCAAGGATTTACAACTTTACTCAAGACACGGATATAGCTCTCTGTGTTCGGCATGCGGCCCTGAGGGAAGAAATGGATTGGCACAATATCACCTTCACTTCCAATGACACTGGTTTCCATGCTTCTCGCTGGAAAATTCAGCTGCTTAGAATTGGACACGTCCTGAGGGGCGACAGACAGCCACCTCTTGTTCTGGGAGTTGATATTCTGCTCTTGGCAGAAATTATTCTCGTTGAGAGAAGAACCACAACATCTCTGGCTCCAACGCGTGCTTCAACTTGTTGATCAGGTTCTTGGTGTGCTTGAATTACTTTTTCTGCATCGCCTTAGCCAGAAATTGTCTCCTATTGTCTCATCTCTTATTTAAATTAGCGAATGTCCTTATGCACCATAAGCCTGATGAATTTTTCATCTACAGTTGTATCTTTTGCAATCTCTGGCATCGGATTCTGGCATCAATGTTGATGAACATCTTGACTTCATTGATGAATTTCGGTGATTTGATGGCATCAAATCATCCACCGTGAATTTTCCACTAAGATGCTTAGAACCTCAATGTTTTATCAATTATTGCATGCTCTTTGTGTTAGGCAAAGAACGCAGGAAAACTACGCTTCAAATCCAATTAAGAATTTGCAATAATTGCGGTTTCTATCTATAGAAGAGTAAACCTGTGACATTCCAGAATATAAGGCGAATATATATATATATATATATATTTATATAATATATATATATATATATATATATATATATATACATTTATATATATCCAAAGAAGTACAGTAACATACATGTAAATGCAGGAAATAAATCACAAGATATTTAACCGATATATTGCGAAACCAGGTGTTTCGATGGAGACATCCGTCATCTTCAATCGCTGGAAAACTAATAAGTACAGAAAGATCCATAGACTAAGGACATACAAATTTACAAGTCAGAATTTACAATAGGGGCCGGTATGGAACGGCTTCTTTGATCAATGGCCTGATGAGATCCAAGGGATTAGTGTTGAATTGCCTAGCGAAAGTATTAAAGTTTGGAATTTCCTTCATGAGCTGATTCTCCTAGACACCTATGTATATAGATTCTCTTGGAGAATCTGCTGCTTTAGCCAGATTTTTCATGGCAGATTTTGCATGAGATATAATAAACGCCGTGTTTTTTATCGTTGGATCTAGTTTTAGACAGACTATTTCATATTGGTTTTTCCTATTGAAAGGCAACATTAATATTTTTGGCCCTTGCCAGCTTTTTAAAATTAAATAATGCCAAAATAATTTAGAATTCCCACAACTACAAGTATATACATAGGCATCTATGCATGGGAATCAGCTCTCATAAAAGAAATTCCATTCCGAGACGCATTCTAAATTCTCCCTTAGATTGGTATCTACTTAGGCTAAGCATCTTTCTGTCTGTACTCATTCGTTTGGCAGCGATTGAAGAGTATTCATCTCTAGGCCATTCCAATTTCATATTTCCTTAAACATCTCGCAAACATGTAATATTTTAACAAAGGCATATTCAATTAATTTTGATACATCCAAATAGTTCTCATAATATTTATTCATTCTACATACATTAATTCATTTTAAAAATGCTTAAACTATTATAAATTCTTACCATTGCTTTTAAGTAGTATCGAAGGAATTAATACCACATTTTCTTTAATATTTCTACGAGAGAGTGTGATTATTCAGGGAACTCAATTAATAAACTGAGTTCATAATAAACCACTTAATACATATAATATGAATTCAAAATAATATAATACATTTCCATACTTTACTTAATTTAATTCATTTACAATTTTCGAAAGTAAATTGTCTTTTAGGGGCCAGGAGTGCTCTTTTTAGAGCACTTATCCTTAGGATTCCCTAGAATTGAATGTTAGTTTGGAATCAATGTTAACCCTTTGTTAGATTTTTGTAAAACAACAACCTCTGAGCCCCCACCCTCAAATTATGGGAGACCACGTGCTATGGTATTACGCCATGGACGACGTTATTTCCTGTTCGAACATTTGAAAATTTTCGACCCCTGAGCAAGTTGGTAAAATATTTCATAATCCTACGAACTCATCCCAAGCCTCCACCTCACCACCCCAGGACGAGGTATGGAAGAGCCGTTCTGTCTCGTCCCTCGCTGCTAAATGATGAATCAACTCCACTTCCAGATTAAAATGTCTGGAGCTTGTGACTCCTTTCTCCAAACTCCCTCTTCCCCTTCAGATTTGGGCGTAAAAATACTCGGGTTATTCTGTAGTTCGACGAGTCACCTCAAGGCTGTCCTTATCGTCTCGTCCCGTGAGCGTTCGTCAGAGAGCAGCCTTCTTCAGCCCTGATTCTACCTAAGTCAATTGGTCGCTTATGTGGACAGCAAGCCTTTGAATTTGTGTAGCAGTCTCCCTTCCTTTAATTGAACCGAAGAAAATCTCCATCGATTACTTTTGATGAAAAGAAGTTTCCTCTTCCAGTGGAATTTTCGAGTAATCCTACATTTTCCTTCGAATGTCATCTTTAAATTTTGGTTATCTTCATCGGAAGGTAGTTTCGGATCGTGGACCGCGTGCCTTATTAGGATCGTCCCCCACCTGCCTCATTCGGATCGTGCCCCACTTGCCTCATGGGATCGTTTCCCAATCGCCTCATCGCAAGAAGGACTTTCCTCGAAGTCATCGATCCGTAAGACTGAAACCCTCTCCATTTCTAGTATTGTCAAGTTCCCCCATTTTTATCTGATCCTAGTAACGCTAATCAATTAATTCCATTTGAGAATCCCTCCTCATAATAATTATCAAGAGACTTTTTCAATTTAAATAATTCCCCTCTGCCTATAATTATCCTTATTTTGATATGTGTAAATAAAATTATATTTTTGTTGTTTCATCTTTAACTAACCTTGAAAGATACTCTCGACGTATTCAAGTAAATGTCGCCAACTATTTATTCACTCTGTTTGATTATTAAGGATTTGAATCCCAACGCCTCAAGTTTGACCTCCTATCGGTCGTTAATCCCTGCGAACAGCCCTTCAACCGTTCGCGTTGCAATCGGTGATTACGTCATCCCACACCTAATCTAGGAGTAGTGTATGGTATAGAGTGGTTGTACCACGACAATTTGATAAAACTCCAAAGTGCTTCTTTTTTAGATTTCTTTTGGTGACAATTCAATCTTGAAATTTGAGCACTACATGAACACTTTCCTTCGAGAAACGTTCTTTAAAACAAGATTATATCTGTATTTTTAAATAATTCTTTCATAGACATATTTTATATTTATATCTCTCTATACGCACATATATGTTTCACGGTAGTCACAGATTCTTTGGAACACTCGGACACAGCAGCATCAACAACTCTTTAATGCAAACAAAATTAGTTTGGGTGTCTGTGCGCACCACAAATCTATTATTTTTACTTTCTTTCTACCTTCATATTGCATTCTTTTTTATTAGCCCCACCTTATTTTAAAAAGGGTTTTGTATTATTTTATTGATATTTATATATATGTATATATCTTTTCTTTTCATTTTATTTATTCTTGACTGCAAAATATAAATTTCAGGGGGTTAAACAATCCTGAGATTTTTTGTTTAACCTATTTTATTTATGCCAAGCGTTTAACATTTAAGCTTCTGCACGTAGAAACTGCTGTTCTTCATCGCCCACAAAACCACTTCTTTGTGATTACTTTGTGTATATGTAACACAACACTTTGTTAAAACAAAACAGTGCTTAGGAATACTGAATTAACTTTGAATTAATGATTACTATACGGATTTTACGGGCTAAATTTTCTTCAACAAAATTAATATCATTATTATTACCGGACATTTGATTTTTTACTATCTGCGCTTCTAAAACTACATAAACAATGAATTTACACTGGAATTATTTTTAAACCCTTTTATTAGTATTTGCAACAGTATTATTGTTATTATAAATTTATAAAGACTGTTTTTGGTTCTTAGATGTATCTCTGCAATGAAGCGATAGTTGGTGGCATTTAATCCATCGTTTCGGGCAGTAAGAGGGCAAAAATCCATGATGTTTTTACCATCACGTAACGGCTGCTTAGTCGATGGTGGTGGAATTGACAACCACCTTCTCATGCGGCAAAACAGCAAAAAAATCCACACTCTTCGATTATCCTGTAACGGAGGCTTCGTTGAGATTGGCGGCTTGATAATGATGTAATTCGCCAGGTTTTCTCGGTTAGTAAAGCAGGTTGCTATTTGCTCTCCTGGCGAATCCATCTTCTTCTTCACCATCCTTCGGAGGGGTGAACGGTTATGGATGTGTCTACCTCTTTGGGAGAGAGGCAGGCTATAACCGCTGACAGGTCACCATGTTCTATAGGTTCGCATTACTCGATGGCAAGAACTGGGACATTCTTCTTATTGTGGTAAACTCTCCATACAATGGAAATTCTCCGGTTCAGGTTCTTTCTCTTGTGATGTACGTCTTTGTAAAATTGGGTATTCATCTCACGGCCATTCCATTTGCCTGTTTACATAAACTGCTCGCACACATGCTGGATTTTAACAATGACGTATTGATTAATTTTTATACATTCAATTAGTTACCATAATATTAAATTTATTCACTCTATTTACATTAATTTATTTTATGAATTCTTACACTGTTATAAAGTTTTACAATTGCTATTCTCTAGTATATAAAGAATTAATAAAACATTTTTCTATTAACATTTCTACGAAAGAGTGAGGCGATTCAAGGACCTCAATGAATAAACTTACCTCTTCCCGTCTTACCTCTCTTCTGCCCTCTCGCCACGCCATGTCCCTCGATCCCTTCGGTCATCACATGCACCTCTTTTGAATATTCCTCGTTTATCCCTCTGCTCAATGGGGGACTGCTCCTTGTCAATCTGCGCCCCTAAGTTGTGGAATGCTCTTCCTGCTGAAATCAGGTCTTCTCCCTCTCTTACCACATTTACGCATCTCCTGAAAACGCATTTTTTCAGAATTGCCTTCTCCCGTTCTTGAATTTTCATTGAATTCCCATTCTCATCTTAGCACAACGTGCGCTCTGGGAAGGCCTCAGGCCTTGTAGAGCACATTACAAAAGACTTATTATTATTATTTGATTCTCAGTTAACTTAATTTTACCCAATCAGTAAATAATTCATTATATTAATTGCTTTCATATAAAACTAAAGTTATACTTTGCATGGTTGCTAAATATAACTATTCATCTTTTTGTATCTCTCTAAAATAAATACCCTTTTTATTATCGTCTATTAAACACGATTTTTATTATATATGAAGAAGGATGAAAATCGTTTTTAATCAACGATGGTATAAAGAGTATATGTTTTTGACCGCTGAAAAAGACAAGTAGTGCCATTAGGCAACCGAGCAAGATATTAAACTTATATTAAAACGATTTTTATTAAATATGAAGAAGAAATGAGATTGTAATTTTTTGTCAATAGACCTTGGCCTAAATTCTATATTTACTAAATTCCACTTATTATATGTATTCTTATTTTTCGTTGCCTCTTAAGATTGTTTAGAGATTTTTCTCAAATAACGGAGAGAAAAATTATATAGTTACTCGTAAAAATAGGAAGTGATTGGGAAAATTGTAATAGGTTATAGATATATGACTAAGCTGTCTATTCTTTTACGTTAAGAGATATCTATATTATAATGCAAAGAGATATATTTTCGACAGGGTACCAGTGCTTTCTTTGGAACACTTATCATTCGGATTCTCTTAAATTGAATGTTATTATTTGCTTCAATGTGAAACCATTATAAGATTTCATAAAATCCCCAAAGTGTTTATTTTTGAGGTTTCTTTGGGTGTCTCAATCAAACTTTTAATGTGAGCACAACCAGTTATCCTTAATCAGTGGTCGATTCTTACATTTTATACACCTTTAAGAATTATATTGACAATTTCATAGTAAATAAATAGGATTATTTAGCTCAAGTTAACATATTCCTAATATTGATAAAATTACATTAGGCAGCCTTATAATATTGATTTCTAACAGATTTCTATTAATTTATATTATGTAAATAAGTAAAATTCTACCAATTGTATTATATTTTTCCTGATCGCTTCCTTGGTTCTGGTCATCGATCAAGGTCAGCAGCTGCTTCGTGTCATTAGTTCTTACGCCTTTTTGTCTATTTCTCGCCTGCGTAAGGTTGAAGAGGTGTGCGCCGACGCTGGCATCTCGATCATTGGGCTGCGTGTGGTTCTCTCGTTTTTTTTTGTTCAAGGTACACACAGTCTTTATGTGTCGCCGTTGTTGGGAATTCGTCTTCTCTTAGCCATCGTGCATCTTCGTCGTTATCATCTCTTCATTGTTGTCACATATCTTTCATTGTCCATACAAAATTAGAGAGGTCTCATTGCCGCAAGACGATCTGAATCAAGCTATCGCTCTCATCACGCCTTCGTTATTTTTATGATTTCTCGATTAAAACGTCTTCGCCATTGATACGTCACCAACCTCTTCATTTTGAAATCATTGCTGTTTTGACTATGTTGATTGAATTTAAATTTTTTATTTATATATATATATATATATATATATATATATATATATATATATATATATATATATATTTAAAACTATGATAGCCCTGTTAATTATGTGTGCATTGTTATGTTATGTATTATTAAAAATAACAAAAACATGTATTACACACAAATGTGCCGGAATGCCATGCAAGTATTTCAAAAACGATATCAAAAACTTAAAAAAGACCCAAAGAAGCAGGGGTGGCAAAAGAACAATGTGTAGATGGCCAAGGAATATCTAGCTCCTCGTCCCCTTTTCGTCATCGCCATTTATTCACAATGGTTATGTCTTCACCATCATCACTTTATGCAAAGCACTCTTAATCAAGTTTTAGACATCGTCAAGCCTCCGCCTTCATCAGTGTTGAGCTAATGCTATGTCTTCTCCATTGTCACGTTTCGCCATCCACACATTCCTCGCATTATGGTTTTTGCACCTTATTTTTCGATTTTTTAATGTTTTTTTAAATTATTTTTTATATCTTCCATTTTCATATCATTTTGGATCCATAAACGATATCAATGAATATTCAGCATATATAAGTAAAATTTAAAAATTAATTCCATTGGGGCAGAGTAATTTCCATGGTGTTATACATATTAAAGATCTTCTTTATTGTAGGATGCCTAACTGAGGAGTCAGGAGCAGGGAATGAGCCGTTCTTAATTTTTAGGAAATGGTCTTGAGGTGATGAGTCTAAGTTCCACGAACTTTTAACATTGCTGTCAGAATTACAGTTTTTCACAACCAATGGCCGTTTCTCTTTTACTTGAGACTTGATTATTTAAAATCGTCGAAGTTAGACCTTTAGAACATAATATGCTTCTAAATTTGAAATACGGATGAGATACTGAGGTTAAAGTGGAATCAGTTACCTCAGGGCTCAACGCCACCAAATAATCAAATTTGGAATTAAAGCCATACAGGACTGCTGCCAGGTGTGTCAGGCTGTGTCTTAAGCGCAGGTCGTTTGGTTCGATTTGCTCCAATCCTGCGAACAGTATCTTGGGTCCCTAGGATAGTTGGACGAAGACAACTGTAGTATTATTCTTTCCCTATCTGTAATTTTATGAAGACTGCTTGAATTGGTTTGTAAAAAACAAACAAATATTCTGAAAAAAATTCCAATATATAATCTTTGAGGATGGGTAGACTTATTTCTTCAAGAGCTACATTCCTGTTGTTATTGTTTGAAATATTCGGCTTAATTAAAAGGTTTACACATTGAGTTCCATCGGGTGAAGCATGTGTATCTAAAATGGACACCAGTAATTTTCTGATTTTTTCTGGTAACTTGGGTTTACCAGCAAAATTCTACAGCACCGAACTTTCACTAATTACAGAAGGCCTTATTTTCTTGACTTGAAGTGAACTCAGTCCTTTATCTACATCAGGTAATGCTACTAATTTCAATCTGTAAAAGACCCATTGAATAAGGGATGATAGTTCCACTGACTCTATTTTATTCTATTAGAAATGTTCATTGAAGTTGCTGAGGATATCCTCTTCTTTTTAATACTTTTCACTATCATCTTCATCTGCATCATCTTCTTTACTGTCGTCAGTAAGATTCTGAACACAAAGAACGAAATCTTGATATCATTTATACATGCTCGATGGATTGTTGGTGACTGTAGATTCAATTTTTCCATAAGATGAACAACAATAATCCGAGTTAGTCTTGCCCAATATTCCATCAATTTGATCAAAGCTGATGTATTGCACGAAATTTTCGACATGCCAGTGCTGCTGATCCTCGCGACAATTATCATTGATTTGTATGTTCGAATATAAAATCAATGTTTGCCTGAAAGATTTGTGAGCATAATTTAATAATAATGAAGGGAAAAACTATGTGATATAAATGAGTCAATTGAGCGATTAGTCACTTACCATATCTCCACATTAGTAACCCATCCCCTAAGAGCAAAATCTGTAAGAGTCGATATTAAAAGTAAATGAAGACTGACCACAGTAATAAATGAGCAACATATGTTAATTAATTGAAAATATTATACTATAAGTCTATCAGACTATCGCCAGTGTTTAATTTATCAATTATATAAAAATAATGCACTAAATCAAAAACATATCCAATGTGGAGTGACTCCAATAAAACTGCGGTGATTAGTTTACCATATGGCGCATGTAGCACACACATGGTCAACTGCTGCCAGTTTGCTTGTGGCAATCTTTGCCTATTCTCTAGTGTTGAGGGGTTATTAGGGAAGACCACTCGATGGCATAAGTTTGAGCCGCCCCTATTATTTCACTTTCTTTATATGTAAATGACAATATTATTTACCTTCGTTTCTCATATTTCTCTTCATTCTTTCATAATATACACTATCGACCAAATTAAGAAAAGGAATTTCTTTCTTAAAATAATTAAAAAATTATGATGAGTAGGTAATTGAGATTTTTTTGGTACATAAAGGATGAATCTAATAAATTTGAGGAAGATTTCATATAAAATAACTGTATATTCAAGAAATTATACTAGATAAACTAACAAAATTATATATTCACACGTGCAAATTCGGAGAAGGATTTTCAGGGACATTCTACAAGTTTCCTAAAATAATCTGGCAAAATGATGCTCAGTAGGTAAGAACTGTATAACCGCCATTGTTTTCGTACTCATTCTATTAGAGACGCAACCATACATGAAAGCCGCCTCTTAGATCCATCAGAGGCTTACATGGAGACTTCTGGAAGGGCTATTTCTGCGATTTCAAGAGTTAAAAATGTCCAAAAGTGTGATTCCGCGCGTTCTGAAGTTATAAATGAAAAAGAAACCTATAAATCTCCTGCAAAATTCGGTTGACCCTACATAACCACCGTATGAGAAGACTGAGCTATAAGGCGCTTCACTATGAAGACTCACATTGAGATTGCAACAGGAATTTCTCGTAAAATTAAGAACAATAGTAGGAGAGAAGTGAGTCGTTTCACACTTTACCGTCACCTCGATGTAGATGGTATATAGACTTGTTCCTCAAGAACCAAACAATCATCAGTAAGAAGAACTAGAATGAAAGACTCGAATATGTGGAAGCTCATGTTGTTTGTAGGTATGATGATTGGGAAGTAATTCAGTTCATCAACAAGAGTATAAATTTAATTTAATTGGTTCTGATGGAAGACGCTTTGTTAAACGCAATGCATGTGATAATCTTAACCCTAAATGTGTTAAAAAGCCTACCAAGTATGGAAGAGAAAGCATCAAGGTATAACATATGTTTTCTTCTGAAGGAGTTTGTCCATTAGTGCAAATAATTCGAACGGTAAATACGAGACCGTACCTAAACCTCGTACAACATGTTATATATTCACTCCAACCATCATTGAGCCAACCAGCAGTATTTAGAAAGGAAAATGAGCCATGCCATAAAGCAAAGCGACTAAAATGCTATTTCTAACAAGAAGATATTGAAGTAATGAAATGGCCTGCTCCGATCCCTGACCTGAACCCAATTGAGGATGTCTGGAAGATCATTGGTTATAACGGTCCAGAGCAGCACCCTTCAACTATGATGGATTTATGGAAAAAAATAACACGAGAACTTTCGAAGAAAATAATTAGTTCCTGCTCTCGCTGTTGACCCAATGTAATAGAAGGCAGTATTCAACACCTCATATTACGTGTTTTAACTTTCATTATTGTGAAATCATATTATGTTTCTAGTATATGTATTTGCTTGGTAAACATATAAATGCAATTTTTAAGACATGGTGTCGAACCTAAAATATGAATATATAAAGCCTATTTTTTCAATATTTCCTGTCGTAAACGTGGACAAATATACTGTCATAGATCATATTATTTTTTGTATTAAATTTCTAGTTATTACAAATGATATTTATATATATTGAATTTTTTTGTAAATTCTAAAAAAAAAATTGTGATAAATAAAACATGATTTTCATTGTCCTGCGGGCCGAATATTATTGCCTATAACGCTAAGATTTTGTATAGGCTATTAACTCATGCATGCGCAAATTTCTGTCTCTTTCCAATAAAATATGAAAATCGCTAAAAAATAAATTTCGATCCACCCTATTCTGCATTCATGCAAGAACCGGGATATCTAGCTTTGACATATAATTTGGTGGTTATCGTGACAATAAAATTCTTGTTCTGAAAACAGACGTTACAGAGCTTATCTGGTTTTGTTAGCAAAGAGAAACTCCCAAGCAGAACACGCCCACCGGAATTTCCCCACCTAGGCCTATATGGGCGTTAGTTTGCTTACACGGTTCCATATATTTGTTTGTTAGTAAGGTTGTAACATCATATTCTATTATATAAACCCATTTTATGTAATATTTGTCAAATTTATCTCTGAAAATGATACG
This sequence comes from Ceratothoa steindachneri, assembly GCA_963969495.1. Lineage (NCBI taxonomy): Eukaryota > Metazoa > Arthropoda > Malacostraca > Isopoda > Cymothoidae > Ceratothoa > Ceratothoa steindachneri. Next base: position 21,254,055 of record OZ018321.1, on the reverse strand, counting down.
TGTGGTATCAAAACGCGCCAGTGTAATCAAATATTGACGAAATTATATTGCTACTTTCCTTATGATACAAACGTTTAGTTTTCAATGGATTAAGAGAAGGCGAGTATACAATAAATGAATAAAATGAAAAGAAAATTATTAATACAAACATAGTTTGCCGTCACTTTCATAAAACCTGCCATGATGAATATATATATATATATATATATATATATATATATATATATATATATATATATATATATATATATATATATATATATAAATAAATATATGTATATATATATATGATTAATTTCTTATTGTTTCAGAATGCTACGATGACCTAAATTTATTATCATTCTCCCCCTGTCAATTTTTGGCATCGACTGCGATTGATGAGAACTATGGCCCGATGAAATCTGCGACTCCTTCTGGTGAGTTTTTTCATTAGCTGTCTAATAATGAAAAAAAAATGTATTATCATTTCCCAAATACAGAAAAATGGCTATTTGTCATGAATGAATGAAAGTAAGAAAACATGAGGGTGAAAAGGGTATGTAATATAAAATAAGCAATAAGAAAATGAGTGAAAGTAAGAATATCAGTAAAAATAGTCTTGGAAGCTTATTTTAATTTTCGTAAATTATTTTGCAATTAAAACTTTCTAAAATTACCGGACCTTCATAAGTTTGATCAAAGTGTCTGATTGGAGAAATAGTTTAAGAACTTCTCCAGGATTGTTTCAAAGTCCATAGCCATAATAGGTTGAGGAGAATATAGGTGGTAAAACCTGAGCAAACATATTGTAACGAAATTACCTCGGGATAGGCCTGATTTAATTAAAAATTTATATTATCTGATTTGTACTGACTATCGTTTGATGAAATTTAATTAATCATTGGTATCAAAAGAATAATATTAGCCATTTAATGTAACTATTTTTCTAATAGAATCCAAATTGATCACACAAATGAATAATAATTATAGGTATCCTAAGTATGACAAGGGTCGTTAGTACGATAATAATAATAAAGACAATATGGCGATAATAATGCTACTTATAATGAAAATGGTAGTTTATTAAAGAATTATCCATTTCTTAAAGACCAGTGTAAAATTGCAGTCGGAGACCAGACTTGATGTAGTAGAAACACAAAGGTCGAATGTGATTGCACCACTGAAACTGGTGATTTTTTCCTGACTCATTTTAATTTTCTCCTGACTCGTGCATGGGTAAGGTATAACTTAGGTCTGAACCCACAGTCGTAGAGAGAAAATTCCATGTGTTCCTCCCTCTACATCCCCAAAATATTATTAAATGGCTTAGTTCCATGAACAAGAAGACTAGTCGCTAGCTAATAAACTTCAGATCCTAGACTTAGGCAGACTACATTCTGATAGCTTTTGCATTACACAAGACATATTTATATTTGTTCATTCATATTAAACTCCAGAATGATCAGTTCTCTGTTGTATTACCGTTCAAGACAAACGGAGAGTGCAGAGCTATAGGAAGGCTCTCAGTGTCCATCAATCCTCAAACCAAGGTCTCAGAGTACCAATATATTTGAATGATTATTTTTCTTCGTCCCCTTAAATAGATTCGCCCAGGAAACTTTCCTTAACCAATTACCCCTAAGAGTGTTAAGATGATTAACAATATTCCAAGTCGCAAACCAAATTGCGATTAAGGCTAAAATCGTAAGTTATTTGTTATATTTTAGACTGGTGCGAAACTACCTTGCTGGATGAAAGCAAAACTAACCCAGGTTGATCCAAGGCGCATAATCCCCAAACATTGCAAGAGGATGTCGTTTAACATAGGATTACCTACATAAAATCTCATTAAGGTTTAGTCATACAGTTAAGTACACGCAAGCATATAGCTCTATGGACTCTCAATTAACCAAAACATTGATGAGTGTCTGTGGCAAAGGAGAGCTACAAGGAGGTACAAGGAAAATAAGTATCCTAGGAGACCTTACGGTCCATTCAAAGAGGGTAACTTTGGGCTAATAGTTGAGCAGGCACAGCTCTACACAACGACTTAAGTGCCTAAACAGCCACTTTTCAAGACTTTGTTCAGTCTTGACTTGAACTGATCAACAGAATTGCTGTTGACAACTTCCACTGGAAGTGCGTTCCAGATACCTCAGATACTGTATGTGAAAATTTACCACAGAGATCACGGTTATAACGCTTTAGTTCAAGTTTGTAGCCATGATTTCTCGTTCGGCCCCCACTAAGTTGGAAAATATCCGTGTAGTCTACATTATCGAAGCCTCGAAGTATTTTAAACACTTCGATAAGCTGACCACGCAGTCTCCGGGTTTCCAATGAGAACAGATCTGATTCGCTTAATCTATCTTCGTAACTTTTGTGTCTGATAGAGGAAATCAGTTTGGTTGCTCTGGCTTGCACACGTTCCAATCTCTCAATATCCTTTTGAAACGAAGGACTCCAAAATTGTACGGCGTACTCCAGGTGCGGTCGGACAAGTGAATTGTACAAACACAGTTCAATCTCCTTGTTGCGATAGTAAGCAGTGTCCTTTTACTGATGTTTCTCTCGTCTCGAGACTTTTGTAACTCTGACGAAAATAGAGAAGAGAGAAACGTAATTAAAAAAGAATCGTGCCCAAATCTGATTTTTTTAAATGATATCGCTTTTAAATATATGATAATAATTTGCCAAATGTTTTGGAATTAAAGCCAACAAAAAACCTAAAGATATATCTAGCGCCATTTTAGCGGTTACCGACTTGGGACCCTGAGAGAGAAATATTATGCAAATCTCCTGAAATCTCGGATGGTCACGCCTCAGCTAGTGACCTAATCCTGTTCCTCGAAATTCACCTCACATAAACTAAAGTAAAAAATTAATAAGTTTAGCTATATAATTGCGTACGAAAGTAAATATTTGGAAATAAAGCGAAGGTGTAAATGAAAGAAATACAGGTTGATTGATAAAAACCTCGTACACAGTTCAAATAAGAAAATGATAGTCTCCTTCGGTTTTACACTGGATATCGAAAAACCTAAGATGAAACGTGTACTTTTAAAAAAGAATTAAAGAACTCTTCATGAAAGCAGCTAACAAGAACATATTCACCACAATACCTAAAAATTAATCATTTATTCTTTATCTAAGAAAGTACGCAAACATTTAAACATGATATAAATTAAATGTCAACCAAAGTGTAGAGATGAGAAGCAGTATTAGGCAAAAAACTAACAAACAGTAGAAAAATAAATAAATAAAAAAAAATCATCGATCCATGAAATTTTTACCTGGTGGAGCAGTGGGATCTCTATTGACTCGAGAATGCGGTTAACTTGAAATTATCTGTGCTCCAATTAAAGCTCAAATATATTGCAGAAGGGCCGCTCCAACTATACGTAGGCCATAGAATACCACGTTAGTGACTCCTGTTTTTCAAATTTCGCAAATAATACCTCCGCTGGTCAAAGACATGCAACCGAATTGTGTGGGCTGCCCGGTGTACCAAACTGTCCTCGATAATTGCTTCAATACAGTGCATCTGGGTTTTCATCTACGTGTGTGTCCGATTTGGAGACCAGATAAATTATTGGATAAAATTGCGGGTATAATAGGGTGCAATGACATTCAAATTAAAATTCTAAGGGGCTATCTTCAATATTTTTTGTTGTGCATGTGGAATAGCTGTTGTAATGCTTGCCGAATATTCAGTATATGGAAGAGGGAAAAGACACTCCGGACCTCAGGCGATGAAGAGATCCTTGTCATTCGTAAACATAGCATATACAGCAAAGGCATTTGTGACCTGTATATCTATGTAACTGTGTTACTCTAACTCTTATTTTATTCTACTATCATTTTCGGTTCTGTAATACCCAAGTCCATATTCATTTGCAGGTTACCTTCAGCAAAAGATGTTCTCTATTTAAACTGATCTATACCGCCTATAACCGCGCATTATCTAATTTCCTTGATGTCTTGAAAGGTATATTGAAAAAAAATTGTTGTCTTAGGTATTAAGATAATTTTATTTATTTTTGGATGAAAAAATAGCTTTGTTTTCAATAGGATGGAGGCCAGCAGTTAGGGATTCAAGAAGCTGGAAGCATCATATTTCAATTGACTTTCTGCGCAGGGTTAGAATAACCAAAATTCAGCTGGATCCTGTCACAGATACAAGAGAAGTGGAGTCATTTAAATTACAAATCTCGAGTAACGGAGTTATCTTCCTGGATGCATGCCAGGTAGGCTCATCATAATATTTATAATGATCTCCTCTGGTAAAATAATTGCTAAGAAATAAAAGGTGGATGGAATAAGTATACAAGGATAAATTTGGGCAGTAGAGAATGAAGGATACCGCAAAGGAAAATCTAAGAAAAATAAGGATTCCTAAGAGTTGTCTGATTATTTTACAGTAAAAATAGGTTGCAATAGTTTAATAAAACTCCACAAGTAAATTATAGTTGCTAATTTTTGAGAGCATGTCCTGCTAGACTAAGATAAAGAGATATATAAACCTTAAACTAAATATTGATGCTGCAGTGTAGTATGTCTGTCTTGTTCTTTCATCTTTTACCACCTTTACTCATTCATTAATCCTAAGCAAACTTCTGGCTTAGCCCAGACTAGTTTTGTTTCAATTATAAAGATTATTAAGAAGAGTGCTAATTGTGACTTTGCTATAAGTAATCTATGTAGGGATCTGTATCTAAAAAGGAAGAGAAATGAAAACTGAAAAGAAACAGAAAAATATCTGAGGTAAGAACAATTCTTTAAAAGATAATTATTCACGAAATAAAAATAAGGTATATAGTTGTTTTTTACAGCATCAGAGTAATTTCAAAAGAATCTATCACTACGAACTTCTATTGTAGCTGGGTAGTTTACAAGGTGGAAGATTAAATTTAAATCAATATTTTGCTATCTTTTCGTTTTCTATATTTTAGATCAATTTGAGCAGTGGCTTTCTTCCAACGGAATGTAGAGTTGAAACACGATATGCTCGGTTAGTGATATTAAGCCTAAAAGATGCTTCTGAAGAAACAGCAATAGGAATAAGGTAAGGCCCTGCAATGAATTAATCAGATACTATTATTAGATTTCATGTTTCGGGGAGGGAAATACCTCGCAACTTTGGTTACATTTTTGGAAACAATAAATGTAAATAAAGGTGTGCTTAATATGAAGCGAAGTTTTTATTTAATAATGTCTTTAATAAAAATGGTTTATGTAGAAATGTAAGAAACGCGAACTGAGTAACTGTACTAGAATTAATAAAGAGATCAACCTCAAAATTTCACTATCACAAAATACTCGTATGTTGGAAACTAGTTTAGGAGAATAAGGAATATATCTATGTATTGTTATTTATCTCAATAGAATTCATTGAAAGGCAATACTTAAAATCATAAAAATAAATGTGAAATGATAATAACTGACTACAAAGAAAACAAGAATCCAAAGATGCGTCCTTTTTCATTTCAAGCATAACGTCGTTTAAGCAAATAGGTTATATTTTTGCAATAAAATATTTTTTAAACACTGTCATATAATTATGCCTTTTAAAAATAGTAACCTTATATGTAGAACCTAGTTCAATATTTAAGTTCACTATACATACTTTAAGTAACTTCGCTTTATCCAATGAGATGGTTGATCGATAATTGCAAAAACTTCATTTCTGATTTGAGAGGATCATAAACAGAGATCGCGGGAAGTCGATGAGCTCGATTGCAAGGGAGAATATGTGCCCGATAGGGAAGATAGTGACCAAGGCCTGTGGCCGTTTTAGGATACTGTCATTGAGAATACAGGCCGATTCATTTAGTTAGACCAATATAACATGCCATGATGACAAACTGACCAAAATATGAGGAATATATTAAAAAATTAAAAAGTTTCATTATTTTTCCTGAGAGTCATCGTGCAAACGGATTCCCCCTCCCCCCCACCTAGTAACATTCTTCTGAAACTACTTTCATTTAGCAAGATGGTAGTATATTTATTGGCATATTGCAGATTCAAAAATTCAAACAGCCTAATTAAACATATACTATGCATTTTGGACGGAGTTAATCATTTGCTTTCTCTTGCTAAATTCCCTCAGTCACACGCAATATTAACCTATAATTTATTCATATGTACTTATTTGAAGCCTCATTTTATATTCACTTATATATTACAGTTTTCGTTGGTTTGGATGTCCACTTGAGACTAAAACTGGAACGTGCACATTCTCCGAAAACGGAACTCCACTGACAACGAATGCCACTGGTTGGCGTCATGCAGCTTTTGACTCAGACCACTCCATTCTTTACTTCTGTGATTACAATCCAATCAAGCAGAAAATGGTGTGTTATTCTACTTCAGATGGTTCGTCATGGAATGGTAACTATACCAGATATTTTCTTATTAATTTCTTGACGAAAATTCTGGGGAAATTCTTTTCTGTTTTTGCATTTAAGACTGTCCCATTTACGCAAAATTGAATACCAGAAAAAACTTTTATATTAAAGTACAATAACTGCAAGCCTATTTGAAAATTATAATAAAAATAACAACAAATTTTAGGCCTGAAGATATAAGAACAACGAATATTAGCAAATAGTCGAGTGATGGGTAAACTAATTATAAATATACCATTCTGGAGATATTTCTCATAACTTGAACATGCTTTATAAACTTGATCTCGTCTGGCCTTTATTATAAAGCGGAATCCTCCAGAGTGGTTCCCTTGAAATTAAGCCCAGGTATTATCGGATGTATTTTCACGAAAGACAAATCTAATAGACGGAAAGAGTATTTAAAGTAATTTCAATAGCAGATAAGCCTCGAATTTCAGGGGAAATATGAATCGAGGTGTATCTTGAGTAAAGATTGAAATGGGACATAAGTACATAAATTAGTGTGACTAAGAAAGTAAAAATATCGGGAAGATATATAGCCACAGATACTCAGGCAGGCATTGTACCAGGGGAGGAAAGTTCTTTTGGTGAGGACAGGAGGCTACATGATTTTTCAAATGTAAGTCATTACACAGTCACCCTTACTAAATAGCGTCCCTCCTTTGCTATATCACAAAGATAAATCAAGAGAAAAAGAATGCAAAAAGGTTAAAAACTAACACCACGAAAGAAAGAGATGGTCGCCTGGCCTGTCGCTTTTCAACCAAGAATCAATGGACAGATAATGGATGGCGGATAGCCTACAAAATTAGTTAGCAGCCAAGAAAATAGGTGAGAGCAATCATGTAAAGTACATAGCGAAAATTTTTGTTACTTATTTTAATCTTATTGCCAGCGGCTAAACGGTTTGAGGAACTCCGAGTGGCGAGACACTGTAAAAAGAATTCCAAGGAGTTTTTTGGATATGTAAACAGCTTTTGAGGAATGAGGAGGAGACATTGAAGCGCTCAGCTGCAGTAAATGATAACCTTCTCATGGACTACTTTTCTTTAGGGTTTACTGAAGAGTGTGGTCCCATCCCCCAGCCAACGGATTCCTTCTCGGGGGAAAAGCTGAAGGATATGGACTTCAACGAAGGAGTAATACAAAAGAAGATCACTGACCTAATGACGAATAATCTCCCGGCCAGGATCGGTTTCTACCTGAGCGCAATCTTCAACATGTCAATCCGGACCGAATGCCTTCCTAGAGACTGGCGTGAAACGGAGGTGACTCTTATCTTCAAAAAAGGAAACCGTAGCCAACCGTCGACCTACCAACCTATTAGTCTTACTTCGATAGTCGGTAAACTCATGGAAAGCATCATGGTGGACAAAATGACGTCGTATTTAGAGTCAAACCTGCTACTCAGGAGTTCCCAGCACGGTTTCCGGAGGCAAAGGTCATGCCTGACGAAACTTGTGGAATTCTTCCACTTCGTGTTCAGTGATCAGGATCGTGACAAGGTGGTGGATGTGTTCTACTTTGACTTTCAGAAAGCCTTTGATAAGGTACCACACCGCCGCCTTCTCCGGAAAGTGCAAGCGCTGGGCATAGACGGAAAAGTAGCCGGCTGGATAGAGAACTGGCTAAATGGCAGATGGAACGGGTAGTCGTGAATGAACAGTCTTCTGAGTGGGTGCCCGTTACTAGCAGAGTGCCTAAAGGTTCTGTCCTAGAGCCACTACTATTCATCATCTAAGTCAACGACATGGACGGTGACATGTTTGCCAAGATTTTTAAATTTGCAAACGATACCGAGCTTGGTATGAACGTTGCAAAGAATGGAAATACTGCCCGCCTGCAAGATGATATTCGGAATATTGAGGAGTGGTATGATACGTGGCAAATGCCTTTTAACGTAAACAAATGCAAAGTGATGCATATCGCCCACCGAAGTCCCCAATCACCCTATATCTTTAAGGGCACTGCTCTCGAATCCCCTGACACTGAGAAGGACTTGGGTGTAACTATCACCAGTGACCTCAAGTTCGCGAAACAGTGTATTAAGGTGGAAAAGAAAGCCCAACGGATGTTAGTGTATATAAAGTGACAGTTTGGATATCGGAACAAGGAGATAGTACTGTGTCTGTACAACTCTCTCGTCCGATCGCACTTGGAGTGTGCCGTAGAATTTCGGAGTTCTTCATTTAGAAAGGACATCGCGAGATTGGAACGCGTGCAAGCCTGGACAACCAAACTGATTCCCTCTATCAGACATAAAAGTTATGAAGATAGATTAAGGGAATTAGATATGTTCTCGCTGGAGACCCGGTGACTACGTGGTCAGCTTATCGAAGTGTTTAGAATACTTCGAGGCTAAAACAGACTGGACTACAGGGATATTTTTCAGCTCAGCGAGGGGAGAACAAGACATCACGGCTACAAACTTGAACTAAAGCAATACTACCGTGATCTTTGTAAAAAATTCTTCACATACAGTATCTGTGGTAGTTGGAACGCACTTCCGACGGAAGTTGTCAACGGTAAATCTGTTGACCAGTTCAAGTCGAGACTAGATAAAGTCTTGCGAAATCACCGTTAAGATCCTAGCGAGTTATCTTCAAGATTGCCAACGGACACCTTCGACGATTGCGCCAAAAGTATCCTCCTTGTATGGACCGTTAGGTCTTCTAGGGTAATTATTTTCCTTGTAGCTCCTTGAAGCTCATCTTTCGTTATGTTCTTTTAGTTACCTCTTGAGGACAAGAGGCCCAATAGCTGGCTCAATCCGAGTTTGGAGAAGCCACCTCCCCCCTTCGAAGTTCGGCCTTTGACCTCTTGAGGACAAAAAGCCCGATAGCTCGCTCGAACCGAGTTTGGAGAAAGTAGCATTACGCTCTTCGGGTTCCTGGTTACACCCGTGAGTAACTAAGGTCAGCAAGACCCCCACACCCCTAAGAACGCTCCGGTTTACTCTCAAGGTTCAAAGGAACTAAGTCGCTCACTACCCTAAATCTTCCATTATAACCATTTAATAACCCTGGTTATTCAATTATTATTATAACCAGATTTATTATGTACCTTTTTTTAGTGTGTATTAAAATCTATTTTTGTCGTTGTGTTTGGAATATTCCTTGGTTACACAGCTGCAGCTAACAATAACAGTTGTTGCCTTGCTTATCCTACCTTAGAGCCTGTGTCCTTATATTCCGGTACACTTGAGTATACTTTCACATATATATATATATATATATATATATATATATATATATATATATATATATATATATATATTTATATAATTTGGCGTCAGGATTTTGGTCTTCCTAAGAATCCTCCCCAGCCTGATTTGAAGAACAAAGTTCGATTAATAGCAGCTGCATTACCAAGAATATCAGAACACCAATATATTAGGACAATTTTCTTTATGATTAACGGGGAACAACGAATTTTTACGCCCATTCTCGTGTAGTTTGTCCACAGTTTTTCTATTTCCCAAAAGAAGGATACTAGCTAAGCGCTTATAGTAACCCCTAACTTTTGTGTCGTGAGTCAGATTCCTTCGTTGTTTTTTTGTGTGTGTGTGAGTTTTCTCAAATTTTACTAGAAACTTTTAATAATTTTGTCGTTAGTAGAATTTATATCTGTTTTGGGGCAAAGCTTCAATATCTACGGTAGCTTTTTCGTGTGCAATGGTTGAAAGGGCAGATCACAGGCTTACCTGGGAAAGATTTAATCGCTTACGTCCAGGAAGAGGTACGCAACCAACATGCGGAAATAAAAGCACAGAGAAAAGCCGAAGAAAGAGAGGCACATAGAGAAGCAGAAGAAGAGAAAGGAAGAATTAGGCAGTACGAGAGAGAGATAGGCCGGGTCCAAATCGAGATAAAGTCCGTAAGATCTGGAAGTGAACATGCTCAAGTGCCCTCACTAAAACTCCCCGCATACAAAGATGGAGAATATTTTTGCTCTTATTTAACACACTACTAGTAGATCTTCGAATTTAACAATTCGGACTTAGAATCAGATGGTGTCGCCCGGCTACTTCTACTCCTGAACCCTCGTATTTGTGACATATTTATTTCGCTTTCTTCAGGGGCCACCCTTGATTATTCAACCCTAAAAGAAGAACTTCTTTCTGCTATTAACATGAATCCAGAATTCTATAGGGTTAGATTCCGCTTCGCGTAAATACAGTCAGGCCAAACCTACAGACAATTTGGATTCACGCTTTGGCGTAATTTCTAATTCTGGCTCTATTCCGCCAAAATATCAAATAGCTATGAGTCGCTAATTGATTTCATTCTAAGGGATCTACTGATGTCAACCCTTCCTCGCAAACTAAGGGCCTTCATAGCGGACAGAAGAGCATCCACTTTCAAGCAGTGTGGGGAAGAAGCCGACCTTCACGCTTCCAGTCACGATCTCTACCTCAAGGAGGTTAAGAAGAACTATCCCCACTCCCCCAAACACAAGTTTGGGTTTAACCGAAGCCAACCCAAGGCCAACAACGGCTTAGTAAAAGTGCAAGCACCGAGCAACTACTGTCCTTACCCGCCGCGAGAGCAACAGGACGTGAAGCGTCCAGTATTACCCTTCACGCCTAGCATCTAACCCGTATACCAATTGTATGCTTTGCGTGTGGCCCCCCTGGGCACTTAAGTTACAATTGCCCCCTAAATTCTCAACTCAGGACTTCGTCAAGTCACCTAGTCGACCAAGTTTCTGCTGCTCTCTAGCCTAATCCGCTAGCCACATCGCTAGCGGCTTTAATCCCTCTTCCCTAGATCAACAGGTAAATTTCCTGTTCAACAAGAGTTCCCTCGGTGGCATCCAGTTTGAAAATGGCGCTGTAAATCGTTGCCGAGTGTCAACCTTGGTTAAAGGTACAGGTTGCAACTGTATAGTAGTATCAAACAAACTACTACCTCCCATAAGCCCCCAGCATAACAGGTTCACTTTAATGCACGACATTTTATGTTGTGCCACTAGGTTTCCAGTAGTACGGTGCCATATTCAGTTCCAGTACTTCACCGGATGGGCCGACATAGTCGCGGTCCCGATAAACTCTGCTTCGTCCTTATCCGACAGAGCACACAGCTCTCCTAAAACCCAATTTCTCAGTCGGGCTTTACCAGGGCGCAGGCAAAGAAAGATGCATAGCTTCCGGTACCCCCATCGTCCTCATACTCGGCCTTGCCACCAATGTTCAATTTCCTGGGGGCAGAAGAATTTTCCCACATTACAACCCCTTGGAAAAAGCAAGGAAGTATGAGACTGAAACGATGCGAGGCAATCGGAAGATGGAATACACCGTGGAGGACGCGTTATTATACCGTTCTTCTGTTGAACCAGAGACTCACCCGACCAACGCGTTGTGTATGCCAAGAAAGTATATTGGACCCGTTCTAAAAACGGCTCATGATGGCATAATGGCCAGACATTTCGTCCATAACAAAACGTCACAGCGAGTTTTTAAGTATTTCTTTAGGCCAGGCTCGGCCAAAGATATTATCGACTCCTGCAAGTACTGTGACCCTCCAAAAGACCCCGAGAGTGGGAGAGAACTTCGTCTGGGTATCAATCGACCTAATGGGCTTCATTTGTCCCCCGTCAAGCGAGGGTCACCCCAATACCGTTAAGCCCGTGTGTCTGGTCCAAACGTTGTGGGTAGAAGCAGACGATCAGTATCGCCTGCCGTCTCTTACTTCCCTCCAAGCGGAGCCTAATTCCGACTTGGACGTAAACCCCAATCTCGCCTCTAATTAGAGGGCTCAATTGCGTGCCTTATTGGAAGGCTTTCCAGACGTCATTTCAGAATTACCGGGTTGCTCAATCCGATTTACACATGAGATTGTCGTTCGTCATCCGATTTTGGCTTCCTCATTGTCATGGTTAGGAAGCCTAACAAGTCGTTTATTATGTGCGTCGATTTTTGCAAAATGCGGTTACACAGCTTGACGCGGAACCGATACCCCTAATCCACCAAAATCTGCATGCCTTCGAAGACGTGAAGTTCATCTCTGACAATGACATCTGTAAAGCCTATTACCAAGTGCCTCTTTCAGACCGATCGATACGCTTTACCGTTTTCGCTAGTGAAAAAGGGTTATTTCAATTTACTTGACTTTCTTTTGGGTTGGTAACTGCTTGCCGAAGTTATAACCGAATCATGCGCCGGTTGATAGATGGCCTATCGAATGTGACTTTTTATTTCGATAACGCGTACGTCGTTACTCGTACCTGGGACAAACACGTACAGTCTCTGTGCGCGCTTCTATCCCAGTTACGCGTATACGGATTCACGGTAAGCCCAACAAAGTGTCACTCTGCCTATGACAGTATTGACAACCTTGGCTTCCAGGTGGGTAGAAACCAAATACTTCCCCAGGACGACAAGGTAAAGGCTATTTCTGAAATGCCGCTACCCCCAAAAAATAAACAGCTTCGTTCCTTTTGGGGGCTCGTGCCATTCTATCGTCGTTTTGTGCCGAATTTCGCTGCCATAGCCTCGCCTTTTAATGACAAGCTTAGGAGAACGGCCCCCAATCCAGTCAATTGTACCCCCTCCGTGGAAAACCGCTTCCACCAGTTAAAAGAAAAACTAATCTCTGCCCCTATTTTGAGATTACCGAATCCTAATAAAATATTCGGTGTTCGTACCGGTGCCTCCCAGGATGGCCTAGGTTGTGCTCTCGTCCAATATGATGACAATGGAGTGTGATATCCTATAGGATATGCTAGTAGGAAGCTGCCCTATCGCGAAAAAGCGTATGCCACCATAGAGTTCGAAGCTTTATCCATAGTGTGGTATATTCAAAGTTTAGGATGTATCTCATAGGTAAAGAATTTATTGTCAAAAGTGATCACAAACCCATGGCGTACCTAAAAAATTGTAAGAGTTAAAATTGCCATTTAATGCATTGGAGCCTACTGCTCATGGAGTAATAATTTTGGATCATGTATGTTTAAGGCACAGACAACTGCCTAGCCATAGCTTGAATAGGAATCCATTTGAAGACCTCTCTCCAACAACCTGAGTGTATAGTAAAATTCGTGTTTGACTCATTTTGTAAATACTATTTTTCTTTTTTTTTTGCCTTGTTGATGTTGTGTGTGCGTGTGTATAGTTTAAGTTATCTGTGGTTCACAAATGTAAATCCCGTGTAGTGTTATATGATTTTTTTCTCTGTTGGTAAACGTTAAAATTGTAGCTTTATATGTTCCTCTCTCGACGAAATTAGTTCTAGACATTTTTTTTGCCCCAAGTGTTTTTTGCTGTAAAAATGTCTTTGGATCAGGAGGAGTGTAGAGAGTTCCACTAAAATAGTAGTATTTCCCCACCTCCTAAAGTATTACTTCGGGAGAAAAAGTGAACAGTTACTACCCCTCCCTCCGATTTCCCCCGTTTTTTAGGCTTGCCAACAGGTCAATGAGAAATTCACACCGAAGCTTGACGCTGAAATTAAAGGCTATCTCCGCACCGTCTTAATCTTTCCTCCCCCCGTGTTGGGAGATTACTCATCTATTTTGTAGGTTTGCGTCAAACAAATTGTATAGCTCCAGCCGCTGGTCGTTTCCTCAGACCCGCTGATCTCTGCCTCTTACACTTTTCCCTAAGAACACGCTCGGTTGTTCCGGATGATAATGAGGGCTAAAGAAGGCCTCTCTCTCTCTCTCCCTGTTTTGGAGAAATCAGGGTATATATGCACCTTCCCAAAGATTACCCAAAGATTCGGGTCGACGACGCTTCCCCGAACGGAGTTCGATTCAAGGACGCTCTCTCCCGAGAAGTCTTAAGTGACGGTCACAAGACACGGAAGAGATGGACATCACACTCGTATCCTCAGGTCAGGGATAAGAATCTCCTGAGGCAACGTCAGTCTTTCTCAACTGTCTTCGGACCAAAGATTGGAGAAGCCGTCTTCCGAAGTTCTTCTGGTAACCTCTTAAGGACAAGAACCCTGATAGCTCGCTCAATCTGATTTTGGATAAGTCATCTCCCCCCCTCCCCCGTCGAAGTTCTACCGGTGACCTCTTGAGGAGTAGAGGCCCGATAGCTCGCTCGATCCGAGTTGGGAGAAGTCACCTCCCACCTTGAAGTTCGACCGGTGACCTCTTGAGGACAAGAGGCCCGCAGTTCGCTCAGTCAGAGTTTAGGGAAAGTAGCACCATCCTCTTCGGGTTCGTGGCTACACCCTTGAGTAAACAAAGTTACCAAGCCCCCCCTCCAGGTTCGCTCAGCCTTACTCTCGAGGTTCAAAGGAACTAAGCGCTCACTACCCTAAATCTCCCATTATAACCATTTAATAACCCTGGTTATCCATTGATATTCGGATCTTAATTCAGTTTATTCATGTACCTATATATATTCAGATTTATTGTGTACCTTTTATTTAGGGTGTATTAAACTCTATTTTTGTCGTTGTGTTTGGAATATTTCTTGGTCACACAGCTGCAGCTAACTATTCAAATCGCACTCTTAGAAAAATTACAGTTGTTGCCTTGCTTAGCCTACCTTAAAACCTGTGTGCGTCTATTCCCGTACACTTGTCTATACTTCCACAACGTATATACCGTAAAAGAGTTAGATGCACATCCCAGGCGCATTTTTATGCCATCTGTCATCATTTACCATCCTATTCACAAGAAAAACGGTCAGACTACATTTTGAGTTACCAATTATAAGGAGACTACACTGTACTTTACTTTATACCTCATTTACCCAGAAATTTGTTTAATAAAACCATTTTAAACTGTTCCACAATCAATTATCTTGTAGGAGCATACAAGCTACAAATATAACCGCCATCATTAATTAATATCTATTTTCCGCACATATTAGATTCTTATACACTAGTGAATAACTTAAATAAAACATATATAATATATACGTTCACTGTTTATTTCTTTAATATTTCAAAGTAATATTAGAAAATAAGATATATTTACGATGGAACAAATGAATCGAAAATTCTAATTTAAATAAAACGATATTGAAAAATGCATACAAACACAAACAGAAGGATGGATTGAGCTCGACGAAATTAATTATATCTATTAATAGTATGCGTATGTAATGTTTTATATCATAAATAAATTAGATTAGCATTAGTTATAAAGGAAGAAAGAAATAATCCCGAAATTTTCTAAAAAAATGAAATAAAACCGAATTTACCATCTATAGTTTCTCTAGAAAAAGGTTAATTATTGCATATTTCTTGCCCAAAAGCATATCTACACTACTGGCCAAAACTGTTTGAAATAAATACCAAAATCTACATTTTCTCCAAAATAGTCTTTAAATTCACTTCGAAATAGTACGGAAACATAGTGGAAATTTTCCTTTGAAACTATCCAACTTGCATTTATCGTGCATTTGTGATTTAATTTGTCATCTGCACGACGCCGTACATGCATTCAATCAAATAAGAAAAAAATGAATCAGTTTTTATCGCAGAAAGAAAACCTTTTCCTCGCTGAATCGGAGATACATGGTAGCGAATGCCAACTTGGTGCTCTAATTTTTTTATTAGGAAACGTTACTTAGCAAGGGATCATGCTATGAATCATTCTTCTTTCAAACTCTGAACGTAAGAAAGTCTCACGTTACACATTCATGTTCACCTTAAGATCTTGTCTGGTATTGTATTTTGTATGGCGACCCGTTTTTCTTGTCAATTCTCAGAAATAGTTATCCTCATGGATATTTATTATGCACGAAAGAGCATTTTTGGCCACATTAAACTTTTTCGAAATTCAAGACATTTTCATTCCTTTACTCTTCCACTGGACAACATGTTTTATGAAGGATTTGTGGAACTAAACTCGTCTCGTCAACATGATAAAAGAGTAATACTACTGGTGGCAGGCTTTAATACACGTGGATCAGTGTTACTACCGAATTTTTTAAACATTTATAGAATGTATAATTGCTACCTGGTATAAAAAGCAGCTACATGCAATATGGACGTACGAACGGCATACATATAACACTCTCAACTATGAATCCAGAAAATGTATATATATCTATATCTTTTTCTATATATATTCCTATTACTCGAAAAAGAAGTAGATAAAGAAGAATTTTAAAATGAAGACCAGCAAAGACTCTTGGATCGAGTCATGTCCAGCGCGGAGAGAAAGAATTGTAGAGCTACACAAACAGATTATAATAGAAGCTTAACCAGATTAACCTCACTAATTACATAGGCCGAAAGATGATGTTAACTTTACTGTTACAACGATGAATCTAATACACTTTTATCTACATATGTATCAATTAAAATCATGTTTGTATGCAATTTATCGAACTACGGTACACAATTATTTACAGGAATCTATTATAGCGAAAAACAATAGCGTAATCAGAAAAAAAGAGGCAATAGGTCATACTCGTACTTTTTCCTCTAAAGCTTCACCAGCTAATGTTGAAATGAATATAGTAAGAGGAACATCAAAAGGAACACTAAGAAGGCATTTTCTTGCACGCCTTGCATGTGACTGATGGCTTGTATAATGATTTTACAACCCTTCTTGCTCTATATTAGAAATTTCTAACTCCGGTTAATTCTAGTAAATATTTAAACTCGAAAAATAATTGTCAAGTGGATTTATACTATACTCGTTAGTTAAGCTTTTACACTCTTGTAAGATTTTATAACTGAAGCAGTTTTAAGCTATTGACTTGTTCAAATGCGTGTTTACTTAATTCATCACTTTCGAGGATTAATATAAAATTTACATTAGTGAATCCTTTTAAGGTTTTAAATATTTCTATCATCTGTGTTCGTACATAATCGCCTACTTGCATGAATTAAAAAAATCAAAGAGCAAAATCATTGTTCGTTGAAATACCAGCACCTTACGCAACCCTATTCATCCATTATAGTTACCATAATTCACTAACCGAATAAAGCCTCACATTAAGAATGAAAAGTTTGGTCTAATATGAAGAGCCAAACAACGTTATTAATAGCTAATGTCCTAACACGCAAACCACTTTGCCTATTTGCAAAGTTTATTGCAATTTTTTTCTTGAGTTAATCTAAATATTCATTCAATGTGCTTAAATTTTCATCTTTTTTATTTTAACAGTAGTTCCCGGTTACATTGGAAGGTTGGCTGGTTATGACACAAACACTCAAAAAATGTATGCTTACGACCACGATAATTTTGCGATGGTGGCAAGTTCGGACGGAAAATCGTGGGCTTTAGTTGAGAAAACCACGTTAGATTCCATAGATCTAAATACACTAGCCAATACAGTAAAAGTGATACCAGGATATGATGAAGCAAATTTCATCCCTGTAACAATTGGGTCCTGGAAAGGTATGTGGTAATTTATATATTTATGCGTATTTTTGAGATTTAACATTAATGAAGTAAAACAAAAAATCTGGAAGGCTAAAATAACGCTCAGATATGAATCATTTTATCTTTCTTTTTGCAGCTGATTTCCTTGGAATGAAGTTAGATGACGTGTACAAAGTAAAATGGGGAAGCTGCTGTCAGTAAACAGGGTTGAAAGGACAAGAGTTTCAGAGTGACACTAATGATATATTTAGCTTAAATGATTGAGTTTACTAGGCTTTATCATTATTAGTATCATTATTATTTAAGGAATTTGCCTCTCAGTGTTGAGATAAACTCTTTATTTTTGATAATGAGAAATTTGGAGTCTAAAATTACTATAGTGGCCTAATGAAAGTTGTTAGCTATGAGCCATCAGTGAAACTAGTTGACACTTTAAATATCTTATCCCAAATTGTTAATGATTGAAAATATATGAGTGCACTAAGTTTTAATATATGTAACTACAATTTAAATTTTTTAATTATTTATTAGACTTTTTGATTTACATAGCAGGGAATTTGCCAATATTAAAAATTTTATATATATATATATATATATATATATATATATATATATATATATATATATATATATATATATATATATATATATATATATATATATATATATATATATATATATATATATATATATATATATATATATATATATATATATATATATATATATATATATATATATATATATATATATATATATATATATATATATATATATATGAGCTACATTACTTTGAACAAATATAGAGTTTGAGCAAACTTGCTTCGCAAATTGAATTTCATTTCCTACCTTATTTCTTGTACCTATGAAATATTGGACTACAAAAAAATGTTCTTGGCAGAAAAGCTGAAAACTTGTCTCGCTGACGTACTACTTGATTAACAAAGGTAAAGATCGTAAATTTATCTTTGCCATCCTCACCATTAAGCTTCTACTACTGAAGACTATGATACAACTTGGTGATGGTTTACTTGTTTATTCTACTCTTTCAATGATTAGCTATTGTGATTATCGCTAAGCTCAAAGTTTCTCTCTTTTCTATATGCTGTTTTTCCAAATGCATTATTACTCGCTTTGTTCATGCTAGTCGCCTAGAATTATTTGTGCCTATAACTATATTTGAATAAAGTGATGAGTTGTTAAGAATGGATAAATTACACCCACAAAGTCTTTCCCCCTGAAATTTCACTTATCGCCATATATCATCGTAAATGCTTTAGAAAGATGGAAAAATGTACTTCTTTTTCGAATCCTTACCAGTTTAATTTACTCCAAGGATATCTCCATCACAGAGGGAATCAGCTTTGAAGACCTTCGTGGAATGGGACGAGTTCTCCGAGAAACCATAATCTCGTATTTCTCTAAATTTTATGTTAGCTCTGGAGGGTGACAGATGACGTGATAAGTTTTGATCTTCCTATTTTCCTTAATAGCAATGTGTAGAATATGTGTTTCGGGCAGGCCTATGCAGTGTTTATATATCCTTTGTTTAGAATGAGATTCCTATCTGATGGTGTAGACCTAGATTTTGGATAGCTTGCTTTGTTTTATCTTTATGTTTTTATTTTGCGGGTAATTGAAACATGAATACTGTATAGAGGGCGTCATTCTTGTATCTCGATGTAATTGTCCCCTTGGGGAAATTTGCATGTTTTATGGATAATACATATAAATAATGCTTTGGTGTCTATGATTGCGTATGTTATGGAGAAATTACGTGTAGCGGAGCTCAATATGGTTTATTATGGATAAGCATTTAATTGGAGGTATAAATAGTCAGATTTTTTACAGACAACTATACATAGGCAACTGAAGGACGAAAGTAATGATTCAATCTGTAAGGTTTGTAAGAGCTGTAAGAGCTAGAGTCCTTTATTAGGTTAAATTTGGTTAATCTGAGTGCTCAGAGTCTGTGCTATCGTGTAAAAGACTTTTGGGGTGTGTTGCAAGAAATTTATTCCTCTATCCCTTTTGACACTAATTACTGTAATTACTATAAATGTTTGATCTAATATGAGTGGCTTGTTTGATTAAACTTTTTAGTGTGTTTGTTGTCGTCATGTTTGTATGTTGTGCAGGGTATAGCAGAAGATTTTGATGGGGAGACGACTAAAATGAGGGCATTGGAGCCGGAAACACAAATAAAATCGTATATTTAGGCTAATTTAAATGAAAAATAAATCCAAGAACAAAAAAAAGTTTAACAACCAATTAGAACACACATACCAAAAGTCACACGTTGAAAAAAATATGTCGCACGCTCCGATCATCTTAGGGAGGCTCGAATGTCTCCAGGATCCAAGCACTTAGTTAATGTAAACATTAAAAACGAGTATAGTAGGCCCTGCTGCTTCAAAAGCCACATCATAACACAACATGGTGTGGAGGAGCTATCCCTTAACATCACACTCGAACGGAAAAGACATAAATTCACCGGTAATGCGACAGGTACCGTGCCCGAAGCTCTCTCAGGCTCGGATATTCAACCAAGCTGTATATTATTAGCTGAAAGGTGAAAGGTACTTCTTCAGGTGGGAATGCTTTCCGTGGTTGTAGCATATTCGGAATGGAAAGAAAATGAATTGATACCTTAAAGAAACTCAAAATACATTCAATATTTGGTGGAGGCTCATAGGATATATCAAAAGGCAAAGCTAAAGACAATCTCAACAAACTTGCCTTTTAGATGGGCACCTCGCGTTTTCTCCCAAACCTAGGGCTATATTATAAAGGGGTCAGACGAGAAGAAAGCAGAGGCGCCCGAAAGAGACATACCAGCTCCACAAATGGAAGCGTAGCATGGATAACAACATAACTCTTTTGACTTAAAACCATCTGTATACACTAGAAATTATACAGAGCTGTTGCGTAGCCCAGTCTTTTATTCTCACTATAATGGATTCGTACCCGGTATGAATGGACAAAAACGTCAGCACATATAGAGAACTGGCAACAATTGGTATACGTGATGTGTTTATCCCACAACTGGAGTGGGTAGATCGTACACTTCTCATCACACACACAGCCAATTAAAACACTGATTACTTTCCTCTCCCGTCTTTGCAGCACAGCACACACAGACTCTGTTTCTAGGAATCATACCTTTAGGGAACAATATCCACTTACTTCTGACGTGAAACAGGTTCTTCTGCCTTCGGGCGAAGAAAGCTCCTACTCGTACGTTGTTTGGTGCCAAAATATAATATTTACTTGCACCCCTACCCAAAGAGGACAGACCACTGGTACCATCAGGCTTACCAGAGATGATCATACTACTATTACTCCTATAAATGTTCCAGTGTGAGAAATTCTGATAATATAGAATTCTAGATCTTGATGTATTGCATGTATATTGAGGGTTGCGTAAGATTGTTGATATCATGAGTTTTGCAGTTAAATTTAATTCTCAAATCATGAGGAGAGAAGTCATTTACAAAGAGGTTAAGGAGGGTGAGGTATGACATAGTTCCTGATGCGCCTCCACTTTGTAAGTGATGTGTTCTTGATCGCGTGATGAAATGTAATACTTGTGTTTGCAGAACTCTCGGTGATTGATTTAACCAATATTTGCAGTCTAAAATTTCTGATATTTCAGATCTCAGGATTACATATATATAATATCGTATCTAAAATAAGAAGAAACAAAACAATAACTGTTCATTTTTTTTATTTTTGTCTCAATAAGAGCAAGCATTTTCAATCTTTCGGTCTTAAAGACATTGATTACCATTCCCAACTTTGAGAAATTAATTATACCCCGTAATAGGGTGACCTTAAGTTGCATTTGATTTTCTGTAAATTAAATTATTTTTATCTCGTATCTTCAATTTTTGTTCTAATCCATTCAAATTTGTTTTGCGTAGTTGCCCTAAAGTTTCAGACTCTAATATATTTAGATTGGATCATATCAAACCGTTTTATTTTTTTTTAGTGTTTAATACGAAAGAAATATATAATAGTAACGAAGGCGAATTCAATTTAAAATAACTTTATTTAAAGCTATTATTTACTCAAACCAAAATTGGACAAGATATTCGCAGAAATCGAAAAGTATCATAAGTGCGTGATAACGCCTTGAGAAGGTTCTAGAAATTTATTTCAATTTTTAGACCGAGTGAAGTAGTTCGTTAAGATAGCTCCGGATTATTTCGCTGTACTCTTTTTCATTTACCTAATATCTATTAATGTTATTTCACCTTGTGATAGATATTATAGCATCATTATTAAAGAACAATTCACGAGTTCCGGAGTGTTTATGGAAAGATTACGAATGGATTCATCGTAAACATACTGAACCATATTGTAAAATCGAAACTACCTTCAAGTTGGCAAATACTCAATATTCCTTTCTTCATTTTACGTATAGTTAAATTATCAATCAAAACAAGCGAGAGCTTAAGGTAAGAGAAGTGCTAGGTTTGGGAGTAAAGGTGTGAATTCCCAGAGAATAAACTGATTATTGCATTAAAAAAAAATAAATCCCTCCCTAAAAATGATCTGAACTGCTCGAAAGAAACTAATTCACGGAATTGATTTCAGGTTATATAAGAGAAAATTCTCAAGATTTTCTATGGACACGTATATTCTTAAAAACTGCTCATCTAAATGGAAAGAGGATGCCTACTTCCAACCTATGTTTATGATATTGAAATGCATTGTAGTGGTTAAAGAATGAGCTGAAAAAGGAATGAAACTAATAAAATAATGTTAGTATATTCTAACAAAGGCTCAAAAGGTAAAGCAATACATTGTACAGATTTTCTGTACACGGAGAGAAATGTCCTAGATGCTGCTAAAATTGACCTAGTGCAGCAGTGAAATCTAGTAAATTACTAAAGAATGAGAATGTACAATTATTAGTAATTTTATTATTTAGATTTTAAATTCCTGGTATTAATTAAAAATAATGGCATGAAAAACCTTTGGTAAATAAAATTCACTTTCGATTACTGTTTTAAAATTAATTTGCCAAAGTCTCCAAATGAATATAAAATTTTTATATTAAACATAACAATTATCGTAAAATAAGAAAACTTAGGGCCATTGAGTGTTACTTTAATATACCCTAATTTAGCTGAAATATAGCCAGGAACATTATTTTTATATCGGAAAAAGATTAGGGGTTGGAAGGAAATATTTTCAAAATTTGAAAAATAGCATCTACCTTACGCACACTCAATTCCATAAACCTAGTCGATTTCTTCTTGAATGCAGATTAGCCCACCTGACTACAAGAGATCCTGGATGCCCACTTTCATTACCGTCAGATCAGGGCGCGTTTGGAATGTAGATTCTTCAGGGCACAGTTCCTAGGGCCATCGTCCACTATCCAGGTTTATTTACCTTTTACGAAACGAGCCGTAGGCGTCATGTACATTCTTCTTGCTCCACATACATGCAATTTTCCATTTGAAAACACAAGTTTTCAAATAAAAAATACAACAATTGGAATAAGTAATAAATAATCGTTAAAATATTAGTTATGCAATAATCACAATTTAAAACATCAATCAAAATTTGCAGGTAACTGTCTTACACACAGTCTCTCATAGCCACTATCTCTCTCTCTCTCTCACTTTTTATCAAGCACAATCTCTATCATACAAAATCTCTCCAATTATCTCTCATGCAAACACTTGTTTACTCACTTTATTATTTTTTATCAAACACACTTTTCCTGTTTTGCACAATCTCTTTCACTCAATCTCTCCCCCACTCTCTTTCACACACACTCTCTCACAAATTTTCAATGACATTTTCTTACATACAAACAATCTATCATATAAACTCTTTTGGTAACCGATACACACCCCCTTGGACTCAATCTTTCATAAACAATCAAACACTTTACCTCAGTTGCTCTCACATACTTTCTCACCCGCACACAGTCTTACATAATTTCTCACAATTACTCTCCATGAGTCCCAAGCTCTGTTCGATACACTTCCTCCTTCATACTTTCTCTCTCACACACTCTCACGCAAACAAACTCTCTGTCAGGCTCACTGTCAATCTCTCTCAGAATTACTATAACTCACACACACTCTCTTGACACACGATCTCTCACTCTCTCTCACATACATTCTTTCATTATCCTTCATTGAATCACACCAAATCTGTCAAACATTCTCTCTTAGACAACCCTCAAAGACTCAAAAATATTCTTTTACACAACATCATAGTAACATACACTCTCTCACACACTATCTCTCACATATACGTTTTCTCTCTCTCATGTCTTCTCTATATCTCAACAAATAAGTCTCTGAAACCCACTCATTCTCACACAACCTCTATCACACTCTCACACAATTAATCATTCTAATTTTCATTTCCTCTCTACTCACTCATTAAATTTCTCCCTATCTCACACACCATTTATATCAAGATCACTCTCATAATTCTCACTTAGTTTCTCTCAATCTTTCATATATCACTTTGGGAGCAGAGGCGTCCTAGGCAGAACCAGGGGCGCCACCGGCCCGACAGGTATACCTCGCTCTTAAAGGAGTTTTCTAGCCCTAAACCCAAAGGGCTTAGGGTACAATTGCCCTCTCTCGGCAGCATTGATATCGCTGAGATCAGCTACTTATTCAGTGAGAGCTTTTGGCGACTGATGAAGGCGTCCGGCTCGCGCGTACCGGCTAATAATGCACTTTGCGCGGCACAGAGCGAGTGACATCTCCCCAGCATCGAAAAGTAGATGAAGTGCGGAAGACAATGCTCGCAAGATAAAGGCAGGTGTAGTAGATAGAGTCTACCTACTACAATACACGCTCGGCTGCGCATGTATAAAACTCGCATCCTTAGTCGAGCTTAAAACGAACAAAGGATCGATAAAAAGTAAGGCAGTAGCCCTATCAGCGCCCCAATCACTGAACGTCACGGAAAGAAGAATATTCATGGCTTGGGTACAAGAGGCCCTGAAGTTGCGAATATGAGCCCCGCAGTTGAGGCGTCGCTCAAATATAAGGCCATGGAAACGGTGCTATTCCACCACTTTAAGCCGCACCCTATTGAGAAATAAGTCTGAGTCACGATGGAGCCGTGGATGCCAACATAATTGCACCACCTTAGTTTTGGCCAATTAAAACCGAAGCTTGTGCGATTCTGCATAGCGAGAGACGTAGTTCAACGCTTGTTGGAGTGGACGCTCTAGAGTTTGTATCTACGCTGCGACAAAAGAGATTGAAAGGTCATCCACGTAGAGCGTAGCAAGAACCATTTCCGGAAGCAGTGAAGTGATGCCGTTGATGATCAGAGCAAAGAGTGTGACACTGAGGACACTTTCATGCTGGATAGACTCTTCCTGCTCCATTGGGCCGGAGAGGGCTCCCCCCACCCGTACGCGTACTCAACAATCTCACAAAAATTCAGATATATAGATTGGGAGACGTCCCCTCGTCCCCATCATTTGGAAAGTCTCCATGATACCATGTCGCATAGGATATCATAGGCCTTTTCCAGATAGAAAAACACGGTGGCGTAGTGCTGTCTACGAAGGAAGGCCTCGTAAACGGCATTTCGCAGTGGCAGCAGAGCATCCGACGTGGAGTGGAACTTGCGAAAGCCGCACTGGGAAGAAGAATGATATAATTGACAAAGTCCTCTTAAGGTTGGCCGGGAAATTATTTGGAAATAACATAAAAATTATTTGGCCAATTCCAATGAAATATGAAACTCTTATGTTGTTTATATTCTCTTTCGAATGATATAGTTACTAAGGTCCTCCGCGGATTATTCCTGGAATTATTTTGTTTTGACAATAACATCAGAACTATTCTGCCGATTCTAACGAAATTTGTTACCCTTATGTTGTTTTACATTCTCTTTTAAATAATATAATTGCCAAGGTCCTCCCAAGGATTGCACGGGGATTATTTGGCAATAAAATCATAACTATTCGGCCAATTCCAACGGATTTGAAACTCTTACGAGTATGTTGTTTTACATTTACTTTCGAATGATATAATTGTCAAAGTCCTCCCAAGGTTAGCAAGGGAAATGCCTGATGTTTTGCAAAAAATCTTTGTGAGATGCATCTTAATTGAGGCTTTCGATTGCATCATCCCATTTTCTGTACTTTTCTTTGGGCACCAACTGGTTTAGTTTTTCTTTGATATCAGTTTTTCTTTGTATTGAGTTAATAAATCAGTTTTTATTTTTGTTTCTTATAATAATTTCAGTTTTAGGTATAACTCTTTCCTGTAATCGGTCTATCTATATATTGAAGTGACCTATAGACGGATTTCGTGATATAATCTCTATCTGCGTCGATTAGGCGGTTGTTAAGGTCAAGTCCTTAAGAATTCCCTCATCTAAAGTGGGAGAATGATAGTTCCTGATGATATTGTATATGTGCTCAGTCTCACCTTATGTAGTTATTTTTCTTTTCACGACTCTGATTCTATAGGTTTCTTAGTAATCGTGAGGAGAGTTCCTATATGGTCAGCATATTGCACCTGACTGGTTACATATAGTAGTTGAACGGATATTGACAATTGGCACTCCATGCTCTAAAATAAATTGGAATTTTGGTGGCCAAATTGCTGGACAAAGTTGTTCCTATACAGCAAAGTATAAAAGCTAATTTCAATCACATTGAAGGTTCTGTAGTGGAATTCCACACCCAGCACTTTGGTCTCCCATTAAGGGGATATTTCTGCTGAATAAGCTGTATGAGATTGCAAGGGAAAGAAACTCTGCTTGGCGGCTGATATCCGGTGGCTCTGACTCCTTTTCCTATTCTAAGTTCAACCTAAATTGCGAAATATGATTCTTCCAGTTGTCTGATTTCCTGGTATTTTATCCCTTTCTTGATCGAAATAGCGGCTCCGTTATTATATCATGATCAACACGTCATAATTTCAAATTTTCATTTGTTCATTACTCGTGTCGCTCCACTGCTCGAAATTAAGATGATATCTGCATCATTTTCTACGAATATATTTCGGTAAAGTCTTTTTGGTTGTTCATTTCAACTATCCCCTTTGCGCTTCGTTACATTATGTTGTGTTATCTATCGGTGTGTCCTCTAATTTCTTCTTCTTAATCTTTACCTGGTTAAGGTCTCTTGTCTGCCCAGCCTTCTTATTCATCGGGGGTTGACTAGGAGTATTTGATTTGTTCTAAGTCACCCTTGATCGTGTGCAGCGACCCTCCCAGCTATTTGAGCTAGTGTTATTTTTTTCTTAACCTTCCTCTTCTGATTCTACAAAGGGCTCTTTCACTTGTTGGTTTTTTTCCAGCGTTTATGCGTGCATTTTATTTCATAACTGAATCTTTGAAAGCTCTAGAGCACTCAGAGTCTGCCTCCATAAACACTGTTTAAAGATTATTTGCATTCAACATAAGGTTAAGCAGTTCATATTTGCATGTGTAAAGCATATGAATATGTAGGCGCTTAGATCACTGGTGGTCCTTGTTTCTGGAGATGCCCTTGATGGTTGCCTCTCCTTAGTTTTCTTCGCGGAAATTGCGTAGCTTGTTTGCTTAGCCTCCCCCCCCCCTCATCTTCTTTCCTTTTTTATTATCTCTTTGCTTTTGATGCATCACATGGCCATAGTCCTTTGCTCGTCCTTGCAATTGAGTCGTGCTTTAGCAGTTGCAAATCTTTGGCCTTCAGTGCCACCAGAGTTTCTCTTTCTTGAGGCAGTTGATGGAAGTGTGTTCCTTTAGTTTATAGCATACAAATGCATCGTATACTATGAAACATTTCTTGCACCATATTGTCTCCTTTCATCTTTATACTGGAGACCAAAAGTCAATCTGTTGAAGACATTCGTGCCATCTCTATCGAGGTAAATTTTACTCTAAAGACATGGGTGTTGTCTCGGAATTTGATAACTCTTTGCACTTTGAACATTTGTACTGTGTCGCAATTTCAGTTTTTAGTTTTTACTGAGTGCTGTGCAACTTAGCTCTATAATTTGCAGCAGATAACGCTGCAGAGGGCTACCACATGCGGAAGATTTGCCTCAAGGCCCATTTCCTTTATTAGACACGCTCCATTCTCATATAAAAGCTTGACACATCGCTGATTTCGGCACATAAGGCAATGAGACCATTCTGCACCGCGATGAGCATCGCTATTTGATGGAGCGCTCGCCTGCGCCCTATTGTAACGAATGCGTCGTCCCCTGGACTGTTCGGCATATTCTTGTCAAATGTCCCAGTCTGGCTGATCTTCACGCACGATACCTGTCCCGGTACCGGGATGGGAGGGGTCGCTACCGCCTGTCCCTTGTACTCGGAACAGATCCGTGCACATTGACTTCTGGACTTGTTGACTTTTGGTGGGAGGCCGGGCTTCTCCCCTTTATTTAAGGTTCTTTTTGTTGTTTTTCTGTTGTTGTTTTGTAGGTTGCACTCTCCTGCACCGGGGTAAGGGGGACCTCTCCCGCTGCCGGAGATTGCTTCCTGGTTGTTAAGTTTTTCCAATTTATATCATTGTTACGTTTTCATATTTTTATTTTCAAAGTAGCCTAGTTCTAGGCTGTCGTGTTCTTTGGCGACTTATGCCCAAGTGGGCAGTTGCCAGATGGGCTCTGTAAAAAAATAAAAAAAATAAAAAAATGCCCCGCGATGAGCTTTACTAGTACTACTCTCAGTTGGAGTAAAGGAGTTTATAAAGTCTTTTATTCGGTATGGGGGAAGGATGGTTCTCAAGGGGTATCCCATAGTTAGTCTCCGTGTAGGTTGGGTGTCGAGTCCTTCTGCTGATAGATGGGTGGATCCAGTTGGGCTCTTATAGGAGGGTGAAAGTAGTGGCCAAATCAATTGCTACTACCCTGGTGCCACGGCCTCTTGGATTTATTGGACCATAACTGCTACAAATGGATACAGATACGGGTATTACTTACCTCTATATTCTTGGTCAAAACTTCGGTTGTTGAGAATACTTTACCACCTAAAAGTTTCAATTAATTCCCAAACCTCAATGATTTCTAATCCATGATTTCACTGTGGGATATTCCGCCAAAAATTGCCCGAGGGGCCATTAATTATCTGCGTATAAAGTAGGACGTAATTAATGCATGACAAATAGCTCTAGCACGTTTCCACATTGGTTCATTGGCGGGAGCAATGGAGGAGTTAGGAAACTCATTTGGTGTTCTTGGTCTCTCTTTTAAATTGTATTATTTCTTTTTATTAACAGAGGGTGAATTCCACTTTGTCTATTCGGGTTATTCATAGTTAGCAACCTGGCTCTAAGTTATGTGCTAAGTAAATAAAATTGAATTTTGATACATAAGCAACATATACTTGCTATTATAGATCGACCTTCATCAGAGTTACCGATAGACATATTAACGATAGCAAAAGAGATGAATGTATTAGAGAATAAGATAGGATAGTTATAAAATATTGGGTGCTGCGTAATGTTGTTAATATGTAAGTGAACAGTGGTTTGGGGGAGATATGTGTAAGGATGAAAATGGTTTGTCCCAGATGGCCTGGAAAATGCTTTTGATTTTATTTTTAGTCGCGTGCTAGTCAGGTCGCGAGTGGCTCTAAATCTCACTATGTCGGTGGGTCGGGCCCCATTTTTTTGGGGATGGTTTTGTAATAACATTGCAACTCTTCGACCGATTTTAACGAAATTCAAAACCATTATGTTGTTTTGCATTCTCTTTCAAATGATATAATTGCCAAAGTCTTATCAGGTTATCACGGGAATTATTTTGTCTTAGAAATAACATCATAACTTTTCGGCCAATACTCTGCTAGACTAGACAAGGCTATTCTCTGCTAGGCAAGCCTAGAATAGTCTATGCTATGCTAAGCTATACTATGCTAAGCTATACTAAGATATAATGTATAATGGTAAGATAGACAATATTAAGCTATGCTTGACTAGGGCATAATAGTATAGTATAGGCTAGAACATGTCTAAGATACTTAATGCTAGGCTAAGTTATGCTATGCTAGACTATGCTAGGCCAAGCTAT
Source organism: Ceratothoa steindachneri (assembly GCA_963969495.1). Classification (NCBI taxonomy): domain Eukaryota; kingdom Metazoa; phylum Arthropoda; class Malacostraca; order Isopoda; family Cymothoidae; genus Ceratothoa; species Ceratothoa steindachneri. The sequence continues at coordinate 21,224,357 of OZ018321.1, read as the reverse complement.
ACTTGGCAGGCAGGGCATGCACAGCTACACTAGGCTACGCTAAGCTATGGTATGCTAGGTTAGGCTATGATATACTAAGCTATGCTACACTAGGGTATTCTTCGCTATACCAGACTAGGATAAGCGAGGCTTTTTTAGGGTAGGCTAAGTTATGTTATCCATGCTATGCAAGCCTAGGCTGAGATCTAATATTCTAGACTAGGCTAGGTAATACTATGATATACTATACTATACTAACTAGGGTAGAGTAGAGTAAGTTAGGTTATAATATACTATACTATGCTAAGCTAGCCTAAGCCAGAATATGCTAACTAGGCTAGGATAGAATATACTAGGCTAGGCTCCAGTACTCTAGGCTAAGGTAGGCTATAATTGACTAAGGTAAGCTAAGATATGCTAGACTAGGTTTTAATATACAAATGTAGGCTTCGATAAGATAGGCTAGGTTATACTCTGTTAGGCGGACTAGGCTATACTTTGATAAGTTAGGTTAGATTACACTGTGATAGGCTGGGATACACTGTGATAGTCTCAAAAAGACTCTACTAAGCTAGGTTATTCTAATATATAGTATTCTAAGCTATATATGCAAGTCTACATTATGCTAGGTTAGAGTATACTATACTACTCTAGGGTATACTATGCTATTTTAAGCCATTCTATGCAATGGACTACTATGCTGGGGTATAAGAGGTTATGCTATGCCTGACTATACAACGCTAGATTAAGCTAGATTATAGTTAGCAGATACTAGGGTAGCCTTTGCTAGACTATAGTTGGGTATCCTATCCCAAGATACGAGTATACCATGCTAGAATAGGATAAGATATACTATGCAGGCTAGGTTATATTATGCTTATACTATGCTAAACTAGATTAGGGTAAGGTAGGCTATGGTAGAATGGCTATATTATGCTAGGCTTTGGAGGTTAGGCTATCCTAGTCTATACGATGATAGGCTAGGTAATACTATGTTAAACCCTTTTATAACTGTTTTCCTTCCTTTTTTTCTACCTTTCTCCTTCCTTACTTTCCTTCTTCTTTCCTTCGTTTTTTCGTTAAATGTATCATGCCTGGATTCTTTCCTTCCTTCTTTCTTTAATTCTATCCTTGCTTATTTTTCCACTCTATCCTTTATACTTTCCATTTGATTTCCTAAATTCTTTCCACTTCTTTTGCCCTTACTATTTACATCTTTCCCTCAATCTTTCCTTCATTCTCTTCCCCTTTTTAACATACATCTTTCTGGCCTTCAGTGCTTCGTTGATACTTACTTCTTTCATATCCCGCTTAAGAAAAATCATTCTTTCATACATTCCTTACTACATTTCTCTTCTCATTCCTTCCTTCTTTATTTAATGCCGTTCTTCCTTCCTTAGTTTCCTCTTTCCGGCTACTTTTTTCGCGACCTTTACTTCATTATTTCTTTCCATATTTGCTCCCTCTTTTATTAAATATCTGCTTTCTTTCTTCTTCTCTCCCTTCTAAATATCCTTCATTCCTTCCGTATTTACCTCCCTTCTTTTCTTATTTCTCTGCATCTTCCTATCCTTTCTTCGTTCCTTCTGTCTTTCTATCTGTTAACCTATCCTTACTTCTTTTCTTCTCTCTGTTCTTTCTGATTTCTTCATATTTTCCTTTCTTATTTCCCGCTCTCTACCTCTCCTTCTTTCTTTTTTTAATTATTTAAAAAAAAATTTTTAATTATTTGTTTTTTCAATCTGTCTCAAAAATTGGCTTTCACACACACACTCCTACCCTTCTCCTATCCTTATCCCTTCCTCTATTACTATCTCCTCTTTCTTTCTCCTACCCCTATCTCCCCCTAAACTTATCCACCTTCCTTCTCTCTATCACTCTCTCCTATCAACTTTCCTTCTCCTTCTCTTCCTGTCTTATTATCCCTCCCATTTTCCCTATCCCTTTCCCTCTCCTTCATACTCTCACCCCTCATACTCTCTCCACTATCTTTCTCTCTCTCTCCTTCAATATCCTCTTAATTTGTTTGTTAATTATATCTTTTTTAGGCTGGCTATGCACTTGAATTTCAAGTGTGCCTCAGTGTGCGAGCGGGCTCCTGTCAACTGATCATATGTACTTTTCGTTTATGTTATATATTTTATTTTGTTATTTGTTATTGTTTTTTTAATGTGTTATGTTGGGAGGTTCTTTTTAATTCTTAAATATTTAGTTATTTGTATGCTAAAATATAATTTTAAAATGTGTAAAGTTAGGAGAGTTAGGCTCTAGCTAAGAGTTACCATTATATAAATTCATATTAGAAAAAAATAGGCATAAACAAACGAGAACTCCAAATATTATAAGTAAAAAGAAGAGTAGTTTGTGTAAACACAAATATTTCTTTAAATTCTTATGCTAGCTACAACTTCTTGTAAGGAAAACCTACAAAAAGAGTGAAACAAGAAAGCCTAGTTGAGCAAAGGTGGAAGGAACTGAACTTAAACTACCATTTATATCAACCTGTTTAATCAATTATTAAAGGAGGAATAGGTTTCTCTTGTTCAAAAGTAACTGTTTTATCCCTAACATGTAAGATTTGTATTGTTCTGTGGTTGATTGTTCATTATAGAAAAATGGAAGGGTTGCTTTAGCCTTTTCACTCATTTGGGCAAAAAACTTACAATATAACCTATTCCTCCCCAGGAATAATATACATACTATGCCTGAGCTTCAGAAAATCAAGTATAAATGAAGCAATAATAATGGGAATTCTCCTGAATCTTCATTGAATGCAGTTTAAACAGATCATTGCTTACCTCAGTCATCTAACATAATCCTAACGTTGCACAACTTTTCACGCTAGTGAAAAATTTTCCCTATTTAATCTATATTTAATATTGGAATTTATACCATTTTTTAAGGTTAGTTCAGGTGGATTAACTGCTAGTCTCATTCTCAAATCCAAATTGTTTTTCAAACTTCTTGCTTACGTATTTTGCTCTACCCTAAAATTTTCCTTTTCATATTTGCCTAAAAAGGCTATTTTTCATATTAACTTTTTGGGTTTGATATACTCAAAATAATAATAGAAACGTTACTGGATACTCATTTAATTAAATTTGATAGTTGGATTTATTGTAGAAGTAAGCTCAATTAATCAATTTAACATATAAGTAAAATATCTTATGATTTTTAAATTCTTGACTTTTAACCTTATGTTCGTAGTTCGAAATATAATAGCTTCTCTAGTATTATTTTTTCTTGGTTTGTATAATCATATAATTAAAGTGGGTAATTTTAAATAATCCCTATTGTATTTTTCTAAGTTTATAGAAACTACAGATTTAAGCAAATTTATTTTTTTGTAGTTGGTCATTTATTATTTTTTAGACGCTATAAGTCTTGGCTCTTCTTATGATTTATATACATCGTTTGATTACTTTGTTTTTGGCAATTCTTAAATTGTCTCTTGTAATGTTTTACAAGTTTGAGTTATCAACCACTTTGCCAAATCAATATAACTTCCAAAACTTGTTCACTCGTTTGATTTATTTATATTTTGCTTCACTTAAAAATATAATGTAACGGCAATCGTCAACGGCACAGCCATAACAATGCGTATATAAATCATAAAGTAGGAATGACAAGAAAATGAAGAAATTCAAAAGTATTAAGTACTTAACTGCACTGAAAAGTCCAAGGTAAGCTTTGATATCCTACACGAATCGTGACTCCCTGATAGCGAAAGAGGTACTGCTCGCAAAGCTCTGCCAGAATAGGGCATTGAAACAAAAAGTGGCAAATCGCAATGTTATAAGAGATTTGGTGAGCGTTCCTTTAGAATTTACCCTGTCTTGAAGTGTTTCTTTTGTCCAGACAACACAAAATGACTTTATACCTCAGTGTAAGGAAATGGTCACTTCCCCCCCCCCCCCCGTTCACTCGTGATGCAGTCCCAAGGCAGTTACCGCAAGGACATCCGTCGAAGGCATCGGCGGGTCAGTGTTTAACCACAGTGTGGCACAACTCGGTGCACTGTAAGACCCTAAAGGTCAAAAAACTAAGATCTCCCCCAGGAGAGTGAGATCCAGTTTCACGTCGAACAAGAAATTGGAGACGGGTTTCTCCCAATCTCGATGGCTAACGAGGAGCCGATGTTTGACTTCGTGGGAAAGACCGTTTGGAAAAAGAGCTCTCCTGGGGCCGTCCTCAAGCCCCTCCCCCCCTTACCACTCCCCCAGTGGGGTGACGAGGTATAAATGAGGAACTCTGAGGAAAATCGAGGTAGTATACGTCAGGCCAAGTGACGAAGTCCTCGGATCCAAAACCGAGCTACCTAGACTGGATTGGTAGTATACGTCAGGCCAGGTGACGAAGTCCTCGGATCCAAAACCGAGCTACCTAGACTGGATTGGTAGTATACGTCAGGCCAGGTGACGAAGTCCTCGGATCCAAAACCGAGCTACCTAGACTGGATTGGTAGTATACGTCAGGCCAGGTGACGAAGTCCTCGGAAACAAAACCGAGCTACCTAGATTGGATTGGTAGTATACATCAGGCCAGGTGACGAAGTCCTCGATTAAAACCGAGCTACCTAGACTGGATTGGTAGTATACGTCAGGCCAGGTGACGAAGTCCTCGGATCCAAAACCGAGCTACCTAGACTGGATTGGTAGTATACGTCAGTCTCTAGGTGACGAAGTCCTCGGATCCACAACCGAGCTACCGAGACTAGAGAGGTAGAGTACTTGGCTCGCCAGACCAAGAAGTACCCTGCAAGAGAGGCAGGGCTACCTACCTTAAGGGGCTAAGAAAAAGCTCATCCTTGAGCTAAGTCCCTGGTTATCAAACCAAACGATAAGTGAACTTTGGTAAGTTCGACTTACTCTCGCCAGAGAGACTCCTCATATCCTGGTGCACCTTAAACACCAGGGGTATTCCTCGTCCTTGAGGAATTAAGAAAAGAAGAAGGGGTAGTATACGTCAGGCCAGGTGACGAAGTCCTCGGATCCAAAACCGAGCTACCTAGACTGGATTGGTAGTATACGTCAGGCCAGGTGACGAAGTCCTCGATTAAAACCGAGCTACCTAGACTGGATTGGAAGTATAAGTCAGTCTCTAGGTGACGAAGTCCTCGGATCCACAACCGAGCTACCGAGACTGGAGAGGTAGTGTACTTGGCTCGCCAGACCAAGAAGTACCCTGCAAGAGAGGCAGGGCTACCTACCTTAAGGGGCTAAGAAAAAGCTCATCCTTGAGCTAAGTCCCTGGTTATCAAACCAAACGATAAGTGAACTTTGGTAAGTTCGACTTACTCTCGCCAGAGAGACTCCTCATATCCTGGTGCACCTTAAACACCAGGGGTATTCCTCGTCCTTGAGGAATTAAGAAGAATAAGGAAAAGGCTACCCCTCGAGCCCGTTATTCGGTGGTCACACCAAACTTTAAGTAATTTATTCTCGCCAGAGAAACCCCCCTCCGTTATCCTCGCCCTTGAAGAAGACCCTCCCCGAGTTCAGTCCTCGTCCATAAGGAAATAAGTAACGAAGGAGAAAAGCTCCTCCTCGAGCTCGTTACTCGGTGATCACACCGCACTCCAAGTTAACTTGATTTAAGAAACAAGTTCGACTCACTCTCGCCAGAGAGACCACGACTGCCTGGGTGTTGCATAGAGCACCGTATTGGTTCTTGTCCTTGAAGAACCCTTCCCCCCCGGAAGAACGTGTGGAGCCCCCAGCTGCTACCCTCGCCAAGACGACCGTGGAATTCCGCCCATCTACACTCGTCAAGAGTAAACATTTCTGAGGCCTTTAAACTCCACATGAGTCCGTAAGCCTAATTCTTATATTATTGTTTTGTCTAGAGAAAACGTTAACCAATTTTTGTGGGGAAACTAATTTAATTAATTCTTGTTTATAATAATATTTAGACTAATGCTGTAGTTAAAGTATAAAGGTTGTGTATTCAATGGTTAAAGATAAAATATAAGTTTATTTTGGGATTAATGTTCGTTTCTCTTCTATATATCCTTACGTGTTTGGTAACGGCTCTATTCTTTAAGATATTCCGATATCAAAGTATATTAGACAGCTCTTAGCACTCTTAGAGATAGAACAAAAAGGAGGGGCATTCTACGACACTAAATAAAAGTGGTGTCAGGTAAGTAGGGTTCTTATCAGAAAGAATCTTTACGACACTCAGAGACAATCGATGATAGCGGTCAATGTGAATAGTGCTGCGGGATTAAACGCTAATTTACTTTACAGTGAGCAGTCTAACTTGTCATTTTCAGGCTGCCCGAACGGTTGTCCTAATTTCTGACATGTAGTTACTGTAGCGAATCTCGAATCACAAGAACAGTAATTCTGAAATTTTGTACATAAATAATAAAGTGAAGATTCTTTGACTGTAAATACAGCTATTATAAGAGTCTTAATAATAGTAAATAGATGAGAAATGGTCTTTGAAACCGAGTACCTAAGCCAAATACGATTTCCAAAGTATTTATACGTATAAACAAAAAACCCCGCAATGTTTCAGTTAATGTGCTTAGTATTTATTGGTGTTTTACTTCAAAATGATGACTTGGGTACAAACTTTGTCACCGAGGACACGAGGATTACTTCTGAATAAATGATAATTTATAAACTTTACTTGCATATATTAGAATTTAACATTATATTTTTTTAACTTGTATATGATATCTTTCATTTATTTCCTGAAAGCAGAAGCCAATATAATCAAATTAAAACTCTTATTACACAGGATAACATTTCTAATGAATATGATGTGGAAACTAAAATGCTGTTAATCAAAAGTACCTATTAAAATATGTTGGTAGTTAATCTTTTAAGCCTCCAAGATTTTTAAATATTAAAGATGTGTATGTTTGTAGACAGGTACGAAAATATAGTTTGGGGAATATGTCAAAGACACATTTATGTGATATGGAAATGTAGTAAAGTTAGCCCTAAAAATTTAGGAAAGAAAACGAAAATTTAAATTGAAGTATATTATGGGGCTAACTCTTTATATCTTTTGCTGAAATTTTCTTCTACTAAATTATGATTGAATTATGAAAATGAATAAGATCTCCGTTTATGATTTGATTTATTATTTAATTTACCATTAATCACCTTTGTTCAAATCTGTTCTGCTATTTTTGCAGTCGAAGGACAAAATGTGGAGAAACAAAATCTAATTTCGATTCCGTTGACATCAGAGTAAATCTCAATTTTGCTACATTTCACCTTCAATTTCCAAAATGCCAGTTTATGAAATTATACAACACCTTTGTAGCTACTTAACAATAGGGGTGCGCCGCCTCTGCATACCCCTCCTTTGGTATGAGTTTCACCCCCCCCAGATACCTGGAATCTTTTTAATTAGATCGTAGCATTGTGGGGGTCGAAACAAGTATAACATTCGAGTGAAAATTTAAACGATTCACACTTTGAACCTTCTAAATGGAAAGAAAGACTTCCCGGTATGTATTATTCTCTTTTGTAAATAGGAAGATAAACTTCCCGGTGTCCGCTGTCGGGTAGTGAGGTAAAGGGCCAATGTGATAGACTTTTCTTCGAATTCCAATCGTTTAGATGACAGAGAGCGGATGGGTCTCCTCTCGTCATTCTCTGCGTATGGTTTGGTGATGTTTTATTGGTTCTCAATTGTTTGAGCTATTTCCTCTTGTGGGCTTTTCTCTCGTCCGCATTCACGTCATAATCCAATTTATATCTTCCTTTGAGCAATCCTTCTACGATTTCTTTTTGTTTGCAGGTTTTGGGTAGGGGGTTCGCATGGGAGCCGTATATTTTTAATATTGAGTTCCTGGCTAGTAGTTGAGGTTTTTGTTTTGTCTCTCTTTCTCGAGTTTTTGTGCAATCACTTTGGTTCTTTTTACAATCTCTTCGTCATATGTTTCTTCATCGGGTTCCTGGTCGGTCTCCATTTGAGTTTCTTCTTTATTCTCCGTGTTTTTTTTGTTCGTTTGGTTTCATGTTTCTGTTGTAAATTTCGTTTAAGCATGGGCTGTCGGGAACAACTTTTCTTCAGGCTGTTCTTTTCAAGCATCATGATTAGTTCAGTAGCATATGATCCAAGTTTTGCAATATTTACGAAGTGAGCGTGTATAATGCAAAGGATGTTTCCCTTGATGTTCACGGTGTTGGTTTGTGAAGTAGGTACTCTCGTTGGTCCTCCTGCCGTTGCGGTGGCGTATGTTGTATTATTTTTCCTTTCTTTTTCTTCTGATAATTTGTTTTTCATTTTCTTTATTATTTGCTTTTCTAATGGGCAAGACATTGCAATTGTCCTGCGCCGTTTCCACAGTTTAGGTACTATATTTTGGCTACTCTGCATTCGTCCCACTGGTGGTCTTTGCTTGAGCATTCCGAGCAAGTTTCTCCGTTGAATTAGCAATCTTTGGTTGAGTGCTGGTCCAAGGCATAGCACTTGAAGCAAACCTGAATCCGAACAAACGTCTCTCTTTCGATCTGGTTCTGGGAGATATTAGTGTAAATGGCAAGCAGGCCGTGTTCTGCGGCTTTCTTTGCCATTTTTGTGGTGTGAAAGATAATTTTAAAGACGTGTTGATGTTCTTCGCAATTCTGGTTTCTGAACTTCACAATTTGTTTAATTCTGGCCCAAGTTTGTTCTTTTTATATTTCATATTTTATTTCCGTAGCTGAATGGGCGCTGACCCACCGATCGAGCCTTCAGCATATGACGGACCTTTTCGGTGTTAAATTTGGGGGTGTAGGGGGGCGAGACCGATTGTTGCTTATTTCGTTGATGCGTCTTCACTTGGGGGGAAGGAGTCCAGGTCTTTCTCCGTGTCACAAAGTGCCACATATCCATTGTATTGATCTTTTAGCCTGAGTAAAATTATTCCTATCTCAGCGTAGGTCGTTTGTAGGGTCTTTTCTCGCGTGAACTTTTCCTTTCATGGAAGGATACGAAGAAGTACCCTGTTCATACCCTCATGGTTGTCCATTGTGGCTCGTGGAGTAGTTTTCTTTTTGGTGTTCTGCCCTTTGTCTTCTTACTTCTGCTTTCCTGGGTATAATTTTTTTACTTTATTGTGGTATGAATAAGAAAATGAGAATGATCCCACCGCCCCACAATCTTCGTCGCGGCCGGTTTAACTGCCTGGGTAAAAATGATGAATGGATGGGGTGATGGACCCGGGGAGGCCCTCTTGAAGGATTCTTCATGGCAAGGTTGATGATGGGTGATGATCAACTACTACCACCCAGGGTGCCGCCCTTCCTGAGGTTTGGTTATCGAGGCTGCGTCCGGCATACATAAAGACGGTTGTATGTCCCTCTATGGTCTTGGCTCGGCCGCTAGGGATAGAGAGAACTCTTCCCCAATGGTTGCAGCATCGCCTCTTGTCCGCGATGCCTATGACGGAAGGTTCAACAGTGGGCTAGTCCACAAGCCTACTTTCCAAGCCACCACAAATTATGCCATGTCAAATGACGGGCATAGTTCGAACTAGGTTATGAATAGCAGTATACACGGGTACACCTTAAAAGGCAAGAGCGGAGGGGTTGATGAGTTTAGGTAGCCATAGAATTAATTATGACCACCTGGTATAAATCTCTTTTTTTAACTTCTCCGTAGGGGAAAAAGTGGCGTTGGAGAGGGATATTTCTTTCGTAAAGATCGATGTGCAAAATGCCCTTATAATTCACTGATCTTTGAATTCCCCTCTTCTCTCAGAGTCCAGCGATCAAAAATGCGAAAGTAGCGTAGGCTAAGTTTCGAGTGAGCGAACTTAATTTTATTGCGTGCGAGCGGTCCGGGAGCGTGCAGTCTAAAAGCTCAAGCATTAGACATTGGACATGACAAGTTAGAAGGTATAGATTAGTAGAGCAAAAGTAAGAGAGTATAGTGGTGAAAAGGTTTGGAAAAAGGTAGTAAAGGTAATTTTACTATAAGTTTGAAGGTTTTTTCCCCTGGTCGAAGAATATATCCCCAAAAAGTAGACAGTATAGTAAAAATAGTACGCGAGAGGAGGGATGAATAGATCCATGGTAGCTCTAGCAATTGTGTTGAGAGTGTTATTTGTTAGGGTTGATGTTTCCGTTTGGGTAAGGTCATCTTCAATTTTGGAGCTAGATTTTGATACTACGCTCGCAATGTAGCGTAGATGTTATGGCGAGGAGTGTTTTATTCTTGACCTACTTTTGCTCCTTGAGGTTAGGACGGAGGAGTCTTTCCCTTGTGGGATCTCTTCTTACTGAACTCTTCCTCTGTGAGAACAACATAAGTGTAGGTTGAGAATTGGACGAGGTTGCGGAAAAGAGCCTGCTTTACCAGATCTTCAGATGTGTCAGCCTCGTAGTCTTATTTCAATTGTCCGACGATCCTAACGCATTTGACAATATCTTCTGTGCCTACCTCGTCAGAATACTGGTTCCTTTTGGCAGCATATACTCTGAGGTTTATCTCATCCTCGATTAATACAGGTAACTGGGACCCCAATTCTTTGAAGACGAGGACTTACTCAGTCGATTTGAATGCAAGGACTTTTGTGGGGGGGACGAATGCTCCACCTTCTTAGGCCTCACAGCAGTGGCTTCCTTCCGCTCGACTTGTGCTTCTGTTGTGGTAGTTGGGTGTGTGTCTGTGAGTCCATTTGTGCCTCCTGCCTGGCAGCCATAGCTTGCACTCGAGGATCCCGTGAATGGGCATTACTCATGTCCGGAGCTTTTTGGTCACTTATCTCGGTCTGGGGTTGGAGATTCACTCGAAGAACCTCGTTTGACGGAGGGTTTTCAAGGAACTACATACATTTTTTCCAAGCCTTTATTGTTGAGCATGGTGTTCCACTTCCTTCGTGAAGGTGCCAGGCTTGGTCAAGTTAGCAATGTGTGCATAATATATGCAACACATTATTTGGGTCTATTTCTCGTTTTCAATTTGCAGGTACGTAGGTGCAGTGGCAACACTACTCTCTGCAACCGTTGCCTCGACAACCTTCGCGAAAGGTGCGTTAGCCTTTACTTCATCCTCTTTTCTGCCTTTATCCTTTGTTTTCTGTATTTGTTCTTTATTCATTTAAAAGGTGATTACCATGGTTATGTGTGAGCCGCCACAATTGAGACAAGTGGCGGTGGTGTGTTCATTGTACCTGCAGCAGCTGAAGCACATTTGCACGTCCTCACGCTCAATCTGATCGGGGCAGATGTGGACATTAGAGAAGAGAATGCCGTTTTATTTTGCCTTAATCGCCATTGTGGTTTCATTGAAGACAACCTTGTAAACGTAGTTGTAGTCTTTGAATGTTATTACTTCGGCTACTTTTGCCCACTTATTATTCCGAAGAATCTTGTCCGTGATTTGGTCAATCGAGTGTCCTCCAACCCAGAAGTCGAGACGATGGCAGATCACACTGCTATGTGTGCATATTTGTGGCGCTGTCTGAGGTATGAGATAAATATTTCGAAGGGTATCTAAGGCACAAGGGAAGGAGAGGGCTTCGATATTACCCTCCATTGCACATAAAGCTGTGTAGCCATTTGACAAATCAATTAACCGTATGAGGGCAATATTGAGCTCACCGTAAACTCTCTCGAACATCTTTCTCCTGTCCGTTTTTTGCCAGCCTGGCAAGATCTTCAGGGCAATACACCGCGTCTCCATCACCTTTCTGTCATTTCACCTAAGGGGGTAATTAGGGAGGGAATCTGGGGGGACCCAAAGTTTTAAGTGACTTTAACTGAGTCTGTATGTAGTTTTATGGATCCGTTATGAAAATAAGGAAGAGTGTATGTGGAGAAGGTGGAAAATCTCCAATAAACAAAAGGCTACTTTACCTTCAGGCAGCGCAGAGGAGTCCTTTTATCTTTTCCTCAACTAGGCTACAACAATGGCCACTTCCGAACGTATTACTGTTGATAGAATATCCGTTCACGCACAACAAAGCGGTATCTAATCAACCTCATTCGAATGAAATCCAGTCCAAATTTCTAAAGTTTGACCGTACCGATAGACGAGTATGTAAGAGAACAATCCAAGTGACAAATGTAGTCAAAAGCTCGGATAAGATAAGATTTATTAAGAAAGAGCTACAATGAGTAATTTTTATAAACATATATCTATAATGGTGTACATAGCCGTGAAGGAGAGCGTTACCCATTGCATAATGTTTCCAAGCCGCATTCTTTTATTTTTTTCAAAATACGCTCTGCTTCTAGAAGGGGTTGTGTAGCCTGCAGAGAAGTGCAAGCGAAAGGTTCAAAAGCTTCGCTTGAAGGAGTCTTTCTATTTATCCTCAGGGTAGTGCAGTCAATTTGCTGTTCTCTAATAATGTTCAGGCAACGCAGGAAGCTATTCGCAACTCAGCTATGCTAATTTATTTCTTTATTTTTTCTTCGCCTCTTTTCCGACACTCCTCTATCTACACTCTACAGTAATCTTTATCATTAAACGCTTTTCTATAACTTCTCATCTTTGCTCATCAACGCTGAGAAAACTACATACAAAATCTGCCCTCTATTTCAAATTGGTATTTACAGGAATGATTTTTTCTGCGTTATATGTAGCACATCATCAAATCACCTACATGTACAGCTATCATAGGCAATATCATCCACTCATCCCTTACTCAACACTATCTCAAATACTCATAATATCGTAATGTGTTTTGCTGTTTGAAAACAATTCGAGCACCGCGAGAGAAAATATCACTATTCCATCCTTACCTACTACATCTCCTGTTTTTTTAGAGTAAATAAACTCTGCTTCTATAAAACACATTTAACTCATAAATAATTAAACTAGAACTAGCAAGGTTTGATCAAGTTTCACCCTCAAAAGTTTATTATTAAATAATGCTATGATTATCATTAAAAGATTCATCCCATTCCAATACTTTTTAAAGCAATCTGACTCATCTATGACAATTATTCGCCAGAAAACCTAGATAGTTAAAGTTTCCATTTGTTCAAAGGCTACACAACATAATTTAATATCGTACAAAACCCATTGGCAGTCTTAAACTAAATCACTTTGCTCTTTTCAGAATTTCTTTTATCCTTTTCCTTACGCAAAATTCCATCTCTTTTAATAAATCTTTTTCTTAAATGCAGCAATTCTATCATTAAAACGACTATGCCATCAATAGCGCCACTTTCTCAAACCCCTTCCTTAGTATCCTAGTGCCTATCGCTAATCAGCATTCCATTTAAAGCGCTTTGTTAATGTTTTATTAACTCGCGAGAGCTTTATGATATCAGGGTAATTTCCATTAGTGATATATTCCATATTTATTCATAGTTTTCCAAGTGTTGTTATCTATATAGCTCATCATTTTAAGCTTTTAAGAGTATTTAAATTCTAATGTAAAGTTGTCTCCTTCTTTGTAACTTAATGGATTTAGTTAAAATTTGGATATAAAGAGTAGACAATTTAAAGCCTCTAAATATTATCAGTTAATTAAAATCGATAACCTTCTCGTAATTATAATCATTTTGTAAATATAAGACCTATTTCCTGCTCATGATAGGCCTAGCATTCTATTTTACTGCTGTGATCTATGTTTATTCGAATTACACGAAGGTGGCGATAGCTATATAAGGCTAACTATAGATTAAAACTTACATGAAAAGGTAGCAAAGTGATAGAGATATAATGTTGTGAATCTATTGTAAAAACATTCCCTTTTCACATTTTTGTCTTTACCCAAACCACTCTTCTTTTAAATTATACTATTTGGAGTTTTCGTTTGTTTCGTGCGTGTTTTTATATAATATGAATTCATATAATGGTAACACTTAGCTAAGGTATAGTTGTCCTAATTTTATATATTTTAAAATTATATCTTAGCATCCAATTAGACTAAATATTTAATAATTAAAAGAAACCTTCCAACCTAATACAGTAAAACAAACCACGACAAAAAACAAAATAAAATACATTATATAAACCAAAAGTACATATGATCAGTTGACAGATGGAGCCGACTGTCACACTGAGCTGAACTTGCAGCCGAACCCCATAAAAATATATACCACGAAGGAGACCTGTCTCCTCTAAAATTCTTCGAGTCCAAAATGAGTTTTACACAAATCCGTCCCAAACTAGAGAGACTAGCATTAGCAACTCTGCTTATATCAGTACCTGGAGACAAAACGGGCGCTATCATCCACCAGAATAGAGTAATTCGGCAAAAATGTACTGTACAGGATTGAAAAAAAAGCACCTAGTAATAAGGTGCAAGGGAGCATCTAACCAATTGTTCAGGATTACGGAAATTTGCACGATTTGGGAGCTATATGAAACGAAATAAATGCGGCGAAGTTTTGGTGGGTAATTACACCTGGATTACCCACGTAACTTTATTTCCTCTTTGGTCGTCTTCCTTCTTCTTAACCATACAACCCGAAAAAACTGATCTTATTTTTGTCTGATAATCAGATTGGGAAAGGGCCGAACGGTGGTCTGCATGCCCATTCCATACAGAATCATTGGCAGCTTCATTAGCGTGGTCAATTCTTTAATACCTACCTACTTAGTGAATAACCTAGTTGAATACACTCACTAACTTCTTCGGTTTGGTCCAGACGTGGCCTTAGGATATTTTTGTTAGGTGGGTTGGAGTTTCGAATGCTTAGAGGGTATTCAGGGTTGTCATTATGTCGCTATATATTACGATCCACTCTTAACGATCGATATATTGCAGCCAGCTTGACCCTGAGAACATAATTAACACCTAGTATAGCCCTGTCGGCTTACTTTGATCCTGAGGGATAGAACATTAAAGCTGACACGTCTTCAAATTAGAGACACTAGGTAGGTCTTAGCAAGCCTCGAGGGTAACAGATCGTGTGCTTTAAGATATTTGTAGGGGAATCAACCCTCTCCCTCCTCTCTCAGTTGAGACACGGGACGTTAACCGCTAAACATTTGGGCCGTGTAAGCACCTTGGATTAGTCAAGTAACCACAGCCTCTCGCCCCTCGTCCCCATGTAAAGCCAAACAGTTTAAACTGCAAGATCTCCCCTATTAGTTTGTTTTCAATTTCACCTCAAGTACGAAAGTAGAGACGCGTTTCTCTCAAGCTGAAAGGGCCAGCTGGACCAGAGGTAAAACTTGCTGAGAAAAACCGTTGGAGTAAGAACCCTCCTGCAGCCCGTCCAAAAGCCACCTTCCTCCTACCCCTACCCCAATGTGGTGACGAGGTATAAATAACAAACAGTTGGGAAAAACGTGGTAGATTCGGTTAGTATCAAGGCGACGAAGTTCCCAGCAAGAGGCCCGGGTTACCAAGATAAGTACTGAGAAGCAGCTCATACTCTAGCTAGTTCCTTGTTGCCAAACTGAAATTTAAGTAACTTGTCCAAGATCAACTCATTTTCGACAGAGACCCACCCCCTATCCTGGTGTAGCACAAAGCACCGAGTTAGTCCTCGCTCTTGAGGAATTCCGAAACGAAGAAAAAAAGGAGCCTCCTCGAGACCGTTACCCGGTGGTGACACCGAACTCTAAGTTAACTTGGTTTAAGAACCAAGTTCAACTTATTCTCGTCAGAGAACTCTCCCCCCTCTATCATGGTATGGCACAAAGCACCGGATTACTCCCCAGAGTAATCCTAAGAGGAGAAAGGAACATTCTTTCACTATCCTGTGGTGATACCCCTTCCAGCCGAAGGCGTGTGGCTCCCCAGCTGCCACATTCGCCGAAGTCCTTTACGGCTTTCAAGTTATTCGCCCGCAACCTCCATCTGACCGGTCGTCACGCGTCTTTGAAACAATAACATTCCCAAGGTAAAGTAGTTCATTAAGTTCAAGGTCCGACTCAAACCCGTTCCATGGCGTATCCACAAAGGTATTTGTGGCCGGTAAAGGCCGTTAGCATTTTGTTTTGTTTTTAAATTGAAGTGAGTGGTTGGTCAACCATAACTATAGTGTCAAGTAGATCAAGTTAGAAAGACTTACTTAGAAATTATTGAATTTCTTACTGTGTATTTAAATTCGTGAAATTTCAGTGGCTTATGTTTAGTTTTATTTTGTGTTTTAATTAAAGTTTTAATTTGTGTTAACAATTTTTTTTCTATCCTCGAATCTCTACGTATGGCACAAAGAACCCTCAAGGTTTAAAGAAGTCAATAATCAATATAATAATAATCGATCATACTCGTATATAGCACTCTTAGAGAGATATAACGTTAATCACGGAGTAGTAGGTGAACAACCCATACGTACGAACATCTCTCCATCACTCGGTCCTTTCTATATAGTATAGTTGTGAACGAATATACTAGGGGTACAAAGGAGAGAAGTAGCTTAATCAGCATTGCAAGTGTTGAGTTTTGTGGAACAAATTATTGACATGGTGCCGGTACACGAGGCCCTAATACTGCAAATATGTGCCTTCCAAGTGAAGCATCATTCAAACCACCATAAGGAAAATGGTGGGCTTCTTCACATCCCTGCTAGACCACTTTAGGTATAAGTCTGGACTGGCGTAAAATCATGAATGTTGACATATCTCTTATCCAGAATAAAATGAAACCCGTACGCTTCGACAAAATGATATATGGGTTTCAAAGCCTGTTGAAATCGAAGATCTTAAATAGGTATCTGAGTCGTAGCAAAAGAGTTTAAAATGCCATGTATATACAGTGTATCTAAGACATCGCCCGGCATCAACGAGATGAATGCGCTTATACTTAATTCAAAGAGAGAGACATGGAAGACTTTTCTCTGCGGGACGCCAAACTCTTTCTCTTTTAAACGGAAAGACAACATCTTCTCCCTACGCGGAAAAGTTTTTTTAATTTTATAACCTTTAGAATAATTGCTGTCTATGATTACATATTAGCAGATATTTATTTACAGCTGGATTAAGGATTAAAGCATCCGATATTGAATAAAATTTGCGAAAGCCGCATTCTCCAAGGAGCAGATAGACTCCAATATCATGAATTAATTTACCCTAAAATTGCCTAATTTCTTTACCAACTTGAAGACAGAGGCTCTTAGAAAAATTGAGCGAAAACTAGCCGGCGTAGAGTGATTCTTACCTGGCTCGCAAAAAGAATTACTTTACGAAGAATTATCTATGTACAGATCCTCCTTAATTAGCTATCGGAAAGGCTTTACCTTGGTAGCCCAGGTGTGAAGGAATGTTTGCGGGATATCAACCGAACCAAGGGCAGTATCCGTTAATTAAATGATAGTGGCGGCAGAACTCACCTTTCATAAAATGGTCATTAGATTGTTACTCGCCTCTGAAGGAGAAGTCAACGGCCCACAGCTAGTTCACAAGTATAAATACTTACTCGCGTAGCATCATCACGGCTGAATATGCGAATAAAGTTGTCGAAAAGAACTTCTTACGCAGTATCAGAGATCGCCATCCTTATCTCTATACGAACTGGAAGAGGGTATTGCGAAACTTACCCAAAATCATTTACACGCTGTTTTAGTTCCCAATAATAGGTTTATTCCCAATAATTAAAGGTAAGTATACTGTATATCCGCTAAGAAGAATGGCGGGCACGATATAAAAATATCGTAACCTATCCGTCATTCGATGAAATTAGACCGCGATGAAAGGGTTCTGATTAGCTTGCAGTGCTTATTGGCAATTCTCTTATATCTAAGCGCCGTTTTACACTTGGTAGACAACAAAGGATATTGGGTGGGTGCAAAACAACCAGATGCTCAAGCAATGGTAGAGAGTAATAGGGACACGTGAGTGGCGGTGAAGAACTCAACACCACATTAGGCGAGCAGTTCTCGAGTTTGAAAGAAAAATGTAATTTTATTAAATGCTAGTTGCCGGGCCCACAATAAAAACAAACCATGTGGTTTCTCAGGCAGTAGCAGCCCCCTAAAAGATATACGGATGCAAAAGTCAGTATACCATAAAAGTCCTCACCTAACTCCTACACAAAATGCAGTTTTTTGCGAAAACTTCTGCGTAATTCATCCACATATTAGAAAACGATATCCAGCTATTCAATCAGGTTAGCAAGGACCTGCCACTCGGCTACCTAGCCGTCAAATTCCCGAAAAGGAGACACGGCATCTGCATACCTGTCACAAAGCAGTGGAAAATAGGCAAATCAAGGTCAGCTGAGAGTGAAATATACACTGAAATATATTGAAAGCTACTATCTACTGTTGCCTTGAAATTGTTCATACCACCACAATCTTTATGGATTGTTAAAAAATACATATACTCTGACTTTAAAAATTACCTAAATACCAAAGCTGACATTAAATAGTCTATCGAGATAGTTTTCTTATATTTTAACTAAAATCCTTATACCTATATTATTAATTTTCCATAAATCAAAATTGTTCACACTCTTTTAAGCAGATTTGTTTAATACTTGGTACAACAACGTTTAGCATTCATTGAGGATTATTTCCAATTCTTCTTGTGCATAGGTTTATAATACAGTTAGGTTCTTCTTTCTCAAATCCAATCATATAATTTGAATGGGATATAGGTCAGGGGAATGCAATGACCATTCACACGTAAAATGCCTTCATCTCTAGTCACTAATATGAAAATTTTGACGTTTATTGAATTGTTATCCTGTTGCAGTGTCCATTAGCCTCCTAGCTTCAATTCCTTTACTGGACAGCAAACGTGTTGCGTCAATATTTCATGGTGTAGGTTCGATTCCATCGTTCCATCAAAGCAGTGAAGTTTGCCAATTGCCGATGCAGCGTAAACCAATCAGAACATATGGATCCAGCATTGTGGTTTACATTATGGATAATTTTCTTTTCTGTATGCGCTTCTTACTTACTTCTAAAAACGTATCGCTGGGTTATTGGCCAGTAAAACTCCCATTTTCTTTCCCCCTTATAGTCAATCTTCTCACAGTAGAAATTACGATGGATTTTTTTAGATGCTTCGTGACGTGATTTAAACGATTCTGTTAGTATTTAGCAGCAATCAGTGGAGTTCATCTTGGATTTCATGTGTTAAACCCTCGGGGTATCTTTACAAGCAAAACCTACTTACAAGAAGCTGAAAGGTAATACTTGGCAGCTTTTGGTTGTAAGTCGAATGTTTTCTCTACCATTCTTCTCATAGAACATGGCATTTGGGGAAAGCATCATATCTTTTCCATGTCTAGGTAGCCATTACACCGTACTTGTATCCAAAGTCTTATGTACAGTACTTAGAATAGTTTATTCTGAACTATTTAACATATTTCCTATTTCCTTGTATCCATTTGCTTACCTATATAACTTAATAATGACTTATCTTTTCATCTTGAGCAACATTATTCTCATTGTGATTTTCAAAAACATGTTTTTAAGAAAGATATATGGCCTCAGTTTATCCATAAATATTGTTGACGCTTAAAGTGGTGACGAGCATAATAACTCAATAAATGGCGACAATAAAAGATTTCTTAAAGATTGAAATAATTTATACTGAAAGAAAAGTGCTAAAGTTAGCATATGGTCTTTAGTTCAAATATAACTAAAATAAGTTGTTTTAACTAACTACGGTATATATATATATATATATATATATATATATATATATATATATATATATATATTCGAACATGTAATTAAAATTTAGGGGAAATGAACAATTTTAATAGAAACTGAAATGTATCTGTAAAGCTACTGCGTGAAAGGACCTATTTATTAAAGAAATAAACAGATCCGAGCCCTCCGTTAGGGTATAAATTACAATACCCCCTTCCCGATCATTATCCCTCGGTGGGTGGATGGTTTGCAATACCAATATACTTCGAGAGGATGCCAAGTATTACGTACCCAACAGCGTCACCTGAAAAAAATAGGTAAAGAGGAGCGGTAATAAATGCCCCATCCGCAGCTCTTACTAGTTAGCCTTGTATTAAGGACAATTCCCTTGAAAAAAAGTCCACAGCAGGCATAGCTCAAATTAGACTCTGTGTCAATCCGCTCTTTAAGGATCCTCAGCGGAATAAACGTAGCGTTCCTACTATGAAGCTCTCGCTGGGGCACAGATTTTTGTTCATGCGTCCTTCGTCTTTTAGAAACGCCGACTTTCTAATTAGTTCATTCCAGTATTGGAGCCGTAATTGTCTTGTCTCTGCACTTGTGCGAGTCGAAGGCTAAAATGGCCAAGGGTTTGATCTCACGCCACTTTGTGGGAGTTAGTTCTTCTGTGTCTAATGACTCGTTGGAGGCTCTGAGCAAGTTCGCTTTTCACATAGGTTAGAGTAGGATGGAGGTGGAAATAATTTTAGCCTACCATGGCACTAGCCAGGGTTCACGCCAGCTTTCCGAGGGCGACTCCTGGAAGAGTGAAACGGTTCGAAAGATTCCGTAGAGGAGCGCTAGCTAACGTGCTCGTATGCCTGGAGGAGACAGGCGAAGAGGTTTGATTGAACCCTTTAGTGACTGGTCTTAGTTTCCATGGTCATAATTTCGAAGAGTTCGGTCATATAAGTTTGAAGGATATCAGTTTTGTTGGAAATAGTTAGTGAGGAAAGTAATCTCGTTATAGAAGTTGAGGTATGATGAGGAGAGATTTTAAGCGCGAGAAAGTTAGGTTTTCATAGAGTTTAATTTGATTTTGGTGGAACAAATCATATCTCAATTTCTACAGCGAGATCACTTTCCTTACTAACTATTTCCAACAAAACGGATATCCTTCAAACTGATATTACTGAACTCTTCGAAATTTTATCAATAAAACTGGAGCCCCGCTCACTACTCCGGAAAACAGACATCCACACCATAAACCCAACTTAAATGATTTTTCAATTAAAAATACAGCAAACAAAGAAAACCAACTACGTGCACTAGAATCTCTTTATATTAGATTTAAAAACCCCATTTTAAACTCCGACACAAGATCTTTTCCACTTGTATTACAAATATAATCACCAACGAATTACACACGCTAAATCTACTTCCCCCCCCAAAATAACCCCTATCTTTGACATATTTCTATTATCTCCCCCTTTTTATAATGAAGACACCCAAAACTAATTAATCTCAGTTTTATTTAAAGACAAAAACATATTTCCTATTCCCTAATAGTTAAAAGCCCTGCATTTATATAATTTGAATATTACCAACTCTGCTGCTTCCCATTTCCCATATAATTAATTTATAAATTTCTGATAACTTATCTAAAAAATTCTTATGTTTGTATATATTTATAATCTCATATCCTTGACAATGGTTTCCTACCTGAAACGTCGGTACCAAAAAGTTAAAATATAATAATGAACTTCCTAAATTTACCCTAAAAACATATATATATATGTATATATATATATATATATATATATATATATATATATATATATATATATATATATATATAAGCTAGTTTTCCTGACGAAATAGATATAATGAAATTATAAGATCAATATAGAGTAGATATACGAGTATGTAACTAGTAAACAACCAGAATCCTTTGATTTTATAATAATGCTCATTAATGGGTTTATCATGCTATTTATTTATATATATATATATATATATATATATATATATATATATATATATATATATATATATATATATATTTATATATATATATATATCGTGCTACTTTGTGAAGACGAAATCAATTTTTCATGTATAACACTGGTCTACAAGGTTTTTGGGACTAACTTAAAGACAGTGTGTACGCTGGTAGACCCAGGACCATCTCATAACTCAAAAAAAGCCATCAGAGAGAAGATGAGAGCCATTAGTCGGTCGGTTTGTAAGGAAGTCATCGACAACTTTGTGCTGCGCCTCAAGAAATGCACAGGACTAAATGGATGTCATCTCGAACACGTGCTCTAGAATATAGAAGAAAAGTCCAAACACTCTCATGTTACGAAGTGATATTTTTATACACAATAAACTAGTTATCACCAAAGTTTCATTCAATCCTTGCATTAAAAAGTATTATTCTTTTAGTCATCTTGATCGTTTTCCTGAAAATCTTGAAGATTAACGTTACAGTCAAACAAGGCAAACGATCCATAAGCACATCAAAGTGATCGAAACTGGTCACCAACAACTTTGGGATGCTGTGCTGATAGCAGACTATTACTCGATTTAAAATAAAATAATCCTGTTGCTCAACATCAACGGTGCGCAAATAAGCGTAAATTTATTCCATGAATTTTCCGCCCAAAATCTTTGCCAACATGCATTTTTAATTTTTACTTGTCACTGCTTTCCATCTTATACATTATCTTGTTGCGCTTTTGGCATTGCAGCCTGGTGTTCTTTGAACATACTATACATCTAACTTGCAGAGCCTGGTACCAGAATGTGATTGATTCCATCAATTGCACTTAAAATCACTAATATCAAGTCATGTACACTTTTAGAAATATTTTCATTCGCAATTTTAGCAACTAATAGAGCTATAATAGAGATGAGGAGAGAGAAAACTTAACTTGATGAAGGAAAATTAAATTTATTTTCGAATTTAGCAGACAAAATCACTTAAGAATTCGTTGGAATATTTCAGGCACCAGACAAAAGATTTTTCTTTGTTGTGCAGTGTAATTTATGCCTATGAAGCTATATACAGGCTGTAAATATACATATGAATTCATAACCATTATTTAACGAAAAACTACTTTTCCTCTTATACTAAAGTTATAATGATGAAGGTAGTTACAGGTTCTCCATAAAAAAATGAGGTGTGTATATCAAATTATATTTGATATTTATTTACTGCTTGTGATAAATGTCACTGCTTTCCATCTTATACATTCTTTTGTTGCGCTTTTGACATTGCAGCCTGGTGTTCTTTGAACATACTATACATCTACCTTGCAAAGCCTGGTACCAGAATGTGATTGATTCCATCAAATCTTGAGCCTATGGATGTCGGAGCATTTGGCCCACCGCGCCGTTTTCGTTATTTTTCCATTTTTAGGAGCGTTCTCACCATTACTTGTCTGACCTGTTCCTGAGTCATATTTGTGGAAGGGTTTACATGCTGGTAAAATCAGTATGCTGCTATCACAGACATATTCAGAATGTGTGAGAACAAATTCCACCACCATTTTCGAGATCGGAAGCGGGGTCGGTAAGAAGATAATAAATTTTCAAAGACATCTACCCCACCCATTCCTTTATTGTGCATGCTAATTAAATGGAGTTGTGTAACAGCTTTTTCTTTTCCTGTTTCACTCTTCTATCTATTTTTTAGATAAGAGTTATGCTGTAGTAGTTGCTTGCCACATTAACAATTGAACTATAATTCCATTTGACGCAAATAACTGATACATCTGATTTGAAATCATAAAATCGTCTCTCTCTTTCTCTTTCATTTCCTTGTTGCTCTGGAGGGGACAAAGCCCTGCCCTGTTTTCTCGAACTCTCCCGCAAGCAGGAATTCATATCTGATTTAAGTTACTTAGGAGTTTGTGGCTGGTAAAAAAATTATAAAAGAATTACATGCTTTTAATAGTTTTCAACAATTTCCAACATTCGATCTAATACCCGATACCCTAAAGTTAATGATGCACTTCCTTCTTTTCTGTAATAAATAGAGAAATTGTAGTGATAACCATTATAACCACACATGATCCACATTTTAAAGCCAAAGTGAACGGGTTTATCCTTTATGAATTGTTGGTACTATGTAATCCGTTGGAAGGGATTGCTGACAATTTGTGCGAAGCATCTCTAAAAGTGGCTTCCATATCTTCAGTAGTAGACCAATGTGAATTTTCAGAAGGTAAAGTATGTCAACAACTCAAAAGAACCAAACGTAGAAAATTCCTAATTTCTGCTTTACTTACATTTCAGCTGGGACATTCTTATCCCGTTTTGCATATAAATTTGTCTGTTTAGTAATGAAACTTATCATGTCATTAGAAAAAATAAAGATAAGAAAAACACATCTTTTCCGAGATATTTTTCGCCAACCATTTCACTTTTTCTCAACCTAATTTTAGCAGCAGGCGACCAACCTTCCTCATCTGAATCTTCATCACTACACGCATGAACTTCCAACTCTCCAACTACTTCTTCAGGAAAATTTTCTGATTCGGATCATACTTGTCATCTTCTTCATCGCTGCCAATTGCCCCAGTGCCAGAGTCAGGTGGATAATCACAATATCAGCGTTACTCCTTTTCGCAGCATATTCTTTTGCACCCTCTAGAAATCGAAGTCGTGGTGTCCCTCTCCTCATTCTGTAAAAAACACAAACAATATAAATGTATGAGCCTATAATTCACTGGGTAAGCATTGGGTAAGCATTTTATTGCTGCATTGACAAAAATGGAATTTAGAGATAATTCTGTACTTTAGTGAATATTTGCATGTTGAGCACGGGATCGTCACTTTAGATATGCACATACACACAAGCGTATAAACACGTGTCCACACACAAGCATGTATCCGGACAGGCATTAATTTACTGCATTAATATATTAGTAGTTTTCTTTGTTCTGTTACCCTTAGTTGGATATCTATATAATAGA
This sequence comes from Ceratothoa steindachneri, assembly GCA_963969495.1. Taxonomy (NCBI): domain Eukaryota; kingdom Metazoa; phylum Arthropoda; class Malacostraca; order Isopoda; family Cymothoidae; genus Ceratothoa; species Ceratothoa steindachneri. The sequence continues at coordinate 21,199,960 of OZ018321.1, read as the reverse complement.
AATCAATTCTGCCTATAAACACAATTTTAATGGAGTAAAACTTACGAATTGAAGCAAGTTAATTACGCATAAAACGATATAGAATCTAAGAAGAGAATGTACACTAAACATGTTCATTCAATGTATTCTGAGTTTCAAATGACTAATATCATATCAAACCTGAGGATTGCGCCAAGATACAGATTTGAACTTGTTAAAATCTGTGCAGCGTGATCGAAATATAGGGAAAAAAATGTTCCAGTAGTGTCAAACATTCCTATTTTGGGAACATTATATTCAGACCTATTTCTTTCTATACAAGATTACCCGTAGATCTTAAAATTATTAATTATCATTTTTAAAATCATATCTTAAATTATAATATCAAATAATACAAAGGTATTAAAAGTTTAATATAGTTTTTTATTATATTTATAAAATTAAGTGATAATTGTAATTTTTGTATATATGTGATATCTAGCTCATAATATGGTTACTAAAATTTTAATTTATAAAATATATAAAACTTTTAGAATCAAACATAGTTTTATATTTTGGGATGCTCAATTACTGAATTAAGCTGAACATTGCAATTAAAAGTGAATTAGAAGTTATGTTCACAAAATGGGAACTTTGGACACTAAAGGGTTAACATCTCTGAAGCCTAGTAATCTCCAAATCGAAAATAGCGATAGAGTCGGGGAATCAGATTTGGGCCGAAGCATGAACGGCCAAGACCAGTTTCTTGTAGGTACTGCGAGTATATTGCTTCGCCTTAATGCACGCAATTACTCATAGATAAAACAGACTTATAGGTAAGGCATTTGTAAAGTTAGCTCAGATAACGTTTTGACCCGGAAGAACAACTGCAGGTTCGATTTCTATCACCATAGCGGTGGTATTAGTAGAGATTCTAAGAAAATGGAACGTATGGGATGACTAGGTAGCTATAGCAACCTGCTTGCACTGAATCAGAACGTAGAATGCAATAGAACATGAAGAAAAGGGTATTGTTGGTTATCGAGAGCTCTTCCTCTTTCCCCACAATGCATTTGACCTTGAACGCTCACAGGCTGGCTAATTCTTTTGTGAATTATTCGAAGGAATACTCTTAGATAAGTTTATAGTGAAGTGTGGTCACATCTTTAAAAGCATATTCTCAATTGTCAGAAAAACACGCAGAATGGGTCCACTGCATTAATCGAAAGGCCTGCGTGACAGAAACGTGAGAATTTCCGTTCTCTTCAGAAATTTATGGAAATTGCCTAAGGATAATAGGATATTTGTTATTTGTTCATTACGCTCTTTTTATTATATGTAATAATGAGCAAGCGTTTGAAGATTGCATGCTCGAAAACGTCACTTAACCTCTCAATAAAAGGCCCCGTCGTCATCGATGTTACGAAAACTTTACTTTCTTTAATATGTTAGAACTATCCGCTCCACCCGCGTGCATCTTAAACCACACGCGTAATCCCTAGCCTGGTCACTTCCCGGATTCATATGGGATTCATTCGTTCCTGTAAGCCCTGGGAAGGAGGGGAACTCAAAGCTCCTTTGTTATTTTTTCTTTTTATTTTTCTGTTTTGGAGATGAGGGGTCAGAAAAGCCAATCTCTTAACCCTACCTCAAAAGGAACCTCGAGGTCAACCAAAGCAGCCTCACCACGATCCTTGCCTGAAATGAAAAAGGGTCTTGGTTTCAGTATGGCCCCATCAGAATAGGGAGATCCTCATCTCATCTTGAGTCTAGCGGGGCCCGTATTACCAGGTTGAGCTCTTGCCTATGACGGTGTTATGCTGTAGAAAACGGCAGGGGATTCAATAAGTCTGTGCCCTATTGGTGAATGATATATTTTTCGTGACATCGATCTCCACTACATTAGAGAAGTGAAGAGCATGTACGCTTCCGCACAATTAGCCAAGTTATGCGGTTTAATAATGGAAAGCACGTACAACTTAACTATGTTAAAGTTTGCATATATATGAGGGCCGCTGTCTCCAACTGTCACCAATTGGACCTCGCCTCCTTGCAGTACTGCTTTCACCTTGTCTTAGCGAATCCATCAGATAGGAAAGGAGTGGCTACTACTGGTGCAATAGTGGAGTCGTCCAAGAGCGGATTCATTAGGTAAGTTTATAGAAATCATTAGGGCCTAATGACTCGTAGATTAAGATTCTAGCGTGCAATCTCCCATTTTATTTCCAACCAACATGAATGAGTGTCGTCTTCATACAATCGATTTAGAATGGAGTAGTCGAATAACACCAGTCCGCTCACTTATTTGTGGAACCGGCCTTAAGCCTAATTTAGCTCGATCATCTATAGGAAACTAGCATAAGATATTCCCGATATCATCTCCCTTCACAACAGCCATGGTTTCAAGAATAATGCGAATAAAACAATGTACACTTACCAATGCTTTAAGATCTCCTAGCGCGCTCTGAGAATTTCTATGAATTATAAATGTCTCTAATCAGTGAACAGCCAATAATTCCTCGTAAAAGGAAAGTTATTACAACTAGCTAAGCAACGACCAGAGAAGCAACGCACGGAAGATCCTTGCCAGCCTAAAACATGGTGAACATAGAACCAATCGTTTACACTGGGACGGCTCCAGTGTTACATGATATGTGCTCCAATATATGTGAATGCAATATTCCAGTGATGTAGAAGCTTTCTAAGAAGAGAAGTGTTGAACAAGGATCGAGCTTGGTATAAGCGAGGGTAGTTCTTTGAAAGAACCATCAGCACACCCGTTGAACAGATACTCCAAAATCTTGAAAGAGTTTTCTAGCAGTTAAGTGTAAATTTCCAAGATATAATTGATACCTCAATCGGCATGGGAACCACTGAAAACCCTTGTTCACTAGAGAAGTAGGGGAATCAGCGCACACATCCCGAGAGTACTGTCCATTAGTTAAAACGACTGGGAAGTCCCCTCCAAAATAATGATATTCTACATATATAGAGGACGTGCGAAATGCACAGAAATAGGATGGCCTCATCTGTGAGAGGAAGTAAACTACTTTATCGTTTTCTTCATTAACTTGTTTACCCAACAGTTTAAACAGGGCTGAGTGGGTAATTTGTCGCCTTTGGTAACTCTGAATTCTGGAAATGTGCGATGACTTGCGTAGGTTTTATATTCCTCCTATCTTAGTAGAATGAGTTGTATGCGAATTAATATCATGGCTGCAACCATTCTCCGCAAATTTGAAAAATGCTAGCTAGGGTGATTAAAATTCAAGTCGGGAGATCGATTGCAAAAATCTACGAGTGAATTGATGTCAATCTGATGAAGTGGCATAGGAGAAGAAAGGGTTGGATGAGTCTGCCTACGATAACGAGAATACAGCTGATTAGAAATCTCACTCTAAGCTTTCACATACGAAAGGAACATCTTCATTTGTGGCAGGGATCTAAACCATCACTGCCAAAGATCCCAGTAAGTCACTGAGGTTCCTAGCCAGGGACAAGGGAATATCAGAGTATCTAAATAGTTATTTAGTTCATAAGGACACCCGCTACTACTTATAAACTAGGTAAAAGGGCAAACCTTTGTCAGAGAAAGCAGGGAACGATCCGCCTCTATTCCCTTCATGTCGTTCCACGAAACAAATAATTTGTTTAGAGTCTATGGGTAATTTTCACAATTTTTGCTGTGATACGACTTAGCACGTCTCCAGGATTTATTGGTATAGCCAAAGTAGTGGTAACAGTAATACATTCCTGGTAACACAACAAACCTCTTGAAGTGGTATCCATAAAAACCAGCATACTCCGACTCAAGGAGTTTTATTCCGTTGAAAAGGGAAACAAACATTGAGGTAGGTCAAGTGATTCCAAATTTATTGTTTCACATTTTCGAAAACCTCTTAGTATCACACTAAGAGTAGGGTTAGATACATTAATCAAGAAAAGGGACAACCTTTTTTATACGAATGGACGCTGTTTCAGTAATGAAACTAGTGTCTTTCCATAACATTGCTACATTATTAACACAAATGACCAGGAAACGCTTGAACACAGCATAAAGGAAAAGCTCCGTCAACCAATGATTGAGCGACTCTGCTGTATCCGATGCTCCACTTTCTTCTGTCAGGTTTTCTCTTATATGTTAGTTTAGGTCGTAGTTTTTAAACCATTCTCTACCCATTCAAAAGAGGGACCTGAGAACTGAAGAAACATCTAGAGCTCTCCTTCCGAAAGAAGGAGAGCTCTTAGCTTCTGGTGGACGGAGAAGTGGGACTATGGGGGAAGATAGGCCGGCATCGCGAGGTTATTCTACGATAAGAAAGAAGGAGAACCGCCTGTGCAGTTGGTCTGTCATAATTGAGAGCGGCTTTTTGTATTTTCTTTATTGACTAATGAGCATATATATCACTCCTGTCCAAAGTTAGTTTGTGGTTAAGGTGCTGATCCATAGCCAATATCTGTCTACGGATCGATCCCTTTTTCTGGAGTCAGGTCACCTTGCTTCCTCCACTCTTCTCTGGAATAACCTCGTATAGCGCTTTTACAGAAGCATTCCCAATCAAGGTATCTGGGACAGGCAATCACCTCGCAGGGGGACAGAATTCTGGTAACAAATGGCAAGCTCAAGAAATGTCTACCATTTAGGGTACTTAGCAAGAGATCTAACAGCATACATAGTCAACACAATGATGGAGAACATCCTACGCCTTTTCTATCTGGGGGAGAGGCGCCCTTAGGTCAGTATACGTATAGCTACTTCAGTGATAGAAGGAGAGCTGCTTTTGGGTGACTTGTAGAGAGAATATAGTAAATTAGAAGTAGGTGAAGAGGAAATCATTTTACTAAAATGAGTTAGCCCGAATATTGACGATCCCTAGTTGGAGTCAAAGTTAGATTTCAAAGGGAATAGGAGGTGAATGCATTTCTTTTGTCATGGATAATTATAATACAAACCACACCATCAGCCATTAGATGAAAAAAGACAAATAATTTGGCCATCAACAAATAATGGGGCTATTTGTTAGTCAAAATACAATAAAAGCATCAGAAAATAACCTGTTTTCTGCCTTTGATCTTCGGAAATGTTTTAAAACCACGACCAACTAAGTAAAAATGGAATTCTTGATAAATGCAGGTAGTATAGAAGCAACGGTTAAAACCAAAACTTAAGCAATAACAAGCATACAGAGAGTGGCCAAACTATTAGAGCCAGGTCAATAAAATTGCAAATTTCTCGTTTACTGCCAGCCTATCAACAATACTTCACAGATTACTTCTATGAGAGTAATCTTTTTCTCTCAGTAATGCATGAATTCCATCCTTCTTTTTAGGGGATATATCGGTAGCTTTACCCATCTTTTATAAGAAAACACTGAGTATTAATAAATATCTGTAGAAAAAGAAAATATCAAATTACTAATGTCACAATCACTTTTTAAACACCTATAAATATATATTATTTAGGCCCTATTATGGGTAAAAATAAGAACTAGCAGGAGGCATTTGTAAAACAGTTTGATTGCGAGAGCAAAAAAAAGTGAATAATTAAATTGGTTTTGTTAATTCTTCATATGAAAATATGATATTGTAAATGTTCATTGCCTATCAAGCCAATGAAAAAGGTGTGAAAACGATCTAGTGGGAGATTGGATGGAGCAAATTGATAAGGGCGATTACAACTGCGTCTTAAAACTCTAACTAAAGAACAAATATTAACGGGAAGAGATATGAAGAAGGAATACTGAAATTCTTTTCATTTACTCATATATTTATGTGCATCTTTATTGTATTTTAATCCCGTAATGAACTGAAGTTTACAACACAAAATAATATCATTTTTTATGCTATCAAAGTCTGTTTTAAATAATTTAGCATATTAAATATGCATCAGTGATATATATATGTATATATATATATATATATATATATATATATATATTGATACAATAGCGAATTACTTTAGAGAATAAAAAATTTAACTGTTTCGAACTAACCTATTCATTCATATCGACTAAATGGAAAAAGAGAATCAACTTTATGAATTGAAATTAATAAAACGACCCCTTGTTTTGAATTGCCCTTAAATTTTTTCTTGACAAGAATTATAGGTTTAAAACAATGTTTTCGACTCTATACCTTTCAAATAAACTGGTATAAACACATAAATATTTAACGAAGGACTGTCGCCTGATAAGGGTATGATATTTGCTACATTCGTAAATAGAAACTTTTAGTTCCTAAAATATTTAAGGAGAGAGGAAAGTGGATGAAATTGGAGCGGTAAAAATAATTTATTTACCGCATGTATATAATTCCCAGAGCTTCAATGAGCTTCCGTTGCTTTACGAGTTAATTAAAATTTTGAATTATTATACGGAAAAAGAACAGTTCATGGTCAAACAAGCCTCATAAGGAAAGAGAGTGGGAGTTATTGTTGTTACCTACCCAAACTAAAGAAGCAAAAATCAACGCTTGCAGTGTCGGCGAGAATGTTTGTGAGAGGTTACACAAAACGAAATTTTAATGGTGGAAGAGGAAATATACATGTTCCTCGTATTTAAGGCACAAATTATCTGAACCTACCTAAAGTGGGGAGTTAAGGCATATGTTCATCTTCTAGATATCAGCTACACAAAGATTACATACTTGATGGCCGTTTGTGATCGAAAGCTTTCGCAAACCAAGAGTGGAATAATTTGTTGTAGCGTATTAATATTTTAACGTATGATTTATCTCAAACCTCGTAATTCACATACGTGTTCCACTAGTAAATGTTTCTTTGGCTTTGTAAATTCTTCTATATTACCCTGGTAACGCCATAACTAGGCAGTCCAAAACAAGTTGGTAAATGTAATGCAGGAACATTTACTATAATGGTCATGTAACGGATTCGCTTATAACTTGATGCATGTTGGGTACTGTTCTGTCGTAACTTGGCCTAATTCTATCTGCTTGCGTCATCTGTTCTTTGTCAAGGTAGATATTCAGCCCATGGTTCAATGGAGTTTGTTCCCTATCCATTACCTCTACGAGCATTTTCCCTTCATACTTCTCTCCAGGATTTTTGATATTTGTTTTTTTATCATAGCTATAGTAAAGCCATCTTGTGTTTCGTCTTTACGTATTAGTTACTTTGTCAATTATTAGTTTAAAATGAGCGTTAGCCATATAACATCTATTTGTAGTGCTGATTTTAACTCTTTTCTTCTCTGGTGGAGAATGAGGTGTTCAATAGCAATCATCCTTTACACTCAAATTGAATGGATTAATTTGATAGTGGCGCATAAGATTTCCATCGTTTCAGTAAATTTTATGTCAATTTTGTACATTTTGGGCGTTTTGTGTCGGTGTATATTAGTTATGTATATAATAAGTCTGTTCTTGTTAACCTGGTAGTAATAGTTTGTAAATTTAAACTAAACCTGTCAATATAGTTCAAGAGAATTAATTATGAAATAACTTCACTTCGGCACAATGTATTTTTCAGCAAACAATTACTATCATTCATTCATTTACGGACATGAAGGAAATTTCAAACTTTGCCTTCACCAATGCACGTGAAATGAGGCCAAGAATTCTAATGAGTGTATCTCTGACTACTAACATAGGCTGCTTTAGAATTTTCCCCCTCGAAAATCTTTTGTATGTCCGAAAAGTCTTCATAACCAGGTGAGTTGTTTAGATCACAACAATTTTAATTTCTTGACATAAAGTTACAGTTTCCATCTTTATTGTAGAAATTCTAAAACATTTGGAGAAAAAAAGGTTTTATCCAAATACCAAAACCAAAACTAAATTTGTGAAAATAGGAAATTTTTCCTACGTATATCCAATAGTACATATACAAAGTGATCCAAGCCGGATGTAAATTAAGAACTTGCCTCACAAAAAGGTATTGTATGAAGGTAAAAAAAATAATGATTAATGAATCCTTATGTGGTTTCATAAACTATAAATTAATACTTAAACATAATTAACGTAAAAAATGTCAATTTTATTTTTTCAATTGTGATTGAAGCGTTCAATTTGTACTCCATTAAGATTAAAGTAGCCCATGAACACAGTCTCCCTGATAACTTTGCTTTGGCAAGGGAATTTTCGTTAGAAAATTTACCCATCTGTGATATGCCTTCTTCTCTTCAGATGAAGAGAGAACATAGTAAACAGGCATTAATTCTAACGTGTAAATATAGCAATTTTTTTACATGCATTAAGATATGTTTAACAGTATGAGAGAGAACTTCATCTTGCATAAATTCGTTGTTCTATCTCTATTTATTAAACTCAACTGTTGATATAATCAATCCTCAGTTCTCGATTGACGATATTTAAAGATTTCTCTTCAAAAGAGATTTCAAGAAAATTAAGGCATGAATATTTAAAGAATTTTACTGCACAAAAATTGAGATGCTCAATTTTGTTCGTTTTCGAAACAACATTTCGTGAACAATAATTTGAGGCATTTCGAGGTGTCTCTTCAGTCAAACTTTTTTATATGAAAACACATTTTTTCTAGTTTAACTGGTTTATGTAGGTTTACCAAAGGTTTTTCGCATCTTACTAACCATCTATGTTTGTCAACATGATAAAGAGCGTACGAAAACTGCTAAAACTTGATCTCAAAATATTTCGCATATGTAAACAAAATAAAGAAACCAAATAAGCAGACCAAAAGCCCAATGAATTCAAACAATGGTTTGCTTCTAAATGTAACTTCTTATATAGCTTAGGGTTCTAAGTGATCACTTTGCAAGCATTTTTTTATAGAAGAGGCTTTCTACAATATTCTACTCCATCTCGTGTGTATAATATAAGTTAAAAATTCTGCAACCTCAGAACTTAGAATAAGTGACTCTGAAATAATGAACTAAATTAATGAAATGAAAATCGCGAAAACTCCATGATCGGGAAAGATCTAAGCGGTTCTACTAAAGTGAATTAAAAAACGAATTAATAAAGCCTACGAGGTTTCACCACATCCTTTAACGATTTTAGCATAACACAGGATTTTATGAAAACTAACCACACCAATTTTTTAAAATGTTTTTAAAGCAGAATCAGCTTCACATCAATATTCTGTAAAATTCTGAACATTTTGAACTTACTTTCTGTTAAGTTCGATTTTTCACTAAAGTCAGTTCCTTTCTATAACATCAAGTTTTCCAACTTATCATCATTATCATCATCACTAATTTTATAATTTAATATGGGGATTTTGTAGTGTTTGAATAATAATTTCATCATAGTTTGGTTTCGACTTATGTTTTTCATCAAAGTTATTTCTAGCAAATCATTTATAATATGAAAAAAACAAAATGGTGAAGTTCAGAAATAAATATAAGTATCGAAATTTTGTGAAATTTTTAAAACCAAAAGAATTACAAATAGTGAAGTTCAGAAAATTTAACCATGGCTGCTTTTTTTTAGATTTTAAATTTTAATGGAAGTAGCGAAGCGCAAGCTCCCCCGTAGGGGAGGGTGGCGAACCCATTGCCTGGTTATTTCAATAAGTAGAATTTTATTGTTTGGTCATAATAAAATTGGTCAGGTAATCGTTTTCATTATATTATTATCTATGTATTGCTAATCATATATATATATATATATATATATATATATTTATATATATCTATATATATATATATATATATATTTATATATATATATATATATATATATATATATATATATATATATATATATATATAAGAAGCAAAAATTTAAATTAGTAATTATATTAATTAATTTTAGTCCCACTTAGACTGCATACTTTTTCTATTCAGTTACACTTGAGAATGCGGTGAGAGGTTGTGTGTCGCTCCATTTAAGTGATTACTATCGTATAAGTATACAATCGTCATTTCATTTTTCTAAGATTGTGATTAATCAAAAATATTTCTATTCACATATTTAATTCCTTTCTTTCCATCGAGTCTTTTTCCTTCGAGTCAGTCAGTTTCGTTTCATTATATCTGAGGCAGTTTGACCATCTTAAGTTGAAGGACACACATCAGTGCATTTGTCAAACAAGGAAAGTTTGCCTTTTATAGAGTACAAATTCGCGATCAAGACAAGTCTTTGCCCTTCAAAATGTGTACAAGCAGTATTTCAAGAGCTAACGTATGTGAACTAAGAGAACACGTGATAAGTTGATATTTTTTCTTTACCTAGATGTGGTGAAAGCCAAAAATTATTAAAAAAGGAATACTTTTGAGGGTAAAAACTTAAGATTATAACAATAAAAATTAAGTCAAGTATACTAGTTTAGCATCAGCTCTACGTCAAGTGTCTCATTCAGTTGAAATACCCGTACCGGTTTTTAGTCAAATATCCTCTCTTGAGTATCTGAATCATGATGAAGAACGAAGTGACAGAAATGATGGACATTTCGAGATTGATGAAGAATCTGCTCGTAAAGGACACGATCAGCATAAGTCGAAAGATTTGGCCTACGATTTAGGACTATCACAGAGCGCTTCTGAAGACCTAGCATCAGGGCCATGAACAACTTTCTTGATAAAGTTGCAAACGTATTCTACCATCGTTACAGGCAAAGAACACCTCTGCAGCGGTTTTGAAGTGACAGTAGTTTTGTGGATTATCATAACATACAGGGTTTAATGGAAAAATGGGAATTCCGATCTACATCTTAAGTAAATGAGGATTGCTCATCGAGTGTGCAAAGCGGAGCTTAAAGTGCGTGCTCCTTCACAATTGCAAATTATATGGTGCAGACTCAGTTGGTAATTCAGTTAGTCTTCCCGAATACCATAAAGAGCAAGAGTTATTGAGTTTTGCAATATCACAAACACAATTTGATTATCTGTGTTGAAGTTAATATGGTAAGCTTTCTTCTTGGTCAGCAAAGCGTGTACATGAATAATCCCTGCGTTGTTTACATGCGAGACATCAGAGATCGAGAGAAGCAGTAGTGTTGAAGAGAAATTGGCCTCTAAGATTTAATCTCAAACCTGGTGATCCAATCATTCTACATGAGCCACTTTTTGACAGAAAGAAAATTATATTCCTACTTCTGCCTATCAAACTAGGTGTCATGAAGCAATTCGTTTAGGCATTGCCAAATATAGCTGGCTCTATCAAGTACCTGCTTTTGGAAGTTCTTTCTCAGTCAATTGAAAAAAGTAATGTTGCTGTCTTTGATGGTCTACAGTTTCAGCAGGTCATCAATTATGAATATTTAATCGGTGCAATGTCTGAAATCGAAAAAAATGCTTGTTATTATTCAATGGCCTTTTGCAGAACTTTTGGAGAAAAACACAAACAAAGATTACACCGAAATTGTCCTAAACTATTGGAGAGCTACAAAACGCTTGGTAGCAATATTGCTAACATGCCGGGAAAACTTGGTGAAGTCAGCGAGGAGCAAGGTGAACTATTCTACAAAGATTAGAAGTTGATGGAGGAAATGTATTAGGGTAGATGGGATGGAAATATGTTAGAGAATACTGTTGGAATATAAAGCGAACTTGTCCACATATTGAACCCTCCAGTGAAATCTATATTCGTAATCCTTTGCCTAAACTATTTGCACACAATTTGAATTAAAGTTACAATTTCCTTTATATGAACAAAATTAATTTGTAAAAAACATTATAGTCAAGCAATATTTTATTATCTTCCAGTGTATGTAAATTGTTAAAACATTTTAGAAAATAATCTTGCCAATGAAATCTATTGGATAAATTGGTTGGTACTTTTATATCCGACACGGTAATTTTCCTGCTTCGTCGGGAAAGGAGCAGGTTTTCAGTAAGGACGTTCATGAGTCCTTACTGTTATTTGCTTCTTTTCCCTAATTTCTACTCGTAATTCTTCATGACCCTTTGGTTTTCTACTTTCAGCCATTTATTGATCTACTAAGCTCTTTTGAAGGGATTATTCTACGAATTCATTAATAAATGTTCCTCGTTATTTCTAAAAAGATGTACGAGTTAGTTCTATAGATCATTCATTTGAGTTCTTCTATAATCCTGTTTTCAATTTTCTTTTCTACCCCAGTGTTCTCAGAATATTCTAGTTAGTTTTCACCTTCATCTTTGATTTCCAAAATTCTTTTAACGGTCTTTCTTCGTCTATCTTGTAGATTAGTTCTTTCTATTTTTTATCTTGCTTTTCAACTATCATTATCATGCGCTCTCCTTTTTCTTCTTAGATCGGTATATAATACTGGGGATGGTCCATTTATAGGTATTTGTTCCGATATCTTTCTTATTTCTAGATCTTTGTCAATCATTTGAGGTGACCATTTGAAGATCTAGATGGCTCTTTTTTTTCTTCCTGGGATTGCTCTAATATGTGCGCTTTGTCAACGCTCATTTAATTGTCTGTAGCTCTCCGTTAATATTTTTCATTGTCGCTTCATTGAGTTTCTTCGGTTCATATTTCCTTAGGATATCTTTCTACTTGTCCAGTCTGCCTTATGTTAGGTCTTATATTTTTCATGGATTCTGTTTGGTTAACTGGGTAATGTTAATAGAGATGCTGTGTGGTTGCCAATTGCAAACTGCACGGGTTCTATGAGGTAATTTAAGGAAAAATTAAAATTCGACAGGCAGATAACTGGTTCTGGTGTAACGCTATTGTTGATTTAATATTGAAATTCCGGCCATAGCCTTTAAATCATTTCACGATTTAGCATCATTTCAGGTTCCTGTCCACACTGTTTGTATATCTGTTTTCCATACAGTACGCGTTTATGTCATCTATAATTTTATGACGTTAGCAATCGAGATTGTCACTCGTTGCAGTTTGATATCACATTGTTATTATAAGACTGGTGATATCAAGTTCAATTTCTATTTCTGCGTATAATTCTAATAGGCCTTGTTGCGTTTTTAATTCCAGCTTCTTTTGAACGCAATAGCAATTCCGTCGAATCTCTTTCTCTTGAAAGTATGGTTACTATGTTATTATAGTTCCTGATCTTCACCATTTTTATGTATAGGTCTGTTACATTCATTGATATGAAAAAATGATCAGGATCTATTTTTCGAAAAATGTTTCGGTGAATTTATGTATTTTTCCATCTTGATCTGTAGAAATTATAGTTCCCTTTTATCCCCGATACAGGTTTCGTTAATTTACTGTTTTGGGTAGCCTCGTGTGGTTAGATTTAGAGACTTTTCTTTCTCTCGTTTCGGTTCCCCCATATGTTCTTCTTTTCCTTTTTGGTGGTTGAGGAAGAAGTTGCAGGTGTTTCTTCTCTGGGCGAAATACTCTTCTTTGATTTTGATTTTCTTGTTTTTGTGCCTTTCTTTTTGTCGATTGTTTCCTGAGCGGATTCTTCTGTGCGTGTTTCCGAGTCTGATTATTCTGTTGCCGATTTGTCATCTTCTTTTCCTCATTTTCTTTGGTGTGTTCAATTTAGTCCATATAGGTTTTATCCGTTATGCTTGGGTTGAACATCGCCAAATAGTGTACTTCTGAGGGGAAACTCCATTGTCTCTAGTCCATTCTCCTTTAGCGTCTCATTCAGTGACGTGGCATAGGTTCATGGATTGGCCATGTTCATAATGTACGCATGTTGCATACATTTTGGAATTTATACATTTAATTTCCCGTTCAATATTAATTTATGTCTCCATTATTGGTTTCGTAGTTGTTTGTGCTTCCCACTAGTAAGGCATGTTTTTTTGTCCATTAATTCTCTCATGGCTTTTTCTTTCTTTACTATTTATAATCTCTTTCTTTAGAGTGCATGAAATGGCCATTTGTCGGTGCAGTTTTCTGAATTTATGCATTTGTTTTTTGTATTTTGACACTTTCCTTAGGTGTCTTTCTAAGCCAAATTCCGAGTATATTACAAAATCTTTCTTGGGAAATTCCGTGGTAATATCGTCCTATATTGCAAAGCAACGGAAGCAAAAGTGAGAGGTAAAGAAGGCGTTTCTTTGTATGATGGACGTAGGATCCTTATTCTTATATTTTGAAGGCGATTTCCTTATTTTTCCCTCAGCATTTTGAAAACGTGTGTGTGTTCCTTAACTTTGATTATCTCTTATATCATCAGCCATGGTGGCCTATGTTTAAGGTGTTTTTGAATTTCATGTTTTGTTTTGGCTTTAACCCAGTGGTCTTTTTTTATAAAACTACACTTCTTTTGGCGGTATCTAAAGTGGAGTCTTAGCCTCTAGTTTGGATTTTTTTAGCGTAATTACTGTAATCCTGATTGAGATAGTAATTGCTCCACGTCCTTGTTCTCGGGACCGAGATATTAGTAAGAATTCCGTCGGTAATTCTTGGCACTTGATGAGATGGATTTGTAGATCAATACATATCCTTTAGGCTAGATTTACGGTGTCCTCTTCTCTAAGTTCGGCTTAAGTTTCAAGTGGAGACTTATGATGAATTTGGTTTGTTAAGTGGCAATTAGGCGGAGAAGGGGGAGTTTTCTACTTCTAAATGAGGATAGAATCTACAAATCTGATTCTATTCTAGTTCTGCGCCAATTAGTACATATTTCTGCCTATTAGTACACTCTGAAACTCTGTAGATAGGTAACTTGAATACGTATAATCGATTGGAAGCCTCTCCAAGGTCTCTGTTCCTGTCATAATCGGATCCCTTTTCTTGTTGTTGACTATACCATAATACCAAAGAGATTTGGGTGGAGTCAGGGTTGCTTCATCTTGCGAAGATATGAAATATAGTAATATTTAAAAGGTGCTTCGTGTAGATGATCCTTATTGGTGAGAAATCCAGTACTAGCAACAGGATTTCTCTACAATCAGCTAAATTACGTATGTTTAAGTTGTGTTGTTGAAAAAATATTGCTTCGGGTGAAAATCAGGTTTTTGGTCTTTTTTTAATCGACATTGCCTACTTTTTCTATGAGTAGCTTTACCAGAGAGTAGTGCGCGTGAAGGCAAACTGACTTCGTCCTTTAACTGAGTGAAAATGATATTTCAAAGACTTGATGTAAATAGAGAGAAAAGTAGAGGGATAAATATGCTGATCTACAGAGATCGAGCACTAAATATGAATTATTTTTTGTTTGTCTACATAGTGGTAGTTGAAAGCCGTTACGAGGGAGGGTTGTAGAGTTTGGGCGTGAGCAAAAGGAAACGCGACTTTAATGATTCTGTTACTTTATTTTAAGGAAGGTACTGGTTCTTAGAAATGTAAGGCTGCCTTGTATGTTAATGCTAGGGCATGCGTTAGGTAAGTCTTGTATTTGGTTGTATGTGGAATCTCTTGAGGCAGTACCCTACTGTCGCTTTAAGCAAGTGTAGGTATATGTGTTGGCTGATTTGAGTTTTTATTTTCGTGAGGTGTAGACATAAGTGTGTATTAATAAAAGCGAAATGTGCATCCCGGCGCATAATTCTGAAATCGCTGTGCTTTCCTCTTCTATGTGTGACTCGAGGCTGTAAGTATAAAGGGCTGCTTATGTTCTAAAAAACATAGTTCTGTAAACGCTGTGCTTTCTTTTTCTATGTGTGAATAGAGGCTGTAGATATAAAGGGCTGCTTATGTTCTGAAAACGCAAAGTTATGAAAACGCTGTGCTTTCTTCTTCTATGTGTGAATAGAGGCTGTAAGTATAAAGATATGCTTATGTAATTCCCCCAGGAAATTACAACGCAAAATCGCTTTACCTTGAAGCTTAGTTGTGTTCGGAGGGGAAATTCCAACGGTACAGTTCTTCGGAGAGAGAATTCTGTGAGTCATGACGAGGAGGATTCGTAGATAGGGGTTTTTAGTACTTGATGTTGAAGAAAGAGACTTTCTGTGCTCTAAATAGATGGAATCTCAAACACGAGAGGGTTCTGCGGCTCAGGGAGGAGTCTCAGAGACGGGGAACAAGAGTTTTGAAGGTGGGGTGCAAGATGCGGGGGAGGCCCATAGTTCTTCGGGAAGAAGATGGCTTGATAAGTTTTCCTCTGAACAGGGGCCAAAGCTTTACTAAGGGCGATCTGCTGGTGAGATCTTAACGACGAAGTACGACTAAAACAAGTGTTGCGAGACTTCGCGGGGGAACAGAAAAAACGGTCTGAACGAAGGGCCTGGGAGACTCTCAATCTTCTCGAGGAATGACGGACGCAGGGTTAAATAGTCAGGTGGCTGGTCCGATAGATAGCCCCAGGGCGTGGCCCTCTCCAGGGTATTATCGACGTCAGTCTATGCAAACTTACTTCGAGAAAACGAGTTGGATCGGACAGTGAAGTTTGACTCAAGATATGGGGTTCGGGTTTGTATGGTCGCGCTATCGGGGTAAGGACATACCTGTGAGGCATGAGGGCGAGAATTCGACGTCATCGTGGGAGGAGCGTAGAGTGAGGTGCGTTCTGCATAAGCAAATCCAGTTGAGGAAAGCGACTCAGCTCGGGACTGCTTCCTTCTCATCGATTCTAAAATTCTCACTCCAAGGATCACGTGGTTTGGAGCGAAGGGGTTGAAAGGAGTATTCCGGGTGGCTTCCTCTCACGCTGGTCCTTCGAGGGGAATCCTCTTATACTGGTGCATGTATATGTTTTTATATTGTTTATGTAGTAATCTTACGTTCCGTAGCGTGTGATCTTTGTCTTTATACTATTCGTTGATTCTGTCTTGTCGTTTAATAGCATCTGTTCACAGTGCGCGATTATGTCTGAGCCCTGGCTAGAAACGGAAATGGTATTGTTGTCAGCGTAGGAGAATTTGTAGGTGTGTAGTACCTTTTCATTTGCCGTGGGCTCTCGTTCATGTATATTATTTTTAGTGTAGACGCCAACATGCTACGCAAGGGTACGCCTTCTTATGTTGTGAATGGATGTGATGTTGTAGTGTTATATTTTATGTGACACCACCATGGATAGGCTAATGGGAAAGGAGCCTTCTGTTCCAGAGAGCCAGCTAGGTTTTGCTGGCTAGTTTTCAACGAACTCCCTCTTGCCACATTTTGATGAATGATTTCTTAACATCCTTTTGATCGAGAGCGTTTTTTGTTGTGCTTAGCGTGATTTTTTATGATGTGATGAACAATGATAACAACCGCTTAAGTCGACCAGCCTCTCTTGAAGCCATATTGACAGGGCGGGGAATATTTACCTCCTACAAAAAATTCCAGAGAAGGGTGTTATTGTTTTTCCGAGGTGCTCTAGGAGGGCAATAGGTCTATAGTCGTTTGCTTGTCTTTAGTTTTAGTTTTGTTTTGAAGGTAGAATGTGTTGTATGTTTGGAATATTTTGGGAAATATCAAGAGGTGATTGCGGCATTAAATAGGTATGTAATTCTAGAAAAAAATGTTTCCGTCTATGTTAAGAATTATTGTGGTTGGTAGGTCAGAAGGGCCTGAATTACGTTTGGGTAATTATTTCTGATTGATGTCATATAATGGTAATATCATCCTAAAACTGAATGTTAAGACTCCTTTGCTTCAATGAAAAAGCCATAATACTCAAACACCCACCTAGGTCACTCGTTCTTCGATTCAAAATTCTAGTCCCTTCTGCTCATTAATCACGATTTTTGCTTTTCTTTCCACGATGTAGTCGCAGAGAAATCTTTCAAAATTCTTCTCCACTTGGAGATCATGAATCATATCCTGTGATCCAGACTTTTTTTCAAAGCCTTTCTCTATGTCTCTTAGCAATAAGTCAATATATATTTTTTCCTGATTGGCTTGTGCTATTTATGTGTTATTATTAAGATAGGCATGGTAGTATCCCTGTTTTTCCGGAATTCAAATTGGAAATTAGTATGAAGATTATTTTCTTCGATCGACGAGTACTACAATAATCTTTTTTACTATTTTTTTCAAATAGCTTCCTGGTGAAATCTAATAGAGATATAGTTTTGTATCTATTTGAGAGGCTTAGAGGCTGGCCTTGTTTTCGGATGATTGATGTTTAGCTGTTTTAGTGCGTCATTTCAATTTGGTAGTCGTCCCCTAACTATCTAAATTTCAAATGACTTAAGAACTTTCCTTAATTGAGTTTACATCGCGTGTATGAGAAGTGATTTTTGCGTCAACCATCTCGTAGGACTCAGTTGCAGTGTTAACTTTTATTAGACCCTCTTACTATAGAATTAGTATAGTTAAGGATTTAATATTTTATTTTTTTATGTAATTAAAAGTATATTTTGTCGGAGTTGTTTAATGAGGTCCTCGAACGCAGCAATTGCAATATCATAATATGAAACCTCCCTGGTTGAAGAATTAAATTAGAGCACTCTTAGAGAAAAGTGAAACGGATTAAATCATGTACAAATTAAACGTACATACGTACTTGGTCGTAAACAACGACAATACCATATTCATTTAGTACTTTTGTTTCCTTTTTAAATACAGACCCTGGATATCTTTATTTTTCATCATTGGTTTATCATAATGATCGATTTAATCTCAATGTAACTTATACTTAAAAGGATTTATTTGATTTAAAAGCAGCTAATGTGAAAAACCATCAAATTAATAAGCCTAATTAGTAAAAATAAAAATTCGATCTCATGAACTCAGAACCAATTATTTGGCCGATTTTAACGAACCTTGAAACCCTTATGTTCTTTTACATTCTCTTTCGAATGACATAATTGCCAAAGTTATTCCAAGGTTGCCCAGAAATAATTTTGTTTTGGCCAAAACATTATTACTATTCAGCCAATTCTAACGAAATTTAAAGCCTTATATTGTTTCACATTCTCTTTCGAATGGTATAATTGTTAAGGTCCTCCTAAGTTTAGCCCGGGAATTATATTATTTTGGTAATAACATCCTAACAATTCGATCCATTCTAACGAGATTTGAAACCTTTAGGTTGTTTTACAATCTCTTTAGATTGAAATAATTGTCAAGTCCTCCCAAGGTTTGGCCGGAAAATATCTTGTTTCTGGAATAACATCATAATAATTCAGCCGATTCTAACGAAATTCTAAACCTTTATAGTGTTTCAATTCTTCTTTAAATGATATAATTGCCAAAGTCGTCCGAAGGTTATCCCGGGAATTATTTTGTTTTTGCAATGGCATCAAAACTATCTGGCCAATTTAAATGAAATTTGAACCTTTGTGTTGTTTTACATTCTATTTCGAATGATATAATTGCCTACGTCCTCTCAAAGTTAGTCCCGGAATTATTGAAAGTTTTGAAGGTCGTAATGTCATCAATCAGAAAAGTGAGAGCACGCGACTTTTTGTTTAGCAGACCTTGTTTAACTCATTAGTTTCAACTCATGGAAAAGTTTTCTATTATATGGTGTAATCTGATGGTCTGTTTTTTCAATAAAACGTTGAATACTGCAATTTTTCCAGGCCTTTTAAGAAATTCAGTTGTGTACTTTTTTCACAATGACCTCTGCAATTCTACAAAAATTCTATCCTAGCTAAAATTCTTTACGTATTGTAATGCCTGATTTACAATATCTTCTTTAATTATTCTATATTAAGTCTCTGAAACAAGAAAATGAATAAAAGTTACTAAAATTCCTAAATTGAAAATTGCATTAAATAGCTGGATCCATTAAAATCTGGAGCGCAAACAAAATTTAACCTTTTTGAAACCAAATTTCAGGTAATTTTAAACTTTTGAAGCAAAACGTTTATATTGACTTTAACAATTTATCATTGAGGTTTAATATATCAAATTCCTTTGTCTTTATTTTAAAATTTTCATGTTACAACCTATTCAATATGTCAGCCATTTCGGAGTCACCCTCCATATACTTTCCATTAAATTTTAACACAACAAAGAAAATAACTGAGTCACGCATACTCTTTAATATGCATATATGGATTTCTCTTAGCTCGAGCTCCTGTTATTTCCTTTAGTTTCAAAATTTGTTTTACCTTAATTAGTGTCGGGAATTCGATACCTTTGAAGCTTCCTAATTGGCATAAATTGACACTCCAATGTGTAAACTAATAGTTTCTTTTTCTCTGTTCCATTATATGAGTGTATATGAGAAATTGATTTGGCAATAGTTAAAGAAAATAAATTTAAACTTTGCTTTTAATTTTGAAAAAACACTGTATGAGTTAAAAATATTTATATAAAAAGGTTAATTTTGGTACTTACTAAAGTGGATCCATCCTACATGTGAATGGTGGGTTTAACAAGGGGCTAGTATTTATAGGTTACAGTGACGCTTGGGAGAAAGGAATATCAACTAACCAAACAGTAGTTAAAAAAACAAACTGTAGTTAAAATTAGTTAATTAATAAAGATATTGAACTTGAATCTTCATTGAGTGTAGGTTTGTAATGTTTGATATATAAAGAGTCAAGGGTTCTTAGGCAAGGTTGGTTGTTGTTAAAAGCAAAAACTTCTTTTTTTACCTACTCTCTCGTTAGTTGATGTTCCTCTCTTCCAAGCATCACTGTAAGGTATAAACACTAACCCCTTGTTAAACCCACCATTCACTCTCTAGGATAATCGACTTTAGCAATTACTAAAATTAACCGTTTTATATTAAATGTTTTTAACTAGTACATTGGTTTTTCAAAATTAAAAGCAAAGTTTAAATTTATTATCTTTAGCTATTGCCAGGTCAATTTCTCTTATAGTTTTCAATTAATTTATGAAATAAACTTTAAATTTATTAACTAATTTTTGAGTCAGTTTTAAAGCAAATTTAACTATTGCCAAGTCATATTTAAAACTTTAACTTATAGTACATTTTATTGATATTTTCGAATTGGTCACCTTTTAAAATAATTCAACATTTTGTTAGCCTTTTCATGTTTTCTCCATATGTATTAACTTTAGTAAACTCATTCTAGCCTGGAGATCAAAACTTGTAGTTTTCGAAACGTTGTAGGCAATTATAAGATGTTGCATCCGTTTTTGGTTGCTCTGGGATTTATCCTCATTATTATATATATATTTAATATATATATATATATATATATATATATATATATATATATCAATAAATTTATCCAAACGTACATAATAACTCTTTAAACGATATATTCGCAGACTCAAATCTTCCGACTAAACCATTAAATATTTGCCTGTTTCCATTTGGGTGCGACATCTTCCCATATCAACAGTCTCGCTCAGGCGATAGGTTATTTAACCATTTCCGCCAAACTGAAGCCTCATAAACATTATCCTAAACTTTTTCCTGACATGCTTATCTCTTTCTCCTATATATTCCTTTGAGGAAAATTTCAGAGAGTTTCTCTCCCACTTTTTCTCTTTCTTTTAGAACACACATCAACGAACATTCAATTCACACAAAGCTCCGCCCCCAGAAACCCGATTGTGATCAAAACTAGTCACGCCCAGTTATATATAATGGAACATTATTCCACAATATACTGAAGTTGACTAAATCACTTCAGGAAGCGCAAGTACTTTTCATTCTTGTTTACCTTGTGGCTTTTTAACAACAAAGTGCTTTTAACTCACCTGAATACCACCAATTCACCTCCCCAATCACTCCTCGGTAGAACGAGTCAAACTCGCATTACATTCACTCCTTTCACTGCAAAGGGTTTTAAACTAAATGACTCTAGTCTTTTATCTTACCAAACGTCAATTTCAATAAAATTTAATGAATTAAGTTGTTTATAAATCCAACTACGATATTAGTTGGTAAACATCCTCAGAAGCAAACTCGAATCGCTAATTTGGATTAAAACACAGGAAAATAATTATTTGTTTTTAAAAGAACTAGCAACCTCCTTCCTCTTCTTCTACCTCCACACACACACATATGTATATATATATATATATATATATATATATATATATATATATATGAGGAATTAAACCACATTCTCCGAAGACAATTTAATTCAGAACAGTTTCGGTGTATCTCACACCCTTTTTCAACTGACACTGGATAGAAAATAATAAGAAAAGTGCATGTAAGCATAACACAAGGTCTGGTTGTGAAAGATCCCCTCTTTTTCCCCTAATCCCCTACTTGTGGCTAATCTTGGAGGGGGTTAAGTCTAAACATATTGAAGGGCTGACATTTTACTATTTTGTTTATTTGCTTTCTAATTACAGGATTGAAAAGAAAATTGACCCTCAGATAGATTTAAATTAGGAACTGACGATATCAAGCTCGATTCTACGATTCTTCTATTAACATAGTTAGCCGATTTAAATACCATTTTACTTCTATTGAAATCGATTGTATGATTCTTGTCTCTAACATGGCAAAATATTTCACTGCTTTCGCTGCCCACTCTAATATCTCTTTTGTGTTCATACAATCTCTTGTCTAGATTTCTTCCCGTTTCCCCTATATAAACTTTAAGGCAATCGTTGCATGGTTTTGCATATACTCCTATGTTAATATGTTCTTTGGGTTTCCTGGCAATCATCAATTGGTTTAAGGAATTATTAAATTTAAAGGCTAGATTAATACCCGTTTTTCCAAATATGTCCTTTAAACTATTCAATTTATTATTAAATGGCAATGTTATACATTTGTTGAAGTCATTAGTGTGGAAAGGCTTATTACCATAGAATGTTGTCCTAGCTTGTGTCAATTGAATTTTGTAAGCGTGTAGAGACAAATCTTTTGTCAAAATTCGATGTAACGTTGTTGTGGAGAGGTTCAATTCCTGCGCGCGATGACGAATAGAGGTGTCTGGATCTTCGGCCACATTCTTGCGCACTGAAGCAATGTTTTCAGCTGAACGGCGTGAACGAGCACATAATGGCGTTTTCTTATCTGCCACCGAACCCGCTTGTTTAAATTTACGAACAATTTTCCTAATTGAACTCTCGGTTGGTCGATTATGTTGACCAAAATAATCGTAAAGTGCCTGAAATGCGTTTCTGTTTGAACGTCCATTTTCGTAATAGGCTTCGATAACTAAAACACGTAGGTTGATTATTAATCTTTCCATGGTTGAAATTGGCAAACACTGAAGTTGTTAAATCTGAAAAAAAAGAAAAAATCATTATAAGCTTAAACTTAATTCATTTAATATCGTTCCAAGTTATTGGAACACCCGTTAGATGTATATAAATATTCATTCATATGTTGCGTTCTTCCGTTTCGAACTAAAATATATGGATATATATATATATATATATATATATATATATATATATATACATATATATATATATTGTAGAAATGCAAAAGATTAATAAAGTCCATTTCAATTAAGTAAGCTATCTTTGGTCAAATAATATTGACAGGTTAAATCCAGATGTAAAATGAATAGTTTACAAATCGATACTCGAAAGTAAGATAATTAACACAAATTTAACATTCGATTTTAACTATATTTGTCATTAATAAATAGTCAGTTTCTTTTCGATAGACGCGACTGCTTTCATCACATTTATTTCTCACCTATATCCTAGTGTGGGCTAGTTTTGGTTAGGTTGGGTTCCTGTAACTTGGGTTTAGTTAGTTAAGCTTACGCTATATTGACTTGGGTGAGGTTTATGTAAAGTTTAACGATGATGAAACTTGCCTTATTTCTAATCATATGATTCATTTGAAAGCTTTGATTATCCTTCGTAATAAGGAAATTCGAGTATGTCTCCTAGGATCATAGACCTACAGGCCACGGCCCGTAAATGGAATGATACTTAAAAAACTTGCTCTAACAAAAGAAAAATCTATACTGGGTCCAAATTTTTTGTAATTTGATGCGCTTCTTTTTTTAATACTAAATTCCTTTACTTCAAATTTTAACATTCTTCACTCCATTCAACCGTATATAATGTTTCTCTTCCAGTTTTCAGTTTTCGATTATATATGTCTAATAGGTAAAGCACAACATGAAGTAACAATATTTAAGATATCAGCTATTCACGAACCCAAATTTTATAAAGTAGGCATCCGACCTTTTTTGTAGATCCTATAACAAAATTAAAATCACTCAGTCACAGATCCATTCTTCTCAGGCCGCATTATTTTTCCATTTCGCTTTCCCATTTCCAAAATAGAAACCTGGTCTTTTTTCGCTCGACAAATAGGCAGACTACATCTCAAAAATACTCAATATTCTCAAAAACCCGACAAAATTCGAAAAAATACACAAACAATCAAATGAATTAGAGCTCTGATTAGAGGATTAAACTACCTGTTTACTTACCAAAATTAAGTGCATTTATTTTCTGCCATATAAAACTTCGAACATGCAACTGGTGCGTGATTAGGATTCCTTTATGGACTTTTAAAATTACACAAAACTATTGTATTTCTTTGTTCTATTCTTCCTTTCTATTAACTCCCACATAGAGACTTAGAGAATACTTAGTAGAACTTCTTAAAACAACCCCCAAATCATTTCGAACAACTGGTCAGTTTTAATATGACATCTCTATTTACCAATAGAGCCTCAATGAATAATTCCCAGATCCTTTGACAATTCAGTCAGTTGTAATGGATTTAACCCAAACACTCTCATCTAATATTTCCATGTCATAATTAACTATACATTTTTAAGATCATCCGTAATATTTACTAGAAAATCACGGGCGTTCGGATTCGCTGCCCCATTCCTCTCATCACTGAAGACATTTTTATGACGAGCATGGAAGAAAATATATTTAAAAACTGCCCCTAAACCTTTTCTATGACTATTTCTACCTATTTAAAAACAAGGAAAAAAGCAATAATTTTCTCAGGTATATCAATTCCGTTCACCCAAACATCTAATATACAGTATTTTTGAAAATATTAGTGCCCTCCCATTATTTGACACTTTATTCAAGCAGTTTGACAATAACCCTTTGCCAATAGTTCCTTTGCTACAAATATTTATAAATTCTTGCTTTAGAAAGTTCAAACTAGGTCGATGAACTCAACGTGGCAATCAACACTATTAAAGATACCTAACTTTCTAACATTATCGTATTTAGGCTGACTCAACCGTTCGCTCAGTAAAGAAGTTAAAAGATTCTTCAACAATATTTTACCCACAAAAATTTTAAATTATTTGTCTGTTAATATGTTTTCAATATCAATATCTTATACAAATGAAGCACTCATTAGAGGCCATTGATCGATACTCCATTCTATACCTTTTTCCCTGTCTTGTCTGTGATCAAGGCACCCTGGTATGTATCACAGCCAGGTTCTATGAAATCAAATTGTGTTCTCATCTTGGCATTAGCAATAGAACCGGTATACAATAATACTTAAAACTACCTTTAGCCTATCTTATTTATTGCAAATTTGATGCAAACAAGTAATTTCATCATCTTCGGCCATTGTAAAAATGAAATTTTTCCTCTGTGCCCCGAAATCAATATATACGAGGGGCTGTCAATAGGTTTTGAAATTCGGATATAAGGAAACGAGATATGAGGAAGAGTGTTTTACTATTTTTCTATATAACTACCCTTGACTTGTTCCTGAGGCTTCGAATTCCCGACAACCAGAAATCTGCCGACTGCTGTTCAATCCACTCCTGGACGGCGAGCTGGACATCTTCATCGTCCCCAAATCGGCATCCACACAGTGCAGCCTTGAGCTGGCGGAATAAGAAGTAGTCGCTAGGGGCCAGATCTGCACTGTAGGGTGAATGGTTGAGCTCCTTGAATCCGCACTCACGCAGGACAGCTTGTGCAACTCTGGCTTTGTGGACTTTGACGACGTTGAAGTCGATCGTAGGGCGTGAGGTTTCTTGGGACCCAACGGGCGGAGACCTTGGTCATGGCCAAATTGTCGTGGATGATGTTGATAACACTTACATGTGATATTCCAAGTTCTCGCTCGATTTCTTAGACCTTCACCCGTCCATTTTCGAGGATCATTCTCTCCACACAGGCCACATTGTCCTCGTTGGTCACGTCTGACGGGCATCCTGGACCGGGGTCATCTTCAAGGGACTCACGACCATGGCGGAACTCCCTATTCCAACGAGCAATGGTTGCATAGGAAGGGGATCTCTTTTGCATTCTTGCCTTCCTTGGTCAAAAATTTGATCACTGCGTGGTGCTCAACCTTCTCCATTGTTGAAAAATTTGTGACTGACGATCTGCGATCAGCTACTGCTTCTTAAATAGACGAGGCAGGAGCGTGCGGCTGCAGGATCTGACTTGTCATAACTTGTCCTAACACCCCCACAAATATACAAATGTAAAATTATTCCGTTTTCTCTTTCTATGTGGTTTAATCGATCCATTTTCATCCTCCTCTCACGCTATTTTGAGAGATATATACATTTGTATATTAAGCACGCGTTTAACTATTCCTCATTTATTCTTTGAATTTGTAATTAATTTTCTATTTCTTTCTTATTCCCCGTTTGAACTTGCGAAAGTGTTCTTAAAGGCTATTCTATTCAGAGAATTTTTGGTTCTCGTCCTAGCATAGTGTACTAAAGGCATATTTTTAACTGTAATCAAAGCGGTGTCCGTTGCCTCATTGTGAATGGTTCGAATCACCTTCCTGCGCGGATTTTTTTCGAAAAAGGTAATAAAAATTTACAGCAAGGAAATATTATTCTGTTTTTTGTTTACATGTTTGTGAGGGAATCGCCACGTGGAAGATCTTTAGCAGAAAGGAACTCCCATGTGCAGCAAAAGACCCAGCTAGGACTAAAGTGGTAAACCTACCCCTTTCCCTTCCCCAAGCGGTAGCCTCGAATCGAGTCCCCCACGATTCACCTTTATGCTGGCTAAAATAGCTCTGCCAGGAGATTCGAGGGTTTTTGAGAGTAGAGCTGTTTCCCGCTAACCCTCAACTCCGGGGAGAGCCTCGGTTATAAATAACGCTCGACTCCCCGGAAGACACACAGAGTTGAGAAGTCTCGCCAGAACCAAGAAGATTTTCCCATGGTTCTAAGTCAAGTGCTAGCAACAAAGCAAAGTGACAGCTGGACTATTTTGTGTATTTGGAATTAGCCCCAGCCAGGAGGTAATTCCACTGAAAGATCACCCCGAGTGATTTTCCCGACTTCTTTGATTAACTCCTTTTGAAGCCCAACTCATTTCGGGTAGCCGAAATACTCTCCCCTGGGCCGGAAGTTACCCCCCCCCCTCCTCGCTTTTGGAGAACCGTCATCACTCCAACCTCCCGCTTTAAAGTTCGAGCATCCTCACCTCAAGAGCAGAAGACATCCGTAAGCCAACCCCCTTCCCCCCTCCAGTAACCCAATTGAGTTAATCTCCCCCCCTTTGTTTATTGATGTGATTTTTGCCCGTTAATTCTCTGAGGTAATTTTACCCTTTAATTCTCTTATAAATTTTTTGTGTAAATAAAATTCTATTTTTGTATAAGTCTCTTTAAATAACCTTATGCATTGCTATTGTCCATAATTTGCCTGACCTCGTTGCACTCTCTCGTTACGCAGCCCGTCTGAACGCGAGGATTTCCGTCCCTTTTGTCGGTTCGCTTTCAAGCTAGTGGTCCTCTCCCATAGATATAATATGGTATTGATATAATGTAATGTCATACCACAACAATGTTGTTTAATGGATTCATTTGCATCATTCTCTCGCGCTACTTTGAGAAATATATACATTTGTATGTTTAGCACGCGTTTAACTATTGATCATTTATTCTTTTAATTCCCAAGTAACTTTCTATTTCTTTCTTAGTCTCCGTTCGAGCTTGCGAAAGTGTTCCTTAAAAGCTATTCTATTAAGAGAATTTTGGGGTTCTCTGCGTAGCTTAGTGTAATAAAGGCATACTTTTAACTGTAATCAAAGTGCTGCTTGCTGCCTCTGTGTGCATGGTTCGAATCGCCTCTCCGCACGGATTTTTTCTGAAAAAGGTAATAAAAATATTACTGCCATGAAAAATTATTCCCTTTTCTCTTTCTATGTGGTTTAATGGATTCATTTTCATCTTTCTCCCGCGCTACTTTGAGATATATATATATATATATATATATATATATATATATATATATATATACGAGGACAGTGTTGCCAGTTTCACCCTGAGTCAACATAATTCAACGGACATCTGAATGATTGTGTTCCATAATGTGTTCAAGATCCCCAGGTGAATGTGCCTCTATATCTTCTAGATCATTAAAACCTTCTCTACATTATTTCTCCGTGAAAAATTTATGCTGGAGATGCAATTGTTGGTTTTCCTTGAAGTAATTGAATATCTCTAATAATAGGTGGACTGTTCCATGAACAAACGATTTAAATTTTAAATTAAAATAACTGAAAAAATATTCGTGATTTTCATTTTTGTATTTTATATTTATATTTATATCTACCAAGTGTTTTTTAATTATTAGAAACCAGCTTTAATTCACTTGGGAATTTATTTATGTGCAAATAAAATTCTTAATTATTGTTGTTGTTTTTCTAAAACAAAAAAGCCCTATTGTGATTATATGTCGACAATTTTATGAACAAGTCTTTAGTTATTGATTCATGCGCAGCGATCGTGCAATGGAACAAAAGGAGAAATGTTGGATAATAGTAATTTAAATCAGACACAAAATTCGGGAGCAACTAGCAACTACTAGTACTTCTATGATGATGATATTACCTACGTCACGCCATTTGGGCCTAGTTATTGTCAATTAAAAGAGATGCGACTCATATAGTATTGTCATCGCATCACCATTTGATCAATGCGATATTAAACCTTACACGAAAAACTGCAAGTTCTCGATCCGTACGAGCTGCAGCAACTGGACCTCCGCAGCCAAGAAGAATTCTTACCTGACCTTGTAAATATATATAATTAATATTTTTGTTCGTTGTATATCCTACCTCTTCAATTACTTTGAATATATCATGACCTTTCCCCAAATTGGATATTTTATTATATTATATATTTATTTATTTACTTTAGTTTCGATTCAAATAGTTTTCCTCACGGTTACTTGAAATATTAAAAATTATGAGATTTATTTAAAGTGAAAGTTATCTGCAAACGGCTAAGATTTATCATGATCCCTATTGATTCGACGTTAATTTAAATGATGCTCGCTGTTATTTTCCGATATACTGGATTGAAATTGTTGACTTATATAACTTCTCATTCAAGCTTTTGTCATCTGTTTTGTCGAGAAGCCATTTTATTTCTTCTTGAAAGGAAATTGATATAATGAGGCGTAATATTTATATCATCTCTTGAAAAGGAATATCGTAGTCTGCTGGAAAGAATGTGTGGAGGATTTCTAACTGATCTTCAAAGGATTTACAGAGTATAAAGAGACTGGAAACCAAGAGGATGAAATTTAACATTTAATAGGCAAATAATCTCTCTCTCTCTCTTTCTCTCTCTCTCTCTCTCTCTCTCTCTCTCTCTCTCACTTTCTCTTTCTCTCTCTTTCTATCTCTCTCTCTCTCTCTTTCTCTCTCTTTCTCTCTCTCTCTCTCTCTCTCTACTCTAATCAGATCTCTCTGGTTCTTTCATCATCAGAAAGTATGACGAGGTTTGAAAACCTATCAAACTGTAGTAAGGTAAACTTCAATATATGCCCTGAATGTATGCAGTTGTATAACAACAACTAGCCAATTTTACACTGCATCAGGCAGGCATGGATATACAAAATCACCCTTAAAACGGGCACTGCGCCTCACTTTTGGTGATATCTCTCACCTTTATTCCCTAATTCTAATTACTTGCAGAACCTATTCTCAGGCACCTTCTTTGAACACAGCTAGACCTCAAAGAAATCTCGAGCAATGAATATACTACGTTAAAAATGACTAGCAGACAAGATTATTCAAGAAAATGCATTAGACTTCCATGCATCAGTTCGAATGTGAGAAGGCCCCCTCCAAAAGCAGAACTCACAATTAGTTCGACCAATTTCACAAGTATGAAACTGTGGAAACCTCAATCCAGCCAGTGAAGACCCTCAACGCAACCAGAAGAAAAGTATGGGAACGGGAAGAACCCCAACTCAGCCAGTGAAAACCGTCCAAGCCGCTAGAGAACTCACAGGCAGCGTACAGCAAGTTGGTCGAAAGTATGGAGAGTGAGTTCAGTGGGGTCCGAGACGCTTTGTGCGCAACAAAGTCAATCCATCGGTATATCACGTGAAAAATGCAAGAAAGTACTAGTAAACGAGAAAAGGCTTAGCATGCCAAAACAGACGAAGCAGACCCTTACAGTCTCATACAATCAGCAGAGAAAGGCTATGAAATTCAAGTTACTGGAGATGATCCAGGAGATGACGGATTTCCTTAACCTCCTTTGGACCTAAGATGTAGCCAATATCCATCTTGAAGCAAAGGTGAACTCAAAGACAAAAATCTTCTGGAGGACCTCCAAACCGAATGAAATAGCCACTAACTCCTTAAAATTTCCTAATTACACAGTATGGCCTGTAATCTCAACCACAGGCATCATCGAGAAATCCTTCTTTGAGGAATCTTGTGCGACAGTGTCACTCGAGGAACAAAAGTATTTTGAGGTCCCCATAACCTTCTAAAGTGAGATACAGACCATCTATCCGTCCCTGATAAGGAAGTTTTGGTTTAAGCAAGGAGTGTACTCTGACAGTCTCAACATTTTCAGAAAGAGAACTTTCTAGGCTATGTGATCAGTTGTAAGAGTGATTTTGAATGTGCACCTCATATCCCAGGCCTTAGCCCCCATGATTTCTTTCTTTGAGCATATCTCAAGGACCAAGTATACGCAGGGAGACTAAGGATCATATTGAACTAAAGAAAACCTTCAGGGAAAAGATAAAAGCTATTTATCGAGCTTATTTTAAGTAAATTTTGAGACACTTTGTGCTGCGCCTCAAGAAATGCATGGAGCTAAATGAATTTCTTTTCGAACCAATATTTTACAATATAAAAGAAAAGCCCAAAGAATATTATTATTTAATTTTATGTTTATACACTATAAAATAATAATAAATGAAGTTTCATTTAATTTCGACAAAAAATTGTGAACAGAATCCTATCAAAATCTGGCGCCCATTTGGCGATGGGAAAAGGCAAGGTTGAAAAATACGTGAGTTATACAGTTCTTTTTAGGGGTGTTAGATTGGTATATTAGATACAGTTACTCGTTTAGCGGGATGATAGAGTATCCGCCATGCGTGCCCGATAAAGTGTAAAGGTGACTAACCGTCATCGAACTACATAAATGGAAGATTCCATATGCCCAAAATTATAGCAATGTTAACTTACCGATTACACTGCGGAACAATGTATTTGCTCAATTGACAAAAGTGCATTTTCCTACCTAATTCGAGCATACTTAATTCAAATATGAAACCATATTCTCTCTAAATGCTACAGATTTTTTGTAATATCAATAACTATTATTATACAATAATTTTCATTTTATCATGCCTATCATCATGCCCTGAAGTAATTTTGAATCATCCTTTTGCGTTATTTATACTAAAGCAAGTTTTTTTGCACAAACATTTTATTGCATATGAGAAGAAACTTGAATTACACATTAGGATTACAAATACTGTAATCAAATAGATGTAATTTATTAATGACTGTTTACAATGTTAATTTACGATTGGCTGGAGGACCTCTTCTTGATTTCAATCTAGCAAAAAATTGCGTTTGGAACTCGTTCTCTTGTAAGTATTCTCTGGATGATCTCTTCTAATCATCCAGCAGTAGTCTGCCATCATGTGTCTATCCCAGTGAGCTTGGTAGCGCTCTTCCATCTTGATAAAATCCTGATTGAAGCATTCCCCTATTTTTCCGCTCACGGCTACCAGATTCTCTGGGAATCGTTCGAAGTGACTATTTAGGGAAATGTAGCTTCACACTCATGTTGCATTCCAGATCACGATATGCTAAAAGCATATTAGTAACCAGATCCTCGTAGTTATGCGCTTTTTGTTGTGTCCCAAGAAGTTACGAAAAACGGCAGAAAATGAGAGCCAGGATGCCTTCTCATTTTCATTCATGGCATTCACGAATTTAGAACCACTCAGAATTATTCTTATTTTGGGATCATCAAATAAACCTGCTTTTATTTTTTCGTATAACAAAGCATGGAACGCCGATACTATGTAATGAAAACAATCATTGTACGTGCTCAACGCCTTGACATACTGCTTCATCAACCCCAGTTTAAGATGAAGTGGAGGGGAAACGATCTTCTCTCGACTTACCATTGGCTCATTAACAATGTTTTGCATTCCTACTTCCAAGTTTACCGAATTGGCCAATCTTTTCTGAACCAGTGTGTATCACGGGCTCGACTGTCCCACATACAGATATAGCATGGAAACTTTGTATATCCGTTCTGCTGACCAAGGAGGAAGTTAAGCGTCTTAAGGTCTATACATATGATCCAATTGTGTTCATGGTACTTAAGTAAACCCATGACCATTCTTATGTGATCGTGAGATTCTCGCTGATGGACAGAATGGCCGAGAGGAACTGCACCAAAGTCATTGCCATTATGCGAAAGGACACACTTGAGGCTACGCTTGGTGCCTTCCAAAAACAGTCTCCACTCAGCAGGGCGATATGTGCCAAGTCCCAACTCGGTAAACAGACCAAAAACATCGTAGCACTATGCAAAGTGTCTGTCCTCAAAGAAATACTTAACAAATGTACTCTCCCTTGTTCGGTAAAATGATACCCGTACCGACCTGTCGGGCATATGTCTTTCACTCAACCTGGAGGCTAAAAGTTCTGTAGCTTTCTTGGAAAGTGCCAAATCACCTATCAAGTCATTCAAATCCCTTTGATTGAAACAGTGAGGAGCTAATGACTGTTCAGCGTCTGATGATGAATCGGCAGACTCTGAATCCATTCCGTGGACGTCCATATCAGGTACATCATTTTCATCCTCAGAGGAAGCATACCCACTGAAAATCGGAACTGGTCAAGACTCAGAATGAGGCACTGGCCGGATCACCGAAAGAATGTTAGGGTAGTTGATCTTGTGCCGATATTTCTTGCCAATCCCTTTAGTATTTACCAGACAGAAATAACAGTCCGATATATGTTCCCTTGGCTCTCACCACACCATAGAGATTCCAAAAGGAAGACCATTTCTCTTTCTTTTCGTCCACTCACGAAGACGTTCCACACAACTATGGCAAACAGCATGTGGGGCCCACTTCTTAACTTGATCGCCAAGAGGTACATCAACATATGCCTTATAAGTGCGGATCACAAAGTTTGATATATTGCGCCTTTGACGAACTAGCATGTAACAGCCACATATGTAGCAGAAAGTGTTTGGATCATTAACGCAATTTCCTCTTGACGAAGCCCTCACTCTAACATGAGACCTGAAAAAAGAAACCATAATGTCAATATTTTGCACAATAACACTTATTTCTATCTTACTACTATGTACTGTGAAGTATTTGCTTTCTACAAGCACCCTCTCTGTCTGTCGGAGGGTAGTTTTCGGAAAAACGAGAAAATAGAAATTACAGAATAACTATAACATGTAGGTAAAAATGGATTATATATTTGTAATAAGCATGTATAATCGAATTAAGCCACCAGAAAAAGTGATTAAAATTGTTCCCCTGTGTTATTATTTTACTCAAACCATGTCTCAATATTTCCAATTATACTTAATACTTATGCTTGAGGTATCTTGTAAAGATGGCTATTAATATAGGGTGATATACTCGTATTTTATTTGCTATTCCTTTATCTGTCAATAATCTTAAGATCTCAAAAAGTTACACACACTATACAAGCCACGTCTTTTATCTGCCCTTCCTTTTATTACATGTTCTGATATTCGGAATTTCATCATAACATAAAGGTCAATATGACAATCGCTGTTGAACCCGAGGGCACCAGAAACCAGTTCTCTTTTAGGAGAGGAGCCAGGAAGTATTATGTTTTGACACCAAACAACGGTCAGGTGGAATGTTCGTCACGCCAGAGCAGAAGGACCTGCTACCCGTCAGAGGTATGTGGATATAGACACACATCTGCAGGATTCCTGGGAGCAGGGTGTGTGCTTGTGTTGTACTACGAAGACGGGGAAGAAAAAATCGATGTTTTAATTGGCTATGTGTGTCGTGAGAAGTCTAAGATCTACCTACCCCATTGAAAGGATAAGCTCAACGCGTCCAGCAATTGGTAGCCAGATATGTTCGTGTGCTGACGTCTGTGTCCGCTCATTCTGGGATCGAACCGGTTAACCAAACGTTAGCGGCCAACGCTGTGTCCACTTGGTTGTAAGACCTCTTGATTTTGTGTACAAAGGTTTATTTAAGGTAAATATCTACTTTTTGTCCGGATCTTAGCAGATCCCTAAGGTTGTATTCAAGTGCTCTATTGTGTGGATTAAAGTAGGTTTTTGCACACTGCACAGTTTCTGACTTTATTAGTGTTAATTGAGAATTAGTTTTAATTACAACAAAAATAATTGCAAAAAAAACACCATCAAACAGAGAAATCTGTTTGTTTTGTTTATAAAAATTGCCATGTTAAAGTAAAGCAAAATGTGTGAAACGTACCTTTTGTCAAGATACCCTTTTATGACCTTGATGAGGAGATACAGTTCTTGAAAATTAAGCATAGTCTTACGGATGCTCGTGGGCAAAATTTGACCCGTCGTTAAAATATGTAGTCGATTTTGTAACAAGCTTCTGAATTTTTAGAAAAAGAAATATAAATTTGTGGAATTACTCCTCTTTTAGTTTTCCAAATCTATTACATAATAATAATGGCAATTCATATAAAAGCATATAGCAATCGTACTTCATATACTGCAAGATATGAGCACAATGCAAACTCTTAGTAGCATTTCCTTTAGTCTAACAGCTCATCTTTATGAGGGTAAATCAAACGGAATGACACTATTTTGCATATTTGTATAAACCTAAGGCCAGAAACATGCTCCTAAAAATCCTGAAATTTTTATTCCTCAAAACGGCCGACTGCGGTTCTGAATTGCGAAGGCTTCCATCATATGGCAGGTGTAACGACGAACTTTATCCTGGTCTACCACACAACCGTACTTCCGAGTAAATGCCCAAGGATTCTTCTTACCATGAAACACGAATATCAACGAACTATTTATTGTTTACTCTTCACTCCATCGCATATATTTTTGTATTATATATTACCTTTTTTAATTTATTTTGTGTTCCTATTTTCACCTTTATGGTTAGATTTAACTAAAAGAGAAGGCAAATTTTCCCTCTACTCGTATATATTAGAAAATTAAAGAAAAATAATAAATATACAAATTTATTAATCCTATCATGTACATAATAACTATAAGGCATTTAAATGCTAATTAAATTAATAAAAATCTGTACTTACTTTAAGAAAGGTATATTATAAAAATACAAAAAAAAACATTAAAAAAGTGAAGATTTCAATAATTTTGATGAAAAATTTCCCCCAATAAACCCTTCCATAGAATTCGCCCAAACGTTCGCACAGGCCTCCAAGGATGTCTGGCTCTCCTCCCTGGACTTCCCATGACACTGATGATACACAAACTTTAGGGAAGAGAATGGGAAAAGCAACCTTTATTTAGTGAACCAAAAATGGCTAATTGTTTAATATAATGTGTTTTTCTGTTGTGAAACCCCTTGAAACCACATGGAAATGAATACTAAGATACAATACAGACTATGACCTAAGACCGCTCACAGCAAGCATTTCCATTGGTCTCTATCCCATGCAACCTCCTGTCACTGATATGCAAACTTTTTATTATTTTCCACTATTTATCAGTATGAGACTGTGGTGGCTAATAAAATGAACCTAATGGTTTTTGGAATATAAATCTAACACATTTTCACACACCCACACGAAAAAACAACCATTTCATATTTATTACCTACCTCAGCCTCAGACGCAATCATGTCTTATTGTCTGCCTTTGACTGATACTTGCTGTATGGGCTCCCTCATCTCAGCTGCCGATGGTCTAGCACCTGCAGCCGTGCAAGAGGAGAGGTTGAGGGAGCACACCTGTCTGACGACCAGCTTAACATGTCAATGCTGCGTTGGGGGTGTTGAGTCGTTCCTCAATTGAGGGCCTGATGAGTTGCAGGGCCAATTCGTGCATATACAGGTACATCCGTCTCTGCATGGCGCTGCCTCCTACCCTGGCAGTGTTGCTCTGGTAAATGATCCACGAATTTCTGACACTCGCATTCAGTATCTCAAAGCACACACACAATTGTCACCTATTTTTCTTTCTGCTGCAGTTATAAGTTGCACAAATACGGTCAAACGTGTCCCCCTCCCTCCCTTTTGTTGCAACATACATACTTGACAGCAGGAGCACATTTCTCTTGCTTTTCTGTGTTCTAGGGATATATGAATTGAGTCTCATATCATTCACGAATAAAAATGCTTAGATGTCAGGTGTGCAGGTATCCTTTCTGCCTGATTATCTCAGAGATTTCTGCTTTGTTTGCCCTCACTGTCCCCACCACTGTCAGCCGCTTACTGAGTATGTCCTGTAGGAGGGCCACAGACGTGAACCAGTTGTCGGTGCTGATATTTCTGTTGGTTTGGCGGTAGAGGCGTGTGAGGTCTTTGGTGAACATGTAGCTTTGTGTGCCAAACATAGCCTGTGCGACCTTTGATTGTTGCAGAGTTAAAAGTCACTAACAACTTCCCATTGTCTGCACGTCGTCGACGTTGTCGCTGGTGAGCAACAGGAGCAGCAGCAGGGGTGGCAGCAAGAGAAGCAGCATGGATGGCAACAGGGGCAACAGCAGCATAGTTGCAGCAGGAACAGCAACAGGGATGGCAGCAAGAACAGCATCCGCAGAATAAGAGTCGTTATGGTCATCAGAGACTGAGATCTTTGGTGAACATGTGGCTTTGTATGCCAAACATAGGCTGAGCGACTTTTGACTGTTGCAGCAGGGGTGGCAGCAGGGATGGCAGCAGGGGCAACAGCAGCATGGGTAGCAGCAGGAAAAGCAGCAGGAACAGCAGCAGAAATGGCATCAGGAACAGCATAAGCAGAATAAGGGTCGTTATGGTTATTAGAGGCTAATTAGACAGCAAGGTACAGTACAGGAACAGCAGCAGAGTTTTGGGATGGGATAGCAGTAGGTTTATCAAGTGTGGTGCCGCGGGTAGGAGGCGAGGTGTGGCAAGAGACTCCTAAGCCTCTTTGTCTTCCCCCTACCTGCCTTTGTTTCCTTGCGTCGGCGAAGAACGTCTTCTCCAGATACAATGTTTGAAATTTCAAGCAATTCATGTGGCTCTGGAACATATTCCTTATGCTTCTCACTGTCATAAAGTACATCAGTTTCAAAACAATTATTTTCGTCGTCATTATCTGGAGGGAAGAGAATTTCACCAATCTCCAGCCCAATTAGGTTTTGATCTTTCGCCATTTCAGGCACAAGTTTGCACTATTAGTCAGCCGAAATAAGAATTACAACAAGAGAGAAATTTATCACTACACCATGACTATAACTTCCCTTTGTATGCTATTACCACTGAACTCGGGTACAGGTTGCCCAGTCTTTTTTTACTATAATTAGCACTAAACTAGGGTAAACGGTACCCATACAGGGGTCTAGCGGGAAATCCAAGCTAAGGAGTGGACCAGCGTACCCTCACTCTATGAGAACGTTCGCTAGACTGAAGTTACACAGTCTCCCAGCATCCTGCCTTGGAAGGGAAGGGGATAAATGCGTATGACGTCACTAGCCTCGGACAAACTATACCCATGTTCAGTGCTCCAGGGTTAATTACCTCAAACCATAGGATATGTGTTCTGAATGAAAGAAAGAGAATTATGCATTCACTATAAAACTTTAATTGATCATACGAGTATTAGACAGGTGTTAAGGTAAAACTTTTTAACATTTCATATATTTATGTTTGATTGTGACAATCCGAAAATTACATGGAAATCTTAACTTTGAAAAGGATATTTGGCTATTTAAATTCATCAATGTTACCTTTTAATCTTATCCAACTAAAATACTCAATCTGTTTTCTTAATGTGCAGAAGAGTTAATCTTTTAGTTAAATCTAATTAAATATAAGCACTTACTCAAAAGGCGCGATTTTTAAAATATCAAAGGCCCTCAATATGGATATTTTTTCTTCCTTGACTGAATTAGGTCATAAAAGTTGAGCACAAATGGATACAGATAAGATTTCATTGCTATCGTATGGAAGAATTTGTAAAAGATCAACACTGGGTCAACTTCCTCAGCCCTGAGAAGTATTGAAGGAGTTATAAAGTAATCATATCATGCATATAAAAGAAAGAATCCTTTAAAGTGGAAAAAGAAGGAAACAAACAAAAGAAATAAAATAAAATAACACGTACGCCCATGTAGCAGAGGCAGAAATCAACGAACCAGAGAGAAAATAAGCGTACCCAAATATATTTGTATAGAATGAGACTGGCATTTGAGTGGATTAAGTAGTACTTGCTGGTTCCCTGTAACTATATAACTATGTAACCATCAACATATCTGCATATTCAAGGTGCTTCAGGAAGGTATCAATTATGTTGCACTCCTTTTCACTGACTTTAGCAGGACAATATCTTTTCAAAAGTGTTGGGAACATGCTTGTATACGGTACTCGAAATGGGGCCTGACAAATCAGTTATATAGTTTAACCATTTGGTGCCCAAATATAAATAAAGATATAATTTAAACTTTAATTTGCTTAACTAGTTTTAGTGGAAGCAAAATAAGAAAAGAACACCAATATTTTTTTATTTCGAGAAAATGTAAACTAAATAAAAAGTAGTTCCATCTTGTACTATTTGACACAACATAAACAGTTAACTTTTAACTGCTTACTGATTAAAGATAGATTTATATATTCAAAGGAAACGCTTATATGCTACATTTTAATTGTGTTAGACCTGCATATTATTTTATGTGAAAAGGTCGAAATCGATTTCTTTTTACAGTCAAACAGAGTCCAACATTACATTTCACTCATCTAACTCGTGTATGCGCAGTTAAACATTCCTTGCATCTTATCTTTTTTGCAATGCACTCTCGTAGATGTACTGTATTGTCAAAGCGTAATGATTCTGATGGCTTAAGAGAAGCAACTGAGGCCTTTTAGGCTGACTTGAAGCACTACTGGACGGTCGTCCACTCTTTGGTGTCTGGATTTCAAATTAGTCCCCTTACAATATCGCAGCAAAATTCACTTAGTTTTATCACTTCTGAAATATTCACTTTCTTACACACTCTTAAGTAGATATGCCATTCACACACTCAGATCCAAGCAGTAAAAAAAGATCCTCATATACCAATTTCGTGATTTGAATCAATTCGGTAAAGTTCTATAATCATATCGTTGAGATCGACACCACCCATAAAGTAATAATTATATTCCTTCACAGCAAAAGGCCTAGGAATATGGAAATACGCTTTTGATTTTCTATCATATTTTCTATCCATCATATCAATTCCAGCATAGCTGGAAAGAAAATGTACCGCTTTATTTTCATACCATTTTACTATGATACAATTAGAATTATGCTCCACCTTGTAGTCGTAGCTTCCTCTTCTCTTCTTTTTCAGTTTGTTCTCATCTTCTAGTTCGCTCCGTTGAGTTTGTTAATAGAAATGGTTGAAAGGCTCAGAATTCCTTCCTCTTTTAGCTTTGTAGTTACATCATGTGATGAAAACCAGTAATCAAACTAGATCTTGTAGTTTTTGTGCCCTGGTGCATCCTGACACAGTCAAATCACAAATTGTGAAGAAATTATAAGCTCTTTATTATCATTTATAACATTTCCTTTTCAAGTATATAACTCGAGATTATATACAATTCCATTTTCTCCATTTTGAAGGTTTTTGTGGATTATGCTCTTTGAATGCAATGCGTGCTTTAGTTGGGTTGATTTGTTCACTCACTGCTTGATGCTCTTGATGTGTGATGTTCATGCAATTTTTCGCAGCTTCAAAAACTGACGGAATTTTTAACAGGTTGTTATGGTCTGGGTGATCTTGTAGTTGTATATCCTCATTGTTGTTGAAATGGAGGAATTGTTTGATTTGTTCAAAGCAATTCCTAGGCCAACAAACGAAGAGATGAAAGTTTGCTGCATCCGATGTTCATCTTCTTTTATTTCAAATAAGCTGTTTTCTTTATGAGTTATTGGCAGTTCTGAGAGATCCTTCTGTATACTGCTTACCACGTCATCTTCAATGTCACTAATTTAAAAATTATCTTCGAATTTTTCTCTATCTGGTAGAAAAATCATTGGCAGAGCTTCGGAGACATCAAGTTTCTTCGGCATCTTGATTCACTGTAATAGGGGGAAAATAAAATGTAATATACTTATAACAAACGAATAATAAATAAACAAAATAATGCTTACCATATGTTCAACGCTTTCCTTAAAATGCTATAAATAAATGCTGTATAATTCTATGATATATATATATATATATATATATATATATATATATATATATATATATATGTATATATATAAATTTATTTCCCATCGTTTCTTTATTCAAGTAAGAAATATTGAACTAAATATGAGCCTACCATAATAACAGATTAGGTGAGTCTAATCCCTTTGGTTCCGCATGGAACCACATATTTTCATGTCTTTATAACAAAATTTTATAAATTTACGAAATAAAATACACTGTCCCAATCAAGTATTTATTTTATCACTGCTATTTAAACAATTAAACAAATAATTAATCGAGAAATTATTATTTATGACTAATATTTAGAAATAACACATCACTCACCTTCCTTACAAGAGAACAAACACTGCACGACTGCGTAATTTGTCTCTAAATTTCATCGAGGGAATGACGCACAATCATGATCCGTTTCGTTTTCTAAGGAGAATTAGGGAATACTAAAATAGCCCTTGAATAATTATATCATAAGGGTATTAATTAAATTTTTTATAGAAACAACTAATATAAAATTCTAATGAGTTATATCACTAAATTACCTTTCAATGACGATTGCTATAACAATATATGGAGTTTTTATAAAGGATAAAATATATGATGTTATAGTGTATATAGTCTTGTTTGAGACAAACAGTATGTACATTTATGATGATACAAAATTCCTTTTGATGTCCGATGTATGTATTAAATTGTAATTTTAGCATTCACTGTGAAGTCATTTCCCACTTCCTGCACGCCTAAATATAGTACCTTACATACCTCCAAACATATCCTGAAATTTGATCCACAATCGTTCTATATTCTTTGTTTACATTGTCGTGATATCCTGAACTTCCGTGACCGGGATTGTGTAACTGAGATGCCAACTCTGTGTTTATTTAGATTATAAATCTTCTTACTTAAATTAAATAACTTTACATCCATAATGGAATATAAGGCAAATTGTATCCGTTTCTTAGCCTGAAAATTAACAATAAACTATTAACCCTTCCACCTACCTTGCACCTTTTCCTCACTCGTAACGTCCAGGGGTCTTAATACATTAGATATAAGGACCCCTGGTCCTGGAACCCGACATTGACGTTTGCGCCTTCAATCGAGCAGATCCTCAAGTTTTTCACGGGCTCCATCCTCGACTTTGACTTTCTCCTCCATCCGGGATCTCATGAGAGAAGCCCGGAGGTCGAAATGTCCCAGCATATTCGCCAACCAAAAGCTTCCTCGCCTACTCGCTCTTCGTCACCCATCGTTACTTCCAGATATCGAGATACCACTCGATTGGCAATTGTGGATTCTGTATCTCGTTTGACTATACCCATCTACGCCCGGAGCTACCTCAGAAATTGAAGACGCCGGCAGTGATGCCAGCCTTCTGGATTCCTCGATTTACACCTGCGTCAGGGGAGGTGCTTCTCGCTCACGCCATTCGTCTGTAGGATCTTTGGACGTATTTCCATCTCCGGCACTTCAAGAGCTTCTTCAAACCAAAATAGTTAGATACCCAGGGCGCGGCAGCCTTGGTACCTGAAGATAGCCATCAACCTCATCCGAATAGGTCTTATCGGGCCATACTAGAACACTCCAGATACCAGGAGTAGGGACCCTACGCATATCCAGTTTAACCGCTTATCGTGCCCGATCTACTGCCGACCCCTCGGAATCCGCCGAGGCGCCTCATTCTTAACGACCCTCACCAGATCTGGTAGCTAATGGTCGTTAAAGACCTAAAAGAAAATATTTAAAAACCCGCTTTCAAGAAGCGTGACCAAGAAGAAATCAGCCAACTACTAACCTTGTTTAGATCACGAGGACATCTGACGAATTTAGAACGGGAATCGCTACTTCAACGACTTCGTCTCTTCTACGTGATCTTATACTATGGATTGGGGCCGGCCCTTAAAGAAGCTAAAGAGCGCACTATCATCGGATCCATCATACAACTCTCTGCTGAAGCCATGCCTGCAAAAACAGGCTTTCCTAGACGCCCTGTCAGCTCATCCTAGCAGATGTCTCAATCTTAAGCTTCAATAAGCTAAGCTTCTTCTGTGCCCTGTCGATAGTCCATTAAACCCTTTTTTTCGAACAACGTACACTCTAATGTTACGATCAAAATATCTTCGTTCGAGAGATTCAAAATCCAAGAAGAATCCCTCAGTTGAAGTGGCAAATATCTTGTTACCTATGTACATGAAGAAGAGAGAGCTGAACAAAAAGAGATTAAAGGAAGAGCTGAACGTGAACAAAAAAAGATTAGAGATAGAGAGAGCGACGAGCGTCAGAGAATTCGCCAATAGGAATTAGAATTAAGTCATGATAGGCTCGAATCTGCCTCCGTTAAACTCCCCACGTTCAAAGAAGGAGAGGACTCCGGATCTTTTATCACTAACTTCGAAAAAGTTTTGAAGTTAATCATTGGGACGTCGAGACGGACAGTGTCGCTAAATTTCTTTCCCGACTTAGCTCGCAGCTCCAAGACCTATGTGTATTACTTCCCTCGGAAGCTACGGTAAATTATTCCACCCTAAATCTGAACTCCTCGCGTCTTATAATATGACCCCGGACTTCTACCGCACCAGATTTCGCCACGCTCACATCCAACTAAATATGACCTTCCGTCATTTTCAATATACTCTTTCATGTAATTTCAATTTTTGGTTAGACGCATCGAGAGTCTATCACGATTATGATTACTTGATAGATTTTGTTCTAAGGGATTAGTTGATGGCGTCACTATTACCGGAGATCCGCTCCTTTGTGAAGGATTGTCGGTGCATCTCCTTTAAAGATTGCATAGAAGAAGCAAATATCTATGCAGCGAGTCACAACTTATACCCGAACGAAAATAAAAAGCCTCACATTTCATCCCCCAAGAATAAAAATTCATAACTCGTGGTTCCCTCCTAAGAACTCCCCAAAATTCGCCAAGGTTACGGGCCCCTTTAAGCACAGAAGTTTCCCTCCATTGGAACCACGTGATGTTAAGCCACACATATCTAATCCGACGGCGTTATCTTTTTCCCGTAGGCCAATCATAAGTTTTGCGTGCGGTGTCGAAAGCCACACCCGCCTAAATTGCCCCCCAAATTCCCTATTCCGTGGTAATCCCATTCCCTAAGCCAACCAGGTGAATGCTGCTCCCGCTCCCCCTCCTTTGCGACCAGAAACCCCAGCTCCAATCTCGTCTCCCAGTGCCCCAGGTCAACATGTTAATTTCCTCTTCGACAAGATTTCTCCAGGAAGTTTAAAGGTGGAAAACGGAAGCCTTAATGGCTGCCGAGTCTCCACCCTCATTAGCGGTACCGTGTCTACCTGTATCATGGAATCGAATGAACTTCTTTCCCTGGTGGCTCCAGACCTCCAAAAGTTTGCAGTAGTCCATGATGACCTGGACGCTCAAACCACTGAAGTCTGGCCAGCTCCTATCAAATTCTGTTCTGTTTTGGTAGGACAGTGCCCCCCAAATCTTATCTAACCCTGTGGTTCAGCCCGTTATCAGGAAGGAGCAGGCAGAAGAGGAATCCCAGACGCACGCTGCCCTTAAAACTCCCTTAAATTCGGATTCCAGCGGCGTTATGAGCGAAGAACTCGTTCAAAGAGAGAAGGATTGCCCAAATCCTCCTCCCTTGTGGGAAAAACCTCAGAGGCTCGAGCAAGATTCTGTCCGCGGAAATAAGACAGCCTCTTATATCGTGAAAGAAGGCTTGCTTGGATGGTGTCAGCGCCGAGACTCATGCCCTCTGTCTTCCTCGTTTGCATGTCCCCCTGTTCCTAAAATTTGCCTACGACAGTGTATTTTCTCACCACTTCAGCCACAATAAGAGTGGTCACAAGATTTTCCGTTATTTCCACGGGCCTAGTGCTGCATTTGGCATATCTGAATACTGCCAATCCGGCGACATCTGCCATAAAAACCACAGCAAAAGGGCGCGTTAAACCGGCCCCCCTTCAGAAGGGACCAATCATATCGGAACCCTTTTCCTGAGTGGCTATAGACCTGGTCGGCCCAATTCGTACGCCTTCCAGCGAAGGGGATAGATATGTCCTTACCGTTAGTAAAGATATATTTTTGTCATTGTCTTTCCTTTGTAATCCCAACGCGTACCAGGTACCTGTTAATC
The DNA here is from genome assembly GCA_963969495.1 of Ceratothoa steindachneri. Taxonomy (NCBI): domain Eukaryota; kingdom Metazoa; phylum Arthropoda; class Malacostraca; order Isopoda; family Cymothoidae; genus Ceratothoa; species Ceratothoa steindachneri. Next base: position 21,155,719 of record OZ018321.1, on the reverse strand, counting down.
TTTGGCCAACTTCCACTCTGAAATATTTGTTTAAAATGACCCCGTAAAGTTAATAATAAACCATCCCCACTGGAGACATAACAATTTGCCCTTTCACTAACGGTCTTCAATCAACTTCAGCCCAAAGTCACAAAAGTATCTAAGTGTATATATATATATATATATATATATATATATATATATATATAGAGAGAGAGAGAGAGAGAGAGAGAGAGAGAGAGAGTCTAGCCATTCCACGACAATATAGCGCCATTCTAAGTAAGGCCCTAATGCCAAGCATGTGTAAATGCATGGGTGTGGAAGAATAATAGCACATAGATATCATGGTGATGGGCGTGTGTATGTGTATAGAGAGCTATGATAGTTACAGTGATGCCCGCCCAGTGGGTGGTTCTCAAAAACGCATCTCAATTTATTATACACACACACATATATACATATTAAGCTAAATATCTTTTTTCTTCATTTCTACATAATCGAACTTCCAATGAAACAGTCTACCAGGACCCTCGTGAGATCAATGGCTTATGTGAGGAAACTTTGAGCTTTTCCTTACATGAAAACACTTTATATCTTGCCGACCACGGGGCAGTTAAGGTCGAATTTGTGATGAGAAAACAGGGATAGGCCTCGAGACCGACCCCTTACATCTTCTTCGCCATCAACCGTGACGATTTCCTTGAAAGTTTCGGCAAATATATACATACATGATAGGTCTATAACGTGTATGGCCATTGTGTCAATTGCGGAGAGCTGTATCTAACTTCTTCGAAGCAATGTTGTGCTTATCTCCTTGTGATAAACATCCTTGCCGTTGAGTATCCGGTTCGTATCTCCCGGCTTATCTCTCCCTGCGGTGTCTGGGACGTCTTACGCCGCAATTTAAAAAAAGCTTCCTCTATTCCTGGCCCAACTACGACTCTGATTCCGGTCGTTTCCGTGCCCATTCAGAACCCTTCCCGGTTTCTACTCTATCTAAGCGCTCCCCTAGATAGCTTGGCTAAAACAGGGGTCCATCCCATCCTCGAACGTGGACCTTTTCCGTAAGAAGAAACTGCCTTGCGCCTGGCACCAAATGGACGACAGCATTAAAGGTGCTTCGGCTCCTAATCTTCAACCAAAGGTTTTACTGGGTGGCTCGGATCAAAATCGTTGGCCAAAGTTAACAGGAATCAGCGGATACTGAGGAACGTTTTGCCTAAATACTAACTTAATAATTAAATACCATATCTACTTCTAATAAATTAAGTCAAGTCAAGGATCAATTCAAAATAAGCCACATGAAGTGCCTTATCTTGATTTGACCATAAATGAGGTGCTTATTCTTAAATTGACATTACGCATTCTTGAATTGACGGACTTATTATTTCATAGTTGATGTGTTTATTCTTAAATTTAGCATAAAAGAGATGGTTATTCTTGAATTTTCCATAAATATCCCATACCTATCCTAGCCTTTTCTAGATAAGGTTGGGTTAAATTAGGCTAGATGAAGTTGTGTTTAGTTTTGTTAATTTGTATTAAGGTCGTATGTAAATACCTTGGGATTTCTGATCTTTACAAGATCTTTTTACTTTTCCTTTACCAGATACCTTGTGAGTCGTATTAGGTCATAGCCTTCTTTAATTTGAACAAGATGCATATTTCTGATATCAACGAAGTCAAGTGCAATATTTCAGATCAGGTGCCTATTGGTGAAGGGAATGAATTTAGGTACCTTATCTTGAATTAATTCGGCGTCGATCTCACTCTATAGGTGAATATTCAAACTGCTGATCGAAACAACTTGAACATTCTTCAAATAACTTCGTGTCATATGCAAAAGAACTAAATCATTTACCCTGACACTTTTTCACAAATTTACCAACGTTGTTTTATATTTTTACGGCAGCGAACAATTACCCAAAGATTCCAAGAATTTAGAAAAGTGAATGAATGGCTTAAAACATAATTATCACAATGCACGAACTGAAGTAGACACCTATTAAAGGTGCTCTTGAAAATAAATTTCCCCTAATAGATCTCAATATGAAAAGTAATTACACAGGCTAACACAATTTTTGCTGTCTTAGTTTTTATGGTTGTTTTTAGTCGCGTGAAAGTATAGTCGCGAGCGACACTATATCTCTCTATGTCGGTCAGTCGGTTGATCCCCGTTTTGCTATTATTTATTTTTTTTAATAACATTGTAAGTATTCGGCCAAATCTAACGATATTTGAAATCCTTATGTTGTTTTGCATTCTCTTTTGAATGATATACAGCCTTGGCCAAAAGTATTAGGCCACCCTAGTGTTTCTGGGTTCTGCTATCTCAATGTAAATGAAACACGGATGCATAGTGGTTTATGGTATATTACACAATATACATTAGTTTAATATCTAGTTGACCCTCCTTTAGCTTCAATTACTGCTTTTATACTGTACTGTACGTATGTAACCAATTTTGTGTATAACCAACGTCAACAATTAACTTATTTTCCCTTGATTATTCCAGTGTTTTATGCTAAAATACGTTGTATATACAGTTAATAAACAGTAAAATGCCTAAAACAAGGGAGTTGAGTGAGTGTGAGCGAGTTCAAATCGTAGCTCATCATAAAGATGGAATGTATTAAAGGCAAATTGGTTGAAGTTTCACCCTCTTTGGTGGATGTATCTATAAAGTCTGTGACATTGTCTTGTTCACGATTTTCATCGGATTTAAATATATCACTTTCATCTTCCAATAAAGGTATTTCTGTAAAAACGGGTACTGGAATTACATTTGAGTGAAGCAAGCGACGAATTGCTGAAACCAGATTTTGGTAACTTAATTTGTGCCGAGTTTTATTGATATAACCCTGTCTTTGTGAGACAAATTTATCAATCATCTACGTGGTTCATTTTCCTCAGCTATAGCATAGAAATGGCAAATGATAGTTGTTTGCTGGTGCCCTTTCTCCATTGGCGTAGAGTTTGGAAATATGGTGTCAGAGAGTCGAACGACGATGCTAGCCAAGGATTGACTTTGCGGTGAGGCAGGACGGGAGCACGGCAGAAATTGGGAGTTAGATCCTAGTGTGAGGGTTAAATAATCAAAATCGAGTGCGGCTGGCCTTAGTAATCAATTCTTAGGGATTCTGGGTTTAGAGCAACTGATTGTAGAAAAATAACTTTGCTATCTACAGAGAACGTATTATTAGAAAAAGTAAATAAATCACAATAAATAAGATGAGACCCTGGGTACCAAAGGGGGGGAGGTATACAAATGACTCGACGCGGACGTGAGTCTGAGAGAGGATGCAAGTTGATTGCCTCCAGGGAAAGGGGGGAGTGCAAATGAATGGAAGACTCACCTAAAGACTAATTGCCTGTAGGCTATGGATACGACGATTATGCGTGGTGCTGCAAAGTTTCACTTGTAAAATTCCTTCTTCTTTAACCTCACTGAAAATGAAGGAGGAAGTACTTCAGACGAGAAGTAAGTCGATATCTGAGTGTTAGATGCATGCCCGTCACTATCGTATTTCAGGCGGGAACTCTGGCCTTAGGTACGAGCGAGATCGGGTAGAGACGGGAAGCGTCGCGTTCGTAGCTGGAAGCCGTTGGGAGACGGGGCAGGGCATATAAGACTGAACGTGGCTGCTAACCAAGACGGAGCTCTGAGATACTCATTTCTCAAAGTTCTCCTGAAGGTTTATACTACCTTGGCAGAAGCAGGTCACCAGAGAGCCCCCAAATGGGGACAAGAATCTCATTAGACTTGGCACGCCATGGCGGGCAGATATTCTTGGCGAGCATCACAGGCTCGCGCGAAAGTCCTCGGCACTGTAGTTCTGGCACTGATCAGGCGATGCGATCGGAGGGGGGGGGGGAGAAAGAAACCCAACACGCATCATGCGGTACCGCAAAATTTTCGCTGCTCCTTTAGGGCTGTCTCGCCGTGCCAGTGCATCTTTCTCAGGTGCTACGTGTAGACGTAGCTTCTGAGGCGGAGAGGGGGAGGTACCCTTCTCTCTCTGACACATGGTTTACATAAATTGTCGAGGCCCACGATTTATCCTGATCACGAATATAAGCCAAAGATTCTTTTCTCACAGAACCAATTATGATCATTCACTGACCTTTTACTATAGAACTCATAAAAATATAGCAAAAAAGAGTTAAGGGAATTCAAACCTTTCCTTCGTAAGGAAGCCATGGTAATGAACTCCTGTGTTATTTGATAAAATCAACCTGAAAAGTAAAAATAATATAATTAGTTACAGTATATTTATACTTCTAGGTGTGTCTTAATAGATTGAGTAGATAAATAAATGTATAAATACATAGATGAAATAATATAACAGCATAATTTATTGCAGCTGGGCTGTGAGGTCTTGGGTTACTTCCAAAATTTCACTTTATATTCACTAAGTAATATTTGTGTCTTGCGCTGACGCCGGCTCAGAACATAATGAAAAATATTTCCTGTTGTCCGTCTTTGATGTCGAAATTATTATTATTATTTCATATTTTATTAATTATTTAGCATTAACCCTACTAGTTATTTTACTAAATAGCGTTAATGAAACTTAAATTTATTTATTTAAGTATTTAATTGAAATAAACAAATCTCACTATCAGAGCTGAACTACCAAACGATTGTTGATTATAAAGGACTATATTTCTTTGCTCTGAAGTTTAACATTGTTTTTATTTTTAAACAGAGTTTATTATTATATTTAAATTAAATTTACTTGAGTAAAATCTCGATTCATATTCAGATACAGTAACCCTAATTTCTAACATACTTCCCACAAAAGATTGCGATTCTAAAATTTCAATAAACAACTTGAGGAAGCATGTCATATTATTTACAAGGGCTACCTTTATTTTACTTACTTAATTTGGTTAATTTACCAAATGTTAATCAATTGCACCAAATTATTAATACATAGTACCAGATGCAACTAACAAAAGGTGTAGCGTTTTTTAAATATTTACACTAATACTAACTTAGCTTGCTATAAGCTATATCCTATAATTTCTATGTAATAATTTTTTTACTTTTATTATTTTCAAAAGAATATATTTACAATGCCGTTATCCTTAATTAAGGTCATTAAGAATAAAGCAATAAATTGTAACTTCCTCCCTCTGAAAAAGTTTCAAGAGTGTAGCATTTTAAAGTAATCGTAAAGCATCCTCATTCTGATATAGGTTAGTCAAGAGTGTAGCATTTTAGTCCTAAGCATCCTCACCCTGATTTAAGGTTAATCAAGAGTGTATCATTTAAGTTTATTTAAAACCCTAATAAACTATTAATAAATATATTAAAAAATAATATAGATTAAAGAGCATTTATTTACAAATTATCTATATTTTCGCTTAGCATTCTTTCAAACCTCTCATTAGCCTTTCTTTTAGGCCTCACAGACCTCTCACTTTGTTCGAGAGAAAAAGAATTAAGTTTATTTGCACTGCCTGTTTCTACATCTATTTCCTTTGAATTAGATTTAGTGCCCCTTTCTCTTATAGCAGATGTCACTGATAGTTCCATAGGATAAGGATTACAAATTGGATGATATTCTATAGACCGATTACTTTGCTTTTGTTTTACAGATCTTATGTTACCATCAAAACCTATAACCAGTTCTAAAACTTTACCTATCATCCAAAATGGTCTGGACTTATTAATTTGTTTTATTAAGACAATATCTCCAACTTCGATTCTAATTTCACACATATTTTTATAGAAATACTCACTATGTTCACGAAGACGCAAAAGATAATTTTCGTAACACAAATTTTAAAAATGTTATGAACTCCATGTTTTCTGAACTGGATCTATAAGTTGAAGGCCTGTAATTTATTGCGAGTTGAATATTTGAAAGAATAATTAATAATTCAAAGTAAGTTAATTTAGATCTTCCAATAACTTTATAAAGACAATTCTTTAAAACTCTATTTAGTCTTTCCCACGCAAAGCCAATCCAAGCTGATTATAGAGGAATTTTAACATGTTTGATGTTGCATTTATTAAGTTCGGACTCGAATTCTTCTGATTGCAAAGAATTTTCAAGAATGCTTCACCCCATTAAAAATGACTTTGCATTGTCACTATATAAGTATCGTGGTATTGTGTACATATTACTAAATCTTTGAAAAGCTAGAATAAAATTTTGGGAAGACTTGTCGTTAAACACTAGTATAAAAATTTTTGTGGTATTACCACTCGACTCATCTTTAACCCAAAAATGGCCAGTATAATCTATTCCCACGTGCTGTAAAGGCTTAACCAAATTCATACGGTATTTAGGCATATCTTTAAAGTTTGGGTATTTATATGTTAAGGTGTTATATTTCCTACATATTACACAGTGCTCAATTCAGTCTTCACTGCTGATCTACCCTTGGGAACCCCAAATCCCTGTTTCCTTATGTAGTTCAAAGTAGTGCCTACTCCGAAATGTTGCACTTTTAAAATGCAATATTTATTGAATAGTGATGTAAACCTATGCTCTTTAGGAAGCAAAATTGGGTTATGTACATCAAAACTAAAGTACCAAAAGAGGAACATTTTTATTATTGTTGGCATTATCTTGTAAGAAAGCAATTTCATTTGAAAGATATTCATTCTGAACATTTTTCACCCAATACTCAAGGGCTTTCGTTTCAGGATCACCACCCTTTAAATTACTACTAAATTTGAACAAGTAACTAGTAATTTTTAATAATTGCTCATAATAAGAATATTTATATATATTAATAATACCTGTATTTACTTTATTTACTTGCATAGTACATACTGTACTTATTTGATGCGTATAATTTAGATTTGGAGAACAAATAAGAACATTTATTATTCTGGTCAAGATCATAGGCCACAAACCCATAGGCCTTCACGGGACTATCACAAAATATGTGAAGTCTATATAAGTTAAGCTCATTAAGTGATTCTCTAGGAAAACTAAGTTTAGATAACATTTCAAAATCTTTACTTATACCTTTCATTTACCCACAAATTTCCTTAAGCAACTTTTCTTCCCAACTAATGTCTAATTTCCATATTTTTCTCATTCAAATACTACCACTTATTGTCTAAGGAAGGACTAAGTTCAAAGGCGCAAGACTAAATGAATCCTCGTTTACGTTAAATCTATATCCCAATACCTTTTCTTCACATGAATGCTCAATAAATCTATTTTCAGATGCCACTTGTTCTCTCAATTCAGCTGAATTGGAATTCCAGGATCTTAAAATAAATCATCCTTCTCTCCTCCTATCATTGGATTAATTATATAAAGTTTGCATTTTATTTACGTTATTACCAGTTATTAACAAATTGCCTACATGAAAATTATAAGATAATATTTATTTACACTTATCATCAATAAAACTTTCAGCATGATATTTCATAACAAAATTTAATATAAAAGGAGATGAAGTATAACCAAATACTATTTTTTTATAGCGATAAGCTAATATTTTGTTTCCCCGTTTCTAGAAGAAACAAAATCTGTTTTTGGCAGCTTCCTTCTTTAATTTAATCATCAAGAAAGAAAGCTTGTTTAATATTGCTCAGCATTACAGACTTATTTGTTCTGAAGTAAAAAAGTAATTTCAATATTGAACCCATTAAATCTACTCCAGATAAGCAGCTTTATTAAGTAAAGGCAATTCCTTATTAGTTTTTAAAGAACAATTGAAAACCGGTTTAATTTGGTAGTCACTTGCTCCTCCAATTTTACAAGTCGTCTATGTGGAATCGAAATATGTTCATGATAGTCGGAAGGATTTATTTTAATTTCCTCAATTATGCCATCTTTGAGTAGTTTATCAAAATCTTCTTTATATTTGTCTATGAGTCCCTTTCTACTAAGATGCTCTACTGTTTTATATAAAACATTAAGTGCAACAAAAGGATTTGATGGGACGAGATCAATTTTATCGGAATGCCAGGTAAATTCTACATTATAAAATACATCCTTAAATGAGAAAACCTCTGTAAATTTATCAATTTGTTATTTATCAAAGGAAACCAACTCTTTCTCATCCTTTTTTATGTCCATGGATTCAAGACTAAAAAGGTATTCAAGGGTATTATCTACCACACTGTCTTCTAATATATGTTTCAAAGGATTGAAGTGAGATTTAAGATGATCCATTAGTTGGTTAATCCTAGTTTTAGTTTTCTCATTTAAATTTTCATCCTTTCTTTAATTATGGAGGACATACCTGATTTACTTTGTGCCTTATCGAAAAAGTTGAACACACTACCGACAGGAGCTACTTTATTATTTACTAGTAAACAAGATCCATCCAAGAATTCAGTCCAAGTAACTGATGGTAAAAATTAAATTATATCTATTCCCAACAACATATCTACTATTATATTTTCATAGTTTCTGTTTTCACAAAAAGTCTCATCCAATAAAGTCATGTTATTACGTTTAAACTTATTTATTATCTGATTCATATCTGGTACCTCAAAGTTTATATTCAAAGATTTATCTACTAAAAGGGCATAAAAACTAACTTGTTATTGATCTTATCCGAGTGGACATTTGTTTAAACACCTTATTTTCGTGACCTATATATGTGCATACATCACACTCTAACCCATACAACTCTTCCACATCTTGGCAAATATCTTTAGCTGTGGCTTTAGAAATGTAAGACCTCTGACGGCCAGTGTCAAGCATACCTCTCACTTTTCTAGCTTTATTACAATTGTTTAAATGAAGTCATAGTTGGCAGAATGTGAGAAGCATAAAAACTTCTTTGAGCAAAACATAAGCTTACGTTAGTTTAAGGAGTTGATTTTGCTTCATGCAAAGAAGGGCACAAAGGTTTTATGTGTTCTTTCTTCTCGCATAACCCACACTCAAATCTCAATTTATTTTGTTTTCCATAACAAGTATTTTCATAAGGCCCTGACCCAGCACATCTAGTGCAAAGCGAAAGTTCTTTGAGTCTGGCCAATTTATCATTAGATTTTTTTAAATTAACACACTTTCCTAAAGTATTGCCTTCAGCTGTACACAAGTTACAACTTAATTTATTTACTTTAGTATTTACAGATTTAAAATTTGGAATCGTACTTTTACCTTCTTTAGTTTCTTTATGTTTAAATGATGAACTACTAGTGCTAGGTTTGCTTAAAGTTTAACTAGAGGTCTTTTTCGTTGTTGAAACTGTTTTAATTACTTTATTATAGTTAGATAGAAAGTCAGTTATAGTAGGATAATTAGCAGTCAATTTGTCAATTAACTCGCTCTTTACGGGTATAGGGAGTATACTAAATACTATGTGGCTCACAAATTTGTGACCAGATGTCCCTTCTTCCAATAAATCAACCTTAAGTGCATTTAATTCACATAAATAAGATTTTATTTCATTCAGCTAAATTTTTACAAATATATATTCAGGGTCAATTCTAGTTTAGGTCCTGCATTTAAAATATTCTTGAAAGTTTCATCAATGATATAATTTACATCAAGAAATTCTTGTTTCAGCATCTGAATTCCAAAGAGATAATTACTATCAGAAATAGTTAGATGTTTAACCACCTTCAAGGCTAGTCCTTTAAGTACGCATACAAATAAATTTGTTCAGCAGAATCAACTGATTTTTTATGGACCCAATAATATTATTAAATTGATTTAAAAAGATATTAAAGGAAAATTTGTGCTTTTCTTTTCTTGTAAAAAGGCCTCATTGCAGAGGAGGAGTTTTTTCCGTCAGAGATATTTATTCTAGACATCATATCTAAATCTTTTTCTGCAGATATGTTGCCAGAAGCTCCACTTATTTATATATTTTTCATACTGATCTAACTCTATACTAGTTGCAGTTATATACTCTGCTTGATCATCTAATTCAGCATTATAATATCTTTCATCACTACTGCATATTTGGTTGCCTCCAATACTCCATTAAATTTTCATCAAAATTTTTAACCTGAGTAATTTCCTTTTCAATTTCTTTAATTTGAGTCTTACAAAGGGAAGAGTTTAATTTAGTTCGATCATGAAGCTCATTGGGTTTCTTTAAATAAATACTAATCTTTCTTTTATGAATACCTCGCATTCTCCGCAAGGTACTTAGCATGACCTTAGGGTCAACCACCACCCCACCTCAAAAGAACGAGAACTCTTAAGAGACTCGTCATCAGCCATGTTTACCTTAATTAATTATTTACTATATTTATAATAGCCATTTACTAAAATTATATTTACAGCCTAAACATATTTACAAATAACACACTCCCACAAGTTATCTATGCAGTGAGTTATTTTAAGTACCATTTTATAACAAAAGATTGACGGCCAAGTGCACAACCACTAGAAAGACTGAGCGGTCATTTTGACCTCTGGTATTATTTTACCTTATTTTCTTCGTTTTTCACACATTTTTGGGTGAATTCATATTACAAGAATTATGTTTTCTTATAAGTTCCAGTTTAACTTCATTCTGTTGCAAATATTTCATTATTGTATGGAATAGGTATCAATAAATGATAAATAAAAATACATTATCAATATATTTCCATTTACTTACATATATGTATGAGGCAGAGAAAAATAATATAATAACAATCCAATTATGTTTATCATATAGAATAATTGATGCAACTATATAATATAAATACACTTATAAAAAATTATTTAGGTATTTATCTAATACTAGGTCGTTAGATGTATCAACTGTTATCAATATCATGAACAATTTCTACAAATTATTCGCTTGCGTATTATTCCATTACATTTACCAGGCACATATTTCTTACACTTGTAGCATATTTTATTAGTTCTATTCGTCTCGGATTTGCTAATTTGACAAGTTTTACGTTAATTGGTTATTGGTTCTTCTATTAGTTCTTCCAAAAGTTTTTTATCTGTCCATTAGTCTTCGAGGTTTTCATCCACACTTCTGTTAAAAGCTCGTAGCTCTCCTATGAGTTTTAGAATGTAATCTCGTCGACTTATTTTAGTCCCAATCACTTCACGGTATGTTATAACTGAATTAATTACAGCAAGATCAAGTAAGTTATAGAAGATCTGTAATGACCAACGCCGAGAAGCGACCTTAGTGGTGTACAGTCTAGCCATCTAGTCAACATTGTCAACGCCAGATTTTGTTTTATTATAATACGTGAAAGACTCTGGCAACTTCTTTGTACCACTGTCAATACACGGTGGTACACGGTGAGTGTAATGTCACAATTCTTCAAAATAATGGATGGTCGTTTCTTATTTTTGACGCCTGTTGGTATTTCGCGCTGAATTCGATTCATCGTTCCAACGATACTCGTTTTCCTGGTCTCCAATGTCTTAGCAAGCTTCACCGAAGTAAAAAAGTTATCACATGTGATATTTTGACCTTTAATTAGAAAAGGACTTACCAATTTCATCACTACATATTCCGATAAGCTTTGATTTTGGGGACGATGAACATTTTTTTCCCAGATAAGGAAATCCATTCAGCAAGTAATAGGACGTTGAGTCTACAGCAAGCCAGAATTTGATTCCAAATTTATCCGGTTTGTTTGCCATATATTGAGTGAAGGGGCTTCTAGACTTAATGAGGAAAAGCTGTTCACCAACAGTTATATCTGCTCTTGCCTGTAACATGATCGTCAATTTTTAATAAATCTGTTCCATATAGTAGAAAAAATGAACAAATTTATCTGATTGAATTCTTTGACTTCTGGTGGATCGCAAATCAAAACGAAAAATCGAAGAAGTTGCTTGAATCTATCTCTTGACATAATCATGGAGAAGAAACGACGCCCCCAAACCTTTGAATATAGAAAAGCAAGTGGTTGTCCTTAAGCAATATCATATATTTCTTCCTTACTTACGGTCCATGATTCATTATTCAATTTGCTGTGAGCTTCTGCTTGTGTACATCTTATAATCTCTTGAATTATGAAATCATCAATAAATAAAGAGGATGCGCTCATCATGTTCCCCAACACAACATGTCTCTTGGCATATGCAGAAGGACCGGGAACTTCAGTAAGAATATTCTTTGCACTGTATCTTCCACTACTATCAGAGCCTTCGTTAAGGATTTCAATCCACTGGGCCCCATCTGCAGCCTTGGATTTTTGTCATGTGCAGATGTAGGAGCTTCATCTGATGAATTTTCCTCCATTACTTCTTCATCGGCATTGGTATTACTCTCAAGAATTCCCTCATCATCTGTAAATAAAGACGGAAGGATTCATTAGTCATTTGTAGTAATACATTTGTAACAAAAGTACATAAAAAATCTCCTCACATATTTATGTTCAGTTTTATTTTTATCAAAATAATATATACACATCGCAACATACGATAATAATAATATAAATATAATAAAATAATAATGATGATAATAATAATACTAACAATAACAACAACAATAATAATAATGATATAAATAATAATGTAAATAGCTACATATTATTTTGAACGGTATATCGAATGACATTGCATCAGTATCAGAAAATTATCACATCACACTTACGTTGCTCCGTAGTTGAAGCAATATTTTCATTTTCTTCGTCTGAACTTGATGAAAAATTGTGTTCAGGAGTATATTCTTCTTCATCAATACCAAAAGATTCTTCTTCCGATTAATCGTAACGTGTGGCAACAAGAAATTGTCGAAGTCGTTCCTCTGTCAGACGAGTCTCCCACGAGAGTCTATTGTGTAGTGCACAATCAGGTAATTGCAGCGACTTTATATAGAAAAAAGTCAAACTTTGTCAGAACATGTTGAAACAAGCATGCACTGAGTTATGAACTGTAGCACACTCCCTGTAATGAGATAAATACTTTAAAACAGGATTATATTTTGCAGCGGTCCATCTGACCGCTCAGTCTTTATAGGTAGTATACTCTATCGCTCGTTACCTCACTCTTGTAATAATTTTATACTTTCACAATGCCATTTTGAATATATAAAAATAAAAGTCAAGAAATTTGAGCGGATTGCGATAAAAAAAGGCAGCTGATATTTAATAAATAAACCTGAAAAGCGGTCAAAATGACCGCTGCGTCATTCTAGTGTTAAGGGGATACAGAACCGAGAGCATCAGCACATACCCCCGCTAACGCAACTCATGCGATTTGACTCAATAAGCAAACAAGCACACTCACTTGAATGACGCAAGTCACCTATAAGATCGACACCCACAAGCCACTGCATTCACTTAAAGAGGCACACTAATCCTCCCAGATCGTTAACCAGACCCTTAAACTAGAGTTGTTAATTCCGCTGTCAGATAACAGTAGCCTACTGTACGATAGGGTGGATAGATAAAGGGGAGTTTTGAAAAAATTTTGAAATTCATTTTCCCACCCTGTTTATTTATGAACCCAATATCAAAAACTATTGTGTTGAAATTTCAGGCTTCCAAATTAATATTTTCAGGTTCATCAGCGCAATTAAAATTTGGAAAAAAAAATAAAAAATGTCAGAAAATTTTATCTACTTGTTTTCAAACTTCAAGTTGTTACATCAACATTTATGTCATATACGTGGTATATTATTTTCATAAAACTTTACAATCTAAACTTCTACTTACATTTTATTAAGTAAAACTATTCGATAGGTTTTCCTTCCTCTTCCTACGTTTGCTTCCATGCAACCTGCGTATTTTTATCATCATCACTCTGAAATAGAAGAAATTGAACAATTAACAGTCGAATATTTAAATTTTCACTATTATTCAATATCCATTTATTCAATGCAGCTAGATTTTTCTAGTGTTATTATCTTTCATTACGAAGTCATCTTGGCATTAAATGAGGGTATTTTTCTCCCGGACTCAATTCTACTCCTTATATAGCAGTCCAGTTTGTCTTCTCCACAAACTGCTAGTGATGCTTCTGTAACTAGTTTGATGTATCTCTCAACTACTTACTTGTGTGTGATAAAGAAACTTCGGTATATCCAATTTAGGTTGTTGACGGATAAATTCTTCAAGTGGATCATCATAGAGCGTACTCATCAGCGGAGGTTCGGTCTCAATGGTATGCTACCAATTAATTAGGTGAATGTAGTTCTCAGCTTCAAAGTTTATGTCTGTGATCTTAAAAGTGTGTATTGATTTCCCTATATAAACATTTCGTGCTTTCATAAATTTTCTCCATGCCAGTTCCCAGATATAATTTTGTTCATCTTGCAGCATGCAGAGAAGAATGTTTTCCGCATGTGCAAAATAAGCCTTCCTTTGAATCACTGGGGCAACTATATCTTTAATCTGCTTGCTCATCCCAGGCAGTGATTGCACTGTCTTGAAGAGGTTGAGTGCTCCATCTTGCGGAGAAGAGTTAGCTTTTTTTTCAAACCAGCATGGTGCATAGACCTTCATGATGAACAAGACAATAGATTTCAGCAAGTCAGAAAGGTCGGAAGTCGAAACATATAATCGAAGTATTCCAGTTGCCGTTGTAAGCCATCGTGCATACAATATTTTTCCAGGACTCCTACGAGCCATTTAAGCAGAACATTTACCTTGTGAGATCGATAGAAAGATATCAAACAGATACTTTTGATTGGTGCTCAGATTCCCTCTGTCAGCAGACGGCAAGTTAGTTGGAATTTGCTCTAATTTAACAACACTTATAGTCTCACATTTATCTAGTTGTTTCCTTATAGGTCCGACAAATCCATGAGGCTCCGTTGTTTCCCCATCCAAATTGTTGATGAGATGGGGTAAGGAGAGCTCACTCCATGGAGCTGGAAAATAAACCAATGCAATGGTCTATTAAGTTTTTCTTCTAACATTCTGATCACACGTCCTTTTGCTCCTGTATACACTGCCGTTTCATCGCCTCCCACAGAAACGGGTTCATCAGTTGCGATGTTATTTGTTTCTAGATACGAGAATATTGCGTGGCATATAGCTTTTGCAAAACTTGTCTTCATTTTCAGGTGTCCAAGGTATTCTGAACCAGGTTCTTTTATAATAGAGATGTGCTCTTCTATTATCTTCGCATGGTGAGTTTCCTCCAATGTTTCAACAACTAATGGGCTATCTTTTCTACCATCAAAATAAATAGAATATAATGGCTTATCCGATCGAATTCCTTGCTGTCGTGTAGTACGTTCTTTGACACGCTCTCTTCTAACTTTTGACCTGTCAACTAATAGAGAAGTTTCTTTGCCTTTAATTAACGATAATTTCTTAAGGATTAAACTTGTTATTAAAGCTACAACTAGATCAGACACACCAGTGCGGTCACATGCCAACACAAATTCTGACAATTTTATTCGTTTAGATCGAGTCTTGGATGCAATTTCTTTGTTTACTTCTTTGCGTTTCACAGATGAAGAAAGCTCATAGTCGCTACCTTCGTCATCAGATTCTTTTTCTGTTCTGGATGAAGGAAGAATCACTTCGATATTATCTGTCGAAGTAGATAGTTGATTTAAGAGACGATACCCACGATTCTTCTTAACTGCACTCTGAATATTTTTATTTAATTGATTTGATGGATATTGCCTATTGCCATTTTCCTAGTTGTTCGTTGCTCTTCCAGAAACGTTTACTCCAATGGCAGCACCTTCTTTTTTTTTGCTACATGAACAGTTTGGAAAGCTATACGCATTTACAGCACGAAATATCAAACAATTGTTATTCATTCTTTGTAAAATCGTCGCATTTCTGTTTGAATGATGTCACATTTTTTCTACTAATATTTTTCATTAAAGCCTGATATTTTGAATACTTATTTCAATTTTTTTATCTAACTGCCTCTATTGACACACCAGGGATTGATGCGTTTTCCAAATAGAAATTAACTTCCTCGCTACTAATATGATAATTTCTTCATTTGACGGGCCTTTTCTATTGCGGTTCTTTTCATTTTCTCGCTCAAATAAGAAGTATTTTATAACATCTTTATAAGTCGGCAACTTTCGTTCACTAATTGCGCAGGTGGGCCAAACAAAGGGTTTTCAATTTCATGACTCGTTCTAGGTTTAAAGTCTATAATTATATATTGTTTTAATTTCTTTCTCACATATATTTAGATCTGAAATATAATTAAACGAGAATAAATATTTATTGTAAACTATAAATAATTGTCCTTAAATACAAATAGATAAAGAATGTGATCACAACAATAGAGACTGGACAGAGCCACACACACACATACATCCACTCTCAACGAAAACCTCCACGCTAGTGAAACATAATTGTCACGTAATAATATATCATTGAGGAACCTTTAAATATCATTAGATTACTTTCAAATTTCGTTTTCTTGTTTTTTAAAATACAATAATTATTTTTTTACAGGTATCAATCAAAAATTCAAATTTAATTTTCAAATATAATCCATGAAAGTCAAAATTTAGTTGAAAATCGCATTATTTTCAATTTTCAATGTCGTCGAGGAACCTTTAAAAATTATTATATTAAACAATCTTTTTAGAAGGTTTAATTTTGCCAGATAGCCCCAGAAATAAATCGTGGTGAGGAAATAAATTTCAGAAAAATTTTTGTCGCTCTACAGTAAAACTTTATAGTGTACGGTTCCACTGTCCAAACGCTCGCGATGCCTAACACACTATAGAAGTACCGAAAAGTAAAACTTTTATATTTATTTATTCTTAATGTTAGGTTACTAAAACGAATAATATCTGACACTATTCAGTCAAATAAGTTAAAGTATTATAAATAAATGCATATTAATATATTAACTATTTACTAATTGAAATTTCCCAGACGTGTTAGCCTATGACGGACGAAAACATTAGCCTTGGTTAGCCTACAGCAATGCTTAGATAAACGAAGTTTTGTAGCCTTTGTTAATCACATTAGAAATAAATTACTATAAATATTAACTCTGTTTAAAAATTGTTCATATACATGACTAAAGAATCATATAATTATTACGCCCAATTATTTAAATTCAAATCTGGATTATGTTACGAATTTATGTAACCATATATTTGTACCCACCTGCTAGTTACTTATCACGAGCGTCATAACCCCAAAGTTTGTATTTAAAACACAACTTTATAGTTATTTTCGTACTACTTCTAACAAAAACAATGACCACAAATACTTAAACCTTTGGGGATGGAGATTACGTGGCAGTTGGGCTGTGAAGTCTTGGTTTAACTCCGAAATTTTATTATATATTCACTAAGTAATATTTGTGTCTTGCGCTGACGCTGGCTCAAAAAATACTAAAAAATATTTCCCGCGGTCCGTCTTTGATGTCGAAATCTACCAGGCAGATGCGAATAGAGCTGTTCTAGCCGCTTGTCATTACATTATAACAGGTGATTATTTATTTTAAAAAATTATCATTATTGGATATTTTATTAAGTATTTAACATTAACGCTACCAGTTATTTTACTAAATAGCGTTAATGAAACTTAAATTTATTTATTTAAGTATTTGATTTAAATAAACAAATCTCACTATCAGAGATGAAAAACCAAATGATTATTGATTATAAAGGACTATATTTCCTTGCTCTGAAGTTTAACTTTATCCTGATATTAAAACAGAGTTTATGATTATATTAATTTTAGAATTACTTGAATAAAAACTCGATCCCTATTCAGATAAAGTAACACTAATTTCTAACAATTTAACATAATTTAAAAGACCTGAAAATAGGAATCATATATATATATATATATATATATATATATATATATATATATATATATATATATATATGTTTGTGTTTGTGTGTGAATTTGGGTAGTATATTTTCATTATAGCATGTTTTATTAAAAGCGACCGCTAGTTTCGAATTAATATTTCTTTTTTCAATCTTCTTGTTTAACCTGTAGATAAGCGCACCGAAGTTCATTGGAGACTGATGTTTGTTATTTTGTCAAAGGTAAAAGTAAATTAAAGCAATTTAGCACTTTCTTTAATTTAAATAACGCGTTTCGGTACATCGAGTATCATCTCTTAGAGTTACAATACGGAATTATTACACAGTATTTAGTTTATATTTGTTACAAAATGTATTAACAAAATTACGAAAGAAGCTATATAAGTGTAGGCATATTGAATCCAGGTGATAAAGGGTCAGAGAAGTAGGTAGCCAGAGAGAAAGGAGGGGGGGGAATTAAGCTGCTGGCCAGAGGGGATTAGTGGCTAGGGGCAGATCTGAGTACACCTGTCCCTCTGTTTGTTTTTCTTGCGCTGGGCAGGACTTCATTGGCGTTAGACTGTATTTTTAAATTCAGTTGCTTCTCTTGGATATATAAATATAGCTTCAAGGAAGTGCAGTTGGTGCTTTCTGGGAGTATAGTCTAAGTTTTGATGTTTTCTTCTATCATATTTCGATTGAGACATGTTCCGTGTACTTCCTTGGTATGTTTTTTAGGTGCATCGTTGTTCAGATGGTATGGCATTCTTCTTGAGAAAGTGGTTTTGGTCATGCCGATATACTAGTTAGGTAGGAGCTCACAGGCTCCTAGTTTACATATGTACTCGTATACCAGATGTGTCCTTTGTTTCGGTTGTAGCGGGGGTTTAGGGTTATTTTTCATGAAGAGGGTTGAGGTACGTCTATTTTGATAGTAGATGATTAGTGTGATCTTATTATTTCTGGCACCAAAAACATATCTCGTTAATGTGATATCTTCTAGTGTTTATATATATATATATATATATATATATATATATATATATATATATATAAAGGGTGTTTCAAAAATAGATGGCATAACTTCGGGATTATGTTCACTAGGTCTAAATGATAAATATACTTTCTATGAATATATGTTAGGAAATGCGTGGTTTCTAAGTTATAGGCTATTAAATCTCATTCTAATCAGAATTCCTTTATCTCCCACAGATGGTCTCTTTCAGCACAAGATTCTGCTGAACTTGATCAAGTATATGTCTGGATAGTGGTGCATCATGAGTAGAGATGTACTCAAATCAAGAGAGAGAAGGTATGCCCTTCGTGTATAGTTTGGCGAATGGTAATACTGTGGAAGCTCGTCATCTCCACCAGGAAAGGTTTCCAAACAGAAGATGCCCCAGTAGGAAAACATTTGTGAATCTCTACCGCCAATGTATGAATATGGGACCTTCGAACCTCGTGGTCGTGACATTTTACAACTAATTCTACGACGCCTGAGGAAGAAGAGGTTGATACCTGATATTGTAAATAATACTCCTAAAATCAGCGCAAGACATTTTGCAAGACAAGTGGCTATTTCTAATTCGAATGTCTGGAGGGTGTTACGAGTACAACAGTTGTACTCATATTATCTGCAACGTATACGAGCGTTGTTCACAAAGATTAAACTGCAAGAGTTACGTTATGCCAATGGTACTTGGAGCAGTGAGCTAGAAATCTATACTTTTCCAACTTCGTTTTCACACGAGGTGGAATAGTAAACTTTCACAAGTAGCATGTATGTGCAATAGAAAATTCCCCAGAAATTGTATCATCAAGTCACCAATACTGTTCTCACTTAGCATCTGGGCCGGTGTTGTTGGCGATACGATATTTGGGACCCATTACCTTCCGAACAGGCTTACGGGTGCGACATACAAGTGATTTCTGGAAGACAACATGCCTGATTTCTTGGATGGCGTTGTACTCATTACTGGTGGTCAACTGCATTTCATTAATGATGGTGCTCCCTCACTCTTCAGTTTCGTATCCAGCAGGTATCTTGATAGAAGTTTCCTTGTTCCTTAAATTGGAAGAGCTGGCCCAATTACATGGCCTCCATGCTCACCTAATCTGAATCCCTTGGATTTATACCTGTGGGGCTATTTAAAATCACATGTATATTCATCTCCGGGAGAAAATGAGGACACTCTCCGCAACCGTATTGTAGCAGAGTACGAGACAATAAGAAACACACCATGAATTTAAGGGCTGTTCGTGAGTTCAGTTAATGAAACGTCAATATGAGACCTGCATTATGGCAGGGGGTGCACATTTTGAAAACTTTATCTAGGACACTCAAAAAAATTCGAAAGTGAAACCTGGGGGAAATAAAGGAATTCTGATTAGCATATAATTTTACAGCCTATAACTCGGAAACCAAGCATTTCGGGTCATATGCTCATGGAACTCTTTTTACTATTTAGACATAGGGAACATAATCCCAAACATATGCATCCTATATTTAAACATCCTCAAATATATATATATATATATATATATATATATATACATATATATATATAAGAATTTTTTAAAGAAGTTATCAGATATTTATAAATTAGTTATATGGGAAATGGGAAGCAGCAGAGGTGGTAATATTCAAATTATAAAAATGCATGGCTTTTAACTATTAGGGAATAGGAAATATGTTTTTGTTTTTAAAATAACTGAGATTAATTAGTTTTGGGTGTCTTCATTGTTAAAAAAAGAGATAATAGAAATATTTGAAAAATAGGGGTCGTTTTGGGGGGGGAGTGGATTTGGCGTGTGAAAATTCGTGGCTGATTATAATTGTAATAAAAGTGGAAATGAGCTGGTGTCGGGGTTTGTAAATCTAATATAAAGAGATTCCAATGTAGGTAGTTGTTTTTCGTTGTTTGCTGTATCTCTAAATGAAAAATTATTTAAATTTGGTTTATGGTGTAGAAGTCTGTAACCAAGGTCACCAAGCCCTCCCCCCCTTTAATTCGCCTCGCTTTACTCTCGAGGTTCAAAGGAATTAAATCGCTCACTACCCAAAATCTCCCATTGGCCATACTTCAACAGACCACTAGTTTTGAATTGATAATTATTTTTCAATCTTCTTGATTTTTTTTATATTTGTATTTGTGAATAAGCGTACCGAAGTTCCTCGGAGACTGATGTTTGTTATTTTGCCAAAGGTAGAAGTAAATTAGTGTAATTTAGCACTTTCTTCAATTTAACTGACATGTTTCGTTAAATCGAGTACCATCTTCAGAGGTACAATAGGAAATTATTAAAAAGTATTCAGTTTATATATGCTACAAATTGTATTAATAAAATTTCGAACAAAGCTATACAAGTTATGGCAGGTGGGATCCAGGTGAGAAAAGGTCGAAGAAGTAGGTAGCCAGAGAGGGGTAGGGATTAATCTGCTTGCCGGAGGGAATTAGTGGCTAGGGGCAGCTCTGAGTACACCTTTTCCTCTGTTTTCTTTTCTTGAGCTGGGCAGGAATTCATTAGAGTTAGACTGTATGTTTAAATTGTAATATATATAGCTTCAAGGAAGAGCAGTTGGCGCCTGTTGGGAGTATAGTCTAAAATTTTGGCGATTGCTTCTATCATTTTTCGGTGTATTTCCTGCGAATGATTTGTAGGTGCACCGTTGTTCAGATGGTATGACATTCTTCTCGAGAATGTCATATATATATATATATATATATATATATATATATATATATATATATATATATATATATATATATATATATATATATATATATATATATATATATATATATATATATATATATATATATATATATATATATATATATATATATATATATATATATATATATATATATATATATATATATATACATATATATATATATATATATATATATATATATATATATATATATATATATATATAAAATAAATATATATATATATATATATATATTTTAAACCATACCTTTAAAAGAACAATCCTATTCATTTTTAAAAGATATTTTCCCCAAATTAACTCCGAAATAGTTTTTCTAAACAAATTATCGATAGAAGTATTTTAGAGGTAAAGATCCTATCTCTTTGGAGGTCCGCAGTGATGATGTTTATTTATTAAAATCTTCCAGTTGCACTGGAGCCTCTTACCTAGGCAGCACTGTCAGGTCTCTTGGAGCTAGGTTCTCTGCTCATATGGGGATTAGTTGGTGCACAAGCAAAATCTTAAATAAAAAGAAAAAGTCTTCTATTAGGAAACACACCATAAGCTGTAAGACTATCATTTCTATTAATAATTTTCAAGTGTTTGCCTTTAACAACAGCCATTATTGCCTAAAAACCCTCCAATCTTTATATATCAAACACTAGAAACCTAAACTTAATGAAGATTTAAGTGCAATATATTTATTAATCGTAATTAACTAATTTTAACTACGGTTTTTCAGTAAGTTTTTTTTTTTTTACTTCTGTTTGGTTAATTGATTTTCCTCTCTCCCAAGCGTCACTGTAACCTATTAATACTAGCCTTTTGATAAAACCCCCATTTACTCTCTAGGATGGGTCCACTTTAGTAAGTACCAAAATTAACAGTTTATGTATCAAATGTTTTTACCCTTACAGTGTTTACAAAATTAAAAACAAAGTTTAAAATTATTATCTTTAACTCTTCCTAGGTCAATTTCTCTTATAGTTATTAATTAATTTCTGAAATAATCTTGAAATTTATTAGCTAATATTTTGAGTAATTTTTAAAGGAAATTTATCCATTGCCAAGTCATATTTAAAATTTTATAAATAGTACATTTTATCGATATTTTACACTATTTTACCTTTGAAAATAATTCAGTGTATTGTTAGTCTTTTCATGTTTTCTTCTTATGTATTAACTTTAGTAATCTTATTCTAACATGAAGATAAAAACTTGTAGTTTTCGACGCGTAGCGAGAAATTAAAAGATGTTGCATCCGTTTCTGGTTGCTCTCTGATTTATCCTCAATATTATATATATATATATATATATATATATATATATATATATATATATATATATATTAGACTGGCTCCAAAGGAAAAAAAAATCTTTGGTCTTATTCCTGGATAAGGTGAAGCTTGATGGAAAATGCGCTGTGCAAATTAGCAGCAAAATATAATAATATTCAGTAGTGCCACAACGAATGTTAGTTTCACACATATTGATAATATGTGCGAAATATGAAAAATGGCCCGCTTATCTTCATTAATAAAGCGAGTCTTAACATCTTAGAAGACATATTAATAAATGAAGATAAGCCGGCCATCAACAGTCAAGCGGCATGTTGGAATCGCACAGTAAAACTATTTTAAACATCCCACTCACAGGAGTAGCTTATTTCCTCTAACGTTACGTTTAACCAAGGCGGAATAAATACCCCTCAAAGAATCGTTTTCTTTCACTTTTTGTCAGATCCTCACTCCACTCATTACATCGGTACAGGAGGCAAGAACATTTCAAAACGCTCCGAAAATGATCGACTAAGATCGAAAGCTTAGCAATTTAGTTTGTTTTTTACCAAAAACATTTATTTAAAAAAGAGACGAATACAGGAATAGTAGTCCACCATCTACAAGATGGAATAAAAAAGATAGTTAGAAGAAGAGAAAGTTGCCAAATGAAATTAATTAAGGCAAAATACACAATGATCTTCAACAAAATTTGCATTCAAGAAAGACTGCTACTCAACTATATATATGTATTAGGGTGACCCTTATTGGACGATTTTTGAATTTCAACTGGGACGGGCAGTCAGAATGTTCTATTTGCTCAAAAAACACAGTGTTCAAAATATTTTTGAAAATATTTATATTTAGAGGTCGCTCAATGAGCTTAAAGTTTGATATTTTTCACAATTATGTTACTATGGTTCTTGGTTTATAATTATAGTTCATAAATTAGATTCTGGCTGGTATCTTAAGTAGAAGAGTAATCAACATAATAGAAATACCAATTTATGCACAAAACTAAATAAATAAAATTAAAATAAGGCGCAGCATTAACAAGGTTTCATTAGTGTCATAAACATCTGACAGAATATGGCAACTGCCCAACACTGACCCACTACCGCTTCCGCTATGCCGCGGTGTCTAGTTGTTGAGTGATGCTGTAAGAGACGGACGCCCTGAGTTGTTTCCCTCTCTACTACACGCAGTTGTACAGTACACGTTAGACAATAAGGGCCATTTTCTTTCCTCTGTTTATTTGTTACATGTACCATGGCGTCTGTAACCAGGGCTATGCCAAGTGTCTACCTAGTTGATTCATTCGAGCTTATCATCATTGGGAACATGCTACCATCAAACAAACAGGTGCTTCAATACTATCTCTACCTCTATCTTAACCAGAAGATGACGACAAAGAAAGCAGCGGGGAAAACGGTCAAACTAGTGAGTACCTTCTGGCATCGTGCACCTATTCTAATGAGAACAAGAGAGAAAGTTATACGACTACATGATAACTGGAAAAGTCTAAAGAAGAACAAAACAGGCAAACAGAAAAACAACAGAAAAAGGAGAATGATTTCCTTCTCTCCCTTGATTGCCTCTTTGACATCACACATAAAAATGCGATGTCAATAAATGCAATCGCCGAGGATAGAGAATTTCTACCAGCCCAAAGAGAAGAGGTGCGATGAAGCACAATGTCAACAAGACGGGAAATGTCTCTTTTAAGTCGAGAAGAATAACAACAGAGTAATGAAGAGAAAAAAGAACAGCGTATAAAGCGATCTCAAGCTTAAAAGCGTAAACTGGAAAAAATCTCTGAACTCGTATCCAGTTCTTCATCAGGTTCCAGCAGTTCCAGTCCCACTCATTCTCCTTTTCAGTGTCGTGGTGCAGAAAAGGATGCTGAAGGCTGTGTTTCAGGGCCATCTTCATTCATCATACCCCCAATAAAGCGCACAGGAAGCTCAAACTAAATCATTAATCCACAACTCTCAGTAGCGATGGATAGGGCCAAGATATCTGATCGTGCAGGAGTTCATATACTTGTAGCAGCTTCAAAACGCCTTGGTCATGATCCCCAAAAGCTGGTGTTAAACCGCGAGTCCACCCGGCGAGACCGAAGTAAGCTTCGTGCAGAAGCCGCCAAGGAAATGATAAACTCGTTCAGGCCTTTGCTGCCGCTGGTTGTGCACTTGGATGGCAAAATGGTGCAGACAGCGATAGGTGGTGCTGCAGCTATAGTCGACCAACTTTTTGTTCTGGTTTTACGACATGGCGTTGCAAAGCTATTGGGAGTCCCAGTCCTTCCCGGTAGCACTGACCAAGCAATGGCCGATGCCGTGATGCCTGCTTCGAAGACTGGGGAGTAACGTAACGCATTTATGCCCTATCCTTTGACACCACAGCTTAGAACAGAGGGATTTCATCAGAAGCATGTACCATATTCAAGCAATGGCTCAATCGAAGAGTTTTTCACCTCGCTTGTCGTTACCACATCTTGAAAATGGTGAGTGAGAAAGCATTTCAAGCTGGAATCAGCCCTTCTTCTGGGCATGATATTGCTCTCTTCAAGCGATTGCAGACCAAGTAGAAGGACTTGGACAAATCTTTGCCTCAGCCATTCACAGGGAAAGACATACCGTCACACCTCATTGACCGTTGCGATGATCTTATGGTTGAGCTTAACCGACTACTGAAAGAACACACGCCAGCTCACGACTACAGGGTCTATAATCGTCTTGGGTGTACAACCGAAGCATGAGGTCAGAATTTGCGTCCCGGGGCCCTCCACCGTGTCCACTGGATGGCAAAATCATCTAAGCCATCAAGATCTAACTGTTCCGAGATTCAGAGCAATTCCACCTTACTGCGAGCGAAAAAATCTGCAGTTCCACGATTCGTCACTTTCAGCATCTCGACGTACATTGTGTCTTGGTTTCGCGCGACCTTTCCAGCTGCAGCCCCGGCACAAGATCTCAAACTACTTAAGATGCTGGTGTCCTACCCCAACAAGGCAGTGGCTAAGGCCACAGCTACACTCTTTGGGCGCGATCTCTGGTACTTAAGTGAGAGGCTAGTTGCTCTCGCATTTTTTGATGATCATCTGGCCATTGAGATGAAGAGGGAGATGTTGAATGCTTTGCAGAAGGAAGAGAGCTCTGATGATACTCATCGACGAGCAACGGTCACGCTAACATCTACTGCACTTCCAGAGAAATCTGTTGCAAGTTTTGTGACGTCTTACGTTATCCGTCTTCGAGATCCTTATGTTGGATACAAGTTTCCTGGCCCTTGACCCAACTGAGTGGTTCGACAATCAGGGATACTCCCTCGCTGCTTCCTGCGTCAAGAAGGTGCATACTATGAAAGACTTCGCTGTGCGGGGCATCGCCCTGATGCAGGACTTCAACCTGACCTTCACAAAGGACGAAGAGCAGAGTTAGTTTCTCTTCCAAGTAGTGGAAAAACACTGGAATAATTACCCTGACGCCCGCTCGTCCACAGTAACTTCAAACTAGGCTACAATGAGTCAGAGATGGGCGTCCATGAGACCCCCGAGAAGAGGGGGGCCTAGAATCAGTGCTGTGAAATGAAATGTTTACAACTATATTTATTGTATCAAATAAAGTGACTTTTAAATTGTTAGTGTTAAACAGTTTTTGTAAATCACCTATGACGGCACAAAGAAAGTCTCCATCTTCTTACAAAAAATAAGAAACTTAAACTCTTTGAGCTAGCCATAAATATTAATATTTTAAAAATAACTTTGCATACATTGTTTTCGGAGCAAATGGAACATTTGAACTGCCCGTCCTTGGTAAAATATGAAAAAAATCAAAATTACCATGAAATAAGGGTCACCCTAATATATATATATATATATATATATATATATATATATATATATATATATATATATATATATATATATATATATATATATATATATATATATATATATATATATATATATATTTATATATAAAGAATAACCAAGACAACTGAAGACGCTTCATAACTTTTATGACCAACGTTTCAAGATTGCAACAAATCCCATCACCTTTGATAAATAATTAATAGAAAATACAGATCAAAATATGTACGTCAAAAGGTTTTATAATACATTCAAAAGAGTCGTCAAACATGAATCTTAAATTTGAAACGAATTAAATAAAATACGAATACAAAGAGGAAATTCAACGAGGGAAGTGATATGGAATCGGAACAAAATTGATAAAGGAATGGGAAATTTTCTAACAAGTTAGTTAATGTATGACTATAATTAATAGATCAGACTAGGAGTTATGATTTAAAGTTTTAACTCCTTTAATATAAAACAACTCTAGCATGGAAACCTCTGAAATGTTTCTTACCCCATCAAAATCCTGAATTTCTCGTGTCTAAACTTAGAGCCAAATTGCAATAGATGGTTGGTTTCGAATCGATGATATTTCTGATTTAGCAAGATGTGGACCAATTCTTTCTCCTCAGATGTTGCATGAAGCAATAGTAAAGGGCAGGCCTAGTTGCCCTCACATATGAAACATTGATACTAGATGTACAACTGAAAAATTGATTTCATGCTTAAGTCGTTAATGAGAAAAATAAAATGAAATATATAATTGAGGCTAGGCCGATGATAAAAATTTCCACAATTCATTTTTATTTATTTTCGGAATGAGAAACAACGAACTGGAAGGAAAAGAAGACTATTAATTTAGTAACGGTTTGAAATGGAGCAAGAGTCGAGTATTTTTTAATAAGAAACAAGCTATAAGGTTGGCCTAGAAAGTCCTGACTCACGTATGAAGTGAAAGCTTGTTTACAGTTTTTTTATTCAAAGCCGGCTGAATGCTATCCGAGACAGATTCGGATGCTGGCTGATCACTGGAAGAAGATCGTAGAGAATGATGGACTTTATTTTGAAGAATAAATGTTGGGGTTGCTCTATAAAATTTGTTTTTTTTTCTTTCAGTTTTCTAAATGAGTCAGATTTGAACTTTACCAAGTATTAGTACTTTCTTTGATGCAAACCTATATACTTCGGTACTAAGTTTCCCAAATTAGTTATCGCTTCGTAAATAATAATAATGATAAAGGCTTGTAAAGCTAAATTATGTATTATTATGCACATTTTTTGTAGCTATACAGATCACAATTGTAAAAATAAACTACAATGTTAAAGCGAGAGTTGGAGTTTACATGTTTAATTTGAATATATCAATGTACAATCATAAATATAATTTTCCAAAAGTCCACTAGACCTATTACAGCCATAGAAAAAACCATAGTGCCTCAAAATAAACTAAATTCCGCTGACACTGAGAAATGAAACAACCGAGACTCCAAATCATGTCTATAAAGAACGATGTGACGGTAATTGGATATTTTGATGTTAAAATGGTGATGTTTTCGATCCGGCAATACATTTATTTTTATGTAATTTATTTTTATTCCTCATCAGATCGTATAACTTTAAAAAAAATTGGGGAACAGTTGAGAAGATTCGTCAGTATGTTGAATTTTTAGTCACGTGCGAGTCTAGCCGCGGGCAACCCCATATCTCACTATGTTGTTCGGTTGGTCAGTCCCAGTTTGTTTTTATTGTGTTTGGGTAATAACATTGTAAGTATTGGGCCGATTCTACCGAAATTTGAAAACCCTTATGTTGTTTTACATTCTCTTTCAAATGATATAAATACGAGCCAAGGTCCTCTCAAGATTAGACCGAGAATTATTTTGTTTTGGCAATAGCTTTATAACTATTCGGTCGATTCTAAGGAAATATGAAACCCTTTTGTTGTATTACTTTATATTTCCTATGATGTAATTGTTAAAGTCATTCAAGCTTAGCCTGAAAATTATTTGGCAATAACCTTATAACTATTTAGCCGATTCTAACGAAAATTTTAAGCCCATATGTTTTTTCCATTCTCTCTTAAATGATATAATAGCCAAAGTCCTCCCAAGGTTATCCGAGGAATTATTTAGCAAGAACATCATAAATACGAGGATGATTCTAACAAAATTTGAAACTCATTCTGTTGTTTTTCATCTTCTTTCGAATGATATAATTTCCAAAGTCCTACCAAGGTTAGCCCCGGAATTATTTTCTTTTATCAATATTGTTATAACATTTCGGCCAATTCTAACTAAATTTGAAATCGTTATGTTATTTTAGATTCTCTTTTAAATAATATAATTGCCAAAGTCTACTCAAGGTTAGCTAAGGAATGATTTGGCAATAACATCATAACTCTTCGGGCAATTTTAAAGAAATTGAAACTCTTATGTTGTTTTATATTCTCTTTCGAATGATATAATTGCTAAGGTCCTCACATGGTTGAAGGTCATAAGGTCATAAACCAGAATAAATGAGGGACGCGACTTTTGGTCAACAGACCTTGTTAAATATTTATTTTCTAAAGTAAATGCCTTTATCAGCAAGTTCCATAATTTGCAAATAATTAAAGAGGGAGAAAAAGAGTACAATGGTACCCGAAATACAAACTTCAGAGAAGACATCAGGATAATGAGATTGTACACAGCGATTTGCTTCTGTTGTAGATAAGATCTTAATTTACCTTAGAGGCCCTTAGTCAAGCGCATAAAGGGACTTTGAAGTAAATTTATAATTTCTCCATGTTACATAAAATGAGTTATTTTAACTTTGAGAAAAGTGGGTTAGAATAGATCGGGGCCGTGTTGATCTGGTATTTGCATAAACCCGTGAGAAAACTAACATTGCATATATGGCGGGTTCATTTGGATGTAGTAAGCGAGTGATTTTATATGTAGGGATGAGATAAGGAATATTCTAAGAATGTATAGATGAGGAGCTAAACGGGAGATGATGTGCAAAGATTTTAAGTTAAAAGAAAAGGATGTGGTCGAGTTAAGGGGATACCACATATTTTCATTAGTCACTTTTCGAATTCTTTCTTTCAAAATTCGTATTTTGGGGTTTATATATTATTTTATTGCTAATTTTATGTACTTTTGATGGTATAATTATTTTTTCAGCAACATACCGAGAACATAGTGAAAATTAAGATAATGCAAAATTGTATACATGCGTGGAAAATCTTTCTTAGATATTTAAATTTACTTTGTGAAAAAAACAAACAAAACTAGACCATTTATGTTTATATCATTTTATTGCAAATTTTATTCCCTTTTTATAGTATATATTTTGTTTTATTAACATGACTAGAATATAGTGAAAAATTATGATTTGGCCAAATTTTATACATTCGTGGAAACTTTCCGTGGATTTTTAAAGTTGACTTGTGAAAAAAATTTAAATATTTGCTAAAATAAACGACGCCTAAGAACTAGTTTATATTATTAGCATCATTCGAATATAGATTAAACTAAATTCAAGAGCATTCAGAACACCCCTAGTATTCACCTAACATCATGCCGCCCCTTCCAAATGAGAACAAAGCCTATAGTTGACTTTGTCCTAAATATATATGTTTTAGTCCACCATTAACATAAATTTTAATAAAACTAAAGAAAACGGATTTTAAATGATAAATAAATCATATCTGCATATTTTATCGTAAATTGAGTGTAAATGCTTAATTCCTAGTAATCCTATAGCCATTTATATGATATCAGGTTTCAAGGGGGAGGTTCTGAAAGAACCCCCTGTATCTACAAAACAGCGCCGTACGTTATAATGATTTTAACAGGAATCAGAGGGGCCTTTAATGAGCTTTAATTTCATATATGAAAATCTAATGTAGTATAAATTTTAAAAAATTAATGTTGTATCCCCTTAAAAATGGCCCTAGAGTTTGGTTTGTTATTAGTCGCAGTGGATGTGGGGTATATAACCATGGGGTAATAATGATCACTAAAAGAAGATTAAATGGAAATCATGGACTCCTGACTCACTTAGGAAGCGGAAAGTAAAAAACAAAATTTGATTGAGCAACATCAACATTATATTAGGTTATCATTACTCATTTGACTACATTAGTTTAGGTTGGCTTTAATCATTCGACTACCAGCCTTCGTACACTGCTGTTGTTTGTTGTTCCTGCGAAGTTTATTTCTCTTTGTATAAGCCACAGCTGACAGAAATGAGTTGGAAGAAAGTGGACTTACAGCTTTGGTTTGCTACTGTTACAAGCGACAACTTTCGACATGAGTTACTATGAAGGAAATTTGTGATCCTGAGGAATAAGGCACAGCCAGCTAGGCAAAGGTCTCAGGATTGTACAGGCATTTCAACTACGGAAATCTTACCCTTATCGATCAACCACATTCTGGCTGACCATTAACCTTTGATTCTAAACAAGCTGACTGGTATCTGGGACAGATTTGGATGCTGGCTGATCGTTGGAACAAGATCGTAGAAAAAGATGAACTTTTTTTTGAAGAATAAATGTTGGGGTTGCTCCATAAATTTTTTTGTTTACTTTCCGCTTCTTAAGTGAGTCAGATCTTTCTGGCCTACAATATATATGCTGATGTTTGATAATATATTTTTCTTTAAAAGTTTATCTTATTTTTTAAATAATCCGAGGTTTGGGGGGTAAAATGCTGTTTAGTAAAAAGTGTCTCTTCAAGTTATCTTGTACTACGGTGTGGAAGCATGGAACAATTTCTCTACTTAAAAGAGATCAACGCAGTGGGGTCAATTTGGAGTGCTTTATCACCGTCTTCCCCCAGTTTTATAATGCTGTCCTGCTTCCAGATAGCAGCCGTATCCATCTTTTCACTCTTTGGGTAGAAGAAGATCTCTCTTAATTCCCTTCGCCACATCGACGCCCAAGATTATCAAGGTTTAAGTTTGCTTAAGCCGCGTCTGATGACCCCTGGGAATCTCACTTAATTCCCTTCGTCTCATCGATACCCGAAATTATCAGGGCTCATGTTTGCTTAAGCCGCGTCTGGTATCCCCTTGCGGGGCCATCATGCACGAAGCCCTATCCCGAATATGGCTGTGGTTCCTATTTAAGGTGAGCCTGAGCTTCTCGCCGTAAAGACCTTAGTATCTGTCTCCCGTGAAGTGATCCTCTCGCCCTTGTTATTTCGTGAGCAGATCATCTTCGTGTAATCCGCGCTGATCAGAAGAAGATTTCGAAGCCCCGTTTATAACCCGAAATATTCTCCCGGGTTTCTCTCGTCTCATTACATTGATTGAGACTCCCTGCCGTCTGCAGACGAATCTTGATTTCGTGATTACTTCTTCCTGGAGCCGAGGTAATTTCAAGCTTCTTTGTATCGAGACGCCATCACGAACACCTATCCTTGGTCTTCCACATTCCCAGTTCATCCTCTAGAAGAAACCAAAGGTGTAACGCCAATAGACAGGATAAATCATTCATTCAATCCAACTTATTGGATCAGTTATATATTTTCCTGGACCAAGTTTCCTTAATTTATGCCTACCATAATATTCTTTTGTCGTACTGATTATTATTTAGATTTCCATATTTATATGTGCCCTTGTTCTTATTAATTGTATCAAAGTTTATTTTTGTAGAGGTGTTTATCTTTCGAATAACCCTTGAGACAAACCCGGCAAACGTATCGCCATTTAAATAGCCAACCTATAATATCTTACTCTAAGTAGAAGGTTCTTACCTTTTTTTTCAATTAAATTGTACCCAAGCGCAGCTCCGATAATGGTTGTCTTGCGTACAGTAGTTTGCCCCTTTAGAGACCTTTTGGTCAAACACCATTTTACCATAACTATAACAGCATGACACACAATAACTTTCACTATAACGTAAAAACAAATCACAAATCATTAGTGTAATATTATCGAGTGAGTTTAGCTTTTGCGTCACTATCAATAAGTTTAGTTGCTTTGATTTACCTACTGTCCTCCTCCAAACAAATGTGCTCTCCTCTTGAATTATTCTCTTCAGTTCCTCTCCTGATCTCCTTTCTTTGATCTGATGTTGTTTAATTTTATTTTAGAGACGATTCTGTTTGCTGAATTCTAGAGGCGCACAGACTAGAATTAAACACTGCCGAAAATTAGTGCTCAAACTCTGATCTACTTATCCTGTGTAAAGTTCTTGAAAAATATATCAGCCAACGTTTTTGATCACATATTCTCTTCCAGCATTAATGAGATCGTCATATATTGATGGATCTATTGCTATCTTCATCAGTGAATATACTCTCAAAAATGTAAAGGACCAACTTCTTCCAGTCGGTGATGCTTTTCAATCGTACATTCAAGCCATTATTGATCCTCAGCCATCTTGAATAGTGGCGACCACCATGCTCTTCTTCATCGCCTTAATAAATGACTTATGTTTCTTGGAAACGCAAATGACTGTTTTTGCTCATCTCTAACATCTTGCATTCCATTCGTGTATATTAAGTGTGATATTTCTAGTCTTATTTAGTAGAAATGCATCTCGTTTCCGGTCGCGGTGTCAAGACTAGCGCGATCGCTACCAAATGTCCCTTGTGCTCGGATGCGTGAAGCTAATCCTGAATGTGGATCGGATAAGTTTACGAGCAGGCGGGACTCCTCCACCTTAATTAGGTTTGGAGGTGTTGGGTGCATCCTCAATCCTAATGGGGAGATCTCCGTCATTTATTGGCTTTAACCTTTTTATTTTTCTATTTTTGGAGGGTGGTGTTGTTATTAGTGATACCTTTTAAAATTTTAAATTAGCCTGAAAATAGGTTTATTAATTATTATAATGGATATTTCCTTAAACGTAGCCGCCAGACGAGTGTGTTAAATAGTAAAATAAATAATGACAAAACTAAAGTGATGGAGCTGAGCACTCTTTCTGATGTGATTCGATGTAAAATTAATCCTTCCTCCCGGAACCTTTGTTTCGCTGAGCTTAATTTTTGTGATATTAATGATAAAAACTCTGGGCATCAATTTAGATGGTGAAATCTCTCTTCATGTCCAAGCCGGTGCCTGCAAGCCCTCTTTCTGTCTGCGTCCTCCGTAAACTTAGTCGTCTTCATCCTGCCTCGGACCGTATAATATGTAGCTTCGAGATGGCCATCCACGGTTTCGCCACCTCCCTTTATCTCATCAGGCTTGCCATATGTAACATGGAATAACATCCTGCGGCTGATATAATTATGTAGGTGTCACTTTCCTATCCAGAGACCGTAGGTGCTTCCCATCCTGGCTCCAAATACTAGATAAGGGATTTCAGGTTTAACATGGGCAGCCATGCTGCAAATGATATCTGGGAGATAGCTTCCCTTCCATCCCCAACGCTTTACCAGTATCTATACAAAGCTTTTTAAAAACTTTACAACCGGAAATGCTTCCAAGTGGAGTCGATTTAAGTAAATAAGAATTTCGTCCTTGCCAGAAAGGCCCATTGATCTACATTGCTGAACTTTTCACTTAATTGTTCTCCGAAAATAAAAACAGCTCTATAGAAGAATCTAAGGCCTTTTACATATAAAAACCATGTATTTAGAAAACTTTAAAAATTATTACAAACTTAAATGAAGTGGTACCAAAATACTTCATTTTGCATATTAATATCTTATTTCAAAACTCAATCCGTACTATAGTACTTCCTTTCAAGTACTCACATATTTAGGGATCAACAATTCACAAAGTTCTCTATAATAATCTGAGGCTTTATGCATAAAAATCTCACTTATTGAAGCAATTAGGCCAGATTCTACCCCAAAATCGAAGAAAATAATTAATTATTAATCGCATTTGCTTTACACATGCGACAACCTTACATGGGTCTGAAAAGCTTTAGAAGCATGATGGCAAAAATCGGTTATTTGAAAACCTCATTATATTCGAGAATCTTAACACCAGAACCAAAATATCAATAGATGGCACAGAATTTTGTCACTAAATTTGCTGGTCCCTTTTCTTTGAGGAAAAAATCAATACATAACAGCCGATACTTATCTTTATTTTTTAACAGGATACATTTTGCATGAATACAAGAGCTAAAAAAACTGTCCCCTTAACTAAATTAAGTATTGCCACATTGAGGGCTAAATGTCAGGTAACTTTTAAATAAAAAGAATATAAATGGTTGACCAGGAAGACATGGCCGATTCCTGACCTCCGGTTCAACCCTCTGGTTAAACTGAGCAAGATATTGCTTTAACACCTGCGCCTCAAACTTTGTTTGATGATGAATTTTGTCAAAGCAATTAGTAGAGAAGGTAGAGGATTTACTTTCCTCCGTCAGTAGTTTCCGCAAGTTAGCATGTAAAAACTGAAGGCAGATGTATTCGATGGTTCTCAAATAAGGAGCTTATCAAGGACACCAGTTTTGATAAAGCTCTAAATCCTGCTGAACTTTCTGTCTGGTTGTCTTTGGCAATCACGGAAGTCCTCAGTATGAAAAGGCGGTTAGTGAGTTAATGGAGAATTTCCGGAAAATTGGTGCGCGCATTTCAGTGAAAATGCACTTCACTCGTTTACACCTGGACTATTTTCCCATTTGTGTATAAATCAGTTCAAAATTCACTATTTTGTATACATTCGCCTACAAATAGATCGGAATATAGGAATTTCTGTCATGTGCTTATATCTCAAAGACTTGATCTGATTAGATAAAAAGAGATTGATTTTCAGATTTAGCGCGCAAAACTGGGCTTAAATCAGATATTATGTGTTACAAGGAGTTACAAGGAAAGAAAGTACCCTAGGAGACCTTACGGTCCATTCAAAGAGGGTACCTTTGGACTAGCAATCGAGTAGGCACATGGCTGCTCAATTGTTTTGCGTCCCTAAACGGCCACTTTTTAAGACTTTGTCTAGTCTTGACTTGAACTGGTCAACAGATTCACTGTTGACAACTTCCACTGGAAGTGCGTTCCACTTACCGCAAATACTATAGGTGAAAAAATTTCCACAGAGATTGCGGTTGTAACGATTCAGTTCAAGTTTGAAGCCGTGATTTCGCGTTCTGTTCTCCCTCAGTGTGAAAATATCCCGGTAGTCAACATTGTCAAACCCTCGAAGTATTTTGAAAACCTCGATGTGCTGACCACGCAGTCTACGGGTTTCCAGCGAGAACAGATATAATTCCCTTAGTCTATCCTCATAACTTTTGTGTCGGATAGAGGGAATCAGTTTGGTTGCCCTAGATTGTACGCGTTCCAACCTTGCAATGTCCTTTCGAAACGAAGGACTCCAAAATTGTACGGCATACTCCAGGTGCGGCCAAACGAGAGAGTTGTACAGACAAAGTACTATCTCCTTGTTACGGTATCCAAAATGGCGCTTTATGTAGCCTAACATCCTTTGGGCTTTCTTCTCTGCCTCAATGCACTGTTTCGAAAACTTAAGGGCGCTAGTGATAGTTACACCCAAGTCCTTCTCAGTGTCACTCGATTCAAGAGCAGTGCCCTTAAGGATATACTGAGATTGCGGGTTTCTGTGGCCGATATGCATTACTTTGCATTTGTTTACGTTAAAAGGCATTTGCCACGTGTCCGACCACTCCCCAATCTTCCCAAGATCTTCCTGCAGGCTGGCAGTATTTCCATCCTTTGCAACGTTCATACCAAGCTTGGTATCGTCGGCAAATTTGGAAATCTTGGCAACCATGTCACCGTCCATGTCGTTGACGTAGATGATGAATAGTAGTGGTACCAGGACAGAACCTTGAGGCACCCCGCTAGTAACGGGCACCCACTTAGAAGCCTGTCCATTCACCACCACCCGTTGCCGTCTGCCACTTAGCCAGTTCTCGATCCAGCCGGTTGCTTTTCCGTCTATGCCCAGCGCTCGTACTTTCCGGAGAAGGCGTTGGTGTGGTACCTTATAAGAGGCTTTCTGAAAGTCTAAGTACACCACATCCACCGCCTTGTCCCGATCGTGCTCACTGAAGACGAAGTGGAAGAATTCCACAAGGTTCGTCAGGCATGACCGTTGCCTTCGGAAGCCGTGCTGGGAACTCCTCAGTAGCAGGTTGGACTCTAAATACGACGTCATTTTGTCCACCATGATGCTTTCCGTGAGTTTACCGACTATCGAAGTCAGACTGATAGGTCGGTAGTTCAACGGTTGGCTTCGGTCTCCTTTCTTGAAGATAAGAGTCACCTCCGCTTCACGCCAGTCTCTAGGAACGCATTCGGTCCGGATTGACATGTTAAAGATTGCGCTCAGGTGTCGTGACACTTAATCGCGCACTTCTTTCAATACTTTAGGTAGAAACCCATTTGGGCCAGGTGACTTATTCGTCATTAGGTCACTGATCTTCTTTTTTATTTCCCCTTCGGTGAAGTCCATATCCTCCAGCTTTTCCCCTAAGTAGGAATCCATTGGCTGGGGGATGGGACCACATTCTTCAGTAAACACTGAAGAGAAGTAGTCGTTGAGGATGTTAGCATTTTCTGCATCTAAGTGCTTTAATGCCCCCTCCTCATTCCTCAAAGGGCCAATCGTTCGACGGATTGGTTTACGGCTGTTCACACATCCAAAGAACTCCTTGGGATTCTCTTTACAGAGTCTCGCCACTCGGAGTTCCTCAGAACGCTTAGCCGCCCTTATGCTGGACTTCACCCTCCTGGCTAGCCTCCGGTATTCGTAAAAGTCACCCGAGATCTCCGATTGTCGGTACACAGTTCTCTTCTTCCTAAGCAGTTGGCCTATTTCTCGATTAAACCACTTTGGTTGAACAGAAGACCGACAGGGACATTTCAGAGGGCTAAAACGCGATTGAAGACTCATGAATGTGGTTTTGAAACTGTTCCACGAGTTTTCAACAACATCGCACACTTCTAGCCTCGCGTCAGTCAGTCCAGCACGAAGACCTGCAAAGTCTTCTCTTTTCAAATCGAGTTTCTTCGATTTACTAGTTGCAGGCCCTGCCTTCGGAACTTTTACTACAAATCTAATTAGTCGGTGGTCACTGCCACCGAGCTCTTCGCCAACATAGACGTCCTCAACGATGTCATCCTCAGAGGTGAAAACCAAGTCGAAGATATTGTTTCCTCTCGTTGGCTCTCTCACCCATTGAGTAAGGAACTCGTTGTTCGCGAACTCCAGGAGTAGTGCGTTCTCGCCACAGGGTTTTCTGGTTTCCCAGTCAACTTGTGTGTTGGAATCACCTATGACGATACACACTCTGTCTTCAACAAGTTCTCCTAGTAGCTGGTACAGATCTCTGTGCTTTTCAACGATTTGGGCAGGAGGTCTATAAAGCACCAGGGTCCTGTATTTGGCAGGACCTATCTCTAGGTCAACACCTAGTAGTTCATGGTCGGATACGATGTTGCAATCCGTCGAGTTAAGAGTATCCTTGACATACAACATTACACCACCACCCTCTTTGTCTGGCTTATCTTTCAGGAAGAGCTGGTAACCGGGAATCGTGAATTTACCTTCAAAATTTTGGCTTGAGGTTTTTATCCACGACTCCGTTATGGCCACCATCTCAGGTTCCTCTGTTACTACGAGACCACGGAGCTCAAGAAACTTATTCCTGATTGACCTCGCATTGAACAGAAGAACTTTGAGTGAGTCCCCTAGTGTAGGACTCTCTACACTCTCCCGTTTCCCGGCTTCTCTGTTTTCGTGGTCACACCCTTTTTGACGACCTCCTAGAGGGTCGTTCCAGGAGAGACACGGGCATGCTGGCGCACGTCCGCTTTTGCTCTGTTTCGAACGCTCCTTTGGGTGCGTTTCACGACATCTTTAATTAGGTTGGCGAGAAAGGCCTTCCCTTTAAAGGAGAGATGTACCCCGTCCCTTTGGTAGAGGTCGTCTCTACCGATAAAGGTACGATAGAGGTCCACGAAGAAGACTCCTTCTGCCGTGCAGAGATCCGCCAACCTTCTGTTTACTGCGACGTTTCTTTCGTGAGCGGTTCGGGATGGACCTCTTTTTGGAAGCATCCCAACCACCACATGTTTGCGGGTTTTAAGCCCTATGTCGTCCACGGCTCCCATCACTGTTTGGATGGTCTTACCACTGAGGCCAACCTTACCCCCTCTGAGGTAGAGGTCGTTGCCGCTCACCATCAGAGCAACGACTAAATTCTCAGAAATCTGAGCTTTCTCTGCCTCTACTCTGATGTTGTGGTTACCACGTCCTGACAGGCAGTTTACCTACACGCTAGTGCGAAGGTGGGCCGCTAGCAGCGGCTGCAGATCCCGTATTTGCGAGTCACCAATGAGGGTGACCTTCGGACACTTGGTCTCTGAAGACGGGGTCTTCCGTTGTGGAAGAGGCCTCCCCTTTTCCTCTTTACTCTCCGCATTCTTATCTTTCTTTTTCTTCTTGTTTATCTGTTTTTCTTCTATTTTTGGTTCTACTTTTGTTTCAACTATCTTCTTTTTCTTTTTTTTCTTCGTTTCTCCTTTCTTCTTTTGCTCCTTTTCTCTCGCCTCAGCTAGCTTAGCCTCAGATAAAGCCGGAATGTCCGCTTGGTTACCAGGGGATTCCGACACGTCAGTGGGGGGTGCCTCTTCTAGGCATCGAACCTGAGCTACGTTAAGAGCTTCGAGCTTCTCCAACTTTCCCTCAAGGACCTTAACTCTCTCCTCTGAGGCTCTATAGAGGTCTTTTAATTTCTCCACCTCTCGCGTCAATATGCAAGTAGTGCAGATACTTTCAGGGCTGCATTTTGAGTAGCAGCCTTCCGGAAAGTCAACGCACCACTTTTCTAACTGGCATATTGCACAGTTGTGTTTGAGACGAACGGGTCCTTTTTTGCCTGTCATTTTGAGGCGCTTTCTCTCTCTCTTTCTCTCTGAAAACTTGTGATCAATCAATGATAAAAAGGGGGGTTGGTGAGTTCTCTCCGCGTGAGTCGCTCCCGCCTATGGATCGGAGAGGTTTCGGATCTTTCAGAAGGCACGCTCCATGTGCTGCTGTTCGTCCGACCGAGTTGTCAAACCTCGGCGTGCCGTGGCTCCCAACCAAGCAGCACTGACTGTCCCCGAAGGGTCCATCGATTTGTCACCAGGTGAACAACAACAAAGCACGCCCCTTACTAAACTCTTACTAGTTCCCTTCACAACGGCCAGGATCTCGGAGTAGCGTTCAATGGATATCCCGCCACAGCAAGGAACTCGACCCAAGGCTTTTTATTGGCCTGGCAACCAACATGGGAACAAAGGGCCGTCACCTCGGACCAATTCTACCTTAACCACCCGTCAACGGGCACTGGGAACGGTCAATAATTACGCGCCAGGGAAGGGGTTAACGGGGCACTACCCTCATCCCATTCATCGTGCCCCAACGCCTAGGACACCTCTAGTCCTAGTCTCTCGCAACCAGTGAGCGTCAATTGGCGTTGTTTATAGAGGTTCCAAAGCCTCTCTTCTGACGCATGCGGTAGCTGCCAGGTCCTTATAGGTAGATAGAGGAAGAAAGGGAAAGAGTGACACGATAGGAGTAGGCTTTTTTTGTTGTTTTTTCTTTTTGTATGAGTGAGAGATAGGATAAAAGTAAAAAAGGAGAGGGATAGAGTAGAAAAAGAAATGAATGACGCACTTAGTCTGGAACCTCGTTTCCGACCAAATCGACAAGGAAAGCCCTACCAGGGGTACCCAGAAGAGGTACCCCCACCGACATAGCTCGAAAAGTCCAAAGTCCACACAAGCTCTCTTCCCGCGACAAGGGGGCGTCCCCTCTCCCTCTATTTTCGTTATGAAAAAGTTGAGAGAGACCTGTAAAACAGAACACACCAGTGTTATCTTT
This sequence comes from Ceratothoa steindachneri, assembly GCA_963969495.1. Taxonomy (NCBI): domain Eukaryota; kingdom Metazoa; phylum Arthropoda; class Malacostraca; order Isopoda; family Cymothoidae; genus Ceratothoa; species Ceratothoa steindachneri. Next base: position 21,115,500 of record OZ018321.1, on the reverse strand, counting down.
AAAAATCTTTTTCCTACTATGATGCCTACCTTACTCAGCTTTCCTTCTAACATCTCTTTTCTACTAAAGTTTCTGGCCCTACCCCTCTTCCTCTCTGAACATTTTTTAATTACTGAGATACCTACATTTGTCCTATTTCCCTCTGGACATCTCTTTCATAGTGAGATCCCTACCTTAACTTCTCTTTTCTGACCCATTCTTTCCTACTGAGATCATTTCCTTACCTCCCTTCTTCTCTGAATATCTCTTTTCTATTGAGATCCCTACCTTACACTTCTTCCTATTTGAACATATCTTGCCCTCTGACATCGCCCATTGGGGCTATTCTACCAAACTGCTTGCATCTTCGTGTTATCTATGCTGCATGAGTGATTGTGCTTTCTCTATTTTTGCTCCTTTGATCTGAAATGAATTCTATGCTATTTTAGCTTGCAGTGTGCCATCCTTGTAAATTGTTACACCTTGCAACTGTTGGAATGGCCGGGCCTTCCTACCTCTACCCCGAGAAAGAAAGATGCTCTCTCTATTTTTCTTTCTCCCTCTCTCTGAACTAATTTTGCCCCTCTGTTAAATCTATCTCTAACATTTCCATTCACCCTACGTTTTATATCCACCATAGGAGGTGAATAGTGTCGTAGGGGTATGACGCTTCTACTTCACCTGTCAACTAGAGGAATCGCACACCCTCCGACAATAGGTGCCCGGACTTATTCAGCCTCTTAGCCCAATGATTACAAAAGGACCTGACGCTATATACGAGTATTTCTCCCTGTTTTAATTTTGGCTACCTTCACTCCTTACTTTGAGATCTCTCGTTTTTAACGTTATATGTGATACGACATCATTGCCATTGCTCTTTAAATTCAAATAACCCCCACCCTCTTACCTTGGGGCATTTAAGCATTCCTAACTACCCACTTAGACACTCTAGATCCTATAGTTTGTTTATAAAGGCCCTGTGAAGCCCCTGGCCGCCAAAAGTACAATAAAAAGTCCTAATATTATTATAAAGAATTTCTGATAATCATTATTATTTATATTATTATTAATTAAAAAGCCACCAATTAATTTTTTCGTTCTCTTAACCTTCGGTAGAAATGATTATGTAACATTTCGTTCAATTAGGTCTCTCCGTGAGATAAATGTTCAGGAGCACCATATCATAAATATTCTCTATGTAAACCTATGATACAATCTCGTCCATATTTTTTCAACTAAATCCACTCCCTTTCAAACTTTTTCCCCCATTGTCTATATGTAAAAAGCTGCAACTGTTCGCTATCCTAACTTGATACCAACCAGCACCCTCATTTTCTTTAATATATGTATATTTTATTATGCTTTGTTGTTACTATATTTCAAAAGTTTTTATCATTGCAATATTAAACTTTTATATCTAACTTTAAAAACAAATGGGAATAAGTTATTTAATGTTCTCCTATGTTATTATGAAAGCTGCTGAATAAAAATGTTATTGCAAACTTCTGATGGGAGAAAACTTTAGCAGAAGTTCACAAAGTTTCATTGTATAGATAAATACCATCCCTTTTCTCTCTAAAACTAATTTATTTAATTAAACAGTAAAAAATGCATATTTCCTTTAAAATATCCCTTTAAAAATTATATTGCAAAGAGTATAAATGATTTTAATTGGTTAAAGGCTTTAATTTTAATTCAGCAAAGCGGATTTAGGGATCTCATTGAAAGAAACTGATTTGAATTCTGTGTTAAAATATATTGGTACGATCGAGATCATAAAGCCGCTGATGCAAATACACTTCAGTAGACAACTACTTAAATATTAATGCACTTTAATACAAGTAAAAGCATCCGATACTTATAAAAGAACGACTCTTATAAAACCTTTCATTAATTTGTACTGATGTGCGTAGACTTGGCTTTATGTTTATTAATTGTGATAGCCGTCCGTTTTTTTTGGCTAGATGTCTTATCTTGTTAATGAAATCCAAAATATGATCAGTATGACAATCAAATACAAGCACGTGTGTATTAGGATTAGACCTTCCCTTGGAAGTGCTGTGTGGGTAAGTCAAACTGTAGTACTGTATCTTGTAAACTTCAAGGGACCATAGGAATCCTTTGTGGATAAGGAAAGATGCACCCTTATCAACTCAGTGGAGTGTGTCAACGCATTGCTGGACTTTGTAGATGGAACAGTGATGTGTTCTGTGAGGAAAGGACTGAAGTAAAAAATCTGGGGTGTTGTGATCGGGTATATTTGTGATGAGATCGTTTTGCAAATTGCTAAAATATAATAGAAAAGGAAAATATTTTTTGTTTATGCAAACCTTTGAACTTTTCCCATACAAAGTCTCCTGCAATTGAATCATGCTTTTCTGCCTACTCATTCACCTCGTTCTCTTCAAAGGGCGTAATAAGCAGAAATGATCAATTTCACGATCAATATTCGAAAAGTTTACATCGAACCTTTCCAAAGTTATATTCTGTTAATGTAAAAAACTTTGAGCTATACTTTTCTGTAAACTTAAAGATGATCGCAATATTGCATGCATTTTTCTCTATGTAACAAAAATGAATTTATATACTTCACTTTAGCAACAAATTTTAGGGTCCAATAATTAGGCAAGACCTAGCCAACATGCCATTTTTGCCCGTCATCTTCAGAAATTCACTTAATTCACTTCAGTTCCTACTTTTTCACGTAGCAAAATAAAATATAGTTTATTTACTATATTTCAAGTACAGTAGCTGATTTAATTGCAGAAAATTGAAAACTTCTTTTTCGGCGACTCATTGCAAGAATTCTTGCTTCTCCTTTTTAATTTCGAGAAACAAAAATCTCTCCAGCCTAGTCTTCCAAAGTGTTTCATATCAGCCGCATTTAAACTCAAAGTTCTATACTTAAATATCTAAATAAGGTGAGACTATAAAAGATCACTTATCCGTCATTAATTTTAACTTAGTCCCACCCCTATAGAAGCCCTGCTATTCAGCAATTTAGGATTATGTTTAGGATTGCGAATCAAAATATCCTTTTGGTTCGCTAGTCTTAACATGCTAATATTGGGCCATAAAACGTTCCAACGTTCCAGATTGTTGTTCTCCTAATGTTCGAGTGGATTCACTATCAGCTGGGCAGAAAAATGAAATGGTCCAAGTACTCAAAAAGTTATAGGAGTTTTCTTGGACGTGACATAAATAAAATAGCAGAGGCTTTATGAAGGCAACCACAATAACAATTGAATCTATTTTTGCTAAATCATGACTTTACTTAACATATTTGGTTCATGTTATATATTGCTGTGGTGAAAAATATAAAAATAAGAAACATAAGTCGCCAAATGGAACTTTAGTTAGGATACCTAACAAGCTAAACTAACCTAAGCCATAGCTTTAGTGGAAGAGATTGAAAACCAAACCTTTGATAGAGAATATAATGAAGATTCAATGTTTATGATTTCATCTCCATGAAATTTACATTGGATTCGCTTTTTCTTAAATTAAAAGTTTGTGGTAAGATATTGGGGGTCTCTATTTTTGACATTTTCCATATTGTAGAAATAAAAATTCTTTAATAATATAAGCTAAACAGGTTTAAGCTCCATATTTTGAAGTGATCTGAGATTGATTCCGTCAATTCAATAAGGGGATAAAACAAAGGCCAAGGTTTTGTAATTAACCTCTTTAGAAAAATTGTTCTCAATATCATTAGCAAACTAAGTAGTGATATTTTCTATTCCTCGGTTCAAAAAATCTGATTGTTTTGTTGCAAAAAAAAAGGTTTTTAAGAGATAACTTTTAATCTGTTTCTGATTTTACTGCTCCCTCGAAATGTTTTACTAATTGAAATAAGTGATATTTATTAAGCCCTCAATATATTACATGCGGAGGTTGTGAAAAGATATTCTGGTAATACTTCAGATTTTTGACGCACGGTAGGTGGCGGTGTTAGCAGGCTACAATTTTGTCAACAGCATATCTCTTATGATGTCAGACGGGAGCTTCAGATGTGACCAATCCGGCGTTATATTTTTTTGTTTTTTGGGGGGATTTTCTAACTTTTAGTCTGTATTATTTACTAAATATCTGCACCTCTGCTCGTTTATAGTTTTTTCTAAGTTAGGGAAGGTTACTTGATGTCTTTTATTGTGTTTTTTTTTGTTTTCGTATTTTTTGTTTCTCAGTGAAAGATAACAGCTTCTTGCTGGCAACGCCGTAGCTATAAATAGAACCCGCTTAGCATTTGTTTATCTTTCGTTATGGCTTTTTCGTGCTCTAGTTGTGCTTCTTCGTTATTCGAATTAGGGTTTATTTTGCATGACTGCGAAAAACTTTTAGATTATTTAGAGGCGCATAAACTAATCAAGAAACCTATAAAAGTAAGTATTGTTTGTCATTAGGTTAGGTTTTTCTACCAGTTTAAAGCTGTTGGGAAACAAACCCAGTAAATTCAAGGGGACTGCTCGTGGAGGAGATATCACTGCGGGGGACTACCCTGCGATGATCCTGAGTTTCAATGAATTGGAGAGGGGGGGGGGGTCTTGGGGGATGCGCCCTCCATTATATACTCATATACAAAAAAATATAATGCCGTAATTGTTCACATCTGACGCTACCGTCTGACATCATAAGACATATATTGTAGCCCAAAATTGGAGCCTATAAACAGTGCCATCTACCGTGTGCCCCGAAACTGAAGTGTTACCGATATTCTATCCTAACAATCAATCTTTATCGATGCGTTTGTCATGCATTGTAATTCTTGACGACAATATTTCATTTTGTTTAACAAAGCTTGTCACATTTTTTGTGATGTTTCGCTCCTAAACAGTCGAACTTGACACATTCAGTTCATGCATATAATTTCTTGCCCCTGTCACGGATAATATGAAAAAACTGCTTATGGAATCACTAAAAAAAATCAATCTTTCCGTCTTATTTAGCTTTCTGCACATTGAAGATGATCTAGATGTCTTCATATGTATATATATAATAAAAGAAAACTCACAAAGTGGCACGTGAGGAAAGCAATAATATGAAAAATTAACAGAGCCGAAAATGAAAAGATGAATCCAAGCACTTTCCAACTATATTTGCAAGTGTATTTTGGAAAATTAACTTACAAATATAGTTCGAAAATGCTTGGATTCATTTTTTTCATTTTTCTGTGTTAATTTTTCATATGTATATATATATATATATATGGAGACGGAACATAAGAGAAACCCGATGTGGTAGGAGGTTCCTATACTAAAGTTTAAGATGACGAGTTTCTGTAAAATAAATGATATTATATTTAATTAAAAAGAGGAAAAAATTGAACAATTAATAATAACTATTCTCAAATACCCCTCTTACCCTCTCTCTCTCTCTCTCTCTACATATATATATAACCCCATAAAATAAATTTAAAAAACTACATATATATATATATATATATATATATATATATATATATATATATATATATATATACAGTGTTTATTTGAGGATAGTTATTTTTCAATTTATTACAACATTTAATTAAATATAATATCATATATTTTACAGAATCCCTTTTATAATATCATGATAACTGAAGAAATGAAAAGGCATGTGGCCGTAGTTGATTTACATTCAAAGCATAGTGATTTAACATGCTTTTTTGTTCTCGGAGAAAATCTTTGACCAGCATTCAAAGCTTAACTGAATAAATTACAGGTGGCTATGTGCAGATCCTCCTGAATTAGCCAGAACGATTCATGCCAAATTTTTAGCAACTTTAATGGTTTGAGGACTGGTGACCTGCATTTGGCATGTTATGCAACCACACTTTTTCCAGAGAATCATAGAATTAATGTTGCAATATATAGTGAGGTAGTGGAAACTGTTATCAATCCGCGATAGATGAACTACGTAAAATTTGACCATACGTGTTTCAGCGAGCCTCGGCACCTACTTGCAAAACCCTAGTGTGGAGGAATTGCACGTGGAATTTCTTTTCCAGCACGCAAGTGACGTCCATGCGCTGGAGAAGGTTATAGAATTTGGTTAGGCTTAAATTGGTAAGCCTCTTCCCCCCCGCATCCACAAGTGGTAGCCTCAAACCGCGTCCACCACGGCCCACCTTTTTGCGGGTTAGAATCGCTTCGACGTAAAGATTCAAGGCCATTCGAGAGTAGCTCTGTCCCCCCCCCCTGCGGGGGGAGCCTCAGATATATAGGGCTTGTCTTCCAGGTGGAAGACACAGAGTTGAGGAGTCTCGCCCGGACACAAGAAGTTTCCCCTAGTTCCAAGTCAGGTGCTAACAACGAAGCAAAGTGACGGTTGAACTTTTCTGTCTTGGAATTAAGCCAGTCAGTGTGGTAATTCCATTTGACGATCACCAACGAGCGATTTTTCTGACTCCACTTATCAACTCCTGTCGAAGCCGTCCTCTTTCCCTCCTCGTCTTTGGGTGGCCAAAATACTCTCTCCTGCACCACACGTCACCGCCCCCGTCCTTTGGAGAACCATCATCACGTCAACTTCCCGCTCAGGAGCTCCGAGCGCCCTCGCCCTCACGTTTATTGCCTGCAGAAGACATGCTTGAAACCTTACCCTGACATCTCACCAGAAATCGTCCATAAGCCAATTTCTCTCCCCCTTCAGCAAACCATTTGAGTTAATCCTCCCCATTTGAATAGTCTCCTACTCTAACGCATTAATTTCTCACTTCAGAGCCTGATGTATAACTCTGCAATTTCCCCCTCGTTGTCAGACAATCTTTACGACCATTTGTTACTCAATTTTTGGCGTACAATCTCGCCAGATTAGAATAGTATGGAATACCGGGGAGTTTATGGAGCTCGGTAACCATGCATTGCTTCTATTAGCTTGGTATTCTTTTAATAATTATGTGAACTGCATACCTAATTCTTCCAATATTTCTTCTATCGTTTTCTTTGTTCTTTCTTCTATTACCTTCAAATCCACCATCCTGTATCTTTCATTCTCTTCTGAGTCTGCCTGTATTTATGTACACGCAAATAATCTGCACTATCATCTGAAAGCTACTTCTATTTTATGGGGCGCAGAAGAGTATGGGTATGGGGTATCCCAGTGTGTTTATTACGAGATCTATGCGTAACTTCCTTGTAGCGCGTTTTTTGAGGCTCCTGAAAGAATTTACATAGTGTTCTGACCCACACGAAGGCACTTTCATTCCTATATGTGACAGGTATCTTCTACCAGTTCGAATAAAGTTTCATCCAGAGTAGATTACCCTCTATAAATCAGGGAGAGAATCTAACCTCCACCCTCACAACTGATTTCAAGTTCCTTCCAAATTTTTCTCTTTTGAACTTGTGCTGGTTGGTTTTTATTATCCAGTTAGTTATGTAAGTGTTGAGCATTTTTATATCCAGGGCAGTTTTCTATGCACAACTATAATCTACCTGAAGTCAATGGTGAATTGAATGTTGAGGCAAGTGGGTTTGCTATGGGCTGAGGCATCTGTGGTATATACTGTGTAGAATGTTGGACTTAAGTGTCCACAATTGAAATGAAGTGGTTGTTAAAAGAGTTCTAATCCACGTGTTAGACCAGCTTACCGCTAAATCTCACTAGCAAAATACGGCAGTAGGACTTCATCCTCTTTGGCGGCTTCACCGGCTTGGCTATTAATATTATCTTGGCCATCTTGAACCCGTCGGGGAAGAATCCTGTATTAAGACAAGCGTTGAATATGCTATATATAGTGCATTGTTAGGCCTAGGCTGAGGGTGCTGGTGGTCATACCTCTATATAGGTTGTTTGGGTGAGACTTGCAGTCCTCATGGGGGCATTCAAATTTGTATATCACATTTGCAGCCTTTAGGATGGATTCTTTTTCACGGAGGTTGTTTTTCATTATGTAGATTACTGATTTTGTTTTTATTATATATTCGTAGAGATAACTTTTTGTCTTTTTCTTGCATTTTGTTACTTTAATGATAATTTCTAGTATGCGTTTTTCTGTTTTGTAGGCATCCGTCATTTGGTTCTTGCAGTAGAATGGTATTATATTTTCTTCTTTTTCTTTTTTTTCCTGTACTTCCAACTTTGAATTCAGAATTTTCTTCTGTAATTTGTCAAATTTTCTATTGGAGTAGCAGTTGCTTATCAGGATTTGTTTAGAGCGTCGAAATTCTTCATCGAATGCGTTCCACGTTTATCAATTCTTGATAGCTCTTCGTATGTATGAGATCATTACCTATTATATTATATTTCTCGGTGCACTCACTTTTGGCGTTAAGGCATCAACCGCAGTCTGTTCATTTTAGATAGATGCTGATGATATATTTGGCGTCGCTGTTCTGTTTTACATACATCTAGGAAGGAAATACAGCCGTCTACACTTAACTCGTATGTGAATTTATGAACGGAATGTTATACTAAGCTTCTTTGGAGTTGCAGTAATTAATGTTCATCCTTAATTGTAAGGTATATACAATCAACAAATCTGGTGTAAATTTTAGGTGGGTTCGTCATTTTTGTTAAGAGGGTTTCCTCTAGGTTTCCCATGGAGAAGTTCGTAAAAGTAAGGCCCAATGGGAATCCCATTGCTCCTTTATCCATTTGACGGTAAAGTTTGCAATCTGGGCCTCGCAATGGAACTTCAGTTGTACAGATTATTAAAAGTTGCTTTAATATTTGGGGTTGCATTCAGAGTTTTCGTAGATGCACCTTAGAATTATTTCGATTGTTTCTTCTATTAACACATTGGTTGGTGAAAAGACTCTCGTCATCGAGGGAAGCTGGGATGCCTCCTGGTGTGCAACTGTGAAGAATATCAATAAAATCATTGGTCGACTTTATGGAAAATTTGTACGTCATTTATTCCGTCAATATATATATATATATATATATATATATATATATATATATATATATATATATATATATTTTTATATATATATATATATATATATATATATATATATATATATATATATATATATATATATATATATATATATATATATATATATATATATGAATATGTACCACGGAAGAAAACTGAATAAAAGACGGATTGGAGTTACTACTTTCATCTATTCGACATTTTCAAACTCACAATGGTAAGAAAAAATAAGCCACACAGTATTTATACTAATCAAGTTTCCCTATGGGGTCAACTTTTTAATGCTATCAGATAAGTCAAATTTTAGAAAAAGTGATAAAATTGGATCTAGCGAAAACAGCCCTGGGCTAATGTTGTGATTACTCAGTCTCCTTTGTGTGCGAGATTAAAAATGATTCCAGGATATTTCTATTTATAAAATCATTACTATGGATTATTGTATCAGTTTTTGACCAGTTAATTCCGTGTCCCATCTTGGAATTGTGAACAGCTAAGGCATTAATCAGATATCCCCTAATTACTGCATTTTTGTGTTGTTGGGTGCTTATGGAAACATTTTTGGAAGTTTGGCCTACATAGAATAAATTACAATCTAAACATAGAATTCGGTAAATTACATTATTATCATTATTGTTACATATTGTTACATAATCATTTCTACCTTCGGTAGAAATGATTATGTAACATTTCGTTCAATTAGGTCTCTCCGTGAGATAAATGTTCAGGAGCACCATATCATAAATATTCTCTATGTAAACCTATGATACAATCTCGTCCATATTTTTTCAACTAAATCCACTCCCTTTCAAACTTTTTCCCCCATTGTCTATATGTAAAAAGCTGCAACTGTTCGCTATCCTAACTTGATACCAACCAGCACCCTCATTTTCTTTAATATATGTATATTTTATTATGCTTTGTTGTTACTATATTTCAAAAGTTTTTATCATTGCAATATTAAACTTTTATATCTAACTTTAAAAACAAATGGGAATAAGTTATTTAATGTTCTCCTATGTTATTATGAAAGCTGCTGAATAAAAATGTTATTGCAAACTTCTGATGGGAGAAAACTTTAGCAGAAGTTCACAAAGTTTCATTGTATAGATAAATACCATCCCTTTTCTCTCTAAAACTAATTTATTTAATTAAACAGTAAAAAATGCATATTTCCTTTAAAATATCCCTTTAAAAATTATATTGCAAAGAGTATAAATGATTTTAATTGGTTAAAGGCTTTAATTTTAATTCAGCAAAGCGGATTTAGGGATCTCATTGAAAGAAACTGATTTGAATTCTGTGTTAAAATATATTGGTACGATCGAGATCATAAAGCCGCTGATGCAAATACACTTCAGTAGACAACTACTTAAATATTAATGCACTTTAATACAAGTAAAAGCATCCGATACTTATAAAAGAACGACTCTTATAAAACCTTTCATTAATTTGTACTGATGTGCCTAGACTTGGCTTTATGTTTATTAATTGTGATAGCCGTCCGTTTTTTTTGGCTAGATGTCTTATCTTGTTAATGAAATCCAAAATATGATCAGTATGACAATCAAATACAAGCACGTGTGTATTAGGATTAGACCTTCCCTTGGAAGTGCTGTGTGGGTAAGTCAAACTGTAGTACTGTATCTTGTAAACTTCAAGGGACCATAGGAATCCTTTGTGGATAAGGAAAGATGCACCCTTATCAACTCAGTGGAGTGTGTCAACGCATTGCTGGACTTTGTAGATGGAACAGTGATGTGTTCTGTGAGGAAAGGACTGAAGTAAAAAATCTGGGGTGTTGTGATCGGGTATATTTGTGATGAGATCGTTTTGCAAATTGCTAAAATATAATAGAAAAGGAAAATATTTTTTGTTTATGCAAACCTTTGAACTTTTCCCATACAAAGTCTCCTGCAATTGAATCATGCTTTTCTGCCTACTCATTCACCTCGTTCTCTTCAAAGGGCGTAATAAGCAGAAATGATCAATTTCACGATCAATATTCGAAAAGTTTACATCGAACCTTTCCAAAGTTATATTCTGTTAATGTAAAAAACTTTGAGCTATACTTTTCTGTAAACTTAAAGATGATCGCAATATTGCATGCATTTTTCTCTATGTAACAAAAATGAATTTATATACTTCACTTTAGCAACAAATTTTAGGGTCCAATAATTAGGCAAGACCTAGCCAACATGCCATTTTTGCCCGTCATCTTCAGAAATTCACTTAATTCACTTCAGTTCCTACTTTTTCACGTAGCAAAATAAAATATAGTTTATTTACTATATTTCAAGTACAGTAGCTGATTTAATTGCAGAAAATTGAAAACTTCTTTTTCGGCGACTCATTGCAAGAATTCTTGCTTCTCCTTTTTAATTTCGAGAAACAAAAATCTCTCCAGCCTAGTCTTCCAAAGTGTTTCATATCAGCCGCATTTAAACTCAAAGTTCTATACTTAAATATCTAAATAAGGTGAGACTATAAAAGATCACTTATCCGTCATTAATTTTAACTTAGTCCCACCCCTATAGAAGCCCTGCTATTCAGCAATTTAGGATTATGTTTAGGATTGCGAATCAAAATATCCTTTTGGTTCGCTAGTCTTAACATGCTAATATTGGGCCATAAAACGTTCCAACGTTCCAGATTGTTGTTCTCCTAATGTTCGAGTGGATTCACTATCAGCTGGGCAGAAAAATGAAATGGTCCAAGTACTCAAAAAGTTATAGGAGTTTTCTTGGACGTGACATAAATAAAATAGCAGAGGCTTTATGAAGGCAACCACAATAACAATTGAATCTATTTTTGCTAAATCATGACTTTACTTAACATATTTGGTTCATGTTATATATTGCTGTGGTGAAAAATATAAAAATAAGAAACATAAGTCGTCAAATGGAACTTTAGTTAGGATACCTAACAAGCTAAACTAACCTAAGCCATAGCTTTAGTGGAAGAGATTGAAAACCAAACCTTTGATAGAGAATATAATGAAGATTCAATGTTTATGATTTCATCTCCATGAAATTTACATTGGATTCGCTTTTTCTTAAATTAAAAGTTTGTGGTAAGATATTGGGGGTCTCTATTTTTGACATTTTCCATATTGTAGAAATAAAAATTCTTTAATAATATAAGCTAAACAGGTTTAAGCTCCATATTTTGAAGTGATCTGAGATTGATTCCGTCAATTCAATAAGGGGATAAAACAAAGGCCAAGGTTTTGTAATTAACCTCTTTAGAAAAATTGTTCTCAATATCATTAGCAAACTAAGTAGTGATATTTTCTATTCCTCGGTTCAAAAAATCTGATTGTTTTGTTGCAAAAAAAAAGGTTTTTAAGAGATAACTTTTAATCTGTTTCTGATTTTACTGCTCCCTCGAAATGTTTTACTAATTGAAATAAGTGATATTTATTAAGCCCTCAATATATTACATGCGGAGGTTGTGAAAAGATATTCTGGTAATACTTCAGATTTTTGACGCACGGTAGGTGGCGGTGTTAGCAGGCTACAATTTTGTCAACAGCATATCTCTTATGATGTCAGACGGGAGCTTCAGATGTGACCAATCCGGCGTTATATTTTTTTGTTTTTTGGGGGGATTTTCTAACTTTTAGTCTGTATTATTTACTAAATATCTGCACCTCTGCTCGTTTATAGTTTTTTCTAAGTTAGGGAAGGTTACTTGATGTCTTTTATTGTGTTTTTTTTGTTTTCGTATTTTTTGTTTCTCAGTGAAAGATAACAGCTTCTTGCTGGCAACGCCGTAGCTATAAATAGAACCCGCTTAGCATTTGTTTATCTTTCGTTATGGCTTTTTCGTGCTCTAGTTGTGCTTCTTCGTTATTCGAATTAGGGTTTATTTTGCATGACTGCGAAAAACTTTTAGATTATTTAGAGGCGCATAAACTAATCAAGAAACCTATAAAAGTAAGTATTGTTTGTCATTAGGTTAGGTTTTTCTACCAGTTTAAAGCTGTTGGGAAACAAACCCAGTAAATTCAAGGGGACTGCTCGTGGAGGAGATATCACTGCGGGGGACTACCCTGCGATGATCCTGAGTTTCAATGAATTGGAGAGGGGGGGGGGTCTTGGGGGCTGCGCCCTCCATTATATACTCATATACAAAAAAATATAATGCCGTAATTGTTCACATCTGACGCTACCGTCTGACATCATAAGACATATATTGTAGCCCAAAATTGGAGCCTATAAACAGTGCCATCTACCGTGTGCCCCGAAACTGAAGTGTTACCGATATTCTATCCTAACAATCAATCTTTATCGATGCGTTTGTCATGCATTGTAATTCTTGACGACAATATTTCATTTTGTTTAACAAAGCTTGTCACATTTTTTGTGATGTTTCGCTCCTAAACAGTCGAACTTGACACATTCAGTTCATGCACATAATTTCTTGCCCCTGTCACGGATAATATGGAAAAACTGCTTATGGAATCACTAAAAAAAATCAATCTTTCCGTCTTATTTAGCTTTCTGCACATTGAAGATGATCTAGATGTCTTCATATGTATATATATAATAAAAGAAAACTCACAAAGTGGCACGTGAGGAAAGCAATAATATGAAAAATTAACAGAGCCGAAAATGAAAAGATGAATCCAAGCACTTTCCAACTATATTTGCAAGTGTATTTTGGATAATTTACTTACATATATTTTCGAAAATGCTTGGATTCATTTTTTTCATTTTTCTGTGTTAATTTTTCATATGTATATATATATATATATATATATATGGAGACGGAACATAAGAGAAACCCGATGTGGTAGGAGGTTCCTATACTAAAGTTTAAGATGACGAGTTTCTGTAAAATAAATGATATTATATTTAATTAAAAAGAGGAAAAAATTGAACAATTAATAATAACTATTCTCAAATACCCCTCTTACCCTCTCTCTCTCTCTCTCTACATATATATATAACCCCATAAAATAAATTTAAAAAACTACATATATATATATATATATATATATATACAGTGTTTATTTGAGGATAGTTATTTTTCAATTTATTACAACATTTAATTAAATATAATATCATATATTTTACAGAATCCCTTTTATAATATCATGATAACTGAAGAAATGAAAAGGCATGTGGCCGTAGTTGATTTACATTCAAAGCATAGTGATTTAACATGCTTTTTTGTTCTCGGAGAAAATCTTTGACCAGCATTCAAAGCTTAACTGAATAAATTACAGGTGGCTATGTGCAGATCCTCCTGAATTAGCCAGAACGATTCATGCCAAATTTTTAGCAACTTTAATGGTTTGAGGACTGGTGACCTGCATTTGGCATGTTATGCAACCACACTTTTTCCAGAGAATCATAGAATTAATGTTGCAATATATAGTGAGGTAGTGGAAACTGTTATCAATCCGCGATAGATGAACTACGTAAAATTAGACCATACGTGTTTCAGCGAGCCTCGGCACCTACTTGCAAAACCCTAGTGTGGAGGAATTGCACGTGGAATTTCTTTTCCAGCACGCAAGTGACGTCCATGCGCTGGAGAAGGTTATAGAATTTGGTTAGGCTTAAATTGGTAAGCCTCTTCCCCCCCGCATCCACAAGCGGTAGCCTCAAACCGCGTCCACCACGGCCCACCTTTTTGCGGGTTAGAATCGCTTCGACGTAAAGATTCAAGGCCATTCGAGAGTAGCTCTGTCCCCCCCCTCCTGCGGGGGGAGCCTCAGATATATAGGGCTTGTCTTCCAGGTGGAAGACACAGAGTTGAGGAGTCTCGCCCGGACACAAGAAGTTTCCCCTAGTTCCAAGTCAGGTGCTAACAACGAAGCAAAGTGACGGTTGAACTTTTCTGTCTTGGAATTAAGCCAGTCAGTGTGGTAATTCCATTTGACGATCACCAACGAGCGATTTTTCTGACTCCACTTATCAACTCCTGTCGAAGCCGTCCTCTTTCCCTCCTCGTCTTTGGGTGGCCAAAATACTCTCTCCTGCACCACACGTCACCGCCCCCGTCCTTTGGAGAACCATCATCACGTCAACTTCCCGCTCAGGAGCTCCGAGCGCCCTCGCCCTCACGTTTATTGCCTGCAGAAGACATGCTTGAAACCTTACCCTGACATCTCACCAGAAATCGTCCATAAGCCAATTTCTCTCCCCCTTCAGCAAACCATTTGAGTTAATCCTCCCCATTTGAATAGTCTCCTACTCTAACGCATTAATTTCTCACTTCAGAGCCTGATGTATAACTCTGCAATTTCCCCCTCGTTGTCAGACAATCTTTACGACCATTTGTTACTCAATTTTTGGCGTACAATCTCGCCAGATTAGAATAGTATGGAATACCGGGGAGTTTATGGAGCTCGGTAACCATGCATTGCTTCTATTAGCTTGGTATTCTTTTAATAATTATGTGAACTGCATACCTAATTCTTCCAATATTTCTTCTATCGTTTTCTTTGTTCTTTCTTCTATTACCTTCAAATCCACCATCCTGTATCTTTCATTCTCTTCTGAGTCTGCCTGTATTTATGTACACGCAAATAATCTGCACTATCATCTGAAAGCTACTTCTATTTTATGGGGCGCAGAAGAGTATGGGTATGGGGTATCCCAGTGTGTTTATTACGAGATCTATGCGTAACTTCCTTGTAGCGCGTTTTTTGAGGCTCCTGAAAGAATTTACATAGTGTTCTGACCCACACGAAGGCACTTTCATTCCTATATGTGACAGGTATCTTCTACCAGTTCGAATAAAGTTTCATCCAGAGTAGATTACCCTCTATAAATTAGGGAGAGAATCTAACCTCCACCCTCACAACTGATTTCAAGTTCCTTCCAATTTTTCTCTTTTGAACTTGTGCTGGTTGGTTTTTATTATCCAGTTAGTTATGTAAGTGTTGAGCATTTTTATATCCAGGGCAGTTTTCTATGCACAACTATAATCTACCTGAAGTCAATGGTGAATTGAATGTTGAGGCAAGTGGGTTTGCTATGGGCTGAGGCATCTGTGGTATATACTGTGTAGAATGTTGGACTTAAGTGTCCACAATTGAAATGAAGTGGTTGTTAAAAGAGTTCTAATCCACGTGTTAGACCAGCTTACCGCTAAATCTCACTAGCAAAATACGGCAGTAGGACTTCATCCTCTTTGGCGGCTTCACCGGCTTGGCTATTAATATTATCTTGGCCATCTTGAACCCGTCGGGGAAGAATCCTGTATTAAGACAAGCGTTGAATATGCTATATATAGTGCATTGTTAGGCCTAGGCTGAGGGTGCTGGTGGTCATACCTCTATATAGGTTGTTTGGGTGAGACTTGCAGTCCTCATGGGGGCATTCAAATTTGTATATCACATTTGCAGCCTTTAGGATGGATTCTTTTTCACGGAGGTTGTTTTTGATTATGTAGATTACTGATTTTGTTTTTATTATATATTCGTAGAGATAACTTTTTGTCTTTTTCTTGCATTTTGTTACTTTAATGATAATTTCTAGTATGCGTTTTTCTGTTTTGTAGGCATCCGTCATTTGGTTCTTGCAGTAGAATGGTATTATATTTTCTTCTTTTTCTTTTTTTCCTGTACTTCCAACTTTGAATTCAGAATTTTCTTCTGTAATTTGTCAAATTTTCTATTGGAGTAGCAGTTGCTTATCAGGATTTGTTTAGAGCGTCGAAATTCTTCATCGAATGCGTTCCACGTTTATCAATTCTTGATAGCTCTTCGTATGTATGAGATCATTACCTATTATATTATATTTCTCGGTGCACTCACTTTTGGCGTTAAGGCATCAACCGCAGTCTGTTCATTTTAGATAGATGCTGATGATATATTTTGCGTCGCTGTTCTGTTTTACATACATCTAGGAAGGAAATACAGCCGTCTACACTTAACTCGTATGTGAATTTATGAACGGAATGTTATACTAAGCTTCTTTGGAGTTGTAGCAATTTATGTTCATCCTTAATTGTAAGGTATATACAATCAACAAATCTGGTGTAAATTTTAGGTGGGTTCGTCATTTTTGTTAAGAGGGTTTCCTCTAGGTTTCCCATGGAGAAGTTCGTAAAAGTAAGGCCCAATGGGAATCCCATTGCTCCTTTATCCATTTGACGGTAAAGTTTGCAATCTGGGCCTCGCAATGGAACTTCAGTTGTACAGATTATTAAAAGTTGCTTTAATATTTGGGGTTGCATTCAGAGTTTTCGTAGATGCACCTTAGAATTATTTCGATTGTTTCTTCTATTAACACATTGGTTGGTAAAAAGACTCTCGTCATCGAGGGAAGCTGGGATGCCTCCTGGTGTGCAACTGTGAAGAATATCAATAAAATCATTGGTCGACTTTATGGAAAATTTGTACGTCATTTATTCCGTCAATATATATATATATATATATATATATATATATATATATATATATATATATATATATATATATATATATATATATATACATATATATATATATATATATATATATATATATATATATATATAGATATAGATATATATATATATATATATATATTTATATATATATATATATATATATATATATATATATATATATATATATATATATATATATATATATATATATATATATATATATATGAATATGTACCACGGAAGAAAACTGAATAAAAGACGGATTGGAGTTACTACTTTCGTCTATTCGACATTTTCAAACTCACAATGGTAAGAAAAAATAAGCCACACAGTATTTATACTAATCAAGTTTCCCTATGGGGTCAACTTTTTAATGCTATCAGATAAGTCAAATTTTAGAAAAAGTGATAAAATTGGATCTAGCGAAAACAGCCCTGGGCTAATGTTGTGATTACTCAGTCTCCTTTGTGTGCGAGATTAAAAATGATTCCAGGATATTTCTATTTATAAAATCATTACTATGGATTATAGTATCAGTTTTTGACCAGTTAATTCCGTGTCCCATCTTGGAATTGTGAACAGCTAAGGCATTAATCAGATATCCCCTAATTACTGCATTTTTGTGTTGTTGGGTGCTTATGGAAACATTTTTGGAAGTTTGGCCTACATAGAATAAATTACAATCTAAACATAGAATTCGGTAAATTACATTATTATCATTATTGGGGTTATGCTTTATTAAGAGATTTTTCAATATATGATTGCATTTAAAGGCGACCTTAATATTAAGTTGTTTTAGAATGGGTACTACAGACATAAAATTATCATGATAGGGTAAAATTAATAGGTTTTTACGAGGTTCTATTGTCTCTAATTTACAATTATAATGTTTCTTTGGCTATATTCATATATTTTTCTAGAAAGTAATTTGGTTAGCATAAATTGGTAGTGATATCTTCATTTTTTGTGTATTCTTTATCTATATAGTCGGGACTACATATTCGAAGAGCCCTAAGATACATGGAGGAAAACACAGCAGATTTTATATTTTTGGCATGACTTGAGTAAAAATGGACGTAAGATAAATTATTTGTCGGTTTTCTATAAACAATAAATTTAAATCTATGTGGTTCTCTAATTATTAAGAAATCCAAAAATGGAGGGCTCTTATTTACTTCCTTTTCTAGGCTGAACTTAATTGACAGAAGCAATGAGTTGATAATTAAAAGAAAACTATCGATGTCCAAACTGTTGTTTAAAATTACCAGGATGTCGTCAACATACCGGAACCAAACAATTCGAGTAGACCAAATTTTATATATAAATTTGACAATAAGGGAGATAAGGCTTACTCATAGCCATACCAAACACTTGTTCATAGAATTTGCCGTTGAAACTAAATTTACATTTTTTAATACATAAACAAATAAGCTCACTGACCGTATTGGTTGGTAAAGGGAGGTCATAAACATTTAGAATAGAGGCTAGGAAGTCCAATAAGTCATCAATGGGCACTTTGGTCAATAATGAGGTGACATCAGAACTGACTAGTCTCAGATCTGATGTTACCCATATTCTTTAATTCATTGCAAAGGTCAAGGGAATTTTTTATATGCGAGGGGAATATAGTTTCGAAGAAAGGAGAGAGTAAATTTACTAAATATTTCGAAAGTTTATATTGGATTGAACCAGTAGCACTTATGATTGGTCTTATTGGGTTTCCTGATTTATGGGTTTTTATTAGGCCATACAAATAGGGTAAAGAAGAGCCACTAGAAAAGACAGAGTCCATAATTGATTTGTGTTATTTAAAGTGGTTTTTACGTCTCTATTAAAACACTTTGTTACTTCTTCTAAGGGATTCTTACTTAAAGGAAGGTATGTAAACCTATCGGATAATAAGGTGGAAATGTTTTATAAATACGCTGTTTTGTTCATTATAACAAACGTGTTAGATATATCAACTTTTGTAATGTACAAATATTGGTCCATTTTTAAGGATTTAAGTGCTCATATAAATCTTTCGGAAAATTGTGTAAGTTTTTATACATAATACTTACTAGTGAATAAACAATACCTTTTGCAATCTCTATGTTGTTTTGAGTGAGGAGAGGCGGTCGATAACTTTTGCGAATCGGTAGGGCAAAACAGAGGTTTGTGGGGGTGTTAGGACAAGTCGGACCTGCAGCCGCACGCCCCTGCCAGGTCCATTTAAGAAGCAGTAGCTGACCGCAAATCGTCAGTCACAAATTTGTCAACAATGGAAAAGGTTGAGCACCGCGCAGTGATCAAATTTTTGACCAAGGAAGGCAAGAATGCAAAAGAGATCCATGAACGCATGGTTTCAGTGTACACCGACACCGCCCCTTCCTATGCAACCATTGCTCGCTGGAATAGGGAGTTCCGCCATGGCCGTAAGTCTCTTGGAGATGACCCCCGCCCATGACGCCCGTCAGACGTGACCAACTAGGAGAATGTGCCCCGTTGGAGGGGATGATCCTCGAAAATCGACCGGTGAAGGTCGAAAAAATCGGGCGAGAACTTAGAATATCACATGGAAGTGTTATCAACATCATCCAAGACAATTTGGCCATAACTAAGCTCTCTGCCCTTTGGGTCCCTAGAAACCCCACGCCCCATAATCGACTTTAACGTCTTCAAAGTTCGGAGGAACTGCTGCTCTTGTACAACCGAGACCAGGCAGGATTCGAGTCACGCATAGTGACAGCTGATGAAAGGTGGGTCCATCACTGGGATCCCGAAACCAAGTTCGAAAGCATGGTCTGGAAGCACAGGAGCTCTCCCCGACCCCCATCAAGTTCCAGACCCATCGTCAGCCGGAAAGATCATGGCCACCATCTTCTGGAATTCTGAAGGAGTGTTGATGGTGAAGTAGCACCTCGTGGAAGGACCATCACAGGCCAATATTACGCCGAGGAACTGGCTGGATTGAAGAAGTGCATCCGTCAGAAGCGGAGTGGCAAGTTAACATGCGGTGTCATGCTCCTCCACAAAATGCCCCTCTCCACAAGGCCAGAGTTGCACAAGCTGCCCTACGCAAGTGCGGATTTGAGAAGCTCAACCATCTCTCCCTACAGTCCAGATCTGGCGCCTAGCGACTACTTTTTATATCGCCAGCTCAAGGCTGCACTGCGTGGAAGCCGGTTTGGGGACGATGAAGATGTCCAGCTTGCAGGCCAAAGTGGATTGAACAGTAGTCGGGAGATTTCTGGTTTTCTATAATTTGAAGCCCCAGGGACAAGTGGTGCAAGAGCATTGAAGTCAATGGTAGTTATATTGAAAATAATAAAACACTTTTCCTTATATCCGAATTGCAAAACTTATTGACCGCCCCTTGTGTGTTCTTATTTTTTTTCCAATCTAGCAAAAGCAGCGGCAATGTCGACACTTTGAAGTTTGTTAGCCCAGGGAAACATGCTTAGTATAAATACTGTGTGTCTGTTTTTTACCATTGTGAGTTTGAAAATGTCAAATAGACGAAAGTATTAACTCCAATCTGCCTTTTATTCAGTTTCCTTCCGTGGTACATATTCATATTTATAGTTATCACGCGCTAACTTTCGTGATATTTCCCATATATATATATATATATATATATATATATATATATATATATAAATATAAACTATCAGAGATACCCGGCGTTGCCCGGGTAAAATAAGTTTGCAATGCCCTGGATAAAAATGTCCTGTCGCAAATAAAATCAAAGGAACATGTTTGGAAATTCTTATATTGTGGCATAAATTGCCTTTACTTGCTGATTATTATTATTCTTAGATTGAAGGCAGATTTAAGGGATGTACGCACTAGCCTTCTCACATAATATACTTAAAATATGAATATTTCACTACTCGTGCTCGGCAGCTTACGCTCACGCGTGACTGACCGTTAGTCATGAGCGAACAACGTTGTGGCCGAAGAAAAAGAACGAGCGTCTATATTTTAAGAACAGGATTTAAATTTTTTTTCTGGATTTGGAGGGCCTTTTGTAGGAGAGGTAAGTGTAGGAGAGACGGTTGTGGGGGGAGAATTTTTTCTCTTGTTTCAGATATCCTTTTGTAAGTTGAGAAGAAGTTAGGAGGAGGGGGAGAGATGGGGCTGGGGATAGAATGGGAGGAATATATATGGGAAAGGTGGGGGAGAGGTCAAGAATGATAGAGAGGAGAGGAGGGGTAGAGAGAAGTCTTTGAAACAAGACTTCTCTCTACTATCCTTGACTTCCCTATTGTTTGGTACAAGTATTATGCTGATGCTATTTGACTGTGGCTTTTTTTCTAAAGATGTTAATAGCTTTCTTTCTAAATTTAATTTACTCGTCCCTTCCATTAAATTGACCCATGAGGTGTGAAAATAATAGAACTCATCCCTTTCTCGATCTTCTCATTCATAGAACACAGACTGGTTTTAAATACTCCATCTATCACAAACCTACTAATTCAAACTCTTATATTAATTTTTACTCTGCGCATAATCCAAAAGTCAAAGGTTCCGTTTTTTTCCTCTATGTTTTTACGGGCTTTACGAGTTGTTATTCCTGAATATATGGATTCTGAATTCTGCAATATCTTTGAAATTGGCATAAATTATGGTACCCTTATCTCTTTCTCCTAAATGTCTGCCCTCTACAAAAAAGACGTTCTATAATACAGCTCTTGCTTTCCCTCTTTAATGTTAAAAACATTTTGGTTTTACCATTTTCTGTTAGTTTTTTTAAAAAACATTAAACTTTTCAGTTGCTTTCAAATATGAGTCAACTATAAAATCACTCTAGTTGGCAATAATTTAAATAATATTATGGGAGTTTATTTAGGGAAAATGTTCTGTTTGTCCAAGTAAATATTTTGGACAGACAGGAAAGCAACTATCTGTCCTTATTTATCAACATAAATACAATGTAAGGAGAGCTGTAAATAATAATACGTTTTGTGCATATGTCCGAAAATAAGCATTTAATTATTTAGGATTCAACAAAATTTATTTTTCACTAAAATCACTCAATTAAAAGAAATATTTTTGAATGTTCATGTATAAGCAAAATTAAAAACTTTAACATTTCCCTTGGCCTTTTTAAAGTTGATGTTATGAAAAAACTCATTGTTAAAGAAATTAGTTTTTTACTTATGTTCCTAATTATTTTTTTTTGTAATTTGCATTTTTATGGGCACCCGATTCGTCAATTTAATTATTGACTTGATTTTGTATTAACATTATTTTATTTCTCTTCCTCTCTCCTTGCTCCTCTTCCCTACGTATCTGCTTACTTCTCGTGTCTCTCCTAATCTTTCTCCTTAGACTATCGCTTTATCGGTTAATCGTCTTAACCCTTTTGGCTCTGTTCTTGACTCTTTCTTGCCTCTCGGTTTGACCTTGCTACCTGTTATAGCTAAATCTTAAAGTGAATTTACTCGTCCCTCTTCTACTTTCTCATTGGTGATTTCTTGTCTTAGAAGCGGTCCTTTATCTTTTACTAGCTTATATATACCCTTGAGAATGAACTGAATAAAGTTCGAAAGTACTTGGAAGCCAATTTTTCATTTTCTCTGCTGGACATTGTATTCTATATGTATATATATATATATATATATATATATATATATATATATATATATATATATATATATATATATATATATATATATATATATATATATATATATATATATATATATATATATATATATATATATATATATATATATATATATTAAAAATCTGGTGTCAGATAAAGTGTATTTTTTGTGTGTTTCTTTTTTTAAAGAAACTGTGTCTTTGAAAATTCTCCTCCCTCCCCCAATCATTGTTCACTTTCTGAGTGTTAGGTATATTCAAGTTATTTTAAGATATTGTAACGATTTTTTTGTCATTTTAATTGTGTTTCCTTGTGACCGGAATGTGATATCCGTTTTGGAGACGAGAATCTCCTGAAATCAGATTAATCTAAAGCGAGATTATAAATCTTGAATCCCGTATATGCAGATAGGGATTAATTAACGTTCTTTGTGCAGTAATGGATAGGATATCTTTAAGTAATTTAATTTTTATTTTGCTTTCGAAAGAGCCCCAAGACCGTAACCGCAGGTTCTTTTCGCGTCAAGCAGCTAAAACGAGCTTTCACGCAGAAGAAAATGTCTTCCTTTGAACTCTTCAAGAGTCAAGGAAAAGCTTTAGGGCTATCCAGCAAGGATTAAGTGTCCTATATCCAAGAAGAAGAAAGAAACGAAAGAGCAGAAAAGAGATAGAGAGCATTGGGAGATACGAATTTAGAAATGGAAGAAAGGAAAAGGGAGCAAGATTATAAAGATAAGAAGAGAGAAATGGAAGAAAACAAAAGAGAGCAAGAATTGGAAGATATGAAAAGAGAAATGGAAGAGAGGAAAAGGATTCGGCAACATGAATGCGAACTAAATCGCAAACAAATAGAACCCCTTTCAGTCACTTCTAGAACTGAAGCCGCTCAATCCCCCTCTGTCAAATTGCCAGTATTCAAAGATGGTGAGGACTTCTGTGCATACCTCACACATTTCGACAAGATATTTGAGGTTATCCACTGGGATATCGAAGCAGATTCTGTCTCTTGGTTGCTCCCACTCCTCAATATGTAACTGACAGTAATTTTTATTTCCCTTCCCGCTGAATCTACGCTAGACTCCTCCACCCTTAAATCAGAACATCTATTTGCAGTCAACATGAACCCAGAATTCTACAGATCAAAATTCAGTTACGCCAGGATCTACTCTTGACAGACATTCCGTCAGTTTGGGTTCACTATCCTTAGAGACCAGTTAATGGCAGCGCTGCACCCAGAAATCCGCGCATTTGTGAAAGATATGCGATTCACTACTTTTCACGAATGTATCGACGAGGCCGATGTGTACGTAGCCAGCCATAATATGTACCCGGAGGATCCCAAGAAATCCCATTCTCCCTCCTCCAAAAGAATGAATAATGACTCCCGGTCCCCCCCGAAAAACGCTCCCAATTTTGTGAAGATTCTCAGTCCCCTAAAACCAAAGAACCATCCCCCAGCTGAGCCGAGGGATATCAAACCGCTCATTTCGACTTTCCCTTTTTCGACGTACCCCAGAAGGACCGTCGTCTGTTTTTTGTGTGGCGCGGAGGACCACGTTAAATATAACTGCCCCCAAAATTTCCAATTCAGATCTCCTCCCAACCACCAAGTCCATCAAATCAACGCTGCTCCAATTCTCCCGCCTTCTAGCCCCAAATCTCCCGTACCTCTCTCAGAACACCAGGTGAACTTCTTTTTCAATAAGAGCTCCCATGGCGGATTACAGTTCGCATATGGATCTGTAAAGGGAGGCAGGGTATCCAAACTCGCGAGGGACACTGGCTGTACTTGTAATATGGTCACCCCTGACCATATTAAGTATACTGTGGTTCATGACTATCTTGGACGAGCAAACGGATTCCACGTCGCCCGATGGTAACTGGAATGCCAGTATTTTACTGGATGGGCTGAGGTAGTTGCTGCCCCGATCAAATCATGTGCCGTGTGGGTAGGCCAGAGCCTCCAAGTAACCTCTAATTGGGTGGAACAGCCAGTCATTACCTGGGCCTAGGCTATGAATTATTTCGCGCTTCCTGTTCCCCTAGAGGTCACCTCTGACCTTGAATTCGCAGCCCTCCGCAACGAAGCCTTTGTGAAAGCCCCAAAGTAGTGCGTAACTCTCCTGCCCATTTGGAAAAAAGCGAGGAGGTACCTGCTAGGCTTTGCCCGAGGACAAAGAAAGGTCTCCCATCTCATTAAGAAAGGCCTACTTTAGCTCGTTTGCTCGGAAAAGATGAGCACACCTATTCATACTTTGTGTATTCCCCAATATTACGTCTGCTAAGTCCTAAACCTCGTCTAAGATGGTCTGTTGACTGGTCATTTCAGCCATAAAAAAAGGTTCAAAGAATATTTAGAAATTTCCGATTTTTGCAAGTCTTGTGACATCTCCAGAAGACTGTGGCAAAATGGCGTATACAACCTGCCCCCCTCGAAAAGACACCAATAATTTTGGAGCCCTTTTTCAGAGTGGACATTAATTTAATCGGCCCGATTTACCCCCCGTCCAGCGAAGGAAACTCTTACGTCTTAACCCTAGTAGATTTCGGGACGCGATTCCCCAAAGCGGTTTCTCTCAAGAAAATAGATAAGGTTACCTGTGCAGAGGCCCTACTCTCTATTTTCCCTGGCTTTGGTATACCAAACGAGATCTTATGCGACAGAGGTAAGTAATTCACCTCAGTATTAATAGAATATGCAGCAAGACCATTTCACTCAGCAAATGGGATTTGTGAAAAATTGCACAGTACCTCAAAAGCCGTATTAAAGAAGGTGTGTCATGCTCAGCTCCGAGAATGGCATTGGTACCTGCCCGATGCCCTCTCGGCTTGCAGGAAAATCACTCATAGTACCCTAGGATTTGACCCATTTGGGCTCCTCTATGGCTGAAATGTAAAAGGCCCCATGAGCATTCTTAACGAGCTATTTGTCACCCCCGCCTGGATGAAGAAAAAAATCATCCTACTCTTAATTATTGGACCCCGCAATCGCCTATAAGAGGGTGCTGACATAGACTACAAGAATGCCAATCGTCTTTCAAAAGAAAGACGATTTAGGACCGGAGATAAAGTACTCCTTCTTTTGCCCACGGAGACGAACAAGCTCCTCGGCAAATAGAAGGGTCCTTTCCCCGTCCTCGGGGCTCCTGGCCACATAGATTATATTATTAAAACCCTCTCCGGAGATAAGCTGTTCCAGGTGAACATCATAAAGCGATACCACCGCCGCGCCTGTATTAATAATATAGTCTCTCTTGATGAAGAGACAGTGATAAGTAGCTCTAACCTGCTCGACTCCCATAACGTTGTCCAAACTGTGTGTGTTGAGCAGAATATTGATTATCCTCTCCCTTCTCACCAGGATCTCAGAAAAATTCCGCCCCAATATGAGATGTTGAGACCCGACCGGTATCCTCCCAGGAAACACAATTATTAGGCGTGTTAAATAAATTCCCCGACGTGATCTCGGAAAAACCCGGTTGTTTGACCGACTTTGAGCAGTCGATCGCAATCACCACCCAAGAGCCCATTCACTCAAAATCCTCTCCTCTTTCATTCCTTTGCGTCGAGATTTCAAAGACGAAGTGGAAAATCTGTTAAATTTGCGAATCATAGAACCTTCTAATTCAAGTTACTGAACCCCATCGTTATGATCCTAAAACCACTCCAGACTTTCTGTATATGTGAAGATTTTTAGGAGCTTAACACTGTGACCGTTTAGGACGCTGAACCTATTGCCCAGATATATCAGAATTAACCACTATTCGAAGACGCCAAATTTATTTCAGAAATACCCCTATGTAAGGCTTATTACCAAATCCTCTTGAAGCAAATGCCCGGAAATATACTGCTTTTCCCACCGAGAAAAGAGTTATGTAATTTCGGCGCCTTCTATCTGGACTGGTCACTGCTTGCAGTGACTATAACCAAATGATGCCTTGAATACGGGACAGGTAACATAATGTCCCGTTCTACCTCGACAACATTTACGTTACGACTCACACCTGCTATCAACATCTGATTTCCCTCCAATCCCTCTCAATTAATTAGGCTCCGTGAACATGGACTCACTGTTTGCCCCAGTAAGTGCCATTTTGCGTACGACACAATTAAATATTTATTATTCAACGTCGGAGAGAATCAAATTGCGTCCCAAGAAGAAAAGATAAAGGGCATAATCAGCATGCCCCTCCAGCGTAAGAAGAAGCAGTTACGCTCTTTCATGGGATCTACGTTTTTTTACGGGCGATTCGTCCCAAATTTCGCCTCACTCGCTGCTCCTCTTTGCTCCATTCTTCAGAAAAAGTCTTCCGATCCCATTGCCTGGAACCTCAAAGCTATCGCACATTTTCATAAGTTGAAAGCCTTTTGGCATTCGAACCGACGCCAGTGTGGAAGAATAAGGAGAGAGAAAAGGAATCTCTTCCTTTGACTTCCACAGTTCGCCGTTGACCGCTCTAAATTCGTCTGCCCTATATACTGCGAAAATTAGAAGAATGGAAAGACCATTGAGGAGGCATCGCGACTTCCCTCTATGGACTCTTATCGCAACCCAAGGCAACTGAGGATGTCTGTTGGCGATGAATTTCTCTCCCCATCTAGATAATTTTGGAGTATATATTCGAGACTCCGGAGTTCACAGGCAGATTGTGTCTGAAGCGGCCTTTCAGTACGTTAGCCGTTAACGTCTTCGATAGTTGAAAGGGAATGAACTACATTCTCATCCAGAGAAGAATTAAGTGATTTTCAAAGAGCCAAGGATGAGCTAGTCGTCACTTAGTGTTGTTTGTGGAGATAGTTTTAGGCGTACTTCAACCCTTTACACTTCGTCTGCTGATTTTAAGGATCGGAAAAGCCATCCCTGAAGCATCATACGTTTGTTTCTTAAGGATAAGAAGCCAATATCGTCAATTTCCCGAAGTTGGATTGAGCGTCTTGTGAGACACCCACAAGTTCAAAGTCGAACTTACCTGCTTGGTCCTACTCGCCGCACATCGAGGTATAAGTGATTTATCAGCCGCTTCGTCACGCTCCTACCCACTTTACCGCCTCGAACTTCAAGGATCCCCTTTGCCCTAGAACTTGCATCATTTTAAGACCATTTCTTAATTAATTATCGCTCGGTTTAAACTTAAATGATCGTGTCAAACATCTTAGCCGTGAACCATTAATATTTAATTGCATTTGCCATTTAACTTGCCCTATATGTGTAAGTAATATTTAGTCCTATTAAACTATATTTTTGTAGCCGTGTTTGGATATTCCTTGGCCTAGCAACCGCGTATTTAAAGCATTCTTAGAGCCATTCACATGAGGAGCCTTAATTTCGGTCTACCAGTAGGACAGTGTGTGTTTAACGGCGTAAATCTGGTCATACTACGACAGCCAGTAATGATGGCATCGAGTGTGAACTCCTCCAATATGGAGAGGACAGCGAAAGTCAGTCTGTTGCTTACACCAACCGAAAGCTCCTGACGCGAGAAAAGAACTACTCGGTTATCAAACGTGAAGCTTTCGCGATTATTTGGAGTGTACATAGATTTCGCATGTATTTAATATGAAAGGGATTTATTGTGTAAGCTGATCACTGCCCCCTAGCCTCTTTCAAGGTGTTGGTCATTTTTTATGGTCTTTCTCATCAAGGACAGCATATGGCTCTCCAAGCTGTACCTTTTATTGGCCGTGCTGAGCTTGGAACACGCTGCATCTTCTCACAATACGAAGCTATGACGCCTCGCATTATGGGGAGAGACGGATACTTGGCCGTCGACACATAACAGACATCGTAGACGTCCTTGATGGAGCTTACCACGCAGACATCTGCTTGTTGATGACCGGATAGAGTGGCAAGGATTTTTCTCATGAAAAAGAGAATTCAATTGAAATAACTCTTCAAACAATTGAGAAGGAGACGACAGAGTTCCGTACGCTGTTCTTCAAACGCTCGGTGAGCAGGGGTCTTTTCGCGCACCGTAAGCTCTTGAAGACCTCCTCGTTGACAGCATTGTCTACTGTAGGCGCTGAATGTTTCATTTCGTGCGAAGGTATTCATTTTGCGCTTCGGAGAACTTTCGAAAGCCTTTCTCTCAGCTAAAGGGTTGATAACTTGAGGTTTGCTGGAATAAGGCCAATCTTTGAGGTCTTACTCCTACTCGAGCCTCTACGCGACTCAATGGACGGTCATCAGGTTTACGATGAGCCTCTTGGTGATATCGGACGTGTTGTGTCACGCGCTCGAGCGAGCAAAGATCTTGATTTTTTTTCATTTTCATCTTGACACACCAGCACACAAAGGCAAAATTATGAATTTAAGTTTGTTTGCAGGAAGCTATTCTAACACACACGTAAACATCTCGAATAATGAAAAACTGAGTGTATCATAACTTTTAAAAAACCCAGTATATAAAATTTGTGTCCCTTGTAAATATTCATTATTTTTTCTAAATAAAAATTATGGGTGGTATAAATCTAATATTATGCAGTAAACTATCCGCGTGAGGGTCGACCATAGAAACTAATCCCTAGAGGTGTTCTTCCTATGATGAAGACTGTTAGGAACAAACCTGTCTTTTTAAATCAGCTACAAGCAAGTGATGCAGTATGCTGTGTAGATGTATACGCCAGGAAAGATTTCATGAAATTGTTCCCAGAAGAAAGGCTCCGTTGAAGGAGTTCAAAGAGAGGCTAGTTTGGCGTTTGCTATAGAGCATCTGGAAGATTTCTAATCTAATTTAGATAAAATAATATGGTGATCTGAAACATAAATCTAGAATTTTGTTAGAAAGCACGGAAGGTGCGGTGGACGTAAGGCGGCAAAATCTCTCACAAAGAAGAAAACCGTATCTCCTTTCATAATGTATATATGATGTACGAATATCTTGTGGAAATGTTTCACTGCGTCTGGCATTATCGCATTCCCTGTTCGACTATGTGGAGATTAGTACTGTAACTCGAGGAATGAAAATAAAGCATTATTTCGACAAAAAACCTGTAGTACATTTACTACAAGATGATATCCCCGGAACAACGAAAAAAAAAACAAACAATCAAATCTCACTACTGCAGAAACGACTCAAATCTGCAAGAAACCTACAGATGGCATCGAATCTGCCGCAAGCAGTCGGTTCAGCACAACTTAACAAAGAAAATACCTAAATTGCTTTTGATGCAATTGCTGCAAGGCCACTTTATAGAAAACCAAAAACGAATAAAATGGCAAGCTATCAAATCTTAGTCAACAAAAACGAATGAAATCGGCAAGAAATCCACAGGTGGCTTGGAATCCTCCCCAATTAGTCAGTTTACCGCGATCAACAAAGATATGGCCTGAACTGCTCTCAATGCAATTTCTTCTAGGCCACTTTATTAACGACCTTGCAGAAGGTTAACCCTGTTAAAACCGGAAACTCCCTAAACTAACTTATTGAAGACCTGTATGGTAAAACAATAAAAGGACTTACAAAGATTATTCTTGCTTCTCTGAAGACAGCCACCCCCTTCAAAAGAAAGATAGATGAACGGAAAATTGAGAGTGCCCAGGACCACCCTGAAACCAAGCCTAAACGCTTACCACACCAAACCTTGGATTTGCTATCAGATAGAAACTCTAGCACCAAGAAAAAGTTGAAAAATATTCATCGTTTCTCTTAAAATGTCGAGGGGAAAGGATATAGTCATTCCTCTCTGAGTGGAACCTTAAACCAATCCACTATAAAATTGAGTGGACAGAGGTACCTATTAAATCTAACAACGTCACGAACTTTAATACATAAAAACTGTTTGCTACACGACTAAAATCAAAGGAAAAGTGAAGTTAATTTGGATTAAGATGCGCTGATTCAGATCTAACTGGCCGACAACACCAAATCTTGGATTTGCTATCTGACGAGAAAACTCAATCACCAAGAGGAAAGTTGAAAAATATTCACCGTCTCTCTTTAAAATGTTGAGGGTGAAGGACATACTTATCTTTCTTTGAGTAGAACCTTACAACCAATCCATTGTATAATTGAGTGTAAACAGGCCTATATTAAATTTAACAACGTCACGACCTTTAACATAGCCAAACCGTTCGCTACACGACTAAAACCAAAAGAAAAGTGAAGTTAAGTTGGAGTAAGATGCGTGGATTCAGACTTAACTGGTCGGAACTAAGAACGCCATATCTGTTTCTAAAGAAAGAATGGAAAGGAAAGAGAAAGAAAATGAAGAAATGATGGAAAGAGGAGAAAGGGAACGTATAGAAAAAAGAGAAGAAAGAGAGAAAATTAGTTTGGATCAACTGGAAATGACCAGGGCCAGAAACGAAACGACTACAATTACTTCTAGGACCGAAATACAACAAACTGCGTCCATAAAGTTGCCTGTTTTCAAATAAGGAAAAGATTTCGAGTCATATCCCACTTATTTCGAGAAAATCTTTGAACTGAATCATTGGAATATTGAAACAGACGGAGTAGCCAAGTTGTTGCCCTTACTTAGTACCCAGCTTAGGGACATTTACATCTAGCTCCCATCAGAGGCAACCATTGATTATTCCACGTTAAAAGCCGAATCACTTGCTGCCTATAACATGACTTGGGACTTTTATTTTGCAAAGTTCCGGCACTGTAAGTCAAGCCTAGTCAAACCTTCTGTCAATTTGGATATTCCCTGTGGCGTAATTTTAAGTCCAGGAATAAGATGCTTTGCTTGATTTCATTTTCAAAGCCTAACTATTGTTAACGATGACCTCATTTACAGTGTGAGCTCAGAACACACGAGTCATAAGTATTATCTGTTCTCCACTCCCACCACGATACTCTCTTCTCGGGGCATTTTAGCCACTCTAAGACGGCAAAACAAGTATTTAAATATTTCTATTGGCCAGGTGCATTGGACAAAATCCTGAGTTACTGTTGTTCGTTCGACATCTGCCATAAGACGAACACGATTAGAGGGCGAGCCAAGCCTGCACCCTTAGAGAAGTGCTTAATAATCACCGAACCCTTCTCTCGAGTGGTGATTGACTTTATCGCGCCGATTTTCCCACTTTCAAGTGAAGGCCATCAAAGTTCCCGAGTCTGTGCCACTTAACAAGATTGTCAGCATCTCTTGTGAGGATGCACTCATCACAATTTTCTCCCGGTTGGGCTGCCGAAAGAGATATTGGCGGATCTTAGCCGCCAATTTACATACCAATTGATGTAATATGTGGGCAAGTTGCTCATGATAAAACCCTTGTTTACGACTCCGTTACACCCAGCCAGAAATAGAATGTGCGAAAGGGTAAATGGCAGTCTCAAAGCCAATCTGAAGAAATTATGTGCCAAGCAGCTAATGTAATGACACATCTATCTTTCGGTAGCTCTCTGCGTTTCAAAAATTCCCCATCGCAACTTAGGTTTCGCTCCGTTTGATTTACTATACGGAAGGAATGTACCAAGCCCTTTGGGTATATTAAATGAGCTATTTAAAAATCAGAAACTGGATCAGCAAATCCAATATTCTTGCTGAATTACGACAGAGGTTGAAAAAATGCGCCGAAATAGCCTATGAAAATGCAGATGTTAACCTAGATAAATATAAAACTTACTTCGAATACAAATCTGAAATTATAAATTTTAAGCCAGGTGAGAGAGTTTTGTTGTTGCTCACAACTGAAAACAACAAATTACTGAGGCAATGGAAGGGCTCCTATCAAGTGATTAAGAAACGAGGCCCCGTTGATTATTTGATCAAAACGTCAAAAGGAAGGAAGCTTTTCCACGTAAATATCCCCAAGAAGTATCACCGACGCGGATGGGCTAACTAGATTGTGGCTATAGATGGGTAATCGCCTATGTAGGCTAATTATCCCATTGAACCCTAAGTGTAGTACAAGTTGCCTGCATATAGCAAGACAGCAAATGCCCCCTACATGTCTTGCTAGGCGCAACCGAATCCTGGTCGGACGAACTAAAAGTGAGCTACCAGCTCTTACCTCTTCAGGAAACCCATCTACAAGCGCTCCTGAAGTAATTCGGTTACATCATCCCGGAAAGTCCTGGTTGTGGCCCAATTTGAACAAAACATTCTATTGAGCACCCAAGAGCCCGTCCAATTTAAGTCGTTTCTGCTGCCCATACATCTGAAAAAAGCATTTAATGCTGAGGTTGGCAAGCTGTTAAATTAAAAAAAATAATAGAACCGTCCAAATCAGATCCTTTCTCTTCGGTTGTTATGGTTAAAAAATAGATGGATCAAACGGGATGTGCATCAATTTTAGGAAATTAAATGCATTTAAAGTATTCGATGCGGAATTGATCCCCCTGAATGGCCAGAATCTTCATTTGTTTGACAAAGCCTTTCTCTTGGGTAAAAATTCCTCAGGCGGCAGATCCACCCGGAGAGGTAGTTTCCCTTTCGTCGGTCGTGTATGTTTGTGTGTACGTTCTCACGGCTCCCGCCTGGAGCTGACGTGTGTAAACCTTTTTCCTTTTAAGGTTTTATGTGTATTTCTCTGTTGTAACCATTATTTTATTTTTGTTGTACAGTAGTAAAAACTATTTGGTTCCATTTAGTTTGATATCCAGACTCTTCTACTTAGTGTAATTCGGCCAAGGAAAATAGTCTCTCTTACTCGATTTAGTGCAACTCACGTTTAAAGTTCATTATTCAGGGCAAGGCTAATCGCAAAGTTTCCTGCGGTCTTGCAACGTTCCCTTCCAAGTCAAAGTAATCAAACGGAGGACAGAAAATCTAACCTGACCTACGACATAGAAGTTGCCGTGAATATGCTCAAACCATGTGAAAAGGCATTTCAGGTGTTCACACCTTATTTCCTAGACAAGTTTTAAAATATGATTAGATTAGACATTTTCTGAGACAGATCCATATTCCCAGAAGAGTCTTAAATATGAAACCAGGACTCAAAATGGGAAAAGGAAAGCGAAAACGTGTAACTGAGGGTCGTTTACTTCCAAGAAATTGGGTAAATTTCCTGAAGAACAACTAAAATAAAGCAGTGCTCTTCTATTTTTTAGCCAGACATCTAGGAAATATCTAAGTTCCTAAGGGTAAGCAGTTATTTCTGACATGTGAAGAGAATATCATTACTAACCTAGCAAAAGATACAAGCTGTCTTGGACCTTGCAGTCACGAGGAAACAGATACTAGGCTTTTCGTTCATGTGGCAAATGTTGTGGCTTATGGGCACACAAGGGTTGCCATAAGAACTGTTGAACTGATGTGCTAGTCTTGGCTGTTGCATTAGTTCAGGATCTTGCTATGGCACAACTCTGGTTGGCAGTTGGAAAAGGTGACACATAGAGGCATATATCATGCCACCTTATTTCAAATGCACTAGGCCCTGAAAGGTCGAAGGGCCTACTTTTCTTCCGTGCCTTTACAGGATGTGATTTTGTCTCAGCATTTTATAGAAAATAAAAATTGTCAGCATGGGATACTTGGATGGCTTATCCCGCCGTCTCCAAAACATCTCCTTATCTCTCATCCACACCATCAAGCATTGATGAACATCAATTTGCCCACCTGAAATGGTTCATTGTCATCTTATATGACAGAACTAGTGAGCCAGTCCGAGTGAATGACTGTAGGAATGGCATTTTTACAAAGAAAGACAAGCAGATAATTAACATTCCACCCACACAAGCACCTCTCTGGCAGAAGCCAAAAAGGCAGCCTTACCGGCTGGTCACATCTGGGGACAGTCATTTGTTAAACAGCTTGAAGGTCCAGGTTTTCTGAGTGTTGGTGGACAAAATTATAGTTACTCTGGACCTTAGCAGCCCCTGTGAACCACACTATTAGAAGCGACGAAAGCTTGAGGAGAACTCCTTCCGTGCAAGTGTAAAAATGGATGCAGGAAGATCCATGGATGTGGCTGTGCAAAAGTAGATTTAAGATGCACAGAATTATGCCACTGCAGTGGTGATTCGACAGAGAAAAATGGAAATACAACATATATACATGAGTAACATTAAGATTAGCCTCAAGATTATGAAAAGTATTATATGTGTATATCATGAAAAGACCACTCACTACATTATTAAGTAGGTTTTGACTATCATATAATCATATGTGGTAACGAGACACATGCGCATATTAGATGAATGATTATATCAGTTATAATACTATATTTGAATATTAAAATGACTTTTAATATTTCACTATTTTGAGATATGTTATA
Organism: Ceratothoa steindachneri; assembly: GCA_963969495.1. Lineage (NCBI taxonomy): Eukaryota > Metazoa > Arthropoda > Malacostraca > Isopoda > Cymothoidae > Ceratothoa > Ceratothoa steindachneri. Next base: position 21,080,509 of record OZ018321.1, on the reverse strand, counting down.
TTTGTTTAGAGGATTAGTGTATATAACTGATTTTCCTTTTCAAAACAATGATCAAAAATATAGAAACTCATATAAATCATTTTGAGAGTAGTTTGCTGTAATGTATTAACCCGTCTGCTGCCGAACATAATCATCATTATAATTTCTAAAACTTTTTTATCGTTTTGTTATTATCTTAAAACAAATATTCTATGAAAAAGATAATTTTCCAAATAAAACGATATTATCACATGACCTCATTTGAATATTTCACATCCTAACTTAACAATATTTTATTAGAATTGGTGAAAACACAAAATATATGTTGGAACATTTTCCTGGAAATTGATGTTGAATTAGTTAGAATTGGATAATTGCACACATTTGTCATGAGATTGAAGTAAAAGTTATCCTAGAATCAAGATTTTATGGTTGAAGTTATGGATTACTGAGCTTAGAAATAGTCTGTATTGTTACAAAATATTGTGTTATGATATGTTATGTGGGCAACATTAAAATATATATTTGTTGCTTTACAGTCATTTTATTAAGCTTAGTTCAGATTTATGCATTAAACAGTGGGGTAAATGATGAAAATGACCTATTAGTGGCGGCCATCTTTAAAAATGGTCAAAATCAAATAGTTCAAGGTGGCTACATATCCATATTTGTTAAGAGTGTTCTAAACAGTACATCATACCAAATTTCATGCTTTTATCATAAAATGCACAATACTTCACAGATCTGCCAGACTACGTCTAATCGCTATGAATTCTTGCATGTCTGAGCTCGTTGAGCAAATGGTTAACTTGCGCCTGACATATTCCGTAGAAACTGAGTCCTACATACTCCTATCATAGTGTGGATTTTTAAACTACATTCAACCGCGGATGCCTTCATCCGACTGGCATCCGTGGTGTGTAATACGTTCATGGGGATAAAAACGTTGTAGCCGTTCTTTTTTTTTCAACCTAAAAATGGCGTACGACACGTTAAGAAACTAACTGCCCATTGTTTGCTGTGGCGATCAACATAACCTTGGAAAGCCTTCCTTGGGAGATTGCAGCTATCCTTTACGTTGACGACTTCTCAATCTCTCTAGCATGCTCTGACATCGGGCGTTGCATTCGTTTGGTAACCAACATCATCTCGAATGAACGACAACACAGGCCTGCCATTTACGATCGGAAAGAAAAAAGTTATTCACTTTAACTATTGTAGAGGCTGTATTATAGAGCTCTATATATATCTACATCAGCAAAGGATCGAATTGGTTGAGAGCTTAAATACTATACGTTTCTGTGATTAACTTCCGATAGGAAGTTGTTATTGGAAACTCACATCAAATCAGTTAAAACCTAAGCAAATGGGCGAGATCCTTTGTGCACAGTTTCTCAGGAAAACAGGGAAACGGATCAAGAAATTCTTATTCTCCTCTCCTGCTACCTAATTCGTCCAAATTTAGATTAGGATGCTAAATCTACACATCTGCATCTGAAAAACACTTTGCCCTTATTCACGAAGTGTTCAATAAAACCTTCACATGACTAGCATGGCCTTTGAATCTTTACGAATCTACAGTTAACATTGAGAGACTGGGGAAAAATCATTGGTCTTTCGTAATGCGGAATCTCTACGCTTCTACGCTAGCATCTATCGATTTTCAGCATCACCGATACTCTGAACGACCAAATGGATATCTTCTTCACGGCGAACCCTTCCTTCCTGCGAACATTTGTAGTTACAGTGATGAAAACATCCATAAAGAACTGCCTTGGCAAAATAACTAACGTTTTCAACAGTCTTCGTGAAAAGAAAAAGAAAATTCCTTATCAACACACAGGGAAATTCACAAATAAACAGATGACTCGAAATTCAAAAATGGAATCGGATCCTCGGTAATATCGAGCAATTCATTATGAAATTCTACGAATAGCCTCATTAATCTTTGCTGCTGAGTGTTATGCACAGAAATACTCAGTTTAGTGAGCATAAAATAGGCAAAGTTTAGAGAGATATAATACCTGCAAGGAATTCCAATCATTAGTTATCCCTGATAGAACGAGAAAAGGTAAAGATGGTAATAAATTGTTTGAAATTGAGAGGATTATGGCAAAATGGAATTTGATAAAAAAGTAAGAAATGGGCGGGAATTAAGTCTTGGGTTTTGATGATAGTGTGCAACTCAGAGTATTATTGTTTAGAGGGTAGTGCGTAAGTCAAGGTACATCGTTTGATCAGAAAATTCGTGTGACAACGCAACTTAAACTGATGGCATTTCTTAGATAGAGTGTCAATGGAAACTCTGGCCATTTCCTGAAAGAGAGTGGCGGCCAATCTAACGCCCTATTTACAATTGTAGATCGTCCCACAGTTTATTATACAAAACGCGTGGCCAACACAGGACACTTAACTTTTAGTTACAATGACAGCCAAAAGGCAGTAAAGACCCCCCGCTATAAGCAAGACAGCATTATACAGTAGAAAACGGTCACAGAGATGGCTATCCCTTCACACGTAGGGAAGGGGCCATTGCAGCAAAACCGATCGCTCCATTAATCGTTGCTCAACGTCCAGCACTACTGAAACCTTGGTCTGTTGCGACCTAATCTTAAAGGGCAATTTTATAGACTTTACGACGCCTTCCTTTACTCTAGAAACGGTTATTAAATTAATGAAGAAATCGGAAGAAAATATATCATTGGCAAAAAGATATATAGATGCAATGGAGTCAGTCTAATATCTTTTGGTCTCTTCCTTAATGGGTGTACTTATTTCAGTTCTCTAAATGTTTATTTTTTGGCATTTGACATTGAAAATATTAATATGTTAATTGGGTAAATTATGGCGGCAAAACCTTTGTCTTGGTGTTTTTCTTGCTTTTGTTCCCTCTTTGTATTTTATCGGTTTTTTCCTTCTATTCGGTAGTTTCCTTTTAGAAGTGTTAAATAATCAGTGATACCTTCAGGTACTGCTTCCATTTCGGGTGGTCATATTCTGGGTGTAAAACGAGAACGAACTATGCATTCAGTCGAAGATGTTGTAACCCAAATAATTCCATGTCTGTTCAGAAAAGCAATGCAGAGCAGAAGAATTGCTGCATAAATAGAGAACTTTAACGATTTTTAAAAATAGCAGAAGATAAGCAGTAAAATAAATATATTTTACGTAATACCGATGTACTGGAAAGAACGATGCAGATACAGTATAGAAGGGGGGAACATATGCCTCCCAAATACATCTAATAGTTACAAGAATCACGGAACTAACTGAAGAAATTGTGGTAAGTGTTGCCCAATACTTTTCTACCAACAAAGCTCCTCCACTGCAAAAAAAACATATCAACCAGGCAATAAGTAGTACAACAATCGATAATTTACCCCAATAAATGTAATGTACATATCTCCAGGAGTATACTTTTGCGAATGTAACCATTACAAAATAAAGACGTTTTAGTACCTACGAATACCAGATGAAAATAAAAGCGAAAACTGAAGGATCTTAATAATGAAGTAAATATAGAACAATGAAATAAAATACGAGAAATGTCAAAATAAAATTATAGAAAAGACAACAAAGGGTATAAAAAGAAAGAAGAGGAGATATACACTAAAAATCCTGATTATCACTACCAAAACGAGACAATAAGATGTGCAACGAAGGATCTCGTGGTATAGGTAGGACCGAGTGATGGAGGGAGTTGGTACTTACGGGTTGTTTAAGTACTACTTCATGATTAACGTTATATCTCTCTAAGAGTGCTATATACGATTTTAATTATTATTATCTAGGGTCTTAACTTCTTTAAACTTTAAAGGTTTCTTGTGCCAACGTAGCGATTCGAGGATAAAATAAAAAAAAATTGTTAAAACAAACTAAAACTGCATTTAAAACAAAAACAAAATAAACATGAACCACAGAAATATTACGAATTAAATACACAGTAAGGAGTTTAATAATTTCTAAGTAAGGCTTTCTAACTTAACCTACTTGATATTATAGTGATAGTTGAGTCACCAATCACTTCAATTTAAAAAAAAAAATGCTAACGGCCTTTACCGGCCGCAACTACCTTTGTGGGTACCCCTTGGAACGGGTTTGAGTCGGACCTTGAACTCAATGAGCTAATCTAGCTCGAGAACGTTATTGTCTCGAAAACGCATGCCGACCGGCCCGATGGAGGTTGTGGGCGAATAACTTGAAAGCCTCAAAAGACTTGGCGAGTGTGGCAGTTGGGGAGCCATACGCCTTCGGCATGAAGGGATATCACCACAAGTTAATGAAAGAATGTTCCTTTCTCCCTTTCGGATTACTCTGGGGAGTAATTCGCACTGTCTAGCAATGCGCTAAGGCTTGAATACTTTGACTCAGGGGAGTGCTGGAAGGAGTGGACTCGGAGGGGGTCTTTTTTAAGGGCGAGGACTATCCCTGTGCTTTAGGATGCACCAGGATAGGAGGGGTCTCTGACGAGAGTAAGTTGATCTTGGTTCTTAAACCAAGTTAACTTAGAGTTCAGTGTCACTACCGGGTAACGGGCCCGAGGAGGAGCGTTTTCTTCTTTGTTTCGGAATTCCTCTAGGGCGAGGACTATCTTGGTGCTTTGTGTTCCACCAGGATTTGAGGGGGGAAGACCCTGACAAGAATAAGTTGAACTTGGACAAGTTAAATTAAAGTTCGGTTTGGTAACCAGGAACTAGCTCGAGTATGAGCTGCTTCTCAGTCCCTTCTCTTGGTAGCCCGGTCCTCTTGTCTGTGAATTTCGTCGCCTTGATGACCCACCGAATCTTCCACGTTTTTCCTAAGGAATTGGTATTTATACCTCGTCACCTCACTGTGGTAGTAGTAGGATGTGGGTTGGCATATGGACGGGCCGCAATAGAGTTCATACTCCAACGGTTTTTCTCAGGGCGTCTTACCTCTGGTCTTGAGGGGCCTTCGAGCTTTGGAGAAACGCGGTCAACGTCCCGCGTCTCAACTGAGAGAAGGGAGAGGGTTAATTTCCCTACAAAGGAAGCAAAATTTAAATACAAATAGAAAAAAATATTAAATAAAAACAACAAACAAATAAAAACCGATTGAAAATATAAGAAGTGCAAAATAAGCATCAAATACGCACTAATAAAAATACAGCTTATTAACACTCATTCGGGGAATAGTTTCTTTGTCAAATGGAGAGTGCTGGGCTTCCGCCACTCACTCAATATTTAGCACTTCCGATTGAGCCCAAGGTTCTGGAGAGGGAGGATGTCACTCGATATCTGTCTTTTTTCTTACTCTTAATTTCATTTTCTTTTATTTGTCGTATTTTAGTAGGAGAGAGTCACAATTCTATTTATTTTTTGTCAAATGTTTACAGTAAATTCAGTTCCATTGACATTTGCTATCTTGTTAATGAAGCTATGGAATCCTCTGTGGGTTCTCTCTTCTTGTTGGTTTCTAGGAGACTTCTCTATCCTCTGCTACGACAAGAGCTATTTTATCCTTCATTTGCAAAGCTCTGTTTTTCGAATACTCTATTAATGGGAGTAATTTTGCTTATTAGATTAAGTTCTTATTGTCTCCTAATTTCTCCTTTTCGCTCTGAAGGGTACTGGTTATTAGGCATGGTTATTGCCATTAAATGAAAGTTTAAAGGCTCTAGTTGCTTAAAATAAACTAAGAGTAAGGAGAATATTTCCTTTAGTCCTCAAACATTTACCACCCATTAAGCTTCGGCACAATTCTCCTTCTTTGCTTTTGCAGTAACTCTTATTCATCTAGGATTGAATTTTTATGGAAACGGAAAAAAATACATTGCAGGTTAAGATAACTTTACATATACGAGTATGTATATTTGGGAAGACCGAAAGTGAAATACCTTAAAAAAATAATTTATCCGTCAGAGCTTGCTTTTGTGTGACTCTACATTCAGTTGTATATATCCATATTTGTTCTGGGATAACTACGTAATTTTTTTACCCCAGGAATTGTACAGCTAAGCTGGTCGAGAGAGTGAGAGATTCAGTTCAACACAGTCCTAAACGCTCTCTCTGTGCGCAAGCGAAGTCAGTCGCTCTGTATATCCTGTGGGACTTGCAGGAGAGTGCTAATAATAGATGTAAAGGCCTACCCATACTTAACGCAGACGAAGCATGTCCTTACAGCCTCAGACAAGGTGCAGATAAAGGCTGTGGCAGTCAAAATACTGGAGAAGATTCAGGAGACCCCAACTTTCCTTCACCTCCTTTGGCCCTCAGATGGAGATCATTTCCATCATGGAGGAAAGGTAAACTCAAAGAAGAATGTCTTCTGGCGACCTACAGAACAAATGAGGTAGCTACCAAGCGTCTATACTCCCCTAAGTGCATGGTATGGACTGCACTCTCAGCCAGAGGCATCATCGGACCATTCTTCTTTGAGGAATCTGGCGCGATAGTGACAGTCAACAAGGAGCGGTATGTTGAGGTCCTCAAAACCTTAAGCAGGGAGCCGCAGACCCTGTTTCTGTCGATTATGGGGAAGTTCTGGTTCCAGCAAGATGGAGTAAGCTCTCACACTTCCAACCTATCCAGAGATTGGCTAAAAGAGAACTTTGGTGGGCATGTGATCAGTCTCAAGACTGATTTTGAGTGGGCACTTTACCCCCCAGATTTCTTTCTTTGGGGATACCTTACAGACATAGTGTACGCAGAGAGACCTAGGACCATCATAGAGCTCAACGAAGCCATCAAGGAGCAGATCAGAGCCATAACTCGGTCGGTTTGTAAGGACGTTATGCACAACTTTGTGTCGCGCCTCAATAAATGCACAGGGTTAAATGGAGGTCATCTCGGACAAGTGCTCTAGAATAAAAAAGAAAAGTCCAAAGACTCTTATGTTTCGATATGATGTTTCTAGACACAATAAACTAGTTATCGCCAAAGTTTCATTCTATCTTTGCAGAAAATTAAAAACTAAGGCCTATCTAAATTTGGGGCCTGTTTTATGGGGGGATGACCCTGTATCTGTGTCGTTAAGTGCTCTTTGCTATTAGTTTAACGACGCTCATTGATTAGCGCCGTAGATCTAATAGCTATCAATGTTATTAATCTTCAAGGCGCTTACGGTTTTGACACCTATGTACAATTCTTTTCTTTTTGTACATTTCATTATTCGTTCGTTGATACCATTCTGGGTGTGAAGGGTATTTGGCCCAACTTACTTAATTAAGATATATTTTGTAGTTTCTATTAAAGAAAATTTTTATTGGCATCTTGACGGTTAATAGTTAGCCGAATCTGGCTCCTATCCGGCTGGTTGTCCTGGTGCAGCCAGTGATCAATGGCAACCCCATGATTGCGACACCTGTCAATCTCACGCCACGAGACCCTATTTAGTGTAATTGCGAGAGATGTGAATCGTTTCCCACAAAGTGACAGCTTCCTTCAAGCTCTATTCACGCGAGTTGCAGCCATCGAAATTGGGCAAAGATGAATTCATACTTGTTAATAACAAATAATATATTAAATAATTTGTGGTGGTTGTATAATCAAAGGTTCTAGATAGAAAAGCAAACTAGAATCGATGGTGGTAGTAAAATGAATAAAATTGATGTGTTTCATAAATCATGAAAAATAACGGATTAAAGACGGAAAGATGAGCATATCCTCTCCAAAAATCTCCCCCGACCCGTGCAATTTTGTGAAATTAGTCAGCTACCGAGATAAAAATTGGGAAGAAATTTTTAATAAAATTGGCGAAAAAGAAAAAAAATGAAAATATCTAAAAGAAATAAAGCCCAAATAGTCCGATTCTAGAATGAGACTAATGGGTGCACTGAGGCTGGGAAGAGATGTCTCTCATTTAGGATACTAGCTATAACAGTCTAAATTGATTATAAATTGCCATTAATTTGATTCATTCATATCAGCGAAATATCCTAGTGAACTTATTTAAGTAAAGAATTGGTTATGCTTGGAACGTTGTTCCAGCTAATGTACTTCAAAGCTTATAAAAACTAAAAGAATGCAAAAAACTACTAATACTTCTTCTCTATTCCTCCAAATATAAAGAACATGTTATCCAATTTTCCTACAAGATGAAATCAACCACTTCTTTTGCAATTTCTTTGAGTTAAATATACCATTTATTTTATGAACCTATGCCATTTTAAGGTCAGAAATATTTTTATTGAATTCACACACACCTAAATCTAGAATTTCAAAATTTTATAATCTATCGTAAGCTAATTTTAATAATATTAAAATCGTATTTCAATACTCAAATACAATAAAAACAATATGGACAAAACTTCGTACTTTTGATCGAGATGCAGCTGTGTATCTGATCCCATCTAGAGAATATGAAGAGTAACAAATGCTGCTGATCAAAATGTAGCGTGCTCTCACTTATACAGATTTAAGACCTTACGACCTGCAAAACTTTTAATAATTCTAGTGTTAAACTTAGAAGGACCTTGACATTATATCATTCAAAGGAGAATGTAAATCAACATAAGGGTTTCAAATTTTGTTAGAATTGGCCTAATAGCTAGTATGTTATTTCCAAAACAAAATAGTTCGTGAGCTAACCCTGGGAGGACTTTGGTAATTAGAGCATTTAAAAGAGAATGTAAAAGAACCTAAGGCTTTCAAAATCCGTTAGAATTAGCTGAATAGTTACACTGCTATTACAAAAAATAAAGAAAAGCAAAATGGGGACCGACCGACCTACATAGTCAGATGTAGAGCTGGACGCAACTAAAACTTCTCAATCACTACATGTAAATCATACAAATCAACTTGCCCCCAACAAGACTTCCATACAAATCTGACACAAAAATAGTAAGGGCAACATTTGACACACTCCTAAAATTCCACTCACACCAAAGCCTCAGACAAACAAGATCCAAAATCCTAAAGAGGTTCGCTGTGAAGATTCAATCCTGCAAATTGCAAACTACAACTACACCAATATAAAACACTAGTGCGATCAGTCCTTAGATTTGCATAACTTTGCTCTAAAACTGGAATGTCCACACGACACGAATACAAACTAATACCCTTCAATACATACCAATCCCCTTCACCAGTTGGGGATACTGGCAATAGCCCCCACATACACCCAGATACACGACATAAGATAACCACATAAATAGCGCTTTTCCACAAAACGCACAACTCCGTCGACTCCCCATCTTTCGACCCCTCCAATTGACCCGAATAGCAATACCCAAACAACACGACGCATCAGTGTCTATTCACCCACCTTTCAACTCCTCTAAAAACATTCAGAACCTTTTTCTCTTTTACTTCACGAAATCTGTATTCCACCAGTCATCGCTCTAGTGTTCTTTCTGTTTACAACTCGACTGCAGATATCAGGGGTTGTTTCATCTCTTCTAGTCTTTTTGTACACATGCACATCTATGATCATAGGATTAATCTCAATTAAGTCAAACTTATATAAAATAGCGGCAATTTTAAAGAAAGGACACTGTATCGCAGTATCCATTACCATTCTCATTGCTGATTTTTTTCTAATATTTGGAAAGGACAATTTCAATTCAACAAAAAACATTTCAAATATTGTCGCTCAAGCGTTTCACAAACCTCCCAAATCTGCCAATCCACGTACAGATTGTAAATTTTTGGAGATCTTTGTCCAAATTTGAGAAGTAAAAACACAAAATAATATATATTTTTATAGTGATTCCTCTTTTTTTGTTATTTCTTTTCATTTTTTCCTCCATATATATATTGAAGATGGCTAAGATGGTGAAAACCGAAACTAGTTTTGCTCGAAAATAAATCTGATTCCTAAATTGTGGTTTATTTATAATATATATATATATATATATATATATATATATAAATGAAGTCTGTCTGTGTGTATATGTGTGTGTGTGTCTGTCCATATCTAGCAATAGCCAATAAGCAATTTTAATTTTCTTAATTGAATTACCATTTTATATAATGTAATAAAATGATCATTTATTCTCATAAGATGCCATTTATTAAAAAAGATTTTAATCCGTGATTTCACACCCCTAAAATCATTTTGAAGCAACGTTACTTAAATATGCGCGTACGGTACGAAAGTTATTGAATCTCTTCATAATCGTATCAACCCCTGAAACTTCGATGGCAATTGAAGGGCAGACTAAAGGTATCCAGAACGTTTTGTCTCTCCAGATTACGCGATAAAGCACTCTTTTAATATAGTAGCAAAGGCATGAATACCATGTTATATATAAATCTGAGGGTTGTGTTGCTATGTGTGTAACTTTAAAGCGGAAAGAATTTGAAGAAAAATATTGCGAATGAAATGTTAGAAATTCACTAATATTTAGAAATCTCGTCCATAGTCTATTTTTAATACAGCCCTGTTCAGCTTGCCTCAGACAAATTTAGAGAGCCTTTTTTTAATGTAAAATGGATTCTTTAAAAATAAATATCCACGACGAAGCGATATTCCCTGAAGAAAAATATAGATTTACACTATAGCACGCTGGGGGTTTGAATAGACTGCAATATTCTGTCTTAATACAGTAGTATTAGTTAATCCAAATTGCTTTGGTGCAAGAATTTTACATCCCAAAAGTGCGGTATATGTTGAATTATCAAGAAGAATATCACTAATTGGCATAAAAATTTACCATTAAAAGAGAAATAATGAACAGGTTTCATACTAATTTCAAATTCATAGCGTAGCGGATTAAACCCAAATTTCTAACCTCAATCAGAACTAATTTAAAATATTTTAAATTAGGGTTAAGGGCCAAGATTTAAAATGGACAATTTCGTTATGAATTAGGCTTTTAATAACAGTGGCCAGTTTAAAGAGACCGGGGGATATATTAGCCGTTTTATTTATTAATTTGGATATGTTTCTCGTTTATTTTTATTTATTCACAATTAGGTATGTATGTATTTAGTTTAGTGATTTAAATGTCTACATTCTGTGCTCACAGTTGGAATTTCCGGAAGTAGACCTTATCTCTTTGGTTTTATACTTCATATCCGTCTTTGCTAATATTTTTTCTAGTTTGTGTCCTTTCGTTGTACATGGGCAGGGCATTACTCAGTTGTTTCTCATATATATATATACCACTTTGTAAATCTTTTGTTATTTCTTGAGAATGAAGTGAGCAAGTTCGAAAGTACTTGTAATCCACCTTTCATTTTCATGTGGTATTTTTTGCATTTATTTCTCTACTCGCTCGCTACTTTGTGATTTTCTCATATATATATATATATATATATATATATATATATATATATATATATTTATATATATATATATATATATATATATATATATATATATATAGGTATTACCTCCAGAGTTCTTTTCTAGAGTTCACAGGTGAAATGAGGTGACCAAGGTTTGTCTTCATCTTCGACTGACTGGCATGTCAAAATATTCCTTGTAGGCCTTACACATTTTATCAGATATCTCTACAGAGTACTTTTTTGCTCTTGTTTTAATAAATTTGCCGCAGACATGTGTGACGAATGCTGATATCAATGACGAGTGACGATTCCTGGGCTCTGACGGCTCGAGTTAAACTGATCTGTTGAGTAGACAATCTTTGTATTTATACAGTCATTTACGTTGCCAGAATGTTCTAAAAATTCTTCAAACATATAAAATTTCTCGAAAGTTCTAGAAAGTTCTATAGTTTATTTTTCACCAAATTAGTGATGAATCTATATGGAATGAAAGAGAACTGCCATTGCTATCCAGGTCACAAAAGAAATTATAAGGGAAATAGTAGCTATTACTACTATATTTCTGTTTCTATAAATTTTTAAATATAGTATTAGGTTGAAGAATAAGTTCTTGCGTTTTTTTAATGTTGTGTTGACTTAAGTTTTGTCGACGTCTCTTAACAACGTAGACTATTAGGCTTTTGCTTAGGCTACGTCTTGAAGTTGATTAATAAGTCATTGCGGTTTATTTAAAAGTTGTGTTGATTTAATTTTTGTTTTATACCCTCAAAATGGAATGTTAAGTTGAAAGAAAGGCACATTTTCGACACTTGTTGTTATTCATTTTCAATCGAGAAGGGAACAATGCAAACGCAGCCAAAGCTCGTCGCGATGTCTGTGCTGTGTACAGAGAAAATACTTTATCAGAAAGAACAACTCAATGGTAGTTTTCACGTTTCAAAAACGGTCATTTCAATTTTAATGACGAAGAACATTCTGGTCGCCCCACTAAGTTAGATGAAGATCGATTGAACTACCTTATTCATGAAAATCCTCGTCAATCGACTAGAGAATTGGCTTTACAATTGGCGTGTGATCAGAAAACTGCAGTGAATCACCTTCATTCGATGGGAAAAGTTCAAAAACTCGGTGCATGGGTTCCTCACGCTTTGAGCGAAAGCAACGAACTACGATTCTCACAGGTTTGCTTGCTCGTCACAAGGCTACTTGTGGATATAAGGACAGATTTCTTCACCACATCATCACTGGCGACGAAATGTGCTGTGTTTAAGGTCAACATGAACCATCGAAAACAATGGCTTAGCCCCAATAAAAAACTAGTTTTGCGATTAAAGCAAGGACTTCATCCACAAAAGACGATTATGTGTGTGTGGAATGATTGTGAAGGCATCATTATTTATGAGCTCCTTGTGAACAACGAGTGTCAAAGCATAACTCTACGTTCAACAAATGTATCGACTTCCTGAAGCTATTCTTGAAAAGCGACCTCATCGACGTTATGGAGTCCTTCTGCATCACGACAATGCTTGTCCTCACATTGCTAATATGACAAAAGACGCCATCCAAAAGCTTAATTGGGAAATCCTGCCGCATCCTCCATATTCGCCAGACTTGACTCCCTGGATTTCCATCTGGTTAGACGAATTCTTCGAGTCTAAATCCAAAGAATTTTATTGCAGAGGCATCGAAAAAACTAGTTGAACGTGGAAGAATTCGTAAATAACAACGGAGAATACATTATTTATTAAATTGCATATTGTTATCAATTCAAAATGAACTTTTTCTAAAATTGTTAATGGTAATGAATAAATTTGATAAAACCGCAAGAACTTATTCCTCGACCCAATATATCATTTTTATATCATAACTATAAAAAAACATAACCCTTGAACCTTTTTATATATTTTTAGTATTTGCATTAAAATAATTTTATTTAACATAAATGGCCTAATCTAAAAATTCAATGTCTTAGCCACAAAAGCAAAGTTTAGGGATTAAAATTGACTTTTTTTATTTAATAGAGCCACAAACAATTAGAAATAACAGTTTTTACCCAAGGATAAGACAAAAGTGAAATCTTCTTACACACTGTTATTATATGGCATTATTAGAATATATGCTATATATATACTCCGGTTCACAGAGGAAAGTTGATTAGTCTTATAAAGTAGTATGTACAAACTATTGAGACTTGCGAACAATTTGCCTAATTTTTTTATAATAGGCCGTGGCGATGGAATATACTCGTGCATTTTTTACTTTGAGATCACCCTATTTTCCAAAGCAACCGGTTTTAAAAATAAAAAAATGAGAGGTAAACTCTCATTTTAAGTACATCTTTACCTTGAGTTTGGATTTCCTAGACTTACGGAGTCTTACAATACTTTTTTTTATTATCATTATACGTACGATAGTTAGCGGTTCTTTGGAGGGTTCGGAGGTGGAAACCGCAGCTCTTTAATCGACCAAAATTCATGTGCATGTGTGTGCGCGCCACTACTTTATTATCTTATTATTGCTAACTTTTACAGTCTTGTGCACGCGCGCCACAACAATAAGTCTACTTTCTTATTTCATTTTGTTATGCTTAGTTGCAAAACGAACTTTAAGGTGGCAGTGATCCTGCGATTCTTTGTTTAAACCATGTAATTATTACCAATTGTGTTAAGATTCGGGGGATCGGATGTCTAAGCTGCATATATTAGTCTGCGAACAAAACATATTCCTTTTTTTATATACATTAATTTTTGTAAGCTCTATGCCACTTTTTTTAACCAAACGTAACTAAGAATACGGGGATAACTCTAAATTAATGTCTATACGGACTTTTTACACCTAATATGGAGTTAACTTTAAATTAATAATTTGCTAGAATTTTTACATTTAATAATGCGCTATTAATAATTTAAAAGACTTTATACACCTCGATTCTTCTACTAAAATTAAAGTTATTCTTCACACTACTGGACACTTTATTTTCACCTTCTTTACATTTTAAACTAAATAAGCACAGGGTTTATGTTTTTAAAGTAGTCTTCATTGTAATTTTGTACAGACTATTGTTATTCGAAACCCTTTACGAATGGTATCATTAATTTAGAAAAACTTTACCCGAAAGTATGGCGTGTGGTCGTCCGTTAATTTCCTCTTGATCCAGCGTCTCCTTCTGAGCTGCAAAGATGGGCGCTGTTTCCGTACGTGGAGACTGGACAAACTTTGCCGGGTTAGCTCTCAATGTACGTCCACCTGTAATGGTTCACCTTACCTTCTCCAGCTGCTTGCACTGGTACGGTGTGTAGAAAAGAGATGAGCTTATCGCCTTTCTAAGGGTCGCTTCGTTGAAAAGAGATGTCGACGGTGATTGAGTTTGCCAGGCCTACTTTCCCTTAAGCTGAGAATAAGCTTGGGGTTGGCGAACTTTGCTTCGCCTTACTCTGTCTGTTGTTGGTCCGCCGAGTCCAGGTTTTCCGTTACCTCTTTTCCGGTCGAAGGAACCACCAGTTATAGGAGTGAATGGGTGAATGGACCGAGGTTAAGGTGGCAGAGTTAATATTTGATGGAGAATTCTCCAGGCTTCTTCTTCTCCATTCTTCGAGGGGGCACCCGTCATAAAATCTACCTCTTTGTGAGAGGAGCACCCCATAACAGGTGACAAGGCCTAATTCTTCAAGCTTACTTAATGTTTAGGCTAATGATTCTCTGTCCTTTGTGACGAATTGGCTGTCTGACTGATCAGAATGAGAAAAATAAAAATAATAATGTTTCTGCACATCTCTTTATACCATCGCCGATTAAGAGGGACGTGGCTTCTATTCTTTTAATCTCAAAGTTGGGCGGAGATTAACGGGTGTGCATGTTCTCTACTAAGACTGCTGGGCGGGGTCAAAGGGTGTACGCCTACTCATTGTAGACACCCCTGTACTAAAGGAGTATTTGCATTAAGACATCAGACAGAGCTTATCAATCCGTCATTCCATGCCAGATTGATTTCGTCGTTTCACAGATTCATGTAAAGTCTGGCTGGTCAGGTTCGATTCCGTTCTATGTGTGCCCAGCTGATTTCAATTGCCTTCTTTATGTGTCTCCAAACCTTCGACTTACATTTGTTTCCTGATGTGTGTATGTTTGTACATTCGCGTGGAAACTCAATGAATTCTCTTGCATCCTTATAACATATTCTGTTTTGCATTACTACATATTACATTGCGATTTAACATTATTTAGAAGTATTTGCTTTGTTCTACATTAGTTCAATATTACAACATGGCATATTATTTCAATGATGGTTTTGTGTGTCTAATTTCAATATTTCATAGGCTTAACTAGGTGCTCATTTGTGAGGTTCCTTGTTGGATCTATTCCACCTTGCAAATGAGCGCCGCAATATAGATGCAATGGAATTCATTGCCTTGTATAATTACTCCTAATCATTATTTTATACTATGTATTAATCAGGCAATTTTTATCATTTAGTTCACAAGAAACTAATATATCATTTGTTTTTATACTTAGAAAATTGCTTTCATACATTTAAGACTCTTATGAGTTATACTTTTAACCCATTAGTCCGTGGTTATCTGATTGACCGATATTAGTCCAAAAGGGTGGGGGGCTGGAGAGGCGTATTTATCTTCAATATGCTTAAGAAGTGGAACGGAGCACAAGGATAAATAATATTGCTACCATTAATAAAATAGAGTTTTATTAATTAAACTATCAACAACACAAAAAAAAATGTTTACATAAACGGAGAATGAAAAGGGTTGTGGGAATATCTGAATAATCCGAGGATTAAGATCTGGAGAGATTTAAAAATGTAAACAAACAAAAATTAAAGGTGGGAATGGTTTGCTAAACCATTTTAAGCACAAGGTTTCATTGACAAAAGGTTAAATGATTAAAGGTAATGCTCAGCTTACGTAATTACAAAGTTGTTGTGCAGAGGAAGACGATGAGAAGGAATCTTCGGTCCACTGGCGATTTCCAGCAGAAGGGTTCTTCGAAGGGTTTTCCTTAACGAGGGGGAAGGACTGTCTTCGAGGAGTGAGAGTGAAGTAGGGCTCGGAAGTACGAGCGATCTTTGTGACCGCAAATCGGGGGTGTTTTAGATGAACAATGGAGGTTATTGTGGAAACCAAGCGTTCTCTTGAAGAACGTTATAAAAGGGGGAATTAAATTATCCTGACGTGATGTCATGAAAACGAAAACCGTTTTTTTGACGAACGGGCTTGAAGAACAATGGCTGTTCGAACGTTGTTATCTTTCTAAACAACAGGGGGGATGGGTGAGAACCGTTTCTTGTCAAACAAGCTCAAAGAACAATAGCTGTTCTAACGTTGTTCTCTTGCTGAACAACAGGGGACCTTGTTGACTTGGCATCTGGAAGGCACAAACCTTGGCACTCAAGGGATATTGTCCTCTTCTGGACAATAAGGGGTTTCTCAGCAGAGTTCATAGGTGCACAAGGGAGACCGGATCAACTTGATGCCTCACGAAGATAATCTGGATCTGCTTCAATTGAGAAAAGCTATGGTATAAATACCCGGAGCCATCTCCATGGCGTAGGGGATAATTGAGTGGGGGACTTCGAGGGAATGTCCCAGTGGCGCCTGGGAAAATACCTTATCTGCCTATAAGTCTAATTCAATCTGGCGAGATCGACGTATGGAGGCGAAATGGGGGAGTGAACCTCCTTGATTAAACATTGGCTATGATGGGAGATAACGCGCTTCAGCTTCCTCTCACAGGCCGGATGCACGTGGGTAAGCATGTGGGTAAGCATGGTTAACATGTGATAGAGGCTGAATTTAAGCGGCCTAAGACCGTTCTATCACAGCGCCCAAGATCCCCGTTTGGGGATTACTTATATTTTATTTATTTCTTCAATTTGAAATATAATTCGTTATTTTATATATTATATTTAGCAGTTTAATGCATTTTCTTTAATATTACACCAATTTTTGGTAATGTTGGTACTCCTGGTGGCAGAAAGTTAGTAAACATTGTTAATATCTTGGAGGTAAGTCGACATTCAATTCAA
Source organism: Ceratothoa steindachneri (assembly GCA_963969495.1). Classification (NCBI taxonomy): domain Eukaryota; kingdom Metazoa; phylum Arthropoda; class Malacostraca; order Isopoda; family Cymothoidae; genus Ceratothoa; species Ceratothoa steindachneri. The sequence continues at coordinate 21,063,298 of OZ018321.1, read as the reverse complement.
GCATGATTTCAAGTTATAATCTTTTAGATATTTTTCTATATTTTTTTATTCAAGTTAATTTATGTGATGTTTTAAGTTCCCTCTGTAATAGGAAGTGAGTTTAAACCTAAATTATCTTTTAAATGTTTATTTAAGGCATTCAAAATGTATATCTCCAAATCGGGATTGTGGGCATTGAAAGATGATAGAAAATTTTGTTATAGGCTTAACTAACATAAATTAAACTTCCCCATTTTTGAAGTTCTTTCTCTTTCTCTCTCTCTAATCCACCCAAACATATATATATAAATATATTTATACCGTTTACTTTATTTTTCAGAATATAATGGATCCATCTCTTATATCCGTAAGGATTTTTATAAAGAATGTCATGCCCGAGAATATCTGGAAGAAAATCCACCTGGTGATGATATTAGCGTTGTTGATATAGTTGAAATGATATAAAAGACATCCTGATAAGTAAGAACCCAGTAGAACTGTTTGACCTTCTTTTTCTGAAGAACCTTTGTTAGATATTTGCAAACAGTCGGTATTATATGCTACGCAAAAAGACAATGACTTTACTTTTACCACAAACTGGTTGAGAAATTTTATAGGGATTTTGTTTTTTACTAGTTGTCACAGACTGCCAAGTGAGCGTCAGTAATGGGCCTTGGATGAAGATATCTCTTTACAAGTTATTAGAAACGTTATGTCCCGTAATAGATTCATTGAAATAAAATGTTATCTGCAATTAGTTGACAACACAGAAGCTTAAAACAACCTTGAGGACAGCTCATTAAAAGTAGGACTTGTTATGAATTACTTGAATAATAAATTTAAACAGTTTGGCATATTTTCCCAAGAGCTTTCAATTGATGATCAGATTGTTCGATATTATTGAAGAAACGGTTTGACCCAATTTATTAGAGGTAAGTCAATCAGATTTGGATTCAAACAGTAGGTAGTGTGCTGTGGGACACCTGGGTATTGTTACTGCATGTAATTTTATCCAAAAAGAGCTAAAGATATTTGTGAACAATGTAGAATGAAGAGTCTTGAAACAACAGTAGTAAAGAAAATTGTAACCTATCTTTCACATTCCAGGGATCATGAAATTTACCTTGACAATTTCTTCACCATTCATAAATTGCTCATAGAGATGGTAGATATCGGCATTCGACTTACAAGAACGACTCGTGCAAATTGTACAGGAAGATGCCCTTTCACTGATGACAAAACAATGAAAAAGGATGTAAGGGGATCGTAGGATTATAAATTCGATCACAAGAAAGAGATTTTGCTCGTCAAATGGCATGACAAGAGTTTAGTAACAATAGGAACCAACAAGATGCGATTGTTTCAACCAAAAGGTGGACGACTGCAATGAAGAAGGCAATAAATGTGCTTCAGCCTCAGGGAATTGCTTCTTACAACAAGTACATGGAAGGCGTTGATCACTTTAATTGGTTTATTCAAAAGTGCAGAATTGCATTGCGATAATAACAATGGTATTTTCGCCTTTAATCAAACTGCCTTGATATAGCTGCTATAAATGCATGGATTATGTACAATGCATCTAATGGAAGCAAAGGATCATTGATTGATTTCAAGCGTTCAGTCACAAGAGCATACTTTCAAACTGAATCATCATCTGCACCAAAGTATTCAGGACGCCTCAAAATATATTCAAAAGTGTTTCTTACCCTACGATTCTCTCCCATAGGGCACAGGAAAGAAAGAACAATTGGCGCAAAACAAAGAAAATATGCAGTGTGTAAAAAGAATGCCAGAAAACAATTTATAAAATGCAATGTTGGATTACATCTTGGTGAATGGGAAAAACAATTGCACAGCAAGTAACGAAAACGTAATATGTAGTAATTTCTGAATAAAAAATAAAATTGAATAATTTTATTATGCTATTCCTGTTGCTACTACTCTATAAGTTCTGAAAAATGAAATTCAACTGCTTTTAAAAATTTTCACCTTATCATTGAAATTGCTCCTCGAGTGCCCACGATCCCCAAATGGCATTATAAACTATTATTCCTATATAAAATATATTTGATTTTTTTTAGTCATTTATGCTTCTAATGAGATGAAATGAACACATTCACCAAATAAAATTCGTAAAACTATATTTGGGCACCAATGGATATGTACAATTTAAATTATACATTTAAAAGCCACTGTTCTCTTCCTTAACAGGAAGAGCTTGGTTACACAGGCACCCCTGCGGGCTTTTCCCATCCCCTTAGGTGACCACCGAACTAAAAGAAAAATCTTATTCAAACACCTTAAAAAAATCTCGTTGTTAAAATATCGGGTTGTGGATTATTTCTTCGAGCCCATTATCAATCCTTTTCCCTCAGTTAATTCTCTCCCCATAGGCAACCTAATATCCCGCTGTCTAGCTATCTGTCTCTGTCTATCTCTCTCTCTCGCTTCCTACCTCTCTTTGACCCGAATGTACACACCTCTAAATACTAGTCTACCTTCAGACAAAGCTTCTTCCCATATACCTGAATTGTTAAAGCAGGCAACGCCTACTTTATTATCAATCATTATTAATTGTCTGTTAGTATAGTGGGAGAAACCTCGATTCTTACTAATTTTCAATTGGATTTGAAGAATGGTTTTGCCCACGTAGCAGGTCTGGCAGCCTTCACACAAAAATTGGTAAACCAATGAGGACCGAAGCATTTTGGAGAGTTTTTCTTTGTGTTTGAGAAGAAAATTTAATAGATAGATTGCGTATGCAAATAAAATGAAGCTGACATTGAGAATATTTCTTAACTAACACTGACTGTAATTCATTTATTAATTTGGATGTAATAGACCCAATGTAAGGTATTTTTAAATAAAGATCCATTTTCTAGTTTTAATTTTGCTATTATATAATTTATCTCAAAAACGTGTGTAAGTTTGGCAAGTACTTGGTAAGGAAACAAATTAAATTTACAAAAACTTTCTAAGCTAAACAAGTTCTTGGTGGAACAAAGCCCAGTCGGAGCATATTCAGTAGTGATGGAAAACTCTGCAAGAGATTGAGGAATACTAAAATTTAATGAAAGTAAAATTAAAGAAATTAGTGCCAAGTAGTGTGCTTGTAAGTTTGCGGTATACAGAAGTGGATAAATTATTACAATGGTAAACACACTTTTTGCTGACTTATGTTTTGTGGTTGTTTTTAACTAATTTTGACGTGTTGATTTCAAATATGGCATCCATTTTTGTAACACATCAGGTTTTCATTCTACAGCATATTCCTATTTTACGACGTACTGCATGTATTTACTCGGTAAGGATAGTTTCCTAAGTGTTTTAGCTTCAAACCATAACTTAAAATATCAACAGAATTTGAAAGGATAAATGCATTGTAAGATAACATCAACTATCACTAAATATATATAGGTTATTTTTCTAATATGATGGAGAAAACATAATCAATCGTAAACATAGCTATACATATATGAAAGAAATTTTTGCTTGCGAGAGTGTATGGAGTGTTTGATGTCGGCACAGTCTCGTTGAATATTCAAACAGTAGTCTGCAATCATGTTTGTGTTCCATGCGCCTTGATACCTCTCCTCCATAATCTTGATAACTTGATCTAAACGCTTTTCGTGTTCATCACTCACGTTGCCAAGAGGAAATGAACCTTTATGCTCATGATGCAGCCTAAACGATGAAAGCTATCAAGTAATGTCCCAACCAAATACTTATAGTTAGCAGCCTCTTTGTTTCCAAGAAATCCATTCACAACAGCCACAAAATAATCCCATGCTCCTTTATCTATGTCAGTCATCGAACTCGAGAAGCTTGGGTTTTTCATTAACTTTCTGATTTGTGGTCCATCAAAAACTCCAGCCTTTATTTTATCATAATCTAAGCCAGGAAATATTGTACATATCAATTTAAAACAGTCACCTTCCATATTAAGAGCTTTCACAAATTGTTTCATCAGCTCTAGTTTAATAGGAAAGGGTGGGAAGATAATTTTCTCTCACTTAACAAATTGTTGGTGTATAATATTCTTCTCCCTAACAGTCAAACTTTCTCTAACTGGCCAGAGCTTATCTTCCCCCCTACACTAAACTACCAAATATCTTCAACTCCCTTACTAATTATTTGAAATACAACCAACTATACCCTTCCTACACAACCAACTAGAATACGACCAAGAGTTATTTAAGTCAAATTTTCCTCACATTCACCACAGTCTGTCAAAAACACCATCCTATACAAGCACCTTTGCCTTGTATGCCAATTTTCTAATTCTTATTTATTTACTTATTTAATGGATTTTTATGTTTGTATTTACCTTTGTTTTTTTCACTTTTTTCTCTTATTTTTGTCGAATTAACTGTTATATTTTAAGTTTATTCAGATATCTAAATAAATGTTCCAATATATACTAGGGGTGGTCAATAAGTTTTGCGAATCGGTAGGGCAAAACAGAGGAAGGGGGATGGCTGTTTGTGGGGGTGTTAGGACAAGTTATGAAAAGTCAGAACCTGCAGCCGCACGCTCCTGTCTAGTCTATTTAAGAAGCAGTAGCTGATTGTAGATCGTCAGTCACAAATTTTTCAACAATGAAGAAGGTTGAGCACCGCGTAGTGATCAAATTTTTGACCAAGTAAGGCAAGAATGAAAAAGAGATCCATGGACGCATGCTTGCAGTGTACATCAACACCGCCCCTTCATATGCAACCATTGCTCGCTGGAATAGGGAGTTCCTCCATGGTCGTGAGTCCTTGAAGATGACCCTCCTCCAGGACGCCTGTCAGGCGTGACAAACGAGGACAATGTAGCCTGTGTGGAGAGGATAATCCTCGAAAATCGACGGGCGAAGGTTGAAGAAATCGAGCGAGAACTTGGAATATCACATGGAAGTGTTATCAACATCATCCACGACAATTTTGCCATGACCAAGGTCTCTGCCCGTTGGGTCCCTAGAAACCTGACGCACCATGATCGACTTCAACGTCGTCATGGCCACAAGGCCAGAATTGCACCGCTACTCTGCACGAGTGCGGATTCAAGGCGCTTAACCATCTCCCCTACAGTCCAGATCTGTCCCCTGACGACTTCTTTTTATTCCGCCAGCTCAAGGTTGCACTGCGTTGACGCCAGTTTGGGGACAATGATGATGTCCAGCTAGCTGTCCAGGAGTGGATTGAACACAGTCGGAAGATTTCTGTTTGTCCGGAATTCGAAGCCTCAGGGACAAGTGGCGCAAGTGCATTGAAGTCGAGGGTAGTTATATTGAAAAATAATAAAACTTTTCCTTATATCTCGTTTTCTTATATCCGAATCGCAAAAACTTATTGACCGCTCTTCGTATATATATATATATATATATATATATATATATATATATATATATATATATATATATATATATATATATATGATATACTGTATATATATATAGTCATGGGCAAAAGTTTTTAAAGTAATATTTTTTCATTCGTTTTTAAAATTTACGTTTTAAGATAAAAATAATTATTTTAATATTTAAATTATTGTGGGTATATTAAAAGGGTAACATTTTAAAAATAATTAAAAAAAACTGCCTTCCTTCCTTCGGGAATAATAAATATATTTGAATCTTTTTTCATTGCTGTAATATTTCTTTCTAAACAAACGAGTCCAAACATTAATGCTCTGAACAAAGTTGCCTGAAATGCAGGAAGATAGGTGCTAAGTGTTTAACCTTAATGTGCACCAACTTTAAGATCATAACTAACTTTAAAAGGACAGGCAGTACTCCAGTGAAGAAGTCGATTAGACGCACAAGTTCTTGAAATTAACACCAAGATCACCTACTCTCAAGCTTTGGCTCAAGGATCAGGTTGCATTCAGTGCCAATCTTTATCACGATTGGAAACTAGCTAATGCAAACGCTTCGGCGCGCGCATTGAGGCAGTTTCTTTTCGACAAAGGGCTCAAAATGCTCATAGATGCCATGAAGCATGATTTTACTATCAAGAACCTTACGGATAGGCTCCACTTCTGTAGGGAATATAATGAATGGATTTTTAACGAGTGGATGAAAGTGATAATTTTTAAAGAAGCTCCTTTCTGCTTCTTTGGATATGTTGAATAATCGCTCTTTAAGAGGAAAAAAGGGGGATAGTTTTTATGAATTTTTTCTTGTCTACGGTAAAGCATCCGCACCCCATCCTTCTGTCGAGCTGCTTCTAATCTAAGGGAACAGAAACGCTATCAATTTTGCCCAACAATACCACCATGAATTCAAAATGGTTGCAAATCTTTCTGCATCTTCACCTTTTTCCCTACTATTCAGGACAAATTTGGTGATGATAACTATTTTCAGTAGTATGGCACAAGTTGTCACAATCCTAAGGGAATAACAAAGTGTTTGGTTGAAAATAACATTGCACGTTTTGGCCATTGGCTCTGGATTTCGCAAGATCTGAACTTAATAAAGAATTTGTATGGGATGATAAACTGGGTGTTGATGAAAAGAAGCCATCCAATCGTGAGTAGTTGAAAGTGATTAATGAACAATAATGCAACAATATCAGTCAAGATCTCATTTCAAATTTGGTCTGTAGTATGCCAAAACGAACAGAAATTACCCTGAAGAACAAAGGACACCATTGTAAATATTGACTGCTCGCATAAATTCACTGCGTTTATTAATAAAATCGGTTTGGGCTTTATTTCTTTTATATTTCATCTTCAAATGTGATAAAAATATACTAAAACAAAATGCAACGTTTAATCAGCTCTATTAATTTTCTTATATGAAAAAGTATAGTATTCTCAAATCTTTTAACATTTTCTCCTGACTAATATATATATATATATATATATATATATATATATATATATATATATATATATATATATATATATATATATATATATATATATATATATAATAATAAATAATAATAAATAATAAGTCTTTTGTAATGCGCTTTTCAAGGCCTGAGGCCTTCCCAGAGCGCACGTTGTGCGGAGATGAGAATGGAAATTCAATGAAATTCAAGAGGGAGGAGAAGGCAATACTGTAAAGATGCGTTTTCAGAAGATGCTTAAATGTGGTAAGAGAGGGAGAAAACCTGATTTCAGCAGGAAGAGCATTCCACAACTTAGGGTGGCGGAGAATTAGAAGGAGCAGTCCCCCATTGAGCAGAGGGATGAACGAGGAATATTCAAAAGAGGTGCATGTGATGACCGAAGGGCCCGAGGGACATGGCGTGGTGAGAGGGCAGAAGAGAGGTGAGGCGGGGCTTTAAATGTGAAGAGAAGTATCTTAAAGTGAGTACAGGATCTGACAGGGAGCCAGTGCAGTTCATGCAGCAAGGGTTTCAAAGGAGAGAAGCGATGGCGACGGAGGAGAAGCCGGGTGGCATAGTTTTGTACAAGTTGAAGGGGGCGGAGAGAGGAGGATGGCAGATTCACAAGCAGTGAGTTACAGTAGTCAAGGCGTGAGGCGATGAAGGCATGAACAGCAGTCTCAAGACTTTGGCGATCAAAGTTAGACCAAATGCGAAAGAGGTTACGAAGGAAACATAACAGGATTTGCTGACATTGCGGATATGAGGCTTGAAGGAGAGATGCTCATCAAAAACAACACCCAAATTCCTAACACATTCAGAGAAAATGATAGTATTACTGCCCAGAGTACGCAAGGAAAAGAGAGATTTAGATTTTTTGACAAGAGCAGGGGTGCCGACGAGAAGGACCTCAGTTTTGGAGTGATTAAGCCTGAGGAAGTTGATATAGAGCCAGTCAGATCGAAGAGTAGTGAGCCAGGAGGTCAGTGATAGAGTAGGCAAGAGACCTGGGGGATAAGGAAACGAAAATTTTAGTGTCATCAGCATATAGGTGGAAGGATAGACCGAGATTACGGAGAATGTAACTAAGAGGGAGAAGGTAGATACGAAATAGTAGAGGACCAAGGACAGAGCCTTATGGCACTCCAAAGCGAATTGGGGTAGAGTCGGATGAAACCAGATTGATAGGTTTTATCAATTTTACAGGCCACCATGTGACTGTTAATGCGTGAGGCAACCACTCCCCCCAGAACCTTAGAAAGGAAAAGAAGTTGCGAAATCGGGTGATAATTCGAAGGGTCAGTCGGGTTCAGTTGAGCCTTTTTAAGAATCACACGGATGTGGGCACGTTTGAAGGAAGAGGGAACAAGACCAGTTGCAAGTGAAGTGTTGAGCAAGTGAAGAAGCGTTGGGAGGATAGCAGGCAGAATTTTACATAACAGTTTAGGCGGAAAAACGTCCTTTGGGGAGCCCGATTTCTTAGAACGCGAGAGCAGGTCTGTAAGCTCCAACGCGGTCACAGCGGGGAAAACGATAAGCGGCTGAGGCGGGAAGTCAGGGAGAATGGCAGGAGCCGGGACAGAAGGCTGAGGGAGGGAGGCAGGTCTAATGGGTGGGGAGACCTGGGTTGGGGAAGTAAGACGGGAGAGCAGATTGAAGACGGTACGGGGATCATTCCTATTATCAGTAAGCAGATTACGTGAGTAGGCTTCACGAGCATGTTTTAATTTCGCCACGTAGGAAGCTGTCGCAAGTCGGAACGCCTGCGAGAGAATGGTCGTGTCTTTCCCACGGGTGCAAGCCTTTCTAAGGACTCTTTCATGTGCACGCATGGACTTCCTAGCACGCAGGAGTTCCATAGAGTACCAAGGGGCACGGTAACAACAGGAGTTCGAAGGGGTGACAAGGTGAGAGTGGGCATCAAGAAAAGTGAGAAGGGGTCTGCTCCAAAGAAGAGAGAATCTGGTCAGGAGAGGCAGAAGCATCAATACGAGGAAGTTTGGAGGCCACATCATTTGATAGAGAGGGAATATCGATGGAGGCAAGTCGACGGAAAGGCTTAGGATTATGAAACAGCTGGAGAGGTATATGGAATGGGATAAAGAAGTTGAAGTTGATAGGGAAGTGATCAGATATAGCATTGGACAAATTTGTAGTCGTCAGGTTGGAAATAAGACAGTCAGAGATTACAAGGTCTAAAATGTTACCGTGAGAGTGGGTAGGGAAAAACGTGTTGGGTGAGGGAGAAGAGATCAAGGATTTCAGAAAAGGCTTTAAAATTAGGTTTGTGGCCCGGAAGGTTGAAATCACTGAGGATTAGCAGCGAACCAGTGGGGGAGAGGCCCGCGAGGAGGTTACTAAATTCATCAAGAAAAAGCTCGAGGGAGGAGCTGGGGGGGTGGTAGAGGACTAAGATAGTTAGAGAGGGGGTGGAATCAGAGACATTGATGAGCACCTCAAAAGAAAGAAGAGGGAAGGAGGCACTGTGAATGAGAGCAACTCCACCACCGCGAGAGTTACGGGAGGTATGGGAGTGGACGTAACCATCAGGGGTAGCGAGATTTAAACAGCAAGCAGAAGGGGCAAGCCAAGCTTCCGTGAGTCCAAGGAGAGTGACTCGAGTGTTAACGAGCAGGTCATGAATGTAGTCAGCCTTCTTCGAGAGGCTTCTGACATTGAGGAGAGACGCTGAGAGAACGGGTGAAGGGGGAGGTGAAGAAGAATCAGGGCTAAGTGGGGGGGGGCTTGATTCAAGTAAAAAAGTTTTCTAAGAGCAGGAGCTAAACGGAAACCACGTTTAGTCTGGCGGCGGGAATGAGAAATTCCCAATGCATTAATGTGAGTAAGAGTGTTTTGAGAAACACTGGTAGCAGTTCTATTGAGGGCAAGAATCGTTAACCTATCAATCATAGTGGCTAAGCGACACAATAATGGGAGAAAAGCAAATTGACTATATAAGTAGAGTGGCTTAAGCGACACAATAACGGGTGAAGCAACAATCGAGACAAAATGAAGAGTAATTGAATAGTGTGAACAAATAAAATTACGATAGAAACAAGAAACTAGGGGAAAAAAAAATAGTGACGAATCAGAATTAGCGGTCGGTGATGGGGATGGAGGTGTGTGCGGAAAGACAGAGCGGAGGTAACAACGAGGCCGCTTGAAAAAAACAAAACACGTGTGGGCGGGAAGACAGAGCGGAGGTAACAACGGGTGGCTTGAAACAAACACAAAAAAGCAACACAGCAAATGGTGAAAGCACAGGGAATAACACTGCAAAAAAAACAAAATTAAAACACAGCAAAAAAGATAACTTGAACCGTAGAAAGTGCCACAGATAAGCGCATCGATCCACTCACGTAAATTTGGGCAGTATATTTTCATTATAACATGCTTTATTAAAACGGACCGCTAGTTTCGAATTAATAATTCTTTTTCAATCTTCTTGATTTGTCTTATATTAGCCTTTTCTTAATTGTTTAACCTGTGGATAAGCGTACTGAAATTAATCAGGGACTGATGCTTGTTATTTTGCCAAAGGTAGAAGTAAATTAATGTAATTTAGCATTTTCTTTAATTTTAACTGACGCGTTTCGATACATCGAATATCATCTTTAGAGTTACAATGGGGAATTAATACAAAGTATTCAGTTTATATATGTTACAAAATGTATTAAATATATATACCTGTATAGCTTCGTTCGTAATTTCGTTCATACATTTTGTCAAGATGCTGGAGCGAATTCTCCTGCTCCCAATACACATTAAGTTTGATTGAGAGCCTCTAGCGCGCTTAATTGTAGCAAAAATGCAACTAAGTTATTATATATTAGCCAGGATGAGAAAATAACATCACCATATCTAAACCATCGAAAAGGTTGGTGAAGAGGCTATTTACGTCGAAACACTTAATCTTGTTCCACTAAGATTGAGTTGTTTTATTTTTAACATGAAGTCAACCAATTTAAAATACATGTAATTGAGAGATTTGGGCTACGCGAAATACAAGCAATACGTTTATTTAAACTATGGCCATAGGATCCAATGCAAGAAATTATCATACCTAAGGATACGCCTACATTGTGTTTCTTTGGTAGCTCGTACATATAATGAAGTAAGGGGTTAATGAAACGAGCTTTAGTCATATATAATACCCCTACACACACACCAACATCTCGCATCGGTGTTTAGCCACTCACCTGTTAACTCGCTCTACCCTTCTTAAGTTCTTTCGAACATTTTTCTCTACGAGTACTTGTTCTTATGTGGCCTGCACAGTATCCCCCTCTGTTCTTTCTATTTACATTGATTGATTGAATGTTTTGTATACGACTCAATTCTATTCGATTAAGTGAAATTCTCTTTTAATGCTACTACGCTTACTATAAGGTTAGCACTCTTACATGTCAAAATGATGCTTCAATCAGCTCATAATCAGAGAAGTGTATGTAAGTACCTATATGTCGCAAAAAAAAGCGTTTGTAAGGCAGAAATAAGGGCTTCATAAATTACATAGAAATTACTTTCTTTACTCTCAAAACTGTTTATATTATGTATTTTATTCTATTTACTCTCTCTATCCTTTCTTTCCTAATCTCTGTTAACAAGAGAATTGTAAGTGTTTTATAGAAGAAAGGATGTTATGTAAAGTATTAAGTATTTATTTAAGGTTTTTATTTGGTGAAATTACTTTTTTTCGGCATAAATAAACGTTTTATAGTCATATTCCATTATTATACACCTCTTACGATGCTAATTTTTAAAGGCATGTTGTTTTTCTATAATAAGTTAATACCGTGGTACGCTGGAAAAGGGGTAAAATATTTAAACATTGTTGAAATGGAAGTCAAATTACAAAATGTGCTGAAAATGTTAGACAGGATCGCACTCATTACCCGCAAAGGTAACACTTCAGTTTAGGGACGCACGGTAGGTGGCGCTGTTTATAGGCTACAATTTTGGGCTACAATATGTCTTATGACGTCAGACGGTAGCGTCAAATGTGACCAATTACGGCGTTATATTTTTTTGTATACGAGTATATACTGGGGGGCTGTGCCCCCCGCCCCCGCCCCCCAGTTGATTGAATCTCAGGATCATCGTAGGGTGGTCCCACGGCAGTGATATCTGCCCCACAAGCAGTCCCCTTGAATTTATTGTTTATTTCCTATTTTACTTTTCGTATTTTTTGTCTCGCTGCGAGGACAACAGCTTTTTACTGGCAGAAAAAACCTGGTAACCTAATGACAAACAATACTTACTTACTTACGTAAAACAATTAATTACGAAATGGGAACCCACGAAAAATGTACCCATACGGCTAAATGTTTGAAATGGCACCGCTGTTGCTTACTGTTTTCGTTTACATATATTTTATCGCAACTAAACATTAAATTTTCTGAAAAATTTAAATTCGCACTGCATTTCGGGCATTTTATAGTTTTCTCGATTAGTTTATGTGCCTCTAAAAAAATCCAAAAGTTTTTCGCCGTTATGCAAAATAAACCCAAATTCGAATAATGAAGAAGCACAACTATAGCATGACGAAACCGAAACATTTTCGCAGCAGGTCCTAATTATAGCTACGGCGTTGCCAGTAAAAAGCTCTTATCGTTCGCAGCGAAACAAAAATACGAAAACCCCCCCAAAATAGAAAAAAATAATAAAAGACATCAAGAAACCTTATCTAACTTAGAAAAAACTATAAATAAGCAGAGGCGCAGATATTTATTAAATAATACAAAATAAAGGTTACAAACCCCCAAACAACCAAAAAATAGAACGCCATGATTGGTCACATCTAAAGCTACTGTCTGACGTCATAAAACATATATTGTAGCCTACTAACAGCGCCACCTACCGTGCGCCCCTAATCTGAAGTATTACCAACTTAAATATACCATAGATGTATGTATAAGCTCAGTTCTACCGATATTTAATGTTTTTGGACTTAAAGCTAATAGTGTGGCACGGGGTTTATATATACAGTAGTGTGCAAATTAGTTCAGACAGTACCAAATTTTTTGACTATTTCATAATATGTCTTATTTTTTGGCAACACTAATAAGTTGTTTTTTTGTTTTCCATGCAGGATAGGTACTGGTAACATCTGGAAATTGTTTTGCTGTGCCCTAGATACACTAAGCCCGACAGTTCTATAGCAGAGCTTGTTGGGGATGATTATTGCTGGGAGCGTGCTCAGTGGTGTACTTAGTTCTGTCGGAATATTCACCTTCCAATCATTATTAGACTATAAATTTATTATGGATATCACACCCAAGAAACGTGCAAGTATTATAGCTGTTAGAAAACATGCTCGTTTTAGCATCAGACAGATCTCTGAGGAGATGAACATAGCAAAGTCAACTGTAAGCGACAAGGAAAGTGTGGAATGAAACGAAAGACAACACTTCATGATGAAAAGGCTCTCATCAGAAATAGTGTGAAGTATCCCAAGTAAACCAGTAAAGACTTCCAGAGAGATTTTTCCTTAGCTGGTGTAAATTGTTCCCTTTCAACCTCCCGGAGAACGTTTATTGAAGTTGACAGAATTGCTAGAAACCCGGCACGTAAACAGCTATTGACTTTTGTTATGAAGACAAAACGTCTTCGCTGGGCACGCAAGTATAATTGATTGAAGGCAGCTGACTGGAAGAAAGATATGTTTTATGACGAATCGCATTCTGAAGTACATGGGCATAGGTCAGTGGTAGTAAAACGAAGGAAATACCCACTTAAGAAGATGTTTTGGGCTTGTTTCAGCGCTAAAGGACTAGGGCGGGTTGTTACTATTGATGGAATGATGAACCACGTTTAATACAAGGCAATCCTGCAGACTCACTTGCTTTCCCCGATGCAGAAAGACTTGGCTGATGGAGGTGGCATTTTCTAGGAGGATTAGGCTACATGCCATACTTCCAAAATAATGCGGAGATTCTTCGAATAAAGTGAACTTACCGTTATAGATTGGCTTTGAAATTCTCCTGACCTAAACCCCATCGAGAATCTATAGGCTATAATTAAACGTAAAATCGAGAAAACGGACTGTTCGAAGATGCAGAAGATGATTTGTGCTGTTGTCAATGTTTGGTACTATAACTAAAAACTGGCAAAAATGTGTTTAAATTGGGTTAAATCTATGCCAGAGCGAGTAAATGCAGGTTCAAATACCAAGGGTGGTCATATTTCATATTAAATGTATCATTTATATTATCATCGACGTATTCTTTTCAAATAGAAACATCAATTATCAAATAATTGTATTTCATCACTGTCCGAACTAATTTGCACACTACTATATATATAAATATATATATATATATATATATATATATATATATATATATATATATATGTATATATATATATATATATATATATATATATATATATATATATATATATATATATATATATATATATAGGTCAAATTTTAAGCAAACCAAGATGCACATTTCAGGTTTTGTACCCTTGAGTATTGAGTTCACATATTTCAAAGGCGAAAAACGTTTTGGGGCAAAATATTTGAGAACCCTCCCATTTGAGCTGAAAATTTGATGTAAATCAGATGGGCCCATAGGGAAACAACCAATTCTGTGAGTACATACAAGTCATTATTAGGTTTTACTGTTGCCACATAAAGTCGACATATTATGCTGGCAGTAGTGAGCCATCTTGCATGAGATATTGGCCCTTGTTTAATATGTAGGAGATCATCGTAAATTACCCCACTTCTAATAGGACTGATAATTCTGAACATGTAAGCTTGGTCCCGAGTGAGCTCATTCACATCTAAATCTAGAAGAGGAGCTTCTTTACTTTAGCAATGATTTGAAAGCCATTTGGTGATACTGGTAGAGTTTTACACATGCGTTACCATGTGATCCTTTCTATTGAGTTCCATTGTCTGTCGGACCAATATATTTACTGCAATGGTGGCTCAAAGGAAGCTCATGAAGAAGCAAGCTGAATATGATCCACTGTAAAGGACGATGTAATTGACATTCCACACATCTTATGGCTCCACTCTTTTAGCCAGGATTAGTTCCGTGGTGTCAGCTCCAACTGCATTTCTCTTATCTTTAATATCATTTTCATTAGTCCATCTGCAATACCTGCACCTGTTCCTGGTTTAATAGTTAGATGATGTAAATAAACAGTACCAAGTTCTCCTAGGTGTTCAGAGTGATCTTGGATTTCCTTTGCTCCATTTCTTCTTTTTATTTAGTGTTCTTTCTCTCCTTCAATCACAAAACAAAGCATTTTGTAAATCAGATTCAGTAAAATTCCTCCTTAACTTCTCTCGTGCCCTCCAGACTTTCTGATGGTCAATTAAATAGGAGCAGTCTTCTGGATTTATAATACCATAGTCGAATAAGGCTCCACTACTAATAGAAGCAGGTCTTTAAGTCACAGAATACCGATCTACTTGTTGGTATTGGCCTGATGTTGTTTTCTGTTCTTGCAAAGACTTTCTTCGATTTATCTTCAGAAATGTCAGAAAATGAGGTTTCTTCATTCAAGCCTTCCTCTGAAATTCTAGTTTTTTCTTCCCTCTTGTCTTTTTGTGGCTCTTCTTCTTTTCTTTCCTGAAATTGATCTTCTCTGATTTTCCATGTGACCTGTTTTTACATACATTCCTCCAAATTTTCATGTGGCGCCAAGTTCTTTGGTGAATGTGAAATTCATGCTCTCCAAGTGGCACTACCATGCTCTTTTCGCACTTGCAATCGAAGAGATCTGCTCTGCTCTATCATGAAGTTGGCCCAATAGTGAGATAAACTGGTTACTCTTAGTGGCCTTTATTCCTTGTTTTGATATCACAGACGCCTCTCCCACCAATCAGAGTGATTTGGTTTTAATATTTTTGATCGGCTGAACTGGAATACTGTTTTTCTTTTCTAAATTTCAGTAAGAGCCTCGTATACCTCAAAAATAACATCCTTCTTCCTCCTATATTTATTGTCTATTTTATACTTAATGTATCTTCAAACCTTTTTTGTTGGAAGCTCATAATGAGAAATTTCTATAAGTGCGTACCTATATAGAGGTGAAAAAACACTACATAGATGCCCATCCAGAAAACACAAACATGTCAACTCACTTTTGAATGAAAGACTGTTGTTAAAGTGCAAGGGGCGTAAGAAGAAAGAGAAGATTAGGAGCTTAGTTTATATTTAATAGCAAAGGTAGTGGATGGAGAAAGGAATCAGAATTTAGAATAGGAAAAGAAGTATTTTATACTCATTTATTTTTCAATTCGTAATAAGACAGGATCAAGGATAATTTTCAAATTTTTAAAATGTTCTCAGGTGACATCAGCTTTCCATTGAATAGCATGAAGCAGAACAGGCCAAAACTCTTTCTGTGGCATGACCAGGTAATCCTTCAAGAACCTTGGCTGCCCTCCTTCGACGTGGGGGAATGGCGACAAGCAAATATAGGGACTGTCTCCCTTTTAAGTACGTGGAGATTAAACATCAGTACAAATTCTAATATTGGCTAATTTGGATACTACTCCAACAGGATATAATAAAGAGAAACAAAATAAACTTTAATACTATACAAACAAGAAATCAAATTAACAAGAATGATACACTTTAACAATTACGTTAATCATTCGGCAAATGAAAATTGAAATGAATTTACAAATAATGATATTGTCGGAGCCGTATGAGGCATAATAATTACCCGAGAGGGATCAGGAGGAGACTACAAAGTAAGCCTTGCGGTCGGAGAGCGTCTCGCCTCTTCGACGATGAAAAAAAAAATGTAATGGCTTACGATTTTCTGGAGGAGACCTCGAGTAGTCACTGGAGCGCCTCGAGTAGTCACTGGAGGGGAGTATTCTTTTCGGGGAGCGTAGCTAAGCGCGTTATTCTTGACTCCTTCGTCCTTAACCTTCGTCTTTCCGAATAATGGTTTCAGCCTGCGAGACTTAAGATTGCTGGTTGTCGCTCGAGAAATGCGCGTCGTTCTTAGATAATTCTAATGACCTCTCAAGATGCTGCGCGAGTACTTTGGGAGTAGTGCGTAAGCACTTTGTGAATCTTGCTTGCGTCAAAGCGGCGTGGATACAGCTTGCGTCCCGAATGCTCTAACAATACTAATTTGATCATTCGCGGGCTGGGGAATATATACGACTCCGCTGGAAGCTCTTTTGTTTGCAAACAGAAGCGATTCCAACTCTTTCTCAAAGACACGGCGGTGATGGTTTTAGCGCCATTTCGCTAAAACCAATATTCCCCTGAATATTGCCCATCGGAAAATTGCCACTCGGGAAAATTGCCAGTGAGACTAATGCCAGGCAAAAAATTGGCAAGAGATCAAAAGAAAATTGCCCCCAAAAGATTTATTTATTAAAATATTATTACTTAAAATTTGTATGGGAAAGGAAAACCTCAAAATATATGAAGATTATAAGAAATTGATCAAAGAAATGTCAATTTATCCTCTTTATTATACTTCAGTTTCGTCTTTATGTGTGATTGTAGTCATTAATATGTTTTAAAATCTCAAAATTATGTTCTTTTGATTTCGTATGCAATTTTGCTGGACATACCTTTTCCTATCTTGAAGTACATTCCCAATAAATTTTAGTTTCTTCCTTGATTTTTTCCATTTTGATGATAACTGTACTGAAGCTGATCAATGATGATGTCCTTCCCATTACTGAAGAGTTGTGAAGCAAAGTTAAAATGAACTGCGCATAAGATCAATACGTTAGTTACGGAAGGGTTTTAAATCCAAACTAAAATGAACCGCTCACTAGATTGATAGGTCAGTTTGTTTGGCAACACTGATGGTTAATTTGGTTGGCAACACCGGTTAATTAGTTGGTTGACATATTGTTAATATGGTATGCAACACTGATACTGGTAGGCAACAATGATCCTTTGCCCATTGGAATTACTATAATTCCTTATTTGCTCATTTTTTAGATATTTTTGTCACTGGCAATTTTCCGCAAACAATTTTCCCCAGTGGCAATATATAAGATTATAGATGAAATTCCTTACGACGACTATTATTTTATCTAGATTCCCCACTCCAAATCAGCCAATATATATGGACATTTAAAAATATTTCTAAGTCTAAGAATCAACTCTTACAATCCCTGCTAATACAACACTTTCAAATAAAGTTGTCACACCAGCTTAGAAATGCCGAACTTAGTGGCATATTATCCCAAAACTTTCCAATGATTTTCTCTATCTTACAAACCGAAACGACGAAGTTATCAATACCCGATTGAGACAATGTCAGCTTAAATTCCCACAAAACATTTTTACAGGCTATCTGCTGCAATTTGAGAAGATTATAATAAACACATCACTCTACCCCATCTTATATTTGAATGTACAAATCTAATAGGGCCAGAACCTCTTTCATAGGCCATGCCAGTAAAAATGGACTAACCCTGTCCAGAGAGGGCTACTTTATTTAAGATTTCCCTCTCCCAATTATATTTGACGTCATTAAACAATCAAGCCTATACCTTAAAATTTTAATTTATTTGTGTTAATAAAATTGTTTATGTCTTAAATATATACAGGAATGATACACTCCACCCTCTTTTTACTAATATAGCTCCGCCCTCCTTGCTTACTACAAGTGTTGTGGTGTGTAGCCCCAACCACTAAAATTTCCCCATTCTTCTTCCTCTCTTTCAACATAATATCTGCATCTTTAGCAATGTACATTTGGGTATTTATTATTTATTTACTTTTTAGATAGTTTGGTTATAAATCACCCCAAAACATAGCAATGAAATTACTATTAATATTAAATAGAAAGAAAATGACATAAACCTTGCTATTCGGTGTCGATGACTATAAGAAGGTTTTACACTCCGTAAGACGTAAGAAAATAATGAATAAAATAAATACAAAACTAGGCTTCGCTTTGAAATAACTTGATTTGAGGAGAAAATGTTACATCATTACTCCTTAAAGTATTTATGACAGGAGCTATTATTAAGTTGACACTACATACTTAGTTTCATATAGGCTTCGTTTATATTTTAGGGCATTGACGGGCATATGGCTACACTAAATTACTGGCCAATGATGAATATAAATCGACGTCTATTCGATGTTAAGGTAGCTCGACTATCAATTCGCAGATTCGGGGTATTTTCTTTAATTTCCTCTTTATGTTATCTTTTTTATCCGTGATTTTCTTTAATTTAATCGTTTAAATGTGAGTTGTTTTCTCATTCTCATTATTAGCCTAAGGTGAGCCCTTACCAGTCCATTTTCTTCCTTTTATCTGACTTTACGTCAAATGTAGAAATATCCCTTGCTCAAAATTAGCTTTTTCCATTATAATCTCTTGCTCAGATTTTCACAATCCAATTTTTGCCAATAATGATTGCGAACAAACTTCTACATCTCAAAATAACTTTTCTCAACAAAGCAAAACTGTCCCCATCTTATAAGTGAATCATAGTTTCGTGTACTCCTCCTCATTCTTCCCAGCGCCAAGTTCTAGTCGAAAGTTGATTTCATTGTTAGTGTTTTGCCCAATTAAAACACAATCACAAGCCCCTAAAGAAAAATGAGAGGGAAAATAACAAGAACAAAATTGGGCCAAGAAGGATACGGTTCAGTTGGTCAGAAAGCGTGGTAGAGTGAGGGTGTGCGACTGCTCTTCCATTTTGATCTGATGAGACGCTGTTTAAAAAGGTTCATATAATATTTAATCTGACAATTCCATATATAATTTAATCTTATCACAAATTCTAAAGATATTTAATCCACTCTTATGACTTTGTATCTTTAGCAATGTAAAATGATTAAAGTTTTAATCAGTTCATCAATGACTTAATACTGTAAAAGGAATAATTTTTAGGAAATTTCAAAGGACGGAAAATTGATAGAACCTGGATTTATTGCAACAATTATAAAGAAAGAAAGGAGATGAAAATTCTAAACATATACTATTCATTATTTAAATATTTATTTGAATCGTCACACATTTACCACTAAACATAACACAAAATTATACTGACTTTTATCAATCGTAGAGTCAACTTACTTCATTAATTAAATAAATCCGAAACAATTAGTGTGAGTAAAACACTTTCTGAGAATAGATTGCAAGTATCAAAAGTGGTAAAAGATATAATTAGGAATAGTTTTAGGATAAAAAAAAGTGTTTGCCCCCGACAGTGGATTATTGTAAGTACATTTATGTATTTTACTTATTGTTTTCATTGATAGATTAAAATTATATGATTGCAAAAAGCCTAAAATAGAGTGATAGAGATACAAGAATAATGGAAAATTTAATGAAGGATAATGACGATGTCTAACAACGAGAGCGTCCAATTAAATCCTTAAGAAGTGTGAATCAATTAAGAAGATAGGACGAAAATATCTTCAAAGGATGAATAATCCTAAAAAGAGCGACGATTTATTTTTCAGAGTAGCTACACTTTTACATTATCGGAAGTAAAGGAGAACTTGAAAGGACTGATTGATTCACTTACGGATGTTCGTAGAAAGCGATGTGCAATCGCCAGCATCAAAGTTAATGTTCCTTTGTATCACATTTAAAAGTGGTGTATTATATATATATTTTTTTTTTTCCTTTGGAAACTTTCTATTTTTCTTATTGTCTTTTTTAGTCCATCTTGTGGATGATAAATAACTTGTCCTATGTTCATATCTCTTTTTAGTAAATGAGTTTAGTAAAAACAAACTTAAATTGCTGAGCTTTCCATCTATTAGATCATCTTCGAAGCGTCTTTAGGTATCCTTTCCTCATTTAACGATGAAGTATGGTGGAGTCTAAATGAGATTGAATGAAAAAAAAACGGTTTTAGGGGATATTTATTCCTCCTCAATTGAAGCTAATGTCAAGGGCAACTAGCCAATCCGGTGAGTGGAATTTTTTAAAACAACTTTAATATCTGAGTCCAGCTGAGTGTAAAAAATTGGATTTTCTTCGTTTATTAAGATCTAACATCTACAAGATGAAGTAAAAAAGACAATAAGAAAAATAGAAAGTTGCCAAAGGAAATTGATCAAGACGAAATATACCATAGTCTTCAACAAAATTTGCATCTAAGAAAGACTGCCACCCATCTACACTAATATATATATATATATATATATATATATATATATATATATATATATATATATATATATATATATGTATATATATATATACACTATATATATATACTATACTTTGGTTTCCATCACAAAACTTGCAGTAGCGTTAAACTAAATAATGGTTAGCAATGCATGATAAATTACAGATATAAAATAAGCATGGCTAATACTTGTGATCCCCCAAAACGGGCTACCAATTTCGATAACTAGTGTTTTGTGTTCAGAAACATCATATTAAAACATGAGTCTTGGACCTTTCTTCTTTATTCTAGAGCAGTTGTTCGAGATGACCTCCATTTTTCTCTGTGCATTTCTTGACCGACCGACTAATGGCTCTGTTATCCTCCTTGATGGATTCCTTGAGTTCGTAATGGTTTTGGGCCCCCCTGCGGACATTCTGTCTTTAAGGTAGCTTCAGAGAGAGAAATCTGGGATCTGGAGGGTAAATTCTGGGCTGTGAGGTTCCCAGTCAAAATCAGTCTTGAGACTGATCACACAGCCACCAAAGATAATTTTGAGATGTAATCGCTTATTTCATCTTGCTGCAACCAGAACTTCCACATAAGCGACAAGAACAGGGTCCGCAGCTCCATTTTGAAGGTTTTAAAGACCTCAACATACCGCTCCTGGGTGACTGTCAATGTCGCGCCAGATTCCTCAAAGAAGAATAGTCCCATGATGCTTCTGTCTGAGATTGCAGTCTATACCGTGCACTTAGGGGAGTGCAGTGGCTTGGTGGCTACCTTATTTGGTCTGGATGTCCAAAAAATATATTTTACTTCAAGTTTACCTTTCCTTCAAGATGGAAGTGAGCTTCATCTGAGGTCCAAAAGAGGTTAAAGAAAGTTGGGATCTCCTGAAACTTCTCCAGTATCTTGACTGCCTCAGCTTTTTCTGCTCCTTGTATAAGGCTGTAAGGATCTGCTTCGTCTGTATTAAGTAAGGGTAGGCCTTAATATCCATTACTAGCATTCTCCTGCGAGTCTTAAGGGATATACTGAGGGATGGACTTGGCTTGCGCACAGAGCGTTTGAGACTGCTGAATTGACTCTCTCACGCTTTCGACGAGCTCGGCTTTACGCTTACTGGGACGTCTTGAATGGCTATCACGGATGTCATGGGCTGCATTGAAGTTCTCCACTGTCCCATAGTTCTCGAAGGCGTCCACCCAGTCCTGAATTCTGCTCTTGGAGTGAGCTTTTTCACATTTGAATTCATGTCCGAATGTATCCCGCACTTTTTTGAACGAGCCTGTCTTGTAGTAATGTTTGAGGCAGTATATTCTTTGCTGGAGCTCCCATTTGAGATCTAGTTGTGTTCACAGGCGTTGTTTTTGTCATGTCCTGCAAAGTAAGGGTGATTAGTGAATGAATGAAGGATATATCACAAAAAGTGTGTGCAGCCCCGTTTGTTTTTTTTGGGGGAAGGCCTCACACTTTATATTGAATACGTTAGGATGGATGAAACTGCAAGTTACGTGTAAAGGACCATTTTATTTCAACAAATTTAGGGTAGTAACTTACATTTATGAATTCTTAGCCATCTTATTCATTATCTTGTCAAGCTTCGATCAGCAAACACCCCTAGGGGACCCAGGCGTAAAATGTCAAGCTAATTTTTGTGGATCATATCTCCATCAGAGCTATAGATTGGATAGTTAAACGCTCTAAAAGTCGCATAAATTATATCTCGTTACGATAAAAGAACCTCATGCATTAGTGTAATGTCTACTGCTAGGCATAGGAAAACCTCAAAAAGCACCGTTCGATGAGAGTAGGCAAGATTTCCCGAGAAGTATATGAAACTAGGGGTATTCGTGTCTCCAGCAAACAGTATCGTGCTTCCTGAGGGAATGAGTTTAAAAATCTTGCACTCCATCAGTGAAGCAATTGCTCAAACCTAGGAACAAGAAAGCTAGATTATCCTTCGCCACTAAGCACGTTCTAAGCATGTTCAAAGTACACCAGCAATGAATCGAAGTACATTTCTTTTTGGTTCAGATAGTAAGAGCTTTGTCCGTTGGAAACCTTGCGAAAGATCAGGCTTGCTCAAGTATATAAAGCACTATTCCAAGCAAGTGCTGTGCCTCATATGAAAGCCGCCTCTGTCCTACCTGCCATTATTATGTAGGATAATGCAACATGCCAGACGGAAAAGTTGGTTAATAATTTACTGAATCAAGAGAAAGTAAATATCACGGACTTGCCTGCTATATGCCCGGACTTCACTACAATAGAGAATTTGTGGAAGAGGTTTGGGGAGAGAAGTAAGAAGAGAAACTTATTCAACTGCGAGGAACTTTGAGGAATGGAGAAAAATAACACTAGAGAAATGCTCTCGGTTAGTGCGCTTCTGTGGCAGAAGATGAAAGTCCGTAGTTGATAGTAAAAGTCTACATACCAAGTAATTATATATTCTAACAACAAAAAACTATTTGTTAAGTAACTAATATCGATCTACCTTCTCACTGTCTGGATCATTTCAACCCTCATATTCTGGGAAATAAAAATAGTCTTTGCATTTACATATATCTTAACAAGTACAATGTGCATGTAAAACTAAAATCTATGCTAAGTTTCTATCTGTAATTTATTAGGCATTATACCAGTATTTATTTCTAAGCTAGTATAAGTTTTGTGATGGAAAACTAAGTGTCCGAATCATTATGGGCGCAATGATATATTATCTATATTTATATATATATATATATATATATATATATATATATATATATATATATATATATATAAATATGTTTTTAAAAAGATATTTCGTTGTAATTTACTTTACCCTAATCACTTCTCTGTACAATCATTTTGTGGGCCTTGTGTAAATATGTTTTACTTGTTGGTGGTTGGAAGAAGAAATGCTGAAGAACAGACTTTGCTTTGAATCTGATTCCGTCGAAATCGATTTAATTTCTATTTTGCTGCATTTTTGCTTCGAAGGACCAAACAAGTATTTTAGAATTAGCCAATTAACCTACAATATTACAAGAAGAAATAATCTAATCTAAAATTTATGGCGTGCATAGTCTATATTGACTCAAGCGAAACCTTTAATTATACAACCAGGCACCAAGAACCAATCTTTAAAATATATAAAAAATATCTTCGAACTTAGGTAACATCTTAACCATAAACTTGAGTGTTAGAGTTAAATTAACGTTTACTTAAATGTGATGTTAATCGATATATCTATGTCGTAGAATTCTTTCTAATAAAAACCCTACTAACCTGACACCACTTTATATTAGTGTGTCGTAGAACGCCCCCCCTTTTTGTTCTATTCTAAGAGTGCTAAGAAAGTCTAATATATATTTGATATCTGAATATCTTAACGAACAGAGCCGTTCCGAAACTCGTAAGGATATATAAGAGAAACGCCCAATAATCCCCAAATAAACTATATTTTACCTTTATCAATTGAATACACCACATCTAAACATTACTAAAGCAATAATATTATCATAAACCAGAATTAATTAAATTAGTTTACCCACAAAAATTGGTTAATTTCTCTAAACACAACAATAATATAAGAATTAGGCTTATGGACTCATGTGGAGTTTAAAGGCCTCAAAAATGTCATTCATCCACGACGCGTGCCGTCCGTCCAGATGTAGATGGGCGGAATCACACGGTTGTTTTGGCGAGGGTAGCAGCTGGGGCTCCACACGGCATTCCGGAAGGGGGGGGAGTTCTTCAAGGATGAGAACAATTACGGTGCTTTATGCAACACCTAGGCAGTCGTGGTCTCTCTGGCGAGAGTGAGTCGAACTTGGTTCTTAAATCAAGTTAACTTGGATTGCGGTGTGACCACCAAGTAACGAGCTCGAGGGGAAGCTTTTCTCCTTCGTTACTTATTTCTATATGGACGAGGACTGAACTAGGGGAGGGTCTTCTTCAAGGGCGAGGATAATGGAGGGGGGTTTCTCTGGCGAGAATAAGTTACTTAAAGTTCGGTTTGGTAACCAAGAAACTAGCTCGAGGATGAGCTTCTTCTTAGTTCCAGTCTTCTTCAAGGGCGAGTATAACGGAGGGAGATTTCTCTGGCGAGAACAATTTGAACTTGGTTCCTTACCAAGTTAACTTAGGAGTTCAGTGTGGCCACCGAGTAACGGGCTCGAGGGAAGAGCCTTTTCCTTCTTCTTTTCTTAATTCCTCAAGGATGAGGAATACCCCTGGTGTTTAAGGTGCACGAGGATATGAGGAGTCTCTCTGGCGAGAGTAAGTTGAACTTAACAAAGTTAACTTATCGTTTGGTTTTATAACCTGGGACTAGCTCGAGGATGAGCTTCTTCTTAGCCCCTTAAGGTAGGTAGCCCTGCCTCTCTTGAAGGGTACTTCTTGGTCTGGCGGGCCAAGTACACTACCTCTCCAGTCTCGGTAGTTCGGTTTGATCCGAAGACTTCGTCACCTAGAGACTGACGTATACTACTCGGATTTTCCTCAGAATTCCTCATTTATACCTCGTCACCCCACAGAGGGAGTGGTAAGGGAAAGAAGGGGCTTGAAGACGGCCTCAGGAGAATTCTTTTGGCCAACGGTTTTTCCCAAGAAGTCAAACATCGGCTCCTCGTTAGCCTTCGAGATTGGGAGAAACACGTGTTCAATTTTTTATTTGATATGAAACTGGATCTCACTCTCCTGGTGGAGATCTTACATTTTGACCTTTAGGTCTTTCAGCTCGCCGAGCGGCGCGACACTGCGGTTAAGCGCTCAACCCGCCGATGCCTTCGAAGGATGTCTTTGCGGAACCGCCTTGTGACTGCACCAAGAGTGAACGGAGGGGAAGGGGGGGGAGAAGGAAGTGACGATTCCCCTACAATCTACATACGAGTATATCAAAGATATCTATAAATTGATAACAATGTGCCTTTTTTTACTGGTGTTTTTAAAACTAGAATAATTCTGATGCTCGATTGTGATCGCTGTGAAAATCTTTTACGTTGTGCAAGTTCCATTTCAAACCAAACGCAATTCATCGAAATTCGATGGAAATGGAAGAAAGCTTGCAGTAAAAAATCTTTGGGCTAAAGTAATTCTCGAATGTGACGTAATGATAATTACGTTCTGAGAAAAAAATATGAAAATTCAAACTGTAATTATAATAACATCGACCTTTTTATAGAAATGGTATAATAGGATGATATCATTGCTTGGTAAAGTGGTTTGACCTCAATGGAACTTATGATGAAATATAAAATTTATTTTCTTTCTTAATGTTTATTCATTTTCTACGACATTTTAGAAGAAGTCTCATAATAAAATCGGAGTATACATAATTTTAAAGCTTAAGAATAGGTACGAATTCAAATGCAGTTGCCAGAAGTTATTAGACTCTCTAATGATAAATGAGGAATACCAAGCCACTTTTTCAAGGAAATTTTATGGCTCCATTTCTAAATCATCTCCATTTGACAACGGCCTTTTAATTAAAAATGAAATTATTTTTTAATCAAATCATAATATACACAATTCCAAACATAAAATTATGTAGGTTCGAATTCAAATGCTGTTTCCTGAGGATGTTATACTCTCCAATGCTCATCGTTTTTATGCTCTGCGCTAGACATTATATAACGCCCGTCCTCGAATGGAAATTTAAGCAAAAATATTTCGTTCATATTAAGTAATATGTAATGTCTGCATCTTATAATAATTCAGGAAAATCCCTTTAAATTGATATATAATGATATATATATATATATATATATATATATATATATATATATATATATATATATAAAGTGATAGAGAGAGAGAGAGAAAGCGCGCGCTCGAGAAAGAGATAAATTTATATAAGTTTACATATATATATATTTGCTAAATTTGCTTGATATTATAGAAGTAATTAAATTTGATTACTGTTTTCGAAATATGTTTTCTATTTATCTTCGTTTTCCCAACTCAAAGACACCAAACAAGGCCACGCATTGTTTTTCAATGCGTTGCTTATTTAACTCATCCATTTTTTATGACCTTATACCAAGATCTTGCATATTTTTTTCTCTTACATATGCTCAATTTTCGGTTACGAATACCATAGTTAACATCTGAATCTTTGAAAAATAGATTCGGAATAAAAGATTTAGTGGTACAGATGATGGTTATTATTTGATATAGGTTACAACGAGAAACAACAATAATAAACTTACTTATCCGAAGGACTTTTTTTTGCCTTTTTAAAAATCATTTATCTATTTATTTGTGCCAATGCAGATTTATGTTCTTAATGAATATAATTTAATATTTTAATAACTTAAGAAATATTCGTGCCATGCGAATACTCTATAGTTATGTTCTAAATATATTTTTTCTGATGTTTCAATATTTTCTTAGTTTACATTGAAGTAAATCTTTCATAAAGATTTTATTCATTTATTTTAAAAAGATTGTTGAAGCTCTCCTTTAAAGTACTTCCGAGAAATTCGAAACTTTTTGAAAATGACGAGGGATCAATTTCATTTTTTTAAAAAACATGGCGTTGTTCGATTAAATAAATTATGCCCCATATGCGACCAGGAATATAAAATTATACAGGATAAACATTTATTTTAATGAAAAAAAGGAATAGTCAAATATTCATTATATCAAACCATCTTAAACGTTACTTAGCTAAAAAATGATTATCTTACCATTAAGAAATATATTATTCATTAATGTTTTTCTCACAAATCATTTCTCGTAATATAATTCCCACACTCAATTAGATATCTGTTCACATGGAGTTGACTGGACGTCGATCGGTTCAGAAGTTTCTGAATGTTGGCATAGAAACCAGCCCAAAATTGCTGGAAATTGGATTATTGGCGAGATAGATGAAAGTAAATATGTAAAGAATAAATATAATCGAGGTGGGAAAGTTATGGGTGTTTGCAAATTTGCATGTATTGAACAAGTATCGAAAATTAAATTTGATTTGCCCGTATTGGACCGTTAGACAGATACGTTAAACTTTTTATACGGAAGTACATTTTGCCCGGTTCTGTACTTATAAGTAACAAGTAGAAGACTTACCTTCCATCAAGTAATATAGGATATACTCATGTAAAATATAATCATTCTTTAAATTTCGTTGAGCCTCGAAGAGGATCTTATATTAAAATAATGGGAGATTATGGGAGGATGTCAAATCATGATACTTCACACAGGCAATAAGAATAGACATTATAATAAATACTTTGCCAGATATTTATTTATTTGCAGACGTTCTATCTACGGAAATATTAGACTTCGTTTGGTTAGGTTAGATTAGGTTTGCTTAAGTATGACTAGGATAGGTAGATGAAAGTAAAAGATACATTTTCTTTCCAAATAAACAAAGGTATGGTAAAACTAATGCTTAATATCTTTAGACTTTTATGCCTTTGCACAAAAAAATAAACTGATTTAAATAAAACACATCAAATATATCAATAAAAAGTATATCTTTACTTTCAAATAATTCCCCTAATGATAACAAAATTTGTTTATTTTCCTGTTCCTCGCTTAAAAGTGTTATTCCGCCTTTTTCTTAATCTAAGTGTTTCAAAAAAAGACTTTTTGATTCTTACTAACCAAACTAAACAGACTTCAATGAACTTGTCTGAGATCTTGGCTTATCAAATTCAAATGCTGAGCTTTTGATTTCTAGGATCAAAGGCAAATAAAACATCTTAAACAATTTCTAAAGGTTCTTTGCTTATCAAGCTACAAGTAGACTGTGCTACGGCAATGATGTATCCGGTCTATTTGATTTAATTGCACTTGCATGTGATCCAGATGAGTGGAGGCTGTTCATTGAAAGCTCTTCAAGAAGCATCCACCGACACTGAGAAGGACTTGGGTGTAACAATCACTAGTGACCTCAAGTTCTCGAAACAGTGCATTGAGGCGGAGAAAAAGGCCCAAAGGATGCTAGGCTATATTAAGCGCCAGTTTGGTTATCGGAACCAGGAGATTGTACTGTGCCTGTACAACTCACTTGTCTGACCGCACCTGGAGTATGCCGTACAATTTTGGAGTCCTTCATTGCGAAAGGACATCGCGAGATTGGAACGCGTACAAGCCAGGGCACCTAAGCTGATTCCCTCTATCCGACATAAAAGTTATGAGGATAGACTAAGGGAATTAGATCTTTCCTCGTTGGAAACCCGTAGACTGCGTGGTCAGCTCATCAAAGTTTTCAAAATACTTCGAGGGTTCGACAATGTTGACTACCGGGATATTTTCACACTGAGTGAGAACAGAACGCGCAATCACGGCTTCAAACTTGAACTGAAGCGTTACAACCGCAATCTGTGCGGAAATTTTTTCACTTACAGTATCTGCGGTATGTGGAACGCACTTCCAGTGGAAGTTGTCAACAGTGAATCTGTTGACCAGTTCAAGTTAAGACTAGACAAGGTCTTGAAAAGTGGCCGTTTAGGGACGCAAAACAATTGAGCAGCCTTGTGCCGCTCGATTGCTAGTCCAAAGGAATGGACCGTAAAGTCTCCTAGGGTACCTTCTTTCCTTGTTGTTACTCTTAGTTGTTATTTCTCCATAATTTGAATAAGCATCCATCCCTTTCCCTAGCTTATTCAGCATTTGTCATGGAGGGCCACAACAGTGTCACCCTCCTGCTATTAGCTTTGAATTATAAGAATTATGGCTTGAAAGTGAATA
This sequence comes from Ceratothoa steindachneri, assembly GCA_963969495.1. Classification (NCBI taxonomy): domain Eukaryota; kingdom Metazoa; phylum Arthropoda; class Malacostraca; order Isopoda; family Cymothoidae; genus Ceratothoa; species Ceratothoa steindachneri. The sequence goes on along the minus strand of OZ018321.1, from coordinate 21,033,727 downwards.
GATAGTTCAGAATTGTAGCATTTTTTGTGTTTCCAGGAAGGTTTTACCAAGTTTCCAAGTAATCCCTGTCTTTTGCACAATTGTGATACCGCAGCACATTACCACAAGAACCACTGGCTACAAATTAATGCGTTCTTCACTGGAGGGTATAATATTAAGCATGAACAATTCAGACCCCTCTAAAACTATCCTAGGCAGAGGTTTTTCCTTGGACCACAAATCAGGAAAATGATAGTGTTCAGAATTACTTAAAAAGTTTACTACAAAGGAAATAACAGACTGGAAGACTTTTAATACGGTCTATCACAGCTTTTTGGTCAACCGCAAGGCTGACAATTATGTGTAACTGGATGAGAACTTAGTGAAAACCTAAGGCCAAATTGGGTGCTGGATGTTCCTAAAGGTGAATATCCTTGGTGCTCATCTTAAAATGCTTAAAGAAAATATGAGAGAATAATTAGAAGACAAGAAGGAGCGTTTCCATCAAGATATACTGAACTTTTAACATAAATACTAAGAGTATACAAGGAGAATTACATTTTAAGGCTTTTACAGCAAAGCGATTTACATTATAAACGGAAATCAAGGACTGTTCACTTCTAACTTTTTTATTTGTTTTAATATATTTATTGTGGAGGTTTCATTAAAATTGTATAAATTCAAATCTGCTTTTACCTGCAGCAAAGAGCCAGGGCAAGGCGTCGCTTTTTTTCAAAAGGAGTAAAGTTCAATTGTACACATTTAGAGCCATGAAATGCCCCAAATGACCCTAGAGATTTCAAATCTGCCATCGGATTTGACGCTAGGTCACGCTATCTAGTAGCATTAGCCTTATTTATCCATTTAAAGGCACTTGTAAGTGATTTAAATCATGAGAAACCATCAATGCAATAAAGATTTATCATCTTTTCACAAAACGCCGCAGTCCATTGGAGGGACTTTTCCTCCTATTCTGTTTAACTCTAGAGTGGAGGAACTCAAAAATATTTGCAAATTTTCAGTAATTACTTCATCATAAAATTCTGGAAAGCAAATTTTAAAAACAAACAAGACTATTTTTTATTGTTTTTCAATAAAAGTAGGTGAAAACTAACACTTACTGGCCAGGAACAAAAATTGCGTTACATAGTGTAATAGAGCGAGAGCATATTTTCTGATCACGTAGTCTTGCAGAAAGACTAATATCATTCAAAATGCTCATCTCCCTGTTCTGTAGGTCTTGTAGTGCCCGCGAATTAAATCGATAAACGAATGGCCCTATAATTTTTCAGATTCCCTTTTCAAAGTTTCAATGATTAATAGATGAGGTCAAATGTGGAGATGCGTTTCATTAATAACGATTGCAAAATGGTAGATAAGACTTTGATCCGTCTCTTTAATCATTTTTCTTCGACTATTCATTTATAAAAAGATGTTAATTTCGAGACGAAAATGTTTTGATAAATTGAAGCTGCTTCAATTTAGACTATCAAACAAATTTTTAATTCCAAACTCAACTTGGCGACCCGAATTAATATGATTTAAATAGGTTTAATATTAAAGTCCTACCTTATGAGTGAGTAACTTTTATCAGCACATACAGAGAATATAACCCAAAAATTAGACCTAGATGGCAGCTAAGCTTAAGGAAATGCAGGCAGGTTCCCAGGCAATTGCAAACTGTGAACATATACAAATATTTTTGCAAAACTATTTTAAAAATTGACTATTTGTGATGAAAAGTATTTCAATTTAGCCCTGATAGAAGATATATGGATAAAAAGCTCAGATTTTCGCGGTTTGTTCTTCTTGGATCACTGGGGGAAATGGCAATAAGAGAAGGATACAGAGCATGTAGTATCTTACAGACAACAATTAAATCACTAATTAACAACTTACGTTTAACAGAAACTAATCTAATCGAGAAAGTCTTTTGCCGTTCAACATAGCAAAGCGGATCAAAACCATTGACCAGCTTCGTTCATCTTCTCTGCACCCTCACCGCCATCTGAGAGATATTCCATATTACAGAAGCAAATTAAAAACAGGTAATAAAAGATCTTCTCATAAAATTGAGAGTTACCTATAATACGCTTCAAGATAGAGTAAGCCACAAAAGCTGGTTCCTAGCGACTTCTTTTATATGAAGATGAAAACGCTGGGGGAGGCCAATTTAATAGGCTCAACTATCTAAGAGAATCAACATTTAGTATAGAAGTTTCTGGACAAAAATATAGAACTAACTCAACTCTACCACTAGAAACTAAAAAATTAAAGATATGTCTCGGACTTAAAAGTCAATACAACTAAATAGATTTTAAATTCACCTGCCTAGAGCAATCTTTTTATCTTCAAGTTGGCAATAACATATTTATTTTACATTAATATCAGGAATGGGTCAAAAACAGAGCCTCGAAGAGCATCACTCGGCACATTAACATAGTAGTTAGTGCTTCCATGAACTTAAGACTTTAATCGTCGTCCAGTAAGAACACCAAAGACGTGACAATTTATGAAGTAGCAACTGTTGGTTCTCCAGATAAAATACTTTTATATAATAAAAACATCAACGACAACATAATGGCCAATGTCATAATGACGGTAAATATAATGATAAGTAAATAATAATTACTCCGAGACAGACATACAGGCCTAGCTATAACTAAGAAAATCTAACATCTGAGAAAATATTATTCCTCCTAACACCGAGTAAACGGAAACTAGATATTTTTAATTATAGTGTCTCTTCTAGCAACTACCAACAATGGCATGGTCATGGAAGTAAGGATAATAGGATGTTAGTTACTGGGTATAAATCACTATAACCCATAAATTACGGCATAATATTTGTGTCTCTAGAATGTGGGGGCCAAGACCTGATGAAATGGGTTTATAAATAATTAAATAAAAAGGACAGTAAATTAAACTTGCACATCTCATAAAAGATTGTTGAAACACTATTAAGATCTGTATGACCACAAGGTGTTAAACCTGAAACAAGTGCATGGACTTATGCAACCTCAAATTTGCTCTAAACAAACATCACATCAGGGTGTTGGTGTGGTCAGAAGTAGATAAACATATGTTAGTAAAACTCGTTCAAAGTAGCCTGAATTCCATTAGTAATAACGAAAGAAGTTGACGCAGTTGGGATAAGTGAAGATGGAGCTAAAGCAAAGATAAGTAATGTTCAAAAGAAAAATAATGTTTTTGTTTAATACGATAACTTAGATAAGTTTAATCTTTCATAGGGGATAAGTGAGCTAGGTTGTTTGTATTTGAGTGACCTTAATAATATTACTTTTGCTCAATTGAAATTTTTTAAATTAGGCTAGCTTAGTAAAGATAAGCCATATTGAAGATAACTCAGCAAAGATCGTCCATCTATAAAATAAATAAAGTTTTATGCGTAAATTATGGGACAAAACAAAAAAACTCAACTAACTCCTATTTGTGTAATGTCATTTCTTTTTCTTATTCGCTCACTTTATAGATGGCTATCTTTTCAGGCTTAATTAGAGGTGTATTATCTTCACTAGCTCAATTAAGAGATGGCTCATATTTACTTGCTCAGCCTAGAATATACATAAGAGGATTGCATGAATGAATAAAAAGGGGAGATTAAGGGAAACTGAAAGATGTGGATTTAATAACAAAAATAATGCAATATACTCGAGTTTTCTGTTGCGACGTAAACTTTCAGAGAAAGATTTGTGATTTGAACAAGAAATATTGATGCTTTAGCTCATTTTGGGGGTTAATGTTGAGTAGAAATTGCCTGTTGTAGGTAAAGTGAAAGTTTCTAGAAAGTACAAAGGCTTCACAAATATTTATTTAGTCCGTTGCAAGTCCCTAGACTTTGCATTAAATAGCAGCATACGTTTCCTTTTTCATACAGAACGATTATAGAATTCCAAGGTGAAAATAAAACGAAAACAGTTTCAGAGGGCAATGGGGTATAAATTGGGGCATGTACTAAAATTTAAAGCTGATATAGGTATAGAAGAATTGTATTCTCTCTGAGGGGGCAAATTGTTGCAATAAGCACTCTACAGATGTTTTTAACAACAAATGCATGAATAGGCTGCTAAAAACGATTTGACCTATGGAAAATCTTTTCATTGAAGTCAATGCGAAATACCAATGAGATTACCCCAAACAAAAGGTTTGTAAGTTTGTTATTGTTAACGCTTCAGGGAAGGCGTGCTACTGCTTTGGTGTTACTAACGTAACTACTTCAGAAAACCAATAAAACTTACATGCCAAGTCGCGTAAACCTAATATCTGTGGAAATGGTCAATGTCATTTGTGTGAATTGTGGAGAGCTGAGCCCTGATTCTCCGAAACAGTGTAGTTAGTATCTATGTGAAGTGGTAAATTCTTTACGGACGCTTTAAGAACAACATTGGTGGGCTCATTCCCAGCAATTCTCACATATTCAGTAACCTAGCAGAAGATGATCTTGACATCTACCCGGCTTGCTTCAACCGTGGCATCACGGATACCATTAAGCAAGGGTTATGAAAATTCTAATGCCCTGAGAGCACTTATGGTGCTTTGTGAATCGCTAAAGATTATAATCCGGCCTCTGGATCGGGCACGATGCATTTTTTCTCGTACTAATTGGTGTATAGCTACCAGCTTGGCTGTGGAGACAGACGCAGTGCCTTCTAGACCCCCGCTTTCTTCAGAAACAGGGGATTTTGCGTGGACACCAAACCACTCCTGGGACTTGAAACAGTCGGTAACCACTGGAACCGATCCAGCGTTACACGAAGTGTGCTCCAAAAATGCAAAATATAGTACTCTTAGCCCTATAGAAGGTTGGGGCAGAAACAAAAGCGCCAATAGTTCCAAAACTACACCCAGATCTCGAAGGTGAAAAGTCTTTCCTCACCAAGAAAAGTGATAGAGGCACTTCAGTTCTTTTATTGCGGACAAAGTGTTCGCATGTGGACGCGGTCAGACTTGTAAATTGAAACATATAACAGCGGAACACTAGGTAAATCAATGATATTTAACGTGATCAAATTATTTCGTATGGGATTCCAAGAATATGGGGTAACTATCGCTGAAATAAGTGACCATCACATATAGGGCAAAAAGAAAAAATATCAGAGAAAACAAGGTTTGGGGGTCCTAATACATAGATCACTTAAAGAAATAAAAATAGAGTTTCACGCATATTGGAGAAAGTAGCGTACGTAAGCCTAAGAGTTTGTAACAAGTACTATCTCAAATGAGTGAAAGTGTACGCAGGCAGATTCTATGATGATATCAATACAAGACTAAAGAAAAACAAAGCTTACTTTCACATATCTCATTGAGGGAAAGAAATGAAAAAGGATAAGAACTGGTTAAGTTTACACTTACCCAAGAATTCAAATTAAATCATAATGAATATTAAAGTAAGGTCACCAAAGATGACTTTAGAAGAACAAACTGGAATGAATATGATTGTGAAATGGCCGTTAAAAAAACATCGTCAATAATTTCCAAGTCATCAACAAAATCAGAATCAGTGACCATCGAATGATCAGACGTAGGCTAAAAATTAACATTCAGAAAGAGGTAGAAATTTTATTCATTAAAAAATAAACTCATTAAAATCCAGAAAATATTTGTTTCAGAATTTCAGTACCATTGTCATATAGCATACCCTAAAGCGATAAAGCATAACTTGAAGAAAGACATAAAAGAACGCTAAAAATGCAAAAAACGCAAACTCTCAGAATATACTGTAAATCTCATGAAGCAGCGCAGATAATTTAAAGCAACAAACCACACCTATCAAATTGAATTAACAGAACTAAATAAGTTCATTAAAAAGAAACAGAGACATCAGAAAATATAATTCAACTAATGTTGAAGAAAGCATCAAAGAAGGAAATATCTAAAATGGCAAAATGAGACGTATAAAAGGAAACACTCACGTAGTAGCTATAGAAGAGGAAGCTATTACATTCATTAAAGATTAAGAAAAATTGGCTAGAAAACGTTAAGATTGCTATGAAAGCTTGAGCTCTAACAATAACATTATTTACAACTACAACCAAAATGAACACAATAATTTTCCGACGTTCTCAAATTATAGATTGAAATTGAAATCATAAAAATGAAGAGCAACAACAGATCAGATAAGGACATCAACACTTTGGACGATCTGAGAGAGTCCAGAGATGTTATTGTGGACAACTTAGCTTCACCTTATCACTGAATGCCTAAATGAAGGCAAGATTCAAGTTTTCTGGCACAGGTTCCTCATAATCCTATACAAAATGTTAGCCAACCGGACCTTACGACCTAGGGATTAATGAACCTTCTCTCATGTGTCTATGAACTCTTTACAAGAGTTATTACCAACAGAATACAAAACCAGCTGTATGATCAATGACGAAGAGCCTAAGCTGGCTCCAAAAAAGGCTACTTAACAATTAATCACCAATATACTCCAACTGGCTTATTGAGAAAACTTCAGAATACAATATCTCTAAATAATCGTTATTTGTGGATTACCAGAAAATATTTATTCAATCGAAACACCAGTGGTGATAACAGTCTTTAGGAATCAAGCTATAGATCAAGTCTAAATAAATATGAGAGAACACATATACCAAAATAAACGATCCAACCTTAGATTACAGAAGGATTCAGATACCTTTCAAATATGAAAATATGAAAGACAAGGAGATACTATTTATCCGAAATTATTCACGTCCTGTCAAAAAGAAATCTTCAGGAGAGTAAATTGGCAAAAGGCAAAGCAGAGATTTGCAGATGATATTGTATTCATAGCTTAGAAACTAGAAGAGATTCAAATAATGCTTTTAGAATTTAACCATGAAAGCAAAGAGACTCGGCCTCTAGTTAAATCTTGGAAAAACAAAAGTCAGGACAAAACAACCAGAGGTCGACATGATAGACATCACAAGTTTAAACAAGCAAATTAAAATGGTCCACGAATATATCTATCTCTGTCAACACAATACAACGTCACTAGGAAAATATCAATAAATGCAACGCAGAATCCGTCTAATATGGAAAACATTAGAGAAGGCAAGCATCGTCTCCAAAGGCAAAGCGCCCATGCACCTGAAAAGAGAAGTATAAACCCAATCCATAATCCTAACTAGGACCTAGAGAGCATAGGATTGGTACCTAACCGAAAAAAAACTGTAGAAATTAGAATAACACAAATAACCGACTATACATTATGATTTAAATAAGTTTGCGTGTCACTAAATTAGCTATCTGTATACTGTATTTCGACAAACCAAACTTCCAAATATAATGGCAACTATAACAAATCTGAAATGGAGTTGGGCAAGCCATGTGGCATCATTTTAAGAGGATAGATAAATCAGAAAAATACCGATTTTACTCCACTTGATAAAAGACAACGGAAAATAATACTTCAAACGATGATTAGATGATCTTAAAAATATGCCAAAAATTGGAAACAAATTGCTCAAGATCGACAAAAATTCAAAAAGATGACAAATGGTTTCTCTCAACAATGGGAGGTAAATGCCTGAAATGATGATGAATACATAATAGGCTGAACATTAACTTCTGTGGCTTATGCTATTGATGCCAGTCACCAGGTGAAACCCCATAAATAACACAAATTCAAATAGCAGAATAACTTAGGGGCAGCAATATTATTTTTTCCCACTTACACATCAGTTTTCTAGAAAACTACGGTGTAAAACTTGGAAATACATATCCCAGTTGTGTTCATTTGATTAGGCATACTAACGAAAAATTGCCTTTATTTCTATTACTTTTTTCTCGTAATTATTTTTGCCTTAATTTAAAGGCACAGAGGTGATCCTAAGTTAAAGAATGAATCAATTGCGCTGAATTACTAGAAATTTCATTTATTGTTTGTATATACAGTATGGGCCAGAGAGGACAGACGTTTTTGAAAAATTCACTCGATGCTCTATCGTCCACAGCGCCATGACTTCACCTAAAAAAAAAAGAAAAAACATGCTAAGACACTTCGAATCATAGGCAATCTCTCATTTAAATCCACCTAGAATTTGCTTTGGAGATATAAAGATTTAGCGATATGAATTAACTTTTACTTATTTCAACCTTATGTGTCGTCGATGCACCTTCAAGGAATGTTTTCTCAGTCCTTTAGCCTTTTTAATTAACGAGATGATAACTTAGTCTTTGCCATTGCCATCCTGTATGTTCTTTTAAATATATATTTGCTTCCATATCACTATCTTTTTAAGAATATTATTTAGTGGAGATCAGTTGGATATTGATTCAATTGCAGAAATTTGCAGCATCAGATTTAGAGGAACACCTACAATAGGCAAATTTCTAGCTCAACTGAGTTTTATGAGTTCAAAACGATTCCTGCAATAATTTCAGCTTCAAATTATGGCGAAAACTGAATTTCTTACGAAGAAAATGTGCAAAATCAAACGCATGAATCTTAATTGATTTCTATTAAGCTATGTGTTGCAAACTTAGTTATATAATCCAAAGTACAAAGATGCAAATTTCGATTTAATTTGCTGCTAAAGAGAATTTCAATGGATCAAAACTAAATTTGCGACAGCATTGCTTTTAACGGTGAAAAGTGTTTAGCTTAGTATATCGAAAATAACTAGTAAAATACCATTCTGGTGTACGCAGAATATAACAAGCTCATCAAACTAAAAATTCTTTTTATATAAATTAGAAATTAACGCGTACAATTTTAAAAGAATTGGAGATTTAGACTCTTCGTTTTGGCTAATGATTCTACCTTACATAGATCACACTGATCTCCACTCATTCCATTAGATGAAGGGCAAAAGAGTAGTCAAATTCGAAGTTTTACTTAGTCCTAAGCTTCTATATATATTGTCCATTCTCAGTAAATTTGGCTGCGCTATAGGATCTAAATATACTACAGAAAGGGAAATGTTTCAGAAAAAATGTTCTGGTTCTTTAGCCTTAGCTAGCAGATTAATAGCATTTATTAGCATATTAGATTAGGCAGTGCTAACATATTTATATTTCCCAAAGTACACTATGTTCTTTACATATTTGTAAATTCTGATGCAGTGCATAAAATAGGGACTGTACATCCAAAGTAGTCTTATTTTCATGCTAACAACATAGAGTATAACGTCCAGTTGGTCTATTGTCGAATGTTATAAGTTAAATTATCTTTTACTTCGAAGAATATTAATTCGTTTACATAGTATTTGCGTTTTCTTGCAGGGAACAGGAACCATACCCTCCATTACGTATGTTATCGATTATCTTAAGTTAAATCAATTTTTTCTTTGAAGATTATCTATATTTCCGCTTTTATATATTATATACAACCTATTTTAAGATTTAGTTGTTATTGGTTAACACTTAAACATTAGCAGTAAAGTTTTCTTTGACTACGGTTGCGTTGTACCTCTGGTTAATTATACGAGTATCCCGATGTCGTAGAATTGCTCATAGTCTGGTCCAATAATTATTCTAGTCCTTGATCTGGACACCCTGCTTTTGTTTAAGTCAGTGGTATTACCCCTATGACTTAATCCTAGGATCATATATATATATATATATATATATATATATATATATATATAGGTAGGCTTTAATTCCTACTGAATGTGTAAATCTGGTTAGAGGCGGGTTGTGCCGTAGCCAGGATTCTCACTATAAAAGTCCCACTTGTTACTGGGAGGAGGTTTGTGATTGTTGAATTCTAAGAGTGCAAAATACAGGTTGAATAAATTAGCCGAAGGGATGCTTAATTAAAGTCTTGCCGAGTGTACGTCAAAAAGGAGGAGCCGGCTACAAATAAACACACGTACAAAAAAATAAACTTTACTTCACAAAAATATAATAATTATAAATAGTTAAACGGGCAAAATTAAGGATTAAATATTAAACACTGACGTTAAGCGTCTAGATTTATAATGACTCAATGGGAGTATTAATCACTGTTAATTAAATAGGTAATTTAAGAATAGAGGGACACTGGGTTTACAGATTACCATTAATTGTGATGGATTGGAGAGACGACTACTCAGGTCCAGACACGGTGGTTCGGGTGGCGTTAACAAGAGTTCTCGGGGAGAGGAGGGGTAAGACGACGGGTTTGGGGCTGCTGGCTGCAGTTCCGGTTAGTTCACTCCTAACTGGATGTGACACTAACAAATAGTAACTTCCAGTAACTGTTTGGATGTTCCTTTTCTTTCTCAAGTTACATTGGAGCAACAGAGCGTACTCTTCTAGTCTCAGACTCTGTGGGGCGGGATTTACTTCCAGGAACAATTTGAGACAGCGACCAAGTTTACTCGACGGCGCATTGGTAGTCGATACGTTACGGCAACGACTCTCGCTCAACGTGAGGGGTACGCGAGTTGGTTTGGGACACTGCTCTAGAGGGGTAAACGGCGATGTTATTTTTATCGCGGTTTGTGGGAAATCGAGAGAGAGATTCCATTCATGACAATTCGCTTTTCGCAGCGCCTTCTAGACAATCTCCATGCTATCATAAAGAAGGCAAATAAGATTTAAGCTTTTTTGTGAGATAGGTGTTTTTTCGTCCGCCTTACTGTCGTTAGTTGGGGGAAGGGTGTGGGGAGAGTAAGAGGAGACGAAGGTCAACTCAAACGACAAATTTCTTTCGTTCCTACGATTGTCTGGCGGCATGTGAGTATGTACGTTCCATACCCTCACACGCCTACCTATTTCGAGGAACATTATTCTGCCATGAAATAAGGAATAATGTGAAAAATTAACTTCACCGGGGGAATTTGTCCTTATCTTCCTCGACTCGAACCATTGAGTCGGTAATTTTATCAAAACCGTTAGGAATTTACCTTAGTATCTAATGGCTACAAAATACTACTGCTAAGTCAGTTTCTCTAATTTACATATAAAAAAACAAAACAAAGCACATACAGAACACAGGCAAGAAATAATTATTTATACAAAGAGATACACACAAAAAATAAATAATTGACTATTAATCGCTATCTGAAATTGGGTTTCTCGAAAGGCTATCAGCGAGTACATTGTCAGACCTTTTTAGATACCTGATTTCATAACGGTACTCCGCTAGCAATAATGACCAGTTCATTAGCCTGCCGTTTCAGTTTTTACAAGTTTTTAAGTAGGCTAACGGTCTATGATCAGTCTCTATGAGGAATGGACGACCTACCAGATACATTCTAAATTTTGTAATCCCCAAAACAATCGCTAGAGCTTCTAATTCTACCGTAGCGTTTGCCCTTTCGCGAGCCGTCAGTTGGTGACTCACATAGCTTATAGGAGCGGGTTCTTGGTCCTCGTCGTATTGGAGTAATACGCAGCCAATACCCAGTTGGGAGGCATCTGCCCTCACGCCAAATTTCTTACGGGGATTCGGCAATTTTAAGATTGGGGCGGAGTTCTTCAAAGTGCGCTTCGGCGTCGGGGTTCCACTGGAGGGGTCCAGGAGTTTCTTTTTTAGCAGATCATTCAGGGGGGCTGCTACAGAAGTGAATTGGGGTACAAAGCGGGCGGTAAAATGACGCAGCACCGAGGAATGACCGTAATTGCTTCTTGGTGCGCGGTAGGGGCATATTTACAATAGCCTTTACCTTCTTTCTCTGTGGGGCCAGATGACTTTCGTCTATTTTAAATCCGAGGTATTCTATGGATCTATAAGAAAAATGGCATTTTGACTGTTTAATAGTTAAGCCATGATTCTTTAAGCGTTCTAAAAGCGGGCGGAGGGACAAGATATGGTCGTTCCATGAACGTGTAGCCACATACACGTTATCAAAATAAAAAGAAACGTTTTTTAAACCATCTATTTCGGGGCGCATCATGCGGTTGTAGCTACTGCAGGCAGTGACTAGGCCAAAAGGAAGACGAGCGAATTCCATTAAACCTTTGTCTGTAGGAAAGGCTGTTAGTTTCCTCGCTGATGCCTTTGGGGGGATCTGATAGTAGGCCTTACATAGGTCTATCTCAGTGATGTAGGCGGTTCCTTCGAAGAGATGTAAATTTTGGTCAATTAAGGGGAGAGGCTCGGCGTAGAACACGGTGACGGTGTTTAACTTCCGAAAATCGACGCACATCATAAAGGACTGGTCTGGCTTGCAGACCATGACTATTGGGGAACAGTAGTTGGACGTAGATGGCTCAATAATCCCTAATTGCAAAAGATTGTCGACCTCCTCATTGAAAGCATCTCTTAGGTGCACCGGTACGTGATAGGGCATACATCGCACAGGTTCGAGCGTAGTGAGGGCGATATCATGTTCGAACTGAGTCGAACATCCTGGTGACTAGGAAATGACGTCACTAAATTCTTCCAAAAGTGCCATCATTTGGTTCCTTTGGGCAGGGGTGAGGTCGGAGTTTACATCCAACTCGGGGAAAGGTTCTTTTATAGAAGGCAGCTTAGACGGGGAGGGGACAATCTTCGCTTGACTCTACGCAAATCGAATTAACAATATTTAGGGGGTTGTTTGGGTGGACGGCGTCAATTACCCTTTCTTCGTCGAAGACGACTATATTGTTTATACAGGCCCGTCTATGATACTTTTTTAGCATGTTTATGTGATATAACCTATCACCTGCGGGTGTCTGTATAACGTAATCGACCGATCCGTGGGTTTACTGAACGTGGTAGGGACCTTTCCATTTGGAGAGAAGTTTATGGGAATCCGAGGGGAGTAAGAGTATAACTTCATCTCCGGGCTTCAGTTTTCTGTGTTTGGCCTTTAGATCAAAGTATGTCCGATACTTTTCCATATTAATTTCGGAATTTCTGACTGCTATGTCAGAACACCTTTTTAATCTTTTCCTTAGTTCGAGGACAAAGGAATAAGTGTTCCTTAATTCTGGACACAAACGGGAATTTGTCCATAACTCCTTCAAAATAATGAGGGGACCCAGCACGTTTCTCCCATACAAGAGCTCAAATGGGGAAAATCCGATGGTCCTATGGGGAATTTCGTGGCATGCGAATAACGCAACTGGCAAATATCGGTGCCATTCTTGGGGTTGTTCCATGCAAAGCTTCTTGAGGACGCTTTTCAAGGTCGCATTAAACCTTTTGCACATGCCCTTCGCGCTTGGATGAAAGGGGGTGGTCAAAATAGTTTTGATTTGGAGCAGGGTGTTCACGTGTTCCATGAGCTCAGAGGTAAACTGGCGGCGTCTATCTGACAAGATTTCTTTGGGCAATCCTACTCTAGAAAAAATGGAAATAAGGGCTTCAGAGCAAGAGATACTATCGATCCTTTTTAGCGCGACAGCGTCTGGGAATCGGGTATCGCAGTCTATCAGGATTAGTACATGCGTATGACCTTCGGCGGAAGGGGGGTGAATTGGTCCGATGAAGTAGATGGCGACTCTCGAGAAGGGCTCCGAAATGACTGGCGTTCTTTGCAGGGGAGCTGGGGATATTCGACCTTTTGCAGTGTTTTTCTGGCACAAGTCGCACGTTTTGCAGAATTATGTAATATCTTTGGCTGCACCGGACCAAAAAAAGTATTTAAATACTCGCTGAGAACTCTTGTTATGACTGAAATGACCGGCCATTTGGACTTTCATGTGCTACACGCAGGATTTGGTCTACATGTGTGTGGGGAATACAGCTGACCTTGGAAGGTGTGTCCAACTCATCTCGTGAGGTGCGAAATAGAAGGGAGTCGTTAATGATGTACCTTATGGGTTGGTTCCCTGGAACGATCACCTCTTTGTTCTTTCGGGCCTTATCCCAAAGGGATTGAAGTAAAGGGCAGCTCTGCTGAGCTCTGAGGAATTGTGCATTACTCGTTAGGTGGTCTAAAGGGGCCTCTGGGGTGAACAGGCGCGTTGGGGGAGAGGCCTCGCGGTCAGCTTGCGCTCGAGTGACGACAGCTTCAGGCACTTCACTCGGGGAGAGTAGTGCGCTCTGGCCAATAAGTATCGAACAAAATTTGATGGGGGCTGCCACTACGTCTGCCCAACCAGTGCAATATTTACACTGTACATGGCAACGGATTACCGGGAATCTATTTTCTTGATCCAAGAAGTCGTCTGCAATTGCGTACTTATTATGTTGGGGGTCGACAGGGGGGAGCAATTTGTCCGACACCACAATGCATGTGTACCCGGTGTCTCTGACGAGGGTAGACACTTTACAGCCATTGATCAAGCCGGTTTCGAAATTTAGTCCTCCAGGGGTACTCTTGTTGAATAGTAAGTTCACTTGAAATTCCTCTGGGGATGGAGACGAGGGGGATGACGTAAGCGCGGCCGGCTGTTCCGGGGGAAGGGTAGCAGTTACTTGGTGGACTTGTTGGCTCTGGGTGGGACATAGGCTGGAATTTTGTACACATTGGGAATTGTAATGGCCGGGGGAACCGCAAGAGTAGCCTATAACCTGCTTATTCTGGTGCTGGTTATTGTAGGGGGTATTGAAGACTGGGGTTTTCTGTCTTCGTGGGCTACAAAAGGCTTATTCTTTGGCCTGAACGGGGCTGTGGCCTTTATCAATGGAGGCGGTTTACTTTGTGGGACTTCCATTGACTAAATTTATTCTTCGGGGACGGGGGACTATTCTTCCGGGTATCCTGTGGGTATAGGCTCTGATTTTTCGCAAGGAGATTAGCTTCCTCGAGGCATTCTCGAAAGGTAGACGCACGGCAGTCTTGCACGAATGCTCGAATCTCCTGGAGGAGGGTGGACAATAGCTGGTCTTTTAACATAAAGTCAATCAGGGCCTCATACTCCGATTCAACTTTCGAGGATTCTAACCAGAACTGGAGGTTTCGCTTCAGGATATATCCAAAATGTCGGTAAGTTTGACCGGGCTGGTCTTTTGCCGATCTAAACTTAGTGCGGTAGAACTGAGGGTTCAAGTTGAAGGCGGATAGCAATTCGGCCTTCAAGGTGCTATAGTCTATTGTAGCTTCATGTGGTAACGACATGAAAATTTCTCTTAAGCGCGGACTGAGCAATGGAAGCAATCTACTGACTCCTTCGGATTCTAGGGCCCATCCGTTTACCTCGAAGATCTTTTCAAAATGTGTTAAGTATGAGCAAAAATCTTCTTCGTCTTTATACTGGGGATGTTTCATAGCGGGGGCCTGGGGTTGATGATCACGGGATCCAACAAAACTGACTTCAACTTGGTCTCTGCTTAATTCCCTTTAATGTTTTCGAATCCTTTCTCTTTCTTCAAATTCTAACTCTTCTTTTCTTCTCCTTTCTTCAAATTATTCTTTTCTTACTTCCATTTCACGTGCTCTTTCCTCTCGCTGTTCGCTTTGGACGAATTCCTTTAGTTTCTGTCCTGTGAGACCGAGAGCTTGCCCTTGCTTGATGAAAACTTCGAACGATTGCGAAGCCATTGCTGCTCTTGCTGACGCAACTGGTGACTCACGAAAGAACTTAAGCACCTAGTAAGAGAATTAGAAGCTGCGATTGTTTCTAAACGATACAATCTAATAATTATCCCCCAAAATAATGAATATTTTCCTAGCTTTGTTTTTGCTTTCTGGAAAGGGTTATTAATGGTTATTATTTATATTCCTTCGGGGAATAGACTCTAATTAGTAAAATTTACGTTAGTTTATTTGGGCTTCCTTGGGCGTTGGCAAGTTTTAGGCTATATGAGTTGGCTTCTTCAAGAATTTAAACCTCGTAAAGCTGACACCACTTTTATATATGTCATAGAATTGCTCATAGTCTGTTCCAATAATTATTCTAGTCCTTGATCTGGACACACCGCTTTTGTTTACGTCGATGGTATTGAGACCCTATGACTCAATCTACGATCATATATATATATATATATATATATATATATATAGGTAGGCTTTAATTCCTACTGAACGTGCAAATGCTGGTTAGAGGCGGGTTGTGCCGTAGCCAGGATTCTCATTATAAAAGTCCCACTTGTTACTGGGGTGAGGTTTGTGATTGTTGAATTCTAAGGGTGCAAAATACAGGTTGAATAAATTAGCCGAAGGAATGCTTAATTAAAGTCTTGCCAAGGGTACATCAAAAAGAAGGAGCCACAAATAAACACACGTACAAAAAAATAAACTTTATTTTACAAAAATATAATAATTATAAATAGTTAAACGGGCAAAATTAAGGATTAAATATTAAACACTGACGTTAAGCGTCTAGATTTATAATGACTCAATGGGAGTATCAATCACTGTTAATTAAATAGGTAATTTAAGAATAGAGGGACACTGGGTTTACAGATTACCATTAATTGTGATGGACTGGAGAGACGACTACTCAGGTCCAGACGGGGTGGTTTGGGTGGCGTTAACACAAGTTCTCGGATGGAGCGGGGATAAGACGACGGGTTCGGGGCTGCTGTCTGCAGTTCCAGTTAGTTCACTCCTAACTGAATGTGACACTAACAAATAGTAACTTCCAGTAACTATTTGGATGTTCCTTTTCTTTCTTAAGCTACGTTGAGCAACTGAGCGTATTCTTCTAGTCACAGACTCTGCGGGGCGAGATTTACTTCCAGGAACAATTTGAGACAGCGACCAAGTTTACTCGACGGCGCGTTGGTAGTCGATACGTTACGGCAACGACTCTCGTTCAACGTGAGGGGTACGAAAGTTGGTTTTGGACACTGCTCTAGAGGGGTAAACGCGATGTTATTTATATCACGGATTGTGGGAAATCGAGAGTGAAATTCCATTCATGACAATTCGCTTATCGCAGCACTTACTGGACAATCTCCATGATATCATGAAGGAGGCAAATAAGATTTAAGCTTCTTTGTGAGATAGGCGCTGTTTCGTCCGACTTCCTGTCGCCAGTTATGGGAAGGTTGGGCGGAGAGAGACAGGAGACGAAGGTCAACTCAAACGACAAATTTCTTTCGTTCCCACGATTGTCTGGCGGCATGTAAGTATGTACGTTCCATAACCTCTCACCCCAGCTCTAATAAACAGTTCGGTTTTACGAATTTTCAAAATAATAGTTGATGCCATGCACGAGAAATAGTAAAAAAATTAGGGAGAGAAGCGAGTGCAGATGGATGATGAGCTGCTTGACAGCTAGTTATTCCTCAAACATTTAACCCCTGAGAGAAGCTGAGAGAGTAAAATTTATGATGAGGAAAGAAGCGTTTTCAGAAGTAGACATATAAATATTTTTGAAGGAAATAAACCTATACAAAGAATTGCGTGATTACTATTAAATAAAAATATATTCTTATATAATATAGTAAATGTAATTCAATCTTTAATGGTTGGTAGGGATCTAAGTAAGGTAGAAGCTTGTCTAGGGAGGAGAAGAGTTGTTTTCTTGTGGCTTCGGAGCTATCAGAAAGGTGTACGTCCCTTGGTAATGTGGGCGAATAAAAGTGGGGAGTTTTGGTCTGTGTCTAAGCCCGACTTCTACTGGCAAAATAGATCGAAGATTAACCCGAATCAGGAGTTTTTAATCGGAAAAGTATGAAAAGGAAAGATTTTAACTCTCATATCGGGTTTGATTATGTAAAAGAAGGCCAACGGCTTTTTTATTTTTTTTTATATCCGCTAAAAGGGAAAAGGGATTGAAATCAAAGCAAGAGCTGATATTTGTAGGGTTATGTTCCATCCCATCCCATTATAGCCATGAAGATCTGTAGCTCTATATTCTCAACATATTTTCAATTCCTCTAGTTTCAACACTTTCTTTACAGCTTTCGCATTGCAAATATTTTAAGAGAGAGCTCTCGTTGTTTTTGTTTTGAATTTACTTTGGAAATTACAAATTGCAGTCTTTAATTTAGCATTTAAGCAGTCACCTTAAATCTCAGTGAATACTTGCGTTGATGCATCTGGTTATTAATATCACCAACAAACACGCTCGTGGGATGCCCTGACATTTAATGGAAATTTAACCTACACCTTAATGCAACGACTGAGTGGTCCCGAAGTCTCTTCGCCACATTCTTGTTGAGTGCCTAACATGTTACATGCCATGGTAGTGAGAAGAGCAGGGTAGCTACCTCTTGCTCCTTATACTCATGGTGAGTTCTTGATAACAGACTTGTGGACAAAATCGCAATGAGGGCAGCCTTCACCATTTTATCTCGCCTATCTTTATGGTGATGTTTTCTTAGTGTCGAGCGATACATTTTTATGGCCGCCATGAGAGAGGGAACAAATTAGCCTGAAACTTGTCCCGCTAAGCCATACCTCTGTTACTTTTTCTGCGCTTTCCTCGGCTCCTTCTTATACTGCCCATGATATGCTAATAATAGGTAATCACCTCAACTACTCTTTATTAGACCCGCCTATCTTTAACTCTATTTATTACGTAGCCGTACCCTTCCAGACTTGCTCTTCTATCCACAGAGGTTTGGTTGCCCGACTACCTTTCATAAACTTATGAGCCTTATTCAAGGTGCAGTGTATATGGTGAGTTCACTACCTGCTATGAGGGACGAAAGCCCGTTGTCTAAGGCAAGTATTAGGTACGGGATGTGTTGAACTCTAGACTCTGCTCCTCTTATTTCAGTACAAACAGGAGCTAGCTACGTTGGCACCGAGCTGTTTTGTTAAAGCTTGACGACAATTTCATAGGAATGCCATACTATCTAATTTCCCTGAGGCCCCTTTTTCATTTTTATTGAGATAATGGTGACAACAAAAAGTACTATAGGGCAACCACAGACGCATGGAGATCAACCTCCAAGTGCAGTCTTATACTCCGTAGATGTCGTCGAGGATAACCAAATCGACGCAAATTTTCGAGCATTGGAGTGTCTCCAGTGTCAGGATCCCCTTGGTGTTAAAGTGTTTCGTCTTTCCCATCTTTGGAGCCGCTCTCTGGCAGCTCCCCTTCTGAAAAGGACTTACCCCTTGTGCTTTGTGAAGGTGGCCCAACAATCAAATCCTGGAAAATAGGCTCACACCTCTCAATTGCCTCCTGCGGTGGGGTTTTTCTCCCCATCCCATTCTTTGAAGAGGCCCATTGACAAAACTATGTTTTGAAAAAATGCAGTATCACCCATTCTATAAAAGAGGACCGCTAAGACAATAAATAGACAGACGGCCTAAAATCGACGGGTCGCGGTGGGAGCGATTCGATAGGGCCAATCCCCTTAGTTGAACAAAAGAAAGTGGGATGCCTCTGGCCGCGCCCCCTGCAGTCCTGTAATCATGCATCTTGAAATTGTAGGTTTGGCCTGACTTCTCCACTCAAGGCGCTGATGCAGGTCAGTTCACCGCCAGAGAATTGACTGATAGATAAGATTCTTATTACTATTATTATTATTACTATTATATAGACCATGCAAAGCTTCACACTAAAAACTTTGGAAATTATACCACCAAGAGGTGTCAGTGCAGGTCAAATCACAGCAACAAAGAAAGAAAAAAGAATTAAACAGCCTCATGGTTACGCAACAAAAAGATGTTAGCAAATCTTTTAAACTTATCAAGCGTAGGAGCAGTCAAAATATTTGTGGGCAAGGTATTCCGCAATCTACATATGCTCGGTAAAAAGAACTTGGAAAACTAAGATGTAGAATGACGACCAATTTCGAATGCCATGAAATTTACAGTCACAGAATAGATAGTAACTCTGGCTGGTTGATAAAATCTCGGCAGAAATTTATGCAGAGGATGATTCACATCATTCACTACTTTAAATATAAAGAGCTCCAACATCTCTACGATGCCCAATGTCAAAATCCAAATCTGATAGTAATATTTACAGGATTAAATGCACGATCAAGCAATCTCAGATGAGAGTCTAAAGCACAACTCCATACAGCAGAACAATATTCAAATCAAGGTAGAATAAAATGAAAGAAAGCCTTGCGAAGAACACCATTATCCTCATAAAACTTCGGACATTTACGAAAAATGACCAATTTCTGAGAGATATGGTGAGATATGTATCTTAGTTGCATTTCAAAAGTGAGTTTCGAATCTAGAGTTACTCCCAAAGGCTTAAGATGGTCAGCCTTGTTTAATAAAAGCTCCATTTATAAACAAATTGGGATGTTCAGGTAAAAGATATCTCGAACGACTTACAATCATTTACTTAGCCTTACTAGGGTTTAATTTCATACTCTCACTTAAGACACCAGTAATGACTTTTATTCGAATCCTCAGTGAGGCTGTCTGCAACACTCAATCTCATGGCAGGAGATGGAACATGAGTATAGAGAGAAGTGGCATCAGCATATGCTAGCATTTTATTAGTCATATTAAACCATATGTCACTAGTATATAATATTAAAAGTAAAGGCCCAAGAATGCTACCCTGAGGAACTCCAGAATAAACTCTAGAATAAGAACAAAAACACCCATCGACAACAATAAGTTGTTGTCTATTAGTTAAAATCTCTGTTAAAATATTTAATACTCTGCCACCAATCACAAGAGATTTTACTTTAAAAATCTAACTATTATAGTTAACAGTGCCAAAGGCTGCACCAAACTCAAGAGACACAAGCCTAGACTCAGAATTATTGTTTAAAGCAGACTGAATTTCATGTCCCAGCAATAATAATGCATCAGTAGTGCCTAGACTCTTCCTAAAGCCAAACTGAGTCAATGGAAAAAACTGTCTCAAATATACAGTAAGATGTTTGGACAGCAGATGTTCAAAAGTCTAAGATAAAACGATGAAAAGGAAATGAGCCTATATTCACTATGAAATGGAGATGATGATGATCCTTTGGGAATTGGGGTAATGTTGCCTGAAATCCAGCATTCATAAAATGACCTCCAACGAAGTAAAATACGAAATATAAAAGCCAGTTTGGAGCTGGCTGAATGCTAAATCTTTTAAAATCAATGGAAACGGACCAATAGGATCAGTTTGGTGACACCGAACTAAGTTAACCCTAAAGTTCGGTGTCACCACCAGGAACGGGCTCGAGGAGGAGCTTCTTCTTAGTTCCCGTATTCCTAAAGGGCGAGGACAATCTCAGTTCTCTTGGCTGCCACCAGGATAGGAAAGGGGTTCTCTGACGAGAGTAAGTTGAACTTTATGCTTAAATCAAGTTACCTCAAAGTTCGGTGTGACCACCAAGGACTAGCTCGGAGATGAGCTTCTTATTCTTAGTTTTAGTATTCTTTAATGTTGATAACTATCTTGGTACTTTGGGCTACACCAGGATAAGTGTGAGGGAAATTTCTCTGAGGAGAAGCTTGAGCAAGTTAACTTGAAGTTCGGTGTGATCACCAGGAACTAGTTCCGGATGAGCTTCTCTTTAGTTCCCTCTGTTGGTAGCCCGGCCTCTTCTTGGAGACTTCGTAGCCTGCTGACTCACGTATTCTACTTCGTTTTTCCAAGACTTTGGTACGTATATATACGTCGTCACTCCACTAGGGTAGGGGTAGGGTGGTGAGATTTGTGCACAGGCCGCATGAAGTTTCCTCTTCTAACGGTTTTTCTCAAGGCATCGTACAGATTGCCTGGTGGGAGCTTCTTGATTTCGGGCGACGCTTCTCTAATTTCGCCTTTGAGTTAAAATTGAATACCCGCTCGGGGGGGAATCTTGCAGTTTTAAACAGATGTTATTGTCTCCAGTCCAACCTGAGCGGATTAGCGCCTTCTGTGGTCTCGCAAGGTTGTTCAGGTTTTCATTGGGAGGAGGGGCGAGAGCAACTTGGTTAAAAGTTTGAACTATGGCGTCTATACTGCCCGGATGTTGCTGCTAACATCCCGTGGCTCGACTGTGAAAGAAGGGGGGGGGGCATCTATTCCCTCGCAATTATGTTGAGCTTCAGCCTTTATATAAACCTTATTTGCCGGGTTCCTAATCGCAACATCGTGCTCCCAACCCAACCAAGACCGGTTATTAGACCAAAGATTATAGGCAGCATGATTATCAAGATAGGCCAGTCGATACTGGTCATTTTATCATGCTTTATCGTGAGATGGTGCTTTAATATTTTACATTGGTACACACTTACTTTTCAAGTATAATAAGCTCAAATTTAATGAGGTAATGGGGCAAGGAGCATCATAGATATCCCTCCAGACAATACTATTAAAAGCATGGTTAATCCAATCCCAATTAATTCTAGATTTACTAACAACCTCCCTGAAGATGATAAATTCTGGAATAGGGAAATCTAACTGGATACTACAAGCTAAACCTCGATGATCTGAGAAACTAATTGGTGCAGTGGTTTGAGCCTCAACAACCTCTCTCACATTAGTCAGTACAAGATCAAGAGGATTGCCGGATGTGTGATTTGTACCAGGTTTTTGGAGCCCTGATACATAGATCCCTTAAAAAAGTAAAAATAGAGTTTCACGCATATTGGAGAAAGTAGCGTACGTAAGCCTAAGAGTTTGTAAGAAGTACTATCTCAAATGAGTGTAAGTACGCAGACAGATTCTAGGATGATATGAATACAAGACTAAAGAAAAACAAAGCTTACTTTCACATCTCATTGAGGGAAAGAAATGAAAGAGGATAAAAACTGGTTGAGTTTACACTTACCCAAGAATTCAAATTACATCATAATGAATGTTAAAGTAAGATCACCAAAGATGACTTTAGAAGAACAAACTATGAGATATGAAATCGAATTGATTGTGAGATGGCCGTTCAAAAAACATCGTCAATAATTTCCAAGTCATCAACAAACCAGAATCAGTGACCATGGAATAATCAGACGTAGGCTAAAAGGTAACATTAATAAAGAGGTAGAAATTTTATTCATTTAAAAAATAAACTTGAAGAAGGAATTGAAAGACCGCTGAAAATATAAAAAAAGGAAACGTTTAGAATAAACTGTAAACCTCATGAAGCAGCGCAGATACTTTAAAGCAACAAACCACACACAATAAATTAAATTAACAATCCAAACAAGCTCATTAAAAAGAAACAGAAACATCAAAAAATATAATTCAACGAATGTTGAAGAAAGCATCAAAAAAGGAAGTATCTAAAATAGCAAAATGAGACGTAAAAAAGAAAACACTCACGTAGTAGCTATGGAAGTGGAAGCTAATACATTCATTAAGGATTAAGAATGATTGGCTAAAAGAACTTAAGATTGTTATGAAAAGTTGTTCTCAACAACAACCATGAAAGAACACACAATGTTTACAACAACAACCATGAAAGAACACACAATATTTTCCCCGCCGTTCTCAAAATAAAAATTGAAATTACAATCATAAAAATGAAGAGCAACAACACATCATATAAGGGCACCAACACTTCGGAATAGATGAGAGATTCCAAAGAGGTCATTGTGGACAATCGAGATTGCTTCATCACTAAATGTCTAAATGAATCAAGATTCAAGTAGTCTTGCAAAGTTCCTTATAATCCTACACAAAATGTTGACCAACCGGACCTTACAAACTATGTACAAATCAACCTTCTATCATGTTTCTCTAAACTCTTCACAAGAGTTATTACCAACAGACTTCAAAACCAGCTGTATGACCAACGACGAAGACCATAAGCAAGATCCATAAAAGGCTACTTAACAATTAATCAAATATGTACTCCAACTTGTTTACTGAGAAAACTTCAGAAAACAATATCTCTAAATAATTGTTATTTGTAGACTACCAGAAAATATTTATTCAATCGAAACACCAGCGGTCATAACAGTCTTTAAGAATGAAGCTATAGATCAAGTCTAAATAAATATCAGAGAACATATATACAAAAAATAAACGATCCAACCTTGAATTACAGAAGGATTCAGATACCTTTCAAATACGGAAATATGTAAAACAAGGAGATACTATTTATCCGAAATTATTCACGTCCTGTCTAAAAGAAATCTTCAGGAGAGTAAACTGGCAAAAGGCAAAGCAGAGATTTGCAGATGATATTGTATTCATAGCTTAGAAACTAAAAGAGATTCAAATAATGCTTTTAGAATTTAACCATGAAAGCCAAGAGACTCGGCCTCTAGTTAAATCTTGGAAAAACAAAAGTCAGGACAAAACAACCAGAGGTCGACATGATAGACATCAGAAGTTTAAACAAGCAAATTGAAATGGTCCACGAATATATCTATCTTTGTTAACACAATACAATTTCACCAATTAAAGATGAAAAAATCCAACGCAGAATTCAGTCTAATATGGGAAATATTTCAGAAGGCAAGCATCGTCTTCAAAAGCAAAGTGCCCATGCACCTGAAAAGAGAAGTATAAACCCAATCCATAACTTTAACTAGGACCTAGAGTGCATAGAATTGGTACCTAACCGAATAAAAACTGTAGAAATTAGAATAACACAAATAACTCACTATACATTATGATTTGTATAACTTTGCATGTCACTAAATTAGCTATCTGTATATTTTGACAATCCAAACTTCCGGATATAATGGCAACTATAACAAATCTGAAATGGAGCTGGGCAAACCATGTGGTAACATTCTAAGGAGATAGATGGATCAGAGAAATACCGATAGGACTCCACGTCTTGATATAGGCCGACTGAAAATAATACCCCAAAATGATGATGAGATGATCTTATTTGCCGTATTCCTCATCGCAACATAGTTCTCCCAACAGGACCGAGAGCGCTTACCAGACCAAATATTATAGGCAGCATGCTTATAACGAATTGGTGCACTGGTTTGAGCCTCAACAACCCCCCCCCCCATCAGTGACTACAAGATCAAGATGATTGCCGGATGTTTGAGTTGCACAAGTAACTAACTATTAACAACCAATAATAACAGAAAAATCAAGAGCAACAATACCATGGTGATTGGTTAGGGAAACTGAATTCAGCCAGTCTCTGAGATGAGCTTTTAGATCATCAATAAAAATGAAGCAAGATTCCTTGTCCTTCTCCTGAATATTAATATATATTAGTTTAGAAGGCAATCATAAATATTGCCATCTAAGTCAGTGTTTCTATAAAACTAAAAATACGGCTGCATACTCTAACAATCATGATCTCATCACATCCACATTCATCCTTCCTAAAAGGTGAGGCATTAAATCCTGCTCGAGTATATACACACAAGCCTTACACTCGAGATAAGGTGTTCCTCATAAATTACAAAGGCTTATTAAAATTTTGCAAAAGAAGCTATGACCTATGTCTTTCCATTTCATGCAAGATTCTTAGAGCAGCAAATAATATCATAATTAGGTGAGGCAACAGAAAGCTCTCTCAAGTTGCCATATACACCACGGAGGTTGCAGTACAATAAATTGCAGAATTTACTACGGATAGAGACAGAGTTAGATTTAATGTCGCCCGACAAAATAAGAATAATGCTTACAAATACTGATAGACAGACAATCTTGGAAAGTAACAAAAACAAAAACAAGCTCAACAATAAAAACAACTACTTAGTACCAACAAAGAGATTCTTAGCACTCCCCGACCACTGAAAGCCTGCTGGGGAATAGGGGCTATGGGTAAATGTAGTACTGTCATATTTCGATACAATGAATTAAGATAAAATAAAGTTTAGGAAAGTAAGGAAAAACAAGAGATGCAGGGCTGTGTCACCCAGCAGAAGGGAAGTAACTGAATTCAGAAATGTTGGACACACAACTATGGATATAATTCAGTAAATCCACTTCAAGGATGCCGCTAGTTGTAGAACTACTCATCCGCCTTAGCCCAGCAGCGATACCTAGGGCTCTTAAACATAAACACTCATGCGTCCAGTGAAGACAGACAGTGACTGGTGGTGTTCAATTAAGTTCAAGGGGGGCATTTCTTGCACACCCAAGGTTCTCAAGACCACACCAAGTTGCTCTTCCGCTCGAATGACCGTTTGCAAACTTTAGATGTGCGATGCCTACGGTGAGGATGGCCACACGTAGACCCCGTTGAGATTTACATTTTCACGGAGATGAACCTGGCTAAGACGGTACGATCTTTCATGGGGTGGAACCCTGGTTTGGTGCCAAACACCGAATCTGTGTTCGGCCCTGTGCAAGCTTCTCTTTAGACAGTTCGGGCTCCCGAAACCTCACAAGAAGAATGGGGACCTCCTCTCGCGTCTCGTCTCCCTCTGAGAGTAAATACCTCCTTGATCTCGGAGAGGAATCTTGCTGAAGCAGGTACATCCTACCTAGGGGGTTCCTTCTTGCGGTGGAGAGAAGCGAGCTCATTCCCCACTCCACTCTCCCAAATGGAAAAGAAGCAAAAAGTATACTAAGAGGACTAAAGGTTCCTCTCAGGAAGATCCTGCTCCGGGAAGGACGGGTCCGATGCAGTTTTAGCAAGGAACCAGTCCAAGGTCGGCACGTCTAGCACTGAGGCATAAATGAGATAAGTAGAGCCTCGATTACTTTGGGACTCATGATTGAATATTGGCGTTTTCAATTCAGCCTGCTTCAAACGCTCTCTGGTTATTCGCATCACATCGGCTAAACCAGGACTACACCCCTACCCCCAAGTGACTGTTTACCGTAAGCCAAAACGGACGCATGCCTCCACCGAATTGCTAGACTCAAGGGAGGCATCATCCCTGAAGGTGGTTGTTAGGCTCTCTTTCGTTTATTGCTAAGGGTCTTAATTGGTAGACAGCTTCTTTAGGAAGACTAGTCGATCAATCCCAAAGGGCAGGTCCTTGCCGACTTGATAGACGAGCTGGAGATATCTGTCCTAAATCTGGATCAGTTTAAGCATAACTGAGTGAATATCGCGTCATTTTCCTGTCTTTATTTATTCCTATACTCCCGGATCCACAGCCCGATTTCGAGTAGGAGGTGGTCCATGACGTACATGGTACTGATTACTTTTCCATTCAAATATTATTTTCTGAACCGCTGCCGCCTGGAAAACTCCTCGGTGGTCCATGGAGCAGATGAGGTGGTCCACTACTCAGGAGATGCCTAATTTTTCTGTACAAATCGAGATGATGGGTTCTTATCGCGTTACCTCATCGCGTGCGCCTGGCCGTTTTGCAAAACGACTGCTTTCGTTTTTCTCAGCCAGGTTGGAGACGGTGCTCCGAAAAGTTCGTGAATATTAAATGCGATATAAGCACCACCCGAACGATTTCACTGTCGGGAAATTTATTCTAGCTATGGATATAGTCTGTTATGTTTCGTAGCACGCCTGCCACTCTTACTGGATGTATAATTATTTTCACTTAACTTGTCTTTCCTTAATCGCGAAACTCCTTTAACAGAGGTATCCAAGCGAGTTAAATGGATTCGGGGTAAGTTCTCGCATTAACTCCCTACCTTCTCCAGGATAACAGAACAGAAATATTGAACCTCGCATCCGTGCTAGATTTAATCGCGACCGATTTCCCTGCCTTCTCAATCCGGGATTCTGCTCCAACATCATCCAATACACGTCCTGATGTCGCTGAAGATCGCTAACTGGACTTGAACTCCAGAGGCGGAGAACCCTTCTCCATAAGGTTTAAATTGACTTAGTTGAGTTCCGATCTCGCTTCGTGCGCTGAAACCGCCCCTGCTCCTGGCAATGTTCCGTATTCCATTTGTCGACAATAGTTGAACGAGGAATGGTGCCTCTGTTAGATTTGTTGAACACGATCTCAAGAGAGAGTAGCCAATGGCTACTGTGCTTGCTTTTCGCAAACATCACAGATATCACTCTATCCCAGCCTGATGCAAGTTTTTGCCAGAAGAGTGGATGCCACTTGTCTTACGTACAGTGTGGCTTTGACAAGATCCATTCGGTGTCGGATGCTCTGCTTCTTTTGGAAAATACCTTCCTTGAGGCCTTCCTTTGTAGACAGCACTACACCACGGTGTTTTTTGATCTGGATAAGGTTTATGATACCTCATGGCGATAGGGTATAATATATACTCAAATAGACGGGGGAGAAGAAACGCCTTTCAATCTTTATTTCTGAGCTATTACGATAACATGATTCTGCATACGTGTGATAGGGAATCCCTCTTTGGTCAAATAGGCAGCAAAAGAGTATCTTTCAGGAAAGTCTGCACAGTGTTACGCGCTTTGCCCGCAGCATCCACAGTTTACGCTCGGTAATGCCAACTCTGAAGAGCCGACTCTTACCTGCATTAAGACGAATATTTCAATATGGTAAATCTCACACGTTGTGGTTTTCCTAGGCCAAAAATATGTAAAGTAGTACACTTCTTTCGCCATCCACCGCTCCACTCCAACCCTGACTTGTTCTTAAACGGGATTCGTTTAGAAGTGGTTGATTGGGCCATTTTGTAGCACAATTCCTGTCATGCTGCATTATTTTGAAGTCATCGAGTGTCTGCCAGAAGCTTTCTCTCTCTTCACCTCGATCTGGTTGCATTAAACCACTCGGTACGGAAGATAACGCATCATGCACGGTTTGGAGACCGGATTTTGATCCCTCTCAGCAATCTCTCTCAATGCTATATGGGCATTAGAATTTCCAAACACCCTCTTTTGCGGTATTCGTGATGCCACAGTTGCCACGACCATAGTGGATATCCAGATTACCTTCTGTTGGGTTCATGAAGTTGTGGGAATTGGAGGAATGAGCGTGCCTTTGAGGGCACCATAGAGTCTGTGAAGAGCAAGCGACCAGAGCAGCATTTTCGTGGCCTCACACCGGCTACATAGCAGGAATCAGGGATGCCTTCCTGGCTACTTGGCAAAGAAGATGGGAGATAGCCGAGTGAAACTTAAAGTTGCGTGACACTGCTCCGCGACTGTTCCCGTGGACCTTAATCTAAAATGTTACAACGTCTTTAGGTCACTTTCTCGTCTTAAAATTGGGCACGCTATCGGGAAAGAGAGAAAATTGATGGAGCGTTCACCTGCTTTTTTTACGACGAATGCGCTGTCTCCCCGAGACATTTCGTCCAATTCTTGTTGAATGTGCCATTGTGGGTGATCTTCGCGCACGTTACCTGTCCCTGTATGGGAATGAGCGAGGTTGCTACAAAATGTTTTGCTTTATTTTTTATTCTTTGCGAATTTTATAAGTTCAGTTCTATTCTACAGTTTTAATAAGGGTGACTTATGCCCACAAATGCAGGGGTCGCATTGACGTTTAAAAGAAATTATCCACAATGATTTTCCAAAGGATCTCAATTGGGTTCATGCCGGGTTCTGAGAAGGCCACTTCATTAATTCAATATCTTACTTTTCGAACTAATATTTTGCTCGCTTGGCAGTATGGCTTGACGGATTTTGCTGCAAAAATACTGGGGACCTGTTTATAGATGTTCTTAGTGAAGTTATATCATGTTGTTTTACGAGGTTTAGTTACACATTCGCATTTACACTTCCAAATATTCACATTCGCCGATCAAATCTTTCAGACGAAAACATATCTCATAGCATCATGCTTCTTCCTCTATGCTCTAAAGACTTTTAACCCATTTAATGTCAAGTCTCTCACCAACAGCGCATCTAACATAGCGTCTGTTATCATAGCCAACTAAATTAAATTTACTTTCTTCTCTGAAACGATCTCTCTCCCAATCTGTATCCTTCCAAACAACATGAGCTACGGCTTATTCGAATCACGCGTGCTCATTTTCCGTACTTATAACTAGATTGATTTCTGTAGGACGAGCTTTGAGACCTGATGCATTGAGGTGACTGGACCCTGTGAAACAGCTCTCTTCCTTAACAATATTAGTCTTAATTTTTCGAGAAATTCCTGCTGCAGTCTCAAAGGGATCCTTGCTAGAGAAGCAACTAATAGCTTTGTCGTCTCTGACGGTGGTTATGCCGGGTAGACTGATTTTGACAAGAGATTTCTAGTTTTGGTTTTTATTATATAACTTAACAACATGCGAAATCACTTTCTTGGTCCTTCCCACCTCCCTTGAAATCGCAGAAAGCATCCTTACCGAAGTCTTTCAAACGAAAAATTCTCTGACGGAGTTCAGGAGTCACCTTTATGCGTGGTAGCATCTCTGAAGTGTGAGTACGACAACAATCACGGTTGTTGCAAATTGTTGCGGGATGAGTTCAAGAAACTTGTAGATTGTTCGTGAAAAAATTGTTCTCATATTTTGCTCGTGTCAATATTTTATTTTAATTTTACAGTACAATTTCTTGAATATATCATTGTTTCAATATGAAACCTTAAAAAAAAATTGTATTAACTGTATGCCTTTGTATACCAAGGAAATCTTAATTACCTACTTATCATATTTTGGGAAATATGTTAAGAAAAGAGAATCGTTCTCTTCAAATTCGAATATGAATGAATGTAAGTCTTTGTGTGTGGAAGGGGAAAAAGTATTTGTACATAGAACGAAATAAAAGTAGCTAAAGGAGACGTTAGTTAGGAGATTGCAAAAGGATTCAAGGCGCATGGTCATCAGCGTATCAATTTCATTATATACGTTTTGCTTTTTATCTAGCTTTCGTTGTTCTTTTTGTTCTGTTATTTTACCGTCTTTCAAGCATTTTATTTCAAAACTTTAATGCATTTTGTATATGTCGCGAGCATTTGTTGTTGTTTTATGATTTTGTTAAATTAATATTTTAAATACTTAGTATCTATTGTATTTATTTTATTTTGTGCTCTATGCTGATTTCTTTTTTTTGTTTTTTATAGTTCTATCTTCTATCCTCTTGTCATAATTGCTTGTGTTGAGTAATACTTGGTCGAAATTTACGTTCTCGGTTAAGTTTCCTTAGATCGGAGAGTTTCGGTATAAGTAAGTTTTCTTTTCCGGTGTTTACACTTTTTATCATGTGAAGAAGGGCCCTTCGTCACCGGCAGCTAGAAGGCTAGCGGAGTTTAGGTAGCTTCCCTAGCTTCTAGCTCTTCTGTTCTGCTTAATCATTTAAATGTCTTCCTCCTTCATCTTTAAATTGACCATTTCCTCATATTTTGCTCGGTATTGCATATACAAAGAAATCTAAAGTCACTCATAAAAAGGAGGACGGTTTAGGCTGCTATTGAGAGGATGGAAATAAAATAGTGAAATTTAATTAGGTGTGAGGGAAAAAGGTAAAAGGAGAATAACAATGAAGAAAGAATAAGTAATTAAAATTGAGTAAGAAAATTAAGAAATAAATATGATAAGGAAATCTAAAGTCACTCATAAAAAGGAGGACGGTTTAGGCTGCTATTGAGAGGATGGAAATAAAATAGTGAAATTTAATTAGGTGTGAGGGAAAAAGGTAAAAGGAGAATAACAATGAAGAAAGAATAAGTAATTAAAATTGAGTAAGAAAATTAAGAAATAAATATAATAAATAGCAGGGCAGACTTCTATTTCATATCAAAGAGCAGGGAAAGCCGAGTCAATAGGTGTGTTTGATGTGACATAGGAATTTTTGAAAAGGTATTTGCTAGAGGAAGTATAGAAAATCGGACACCAAAACAGAAATAGTGAGCTCAATGATGTGAAAAATGAATTACTAACATAGATCAAAACGACATCTATAATAATAATAAATAGTTAATTACGCAAGAAGAGCATAAGCAAGTGCTAGGTATTTAAGGGTTGAGGAAAGTTTTATAACGTGTAGAAGGAAAAAACAGGCTAGGAGACTAAAAATACAATAGTTTTGATAGTGTTCTTACATACATATATATGTAATTATATATTACAAGCAATTTTCTTTTGTTATTAATTTTACGATGCTAATTCTATTCATTTGAATTTATCGATGATACTGCCAGCTACAGTTTTGCAAGGGATCTCCTTCCTTTGCGAATATTTGTTGTTTGTTCAACAAATCGCATCAATTTTAGTTTCCTGCCTTTGACCAGTACGTTTCGAGGCACCTTTGCCAAAGGAATTCTAGGAGTTCTAGGAATTTCTGTGGTCTTTTTTTCTCTTTAGCTTGATTGGGATCTTATAGCCTTTTTTGCGATCTCAGTTAAAAAATTTACCTCTGAAAAGTTTCCCTGTCATTATTTTTTTTTCTACATGTCTGTTGACGCTGATGCATCTATGGTAATCACGGTGCTGTTGTCTGTAAAGTTCGAGCCCATGTGGGAATTTTTAAATTTGAAGTTGATTTTGCCTATCGATTTATTCACCTTTCTAATAGTATGTTTTCTATATCATTGATAGTGTTGGTTGATTCTTTGCGTTTTAGGCCAAATTATACCCTACTATGGGTATACCCAGCTCTATGGCAATGTGTCATAGAAAATTTTAAGCAGTATCAATGAGCCAATGAAGAGCTACATTATATTTCCCTTAAAGCGGTATGCTCGTCTATTTGAGTATCTATATTTAATTATTTCCCACCTGCAATGGTTAAAATGAATATTTCCTAATTGATGCGCAAATACCCAATGGTTGAAAAATGGCAAAAAAACTGCGATTATTCTTAGAGAGTAGGAGAGAGGGATTTAGTTCGACTGAGTCTTGGATAAGATTAATTTAAGAAACTTTAGCCTTATTTTTGTCTCATCTTTAGATCTTTATTAGTCTCCTAAAGTATTAATAACAGCTTTTCTAAATTAGAATTCGAAGCAATGTCTGAAATGTGTCTCAATCGATTCATCATCAAATTCATCATCATCAATAACAATAAATAAAGAGGAAATAAAATAGAATTGAGTTCGATTTAACTGGTAAAAAAAGGAATATTAATCAAATGGGCATATAGCTTCAAGGAGGACTAGCTTAATAGTTACATTATGTGTGTAGTGATTTCTTTTCTAATCGAATTTGGTTTTATTGTTGGCGTATCACCACTCCTCAGCTAACTCTCTTCATTTTCGGGTCGGGCGACATGAATAAAGACTGAGGCAATAAACAAATGTTTTTAAAGACAAGAGAAAGAGAGATTGGAAGAAACAAGGGTCAAGGAGAGTCAAGGACAGAACAATGAAGGCAATTCATACTCAGAAGACATAAATAACGCAACGGGAAATATTTGAATCATCCTTGCCGAGAATCAAAAATGGATCTCCTGATTGCTGGTCAGATGATCTACTATTAAGCTAAATGGTACAGTAATTCAAAGCCATTCAAGGTATGATCCTAACAAATACAGCATCACTCCAGACTACGAACCTCCAAGAGATTTTTATACCTCTCACAATTTAACGGCGCACTATGCAAAATCACATATAAAGAAAAGGCAATGTTCTTTCGGTAGTAACAACCGAAACAGATAATTCGCCATATTTAATTTATGCCTCTAAAAACCTTTTAGGAAGAGAGAAAGAAGGATAAAGTGACCTTCTATTGCAGAATATACAACCATATTGTAAAAGACAAAGAGAAATTCGACGTAAATATGCAATGAGACAGGAAACATGAGTTTGTAAAAGATAGAGAAAGGGACATTGGAAGATACAAGGATTAAGGAGATGAAAGAAGGGAACAATGGAGGCAATCCATACTGAGATTATAGAAATAACCCCAGAGGAAAAACATGAATTATCCTTGCTGAGAATTCCTTTAATCCCATTATTCAGGAACTCAAACCCTCATCAAGAACACGTGGAACAAGATCAAGCTAAATCTAAAGAGGAGTGCCAGAAGAATTTTCCATTGCGGGACACATTTGAAATAATTATTCAGGAACTCAAACCCTCCTTAAGAACACGAGGAACAAGATCAAGCTAAATCTAAAGAGGAGTGCCAGAAGAATTTCCCATTGCGGAAACATTTTAAATCCTTATCTCATTTGGAGTTGTAGCATTTCGCGATAAAATCTTTCACCTTTTAGCTCAACCTCGGATGCGGAGTTCCTTGGTACATTTCTCACGTCATCCATTATGACACAGAAGAACCACATTGCACAGACTCCTTTCACAGCAAATATCAGTTCTCGCTCATCCTTTCTACATGTGTCGAAACTATGACATCATGGTACTCGATGGTTTACACCAGTGTTTCTCAACCCCGGGGCTATGGCGAGCTGTTAGAAATTCTAAATTTCAAAATAATGTTAGGTATCTGGATTTAAAATAACAACTTGCATCATACATTCTGTCTTGCTCATGCGAGAAGAAAAGTTTCCTTTTGAACTGTTTATATCGACAATAAATTTTAAGTTACATAATTAATGGTACAATTAAAGAAACACATGATTGAATGGTTTATGGCCACATTCCACCATTATAGATGGTTGAATAATTATTTAATATTGTGGTCGAAAACCATCCTTGATGAACTTTGCAAGATCATAGACGCAAAGGTCAAATGCGTCAGTTTGGTGAAAGCTGGAGAACTGAAGTATTGCTTTTTCTAGAATCGTGGTAGAGACATGGATTCTGAGCATGGAGTTTTTATCTTTTAATATAAATTGCGTTGGTTTTCAAAGGGCAATGTTGTGACTCGACTGCTTGAACTTCGGAAGGAAGTTAAATTATCTATGGAGATGCAAGGAAAGGCTGAACTCTTAAGGCGATTCAATGAGATTTTGTGGGAGCCTTGCATACTTAGAAGATATTTTATGAGTAGTTCAGGCAACAGGGGTTAAAATGAAATGTATTTGACCAGATGGATTGTCTTCGTACATCTATTGCCAAACTCCAGATTTGGCGAAGGAAAGTCAGTGCCAGTCATGTTGACGAGAAGAAAGAAAATCTCCTGCTTGATCGATTACTTAAACTGAAATTACTTATGAGCTGACATCCTTAGAAAGTGACAGTAAAATGTATTTAGCAGAACTAGAGTATGAAGAAATGAAGTTCGTGAGCAATCCATTCACTGGCACGTTTCATACTACTACCTTTCCCTATGAAGTTCACGACGACGAGCCCGGCACCTCCCTCAGTCGCCAACAGCTCTCACTGCATCCGCAGCTGATCTCGATGGTGCCTATGCCGGCGAGAGACGCCAGTCATACCCTAAGCCCTTTGGGTTTTGGGCCAGAAAACTCCTTCGAGATGTAGATATAGCTCTCGGGCCGGTGGCGCCCCTGGTTCTGCCCAGGACGCCACCCTGGAGGGTACCACATTTGGCTATTTGTCGCCACGCCTTTGCTCCCAAAGCCTGTTCTGCGCTGGGAGTATTGCGTTCGACCTTTTTGTAGCACACATCGTGTCACGCTGGTACCGTGCCAGTGTATACGGATGGCTCCAAGTCCCAAGAGGGGGTCGGCTTCCACGCCGTATCCCCTCTGTTTGAAGTCCGCGGGGCTCTACCATGCGCTGCGTCTGTCTTCACGGCCGAGCTGGTGGCAATACACCACTCGGTACTGGAGATTACGCGACGTGCCCGGTTCGGAGACCGGATTGTGATTTATAGCGACTCACAAAGCGCCCTGAGTGCTCTCGGGGCATTGGAATCTCCGCATCCCCTGGTTCGCGAAATCCGTGACGCCACGGTTTTGGCGAGCCGGGCAGATGTCGAGATTATCTTCTGCTGGGTTCCTGGACATGTAGGAATTCCAGGGAATGAGCGCACCGATGAGGGCGCCAAAGAGTCCGCGAGGACTCTGCGACCGGACCAGCGTTTCGCTCTTCCTCACACCGACTACATGGCAGAAATACGGGCAGCACTTCGGACTGCTTGGCAAAGAAGATGGGAGACGGTCGAAGGGAACTTAAAGTTGCTTGCCATTGCGCCACGACTGTTCCCATGGACCTCTCCCCTAATGCCGTGGCAGCTTCAGGTTGCTTTCTGTCGTCTCCGAATCGAGAACACTTGTGTGACGCATCGCCATTTGATGGAGCGCTCGCTTGCGCCCTATTGCAACGACTGCGTCGTCCCCCAGACTGTTCGGCACATTCTTGTCGAATGTCCCAGTCTGGGTGATCTTCGCGCACGACACCTGTCCCGGTACCGGGATGGGCGGGGTCGCTACCGCCTGTCCCTTGTACTCGGGACGAGTACAAGGGACTTATTGACTTTTGGGGGGAGGCCGGCCTTCTCCCTTTCGTTTGACCCGGTGTGATTGTTGTTGTTGTTTTTGTTATTGCTTTGTTATTGTTATTGTTATTTCCTTTTATTGTTGTTCCCTGTTCAATTTTTTAAAGTAGCCTAGAACTAGGTTGTTTGTTTACGGCAACTTATGCCTAAGTCGGCAGTCGCCAGATAGCCCCTTAATTAAAAAAAAAAAAAAAGTTCACGACGAATTCCTTGATCTCAAAAATTATTGTTCTGCTAAAGATACCTATGAAGAAAATGTATTCTCATGTGCAGTGTATCAGTCATATCCAAAGGTTACTGAGATTGCACTTCGTCTACTCATTGTCAGTAACATAACCTCGGCTTCATCTAGTTAATGAAAAGAAACTATATCACACTTCTCCTTGAAATATGATACAATTTTTGTGTGGTCAAATAAAAATAATTTCTATTATTATAGGCAAATATACAATTACAGATACAAAAATATTAATTTTTCTTATTAAAAATACATTAAGGGAACTTTAAGAACTATATCACAAAACAATTTAAAAATATAAGATAATTAGGATTGTCAACTTTGGAATAAACAATAAAGCGAGGGTGCTCTTTTCATATATATGTTTTTACCTTTTTTAGGCGCTGTGGTTTTGTAAGAAAAATGAATGGGAGCCACAAGGATGTTGAAAATTCATAAAGGGAGTAAGGCAGTGAAAATAGTTGAGACTACTAGTTTAGAGAGTAAAAAAAACCATCGTAACAGAGAATCAGAACTGAGGAAGTACTTCTATTCTGATGATCAACTTGTATGCTGCAGAGATGATGAAATGGCTTCTTAGCGCTATGATCTTGAGTTTACAATGCAAACGTCTATAGAGCTAACCATATAGGGCACGCAGAAAGCCTAAAACAGGACTAGACAAACATTAAGGTTGTACTTGAAGCATAAAAATACCGGGATCTTGAATGGTTGATCTGTTTTAATTTTAAAATAGCGAATTTGCATTATGGCAACAAAAGGTTACAATATATGCAATTATTTCCTATTCTACTGGAATATTAGAGCTAAGGATGATTACTAGGTTAGATATGAATGGTCAGCAATGCAGAGTTTGATTTGTGGTAACAAAAAGATCAATAATGAACCACTCGTTGATCTTAAAATATGATACTTCAATCATTGCATATTAAGCTGGTCTTATTAATTAGTTGCTAAAGCTCTTGATCATACTGGAGAAGGATTTGGCAACATACGAGTATGTTCCATGTTTCCGAGTGTTAGCGATGAGAAGAAAAACACAGGGATATTCGACTGACCTCCTTGAGAAAATTACTTAAAGACACACACTTCGTTACGACGATGAGCGTGGAATGCATTTACTAATGTGGTGCACAATTTTCTATGGAACAAGAAAGATATCAACTAATCAGAGATTGTGCACACGCTTATTCTTAGTCTGTGAGGACTAGAAGCAGATTGAGCATAAAGGTGAATTACTTACACAATCGCGTTATTGAGATTCCAGATAACCTTGAAGATGTAAGCGATGAATAAAGAGAAACTCTGTGTCAATAAGTTAAACTAATGGAAGAAATATATCAAGTTTTGTGACTCAAATATGATGGCAAATTACTGCTTGTGTTAGGTGACGGATGTTCCAAACTATATACATGTAATATATATTAAATATTGTATTTAAATTAGGTAACCTTTCATTGTGTGTACCCTTTCCTATAACGATCTTAGTAAAAAAAAGATGAGACAGGGCAAACAATAATTGGAATTTGGATTTAGTCAGAAAACTTTAAGAGAATCCGCTTAAATCTCCTATATAAGAAAATCTTGTTGACCACCGTAATGGATAAATTCTGGATGGAGAGGTTGTGTTGGTTCAAAATAGAAAATAAAGTGTAAATTGGTCGATACTATAGTGACTACACCCGAGTATAGTCGGACATTGTAATAATGAATAGGTGTAAATGAATAACTATCAAATACTTTAATGTAAAGAGCTAAGTTGTTGGTTAGTACATTTTAAAACTGAGAGGCAAGTGTTAAAATCTCCGATGTACAGGCCTTAATTGCATTACGATAGAAGATGCAGTTTGTGTTTACACTTCTGACGAAAGACTCGTTGTGTGCATGTCACAAGATAGATGCCGGACTAACTGTTGTGTCTTGTTTAGGACGCATCGCTAAGGAAATGTTTATGATATTACATTATGAACGCTTTGCAGGGAGTATCTGTCCCAGATATTTTCTTCCATAGAGAGAATTTAGAGTGAATTCGTATATATAGAAATGCTTGAAAGGTAAGTGTCAGATACATATCCTGTTCCAATGAGACCCCACAGGAAGGTAGTAATTCTGTTACACCAATTAGCCGTAGTAGCTGCACACTTCCCCGCCTGTGTGCAAATTAGGGAAGCCCTCT
The DNA here is from genome assembly GCA_963969495.1 of Ceratothoa steindachneri. NCBI lineage: Eukaryota > Metazoa > Arthropoda > Malacostraca > Isopoda > Cymothoidae > Ceratothoa > Ceratothoa steindachneri. Next base: position 20,995,661 of record OZ018321.1, on the reverse strand, counting down.
CGCTTGGTTAAATTGAACTCTCTGATGGGGCCTGGGAAAGTTGTTGGCGCAATTTAGCCTCCCTTCCTCGAACCACTACTTCACGTTTGCATTATTTTTAGCATTATTATTGTTATCATTTTATTATTATTTTGTTTATATATATATTCATTATAATATTTATTATAAATTATTATATTTATTTTATTTTTATTATTAACGCTATGTCCTGAACCTTTTGTTAACCCACACTTCGTTGCAAGAGGAACTGTTCTCACCTGGACTTGGGGGAATCGCCTTGATTGTCTGGTCTTGTATTCAACGAAAAAATTAAGTAAGCGAATTGTGTTATTTAATGGAATATTTGTGAATAACTTTTTAAAGTCATAACTGACCCTTATGACGTCACCATTGTTCGAACAGATTCGGAAAAGATGGATAATAGATATTTTTATATTTTGTACGGAAAAAAATGAGGCGGAGTGGAATTCCTTCCTGATTGGCTTCAGGGCACTTTTGACGTCATAATAGTGATTCACGACGTCAAATACCTATTTACAAATATTCTGTTAAAAGATATTATCCGAATTTGTAATAACTGACTTTTTTAATACTTGGTAAAGAAGCAATAGATTTTAGAAAAAAAACAACAACATTGTAGGTCATTTGTGAATTGGGTGTCTTAAACTCGTATTCTATATTTAAAAAAGTTTTACGCACAAAATAATGGGTGGATAGGACCTAACCCTTGCGCCAGCTTTTGCAAACATCTTCTTAGTTCATTATGAGAAACTCAGGCTCAAAAACTGTCCTATTCAATATTAGCCTATCAAATAAAGACACTATTTGTATGATACATTTTTCTTAATGAGATGACGAGAAAATGCAGAAAAAGTCTTCAAATACGTATATTCTACAAAAGGAATTATAAATTACACAATAGATGTCAAGAGAAATGGTAGCTTCTCATTTTTGGATATAGATATAATCGTTTAAAACAAACTATGAAACTTCTGTCTATAGGAATCCTACATTTACAGGTTTACTCGCAAGCTTCTTTAGATTCATGCTAGGAAACCAACCTTAAGTTATCCTCGGTAAAAATCCTTATCCCCTCGAGCCTACAATATATGTTCTTCATACAGACTACTACATTTAAAATTTGAATTTCTTAAACTATTTTTAAAAACAATTGGTATCCTGAATCAGTCGTAAAGAAAATTTTCTTAATTCTCTATATCATGGAAATCCAACAGAAAATACAGTGATAAATTAGCCATTTCAATTATTCTCCCACAGTACAGTAGAAACTCGAGCAATTTGGTTAACCAGCTCAATATGACTAAATAAATTCTAGCCATTTCTTATATCAGTTACAATAACCAAATTATTTTTCCCTGCCACCCTTTTGCGATTAATAAGTATATTTGGGTTTTTTTCGAGTCATCGTATTTTGGTTTAACCATTAATTCAATCCATTTCGGCATCGACCAGCATCGAGGAACGTCGCCTAGTACGCTGCTTTTCTAAAAAACCAGACCCCATATCTATAGAAGATCACATAAAAAATGTATGTCTGAAATTAGTTTTGCACAGTTTAAAATATTCAGCAATACCACACATTCCAATCAACTACGAATATTAGACTGGCTTTTAATCCTAAAATTAAAACCTAATTTAAATATTAGCCAAACAGCATCTAATCTCGACATTATATCCTAAATAAATAGAATTTATTCGTCTTTCATTGAGTAATGTACCCTTAATTGCATTACTATCTTTTATTATTATATTATGAAGTTTAACTGCAAAGAATCTTGTTTCTAGTGCTGATGATAAGGCAAGGTATTTGAAACTACGAATATATTACCACCTCTTTACTTTACCTCCAGAGGTGAAAATCCTTTCAACTACAAGTTTAAGCTGTGAATTGCGTCCACTTTCCATTACTACACAAACATCGTCCCTGAACTTGATTATGTTCGGAATGCCATGCTTCGAAAGCTAAGTGAGCGACGCCTTGATCTTTTGCTATATTTCTAAATGGTTAATGTTCTCACCTTAAGCAAAGCGGTACAAGATTAATCTGTCATTCTCGTTTTCCACACAATCTTCCTAACCTATTGTGTATCTAATGGAGAAATTGGCAAAATTTAACTCTGCAAGTTTCCCTCACGTCGGATGCTCTTCTCTGGCATAAAAATGCTTGCGTGTGACCTTCCTTCATTTTTTGGCATTAAGTCACGTTGTTTCACTATCTAGAGAATATAATAGCGCATGGTTATACGGTATCAATGTGACCATCCCAAATTTCATATCTGATTTTTTTACCATATCGACAATTCCGCCAAATGAAGGAGAAGGAAGGCGTCCAGCAGGAATCAGAAAAGTTTGCTTAAGATCACGCTCTTTAATTTGACCAGTAATGAAATCATCTCGGTGCTGCCGGAATATGTTCTCTATTCTCTCTAATTATACAAACTTTCGGTCTATTTTTCTGAAGCCCAGATGCTAAATCTGGAACATCGATTCTAATAGGTATTGAATTTCATCTTTCGCTATTTCTAAAGAACATTTTCGGTTTTCCTTGTCCAATATAAAGTATTTCAATTCATTCACCTCACACGGATTACCTCCGGCCAGATTTGTTCCTTAACTAGCCTCAGCTAAATTAGTTGAATCCCATCTATTTCTTGGCCTTGTTTTCGAGAGACACCTTATCTTGGAGGAATATATTCGCGGCCTTATGATCTCCGGTATCAAGACTTTAGACATTATTCGTTCAGTGACGTTAAACACTTGTACTGATCGGACTATGACTAGACTCTTTTATAGTTTATTTGTTGGCGCAAAGCTTGACTAAGGTGAGTGAATTACTCAGCCGCAGACAAGCGTTGTTTCCGGAAGGTGGACACGATACATTACACTGGTCTCCGCCTGGAAACTTGTGACTTCCGCAAGTGAACAATTAATCGTCTGATTCTCGATGCCGAGGAGATGATACCTGCTTTTTGCAGGGCACAGTGTAATAGGTACTTGTAAGCTCGGGCCGGGCGTCGCTATCAGGGGTCAACGGCGCTAGTTCAATCTGAGGCTGATTTCCAGAGTGTCTATGAATTCGAAAGACGCCAGCACCAAATCATTCACAATGCCACTACAAACATATGGCTCAAATTCCGAAGAGGACTCGGATTCCATGCCATATCTTCTTTATTTAAAATCGGCGTGGTTCTACCAGACGTTGGGTTTGTCTTCAGGGCCGAGATGTTGCAATAATCTGATAGTTACGGGAAATAACGCTTTGTGACCGGTTTGAAGACAAAATCGGGATCTATAAGCGCTCTGGGTATCCTGGGACATTAGAAGGTCTGAACACAATGGTTTGGCGTGTACGTGATGCCATGTTAGACACAAGCCTGGTGGATGTCACGATTTTCTTTGCTTGGTTCCTAGACATGTAGAGATTGCGAGGAATAAACGGGCGATGATACTACCAAATAGGCCACAAGGAGTGAAGGAATAGACTAGCATTTTGCTTTTCCTCACACTGCCTACAATGCAGCAACCAGGTCCGGCCCCTCCTCTTTGACTACCTGGCATAGAGATGCAGGACAAACGAAAGAGAACTTAAAGATGTGTGCAATCCCGTAGAATTAAGCCTCAATCCCTCGGAGGCTTTATGGTTCTTTGTCTTGTTTTCGAATTCGAAACATACGGAGGAGGACCGACATTTAATTGAGTGCCTTATTGCACCCCACTGCTACAAATACTTTATCCAATTGATTCTTCGGCAAAATCTTGTTGAATTTGCAAGACTGGACCATCCATGCTCTTGTTACTTCTCCAAAGGTCGCTACAACTTTTTTCTTTTTCTCGGGGCAGCTTCTTGCACAACGACATGTGCACTCAGTTAATTTCTTGAGAGGTTGACCTCCTCCATTTTAATTAACTTTTTGCTTTTTGGGCCGGTGCTCTGGTACCGGTGGTAGGCGATTAATAGCCCCACGCTCGAGCGCTTTTCCTTTCTAAGGTGTTTGTTGTTGTTGTTTTTCATTTTCATTTGTTTATTTGTTTGTTTTGTTTAGTTTTTTTGGCTGAATTTTAAAGTAAAATATTATTAGGCTGAATTTATAATTACGGCTGCTTATGCGCTGGAACTGCGTCTATCTTCACGTCCAAGCCGTTCGCAATACAACGCTAAGTATTCTAATTCGCGCGCCTTGAGCAATTAGGAAACCTCTTTGCTATTTATAGTGACCCACAGAGCACGCTAATCTCCTTGTGGCATTGAAATATGCTAATTTCCTCGTTAGGTAGAAAGTTAAATGAACATGATTAAAGAACAAATGTTCAACAAAAGGGACGAAGCTTTAGTATGTATTGCAAAAGCTTTTGACTTTTCTTTTCAGTTGTGGCAAAAGTAGCTAAACTCTAAATTCTCAAATTTAGATTTGAAACATACAGTAGGAGGTTTAAAAGAGGCATACATGCAAATTCTTAATAGTCCAGATGAGTAAGACGGGAATGCGGATAAATTCTTATGAAACATCGAAATTAAAGTCACTCAAAAATCCTTTACTTAGAAGATAAATAAGGATCCGGATGTGAATAGAAGTTATTTTGGAAAGTGGTTTGTAATTTGATAAAAATACAGGGTGAAGAACAAATATATGTGAGATTGGCAAAGTAGATGCGAGCAATGAAAACGTCAAAAGTAGATGTCAAGAGTATTTTTTACGAGTTATATAAGGGGAGAAAAGAACGTGAGAGTTCATATGGTTTGTTGCGTAGATGTTACCTACGTACCCTATTAGAATATGGAATATATTCTCATGCAAAAGATACTTTGTGCCTTCATACGTCTAAGATATGGGAATAAAAAAAAATATTTAGATATAGCTGATAATTTTACAATCAGTAGTGGCTTTTCTGTGGATAGTGTCTGGTTGATGTATAGTAATGCATTTGAGGGTGTAAGAGTGGCTCATGGCTTGGATTATTTCCTCTCGAATTTATAGGTCAATTCCCACGAGAGCTATCAGTATGTTTATTTTGAATGGGAGATCAGTAAAGGAGGTGGTCTGTTAGAGAAAACAAAAATGTGTAGAAGACATACATATAACCTCAAATTCTCCTGTTAGGTATTGGGATCTGGAGGACAAACTGCTGGTGTTTTAGTTGGGATGATACACTTTCCACTAGATATTACCGTAGCAAGGTTGCCGAAGCTATTTTGGACATCCTCTTGCCATTAAAGATTACGAAAATGATATGATAGAAGGGATGTCTAATGGGAAATGAGATAAAGATCAATGTATAGACTTGAGTGGAATAGGTCTGTTGAGTGTTGTAAGCCTGATATAAAGAAACAAGGTGTGCTGGCCAAATTTCAGCTCTCACTTATTCTGATTTATCACCATACAACCTTCAAAACTTTCACCAATTCCTGGAACGTGGCAAGTCCATCATCAAAAGAGAATGTAAAACAGCATAAGAGTGTCATATTTCGTTAGAATCGGCCGAATCGTCATGATATTATTGCCAAAACAAAATCATTCTCGGGATAAACTTGGGAGGACTTTAGGTATTATATCATTTGGAAGAGGGTGTAAAACAACATAAAGGTTATAATTTTCTTTAGAATCAGCTGAATAGTTATGTTATTACTAAACCAAAATAAGTCCCGGCCGGGCTAACAACTTAAAGAGTTTCAAATTTCGTCAAAATCGGCTAAATAGTTTTCGTGTTATTACGAAAACAAAAAAAATAGCAAAACGGAGACCGACTGACCGACATAGGGAGATGTAGAGTCGCATGCGATTAAAAATAATTATACCTTTAATAAAGCTTGATTAGTGATTGACACGGTACAAGTTGGGCGAACTTTGAAAAACAATTATTAAAAGAGATAGATATACGAGAAACCATATTGTTGTGTAGATAGGGTGATTATTGTGGCAGGTTTTGATGATATATACAATGAGTGAGAAATGATTTTGAAAGTGGAATATAAATTCATGCTAGAGGTAACAGGTGCTTAGGGTGAAAGATGGACGGAGTGAGTAGTTTTACTTAGGTGTGGGGATAACACAATGCTGAGTGATGTGGCAATGTAGATTAAATATTTTTAACTATGGAGTCGTGAGAGAAATACGACAAAAATAGAGGATAAATGTTATGAGATGATTAGGAATGGTGAATTAAGTCTATGATGCTATATGCTGAAGACTTAGTGTTAATTGCTGCGAGCAATGGATTTGAAAATGTGTATCGATGCCTTTAACATGGTTTGTGTTAGTCAGGAACGAAAATGAAATGCAGTAAAGAGTAAAATGATTCTTTTTCAGGAGTGAAGAATTGTAAAAATATTTATAATAGATTCATGATGTGATTAAAAGGTGAGAACTTTTAAGTATGCGCATGTATCGTGATTGATGCTAGACTGATAAAGAAAGGTGCGGCCAAATATTTTTGAATGGTAGGGAAGTCTGCGACGATCAAAGCATAGGTGAATGCTATGGATTTGAAAGTTGTAATGTTCCAGGTGGAGGAACAAGTAAATGCGAGTGCTATAGTTGGTGGATGCTAGTGATATTATGATATATAAGGTAAAGGAAAGTTCTTGATTGAGAGCAGTGCGAGGAAAATTTGAGCGCTGTCGATAGAGTGAAGAACAACTGGGTAAGTTAAGTTTATGTTCTGATGAGTTAGATAATAGAGGTGGTTATTGAGGTTTGTTTTAAGAAATATTGGCATTTAAGAAAATTGTTTGCAAATAAAAAGTATAGTAGATGTACGAATCTATTATACTGTGCAATGCATCGGCAGATTGCGTAAAAGGTTAGTAGATTATATAAGTGTTTGAGAGAGAAAGTGATAACTGAGGAGCAAATTAATGATATGTTGTGTGATAAATGTGCATGGACAGATTGATGGAGAGGAGACGGCACCTTGTTTTAAGGGTGTTGAGAGGCACTGATTCCCTCCTTTTTAGAGGTAGTAGATGATGAAGAGTTGTTCTTCACTCCACTTCTACTTGTCTTTGGTGGTTTGTTTACGATCGAATATGTTGGCTGCTGGAACCGTATTCTTAGCTTTGTATGCCTTTTTTTGTTCGTTTAAGCTCTACGATGCGAGTTGAAATCAAATACTCGAGATCTGTCGATTTATTTGAAAGGATAGTTGGACATTTTTGAGAGGCTCCAGATCGAGAATGCTTAAAACAGCGGTGTATAGATGAAGAACTAGGTGGCTTTTATACGACGAAATCATGATGACGTTAACAATTATTTGTAGTCTCATCTCAATAATAGGAACACAATTTTTTCTGGCCGTCAATATAACTCATTCCAATCATGGTCGTACAGAGATTCACCCCTCGAGTAACGTGCTCCATGAATTTACATATAATGTAGCTGCGGAACCAGCTTGGCCACCCACAGCACCCTTACCTCGCCAGCATAAATCTGAGTGCGCTTCTCGACATCAGCTTTTCCACCACATTTTTCCATGAAAGCTAACCGAGCTATTCACACGAGACGAAAATTTCATTTCTGTTTGAGGGATAAGGGGGGCAGGAAAAGGTTGTAACGTAACCATGGTAGCGTCGTGTGACCTGATGCTTAGAACTTTATCGGTAACATTTTCCTTTAATATACAAATTATTAAGAGTATCACTAACGTTTGTAGATTGCGATTTTGTATTTAACATTCAGCGTCGTTGTAAAGATATGCGGAAGCGCACTGAAACAATTATTCTAATCACGTTAACTATTATTTAGAATAATTCAGAGCATTAAAGAAACTTTTTAAATTAACTTTAATTGACAATTAAAACTTTAATTCCCAATTCGTAATAATTATAGCACTTTTGGAATGAAAATTGAAAACATTTTTCCGTGTCATAATAAGATGATTGCTATGCCTGTGGATATATAATAAAGCAATTAACTCTTTTTAAAACGCCTATTCAATACTTATATAACCCACTGCATTTTTTTAGCGGAATGAGTCTTGCATTTTCCAAGCATTAGACTTCTAGTAACTCAATTTTCCAAGAGGGGCAAAAGACCAGAAAGAGTTTAATTGGGAGAAATATGGTCTGGCTAAAAAAATTTGTCACTTAGACATACACTACATAGTATGTGAATCTTTCGTATTGGGATGGACATGTAAGACAAACCAGATCAACTCTCCCTGTAACTGTTCAAGGTCAACAGCATTTTTTAGGGTCAAAAGCTCCCCAAGTGCTTCCTAAAGGAAATATACAGCAATTCCCATAAGGGGGTAATATTAAAGAGACTACCTGCATATCCTTCGAGCTTCGGCTTGAGGGCATTTTCATTCAATGGAATTTCCCTGGACTCTGGGCTAACAGAAATCAGCTCCGGAGACCCGTTTACTGCTTTTCCCATTCAGCTATGTTTCTACGAGAGATCATATTCTGCTTGTGTCCGCTGCCACTCTCGTGTGGTATGAGGGTTTTCTGACCCCACCATTAAGGGATTGGAGTCAGTCAAGAGGATGCGCGATTTACACCTGGCATGATTCCTGTTAATCAGTTACGTTGACTAAACCTTTTCAGGCAGTGGCAATCTATCTATACCTTGATATAAGGTATATATACTTTTATCTTTTTATATATATTCAACCCTCAGCCGACATCGACATAATGAAGTTCCGACACATCGTGGCAAGTTTACCCAGGTTCTTTCTCATCCTAAGGGGCCTTGAACTAGGATGTAAAGACTATAAGATCAATCCAAGGAGTGAAGTTATTTTCCTCCTGATCGGAGAGTTGATGATAAATCCTATTAATGCAGCTGATTACATATACCTAACACTGTCTGAAAACCAATTAATTTTCATGCGTTGATGTGTCTTAGTTGTCTCCGGATGTACAGCCTGGTTTTGGCTAGGTGTTTGTCGATAACCTTCATGTTAGTGACCTTTCACATTACAATTTATTTGTCCTGTCGTTTCTGACCAAGATCCATCTCATTGTTGTTTTACGCGTGTGCGGTGGTCTGAATTTCAGTCTAATGACTGATTTCTCTCTCCCAGACCAAGAGGTTAGGTTAGTTGATAAGGCCGTTCAGCTTTCCGCATCACGTTCTTTGGAGTAAGCCTGTCTACCATTCATATACTGTCGCGATTTTTTGCATTTAGACCGTTCTTTGGTGGTCTGCCGAGTGTAAATTGGTAAAAGAAAAAATTGATATGCCTGTATGCACTACGACCGAATGTAAATTTGATATAGATAGGCCTAAATTTTTATGTTTAGAAGCACGTACGCTGGCTTTCTTGGCACGCAGCGTTGTCGAAACCTACTAAGAATATTCACTTATGCTGGTGGGTGAAAGGTATTCAAGTACCTTCTTTCCCTACTGCAAGAGGACGGGCCAGCAATAATGAACTGAAGCTCTTCGACAAAGTCATCCTATTTCACTTCATTTTATATTTGTTATGAAGCTCGGTTAGCAATAAAAGAACGTTCTGAGCACGCTAAAGATGAAGACAGGACTTTAGCAACAGAGTAGGGGAACTCTCCAACGACCTGTTTTCGCTATCTTGCGCTCGGATCTCGCTTTATGCAGGGATATCTCTTCGACAGTTGGGTGAGCGAGGCATGGATTTTTTGTTATCCTTTTTAAAGAGGATATTCAAAGAGAGTATAGTCTTAGATTCTTGGGGAATGGCTACCGTACTTGACCTTGCGCAAGTGCAGCAGATTTCATTCTACTACGGATTAATTTATCCCAATTTCTCTAACTTTATGCCTGTGCATGTTACAGGAGAACTGTATAATGTTGAATTAGCATAATATTTACGAACAGATACCACCTGTCTCCTACATTGTGAGGCATCCGTAAGTTTCTCTTCATGTCAGATACTTTGCTTTGGCTAAAAAAATCTTACTGTGATTTGTTCTTTCGTAGACAGTCTTTTCCACGTTCTTAACGATAGGAAAAGGACTATGATACCGCATGGGGAAATAGCTTCATGAAAATCAACCACACGATTGCGCGGTGGATCTATCCAAATTTTATTTTCTGAAATTCCACAAGATCGTTGGTTCCGTGTAGTGGTGGAGGAGCACTTCCCAATCCAATAGGAGAGGAAGAGGGCGTGCCACAGAAATTTTCCTTAGTGTCAGTCTCTTTGCCTTGTGCATAAACTATATCGCCTTACTGATGCGAGAGATTGTTGTAGTTACATTCTAGTAAACGATATTTTCATGTCCTTTCGCGATTCTAAGATACCTACTCTGTATCTTACACTCCACGAGAAATTGAACTGAATCGCTCGCTATGTCGAAGCGCAAAAGATTCACTTTTGTCTCCTCAAAATTAAGGTGGTGCACTTTTGTCTCAATCCAAGGTTTCTTCGCTAACCGGAGCTCTCCTGGATGTGGGAGAGTCTCACCGTCTGCTTTCTATTGTTTTACTACCACTGAAAATTGATAGGCGAATGTTTGCACCCAAAGTATTAAATTGACCCATGGGCATTTTTGCTCTAGTGACATTCAGCACTTTTACCACTCCTTTCGTTGGCTTTGTTAATCTAATGATGTGGGTTTTACGCATCCAGAACAGAAAGGAAATAGAAAGAGGGTTGAATCGATCCAGTATACTGTTCGTCGTATTCGACTAGTGACATCCCCAATAAAATATATACAACTTAATGCTGACGAGATGCCGTTTTATCTCCCCTGTAGACAGTGCATGATGCAATTCTCCGCACGAGATAGGCAACTCATTTGTTACCTTGAATTAGTACTCGGATCACTGAAGCTTCCCGTTCTGCATACAATGGGACTCTGGATATTAAAATCTACAGCAATGAATAAAAATCCAGATGAGGGGCTCAAGGAGTTTTGGGTTGCTCGGCGCACTTTTGTCTCCTTATGAGCCTTAGTCGAGGTGGGGCAATGTATACCGTGATGTCCTTACCTACTGTGAGAGCCGTAAGCCTGTTGGCTAGGGAGTCGGGGGCTCCCTTTCAACCTCTTTTCAGTAACTGCCCTCGGTCGACTTCATTTCTCCAACAGCGGCAGTCCCTCCTCTTTTACTATTACAGGGGACTGCCAAAAAGCAAGCAGTCGGCCCACAAATAAGTGCTTCGGTTTGCAACGGCTCGATAGGGCCAACAATCTTAGAGTGCTTTGAATAGCAAGGCCTGACGGTCCGTGACTCCTACAGTCTTGCACTCAGGCATTTATAGCTTGCAGGGGGGCACTATGCCTACCCACTCTCTGCTCCGATTAATGTGAGTTCGCCAGCCCGAAAGGACACAACAAAATGTACCCCGAATGTGATTCGTGTGAGTTGGGGGGTGATGGCAACATGAAAGCCCCCATCCTGAGATGGGCTTGGTCCCAGAGATGATCCATCCCCAGAGGGTAAGATCTCCCATGTAGGCGAACCAGGGTTCGGTTCCAAACACCGAATCTGACTCCGCCCATGTGCAAACGTTTCCACAGACGCATCGGGTCCCATGGTCATTTTAGCAAATAGCGCTTGAGGACACAAGTTTAAATCCAACTCCTTTATTCATTTTCATATAACGGTTATAATAGTTTGCCCTATTTCTTAGTTTCTATATCTCTCATTTTCTTTCTTAAGCTTTAATGGTTCACGTGATAATTTCCTTAGCGTTTTTCCTGGTTGTGTAACTAGTTTAATATATATATATATATATATATATATATATATATATATATATATATATATATATATAATAATTATTCTGAATAGAGGGGATGAATTGTTAGAAAAAGGGCAACTCTGTTTTAAATTAAATTGTTTCAAAATTTATCGACATTATAGCTTGAATTCCCGCAAAAACAAGGTTCAATAAATTTAATTTCTTTTAATGGTAACTATCTTATGAAGTTAATTTATAACTCAATTAACTACAATCCCTTCACCTCTCATCAAAGAATAACAATCTATTAAATTTTTACTTTCTGAACGAAATTCAAAGTAAAGTGCAACATGACTAATTTTTGGCAACTGTACATTTCTGTAAGGAAATGATTAAATGCCCTTTAGATTTTGCTGAAATGTGTTATATGTGTGGGCAACCACATATATCTAGCGAATGGGCTCAAATTTAATATACATACTGGTACATAACTGTAAATATATCGTTAAAACCTGTGTTAAGTTTCCTTACCTGCCTATTTAGTTGTATTGCCTGAAGCTATTTTCTATAAGCTTTAAACTGCATTGAAAGAGGTAATTAATTTCTAACTAAAATTATAATTTAAATGATACACTAGTTTACTTTTCATATTCTCGAAGGAATATATTACTAGTTAACGGATTATCCTTAGTTAAATCGGAAGGGATTGAAATAGATTATAATTAACGGTAAACCATCTGCCAAATTTTGCTGAAACATAAATTTTGCCACTTTGTCTTTTAATTGTAATGTTGTCTTATCCGTAAAATGACATAGAAGCAAGTAAAATGTTTTAGTACAATTGTTGAAAACGTCATCAGTCTGAAAACAAATTTTTATATGCTATGGTAGCTTTCTGACACCCTATATATAATGCTCCCCCTGAGGGTGATGGAAACATGTCATGAGGCAGAAAAATCATTTAAATTTGCAATAGTCGAAATCTAGTTTACAAAAATTACACAAAAGTTAAAATGTGTGCCAATTCTCAGGCAAATTTAATATCTACAATCAAAACTTTGCCAAAGGATACGATATTCCCACGATGATTTTTTTTAAGTTCTTCAAACTCAATTCCAGGAAGCTTTAATAAGACTTTTCAAGCACTCCTTGAAGTTCTCAAAGAAGTTACAAAGAATTGTAATGCGAATGAGACTTTCGTACTTGATGAACCAAATTCTTTACTTTGTTGTTCAAAAATGGAGAAAATTAAACAACCAATATTTTTTTAAATATGTATATCAACATCTCAGATAAACTTTTATGGAAATGGAAGTAAAATTCCTATTAAAGGTTAACGGAATCAGGGCATCTTTTAACGTCATTATTTGATCCAATCTCCTTCATAGATGGGGCGGACAATAAAATCTTTTTGTTTAGATTTTGCCAATAACTTTTCAGCAAAAGGCAGCGGCGCTCAATGAAATGTGTAGAAATACTAATGAAATAAATTATAAAAAAAGTAAATAATATCCATACCGAAATCTTAAAAAATATTAGCTTATCAATTGGAAAATAAAGTTGAGGAAATTATTATCCTAACTCATATATGCACCTTTGAGTTTTGCTTACAAATATATATATATATATAATTCATAAATTATAATACTACAAAATATAGTCAGATATTCCTGAAACATCCTCAATCATATTCATATATGTTCAGTATTTTCATCTCTTCGACTAAATTCATCTTTATCTTCGCATAGTTTGGGCCGATCAGATTCTCATTGATTATTACTTAATTATAGAAGAATTATAGAGGTTGAAAAATGAATACAATATAAACTTGAATCTGTGTTTATGGGTCAGTTCTGGATAAGAATCGTTCACCGAATTTCCATCAAACATATCGTGAATTATAAATAAAACTACATCAAAGATGTTTGTTTATTGTTTGTTGAATGAAAAAATTATGAATTGCACATTATTATAGCCTTTTATTAGTTTAATATCAAGCAGTCCTTGTATTACTAGGACATGTTTTTTTATATATCATCTACCTTCAACCATATCAATGTATTATGAATATTAGGAAGGTTGAGTATCATACATGGAATTTCAAAGATCTTGCTATTAAAATGCTAAGAACTAAGAAAAAATAATGTTTTTCATCACATTTATATCCAGTTCTTGAAAATTTGTAGAGCGATTTTCACAATTTATACACAATATATTTATTTGATATGATATTATTAAATTTTGCTTCAAAATTGGAGTCAATAGTATTTTTAATAATGATGATTTCTTTTCATTTTAATTTTACAATACCCTTCGTTTAGAGCCTTGCTCAAACTAGAAATTCAGGAAATGTCTCTGCCTTTCAAAAAGGATCGATAATATGTAGCCAATCTTAAGGGTAAACAGGTGTTATTGAGAGGAAACGCGAAAGTAGAAATTAAATAACGATCTTGGTGTTCCTGACATTTTAAAGGCAATCATGTTGCAGTTTAGGAGGAGAAAACAAAACCAAACTAATCAAAGAAATGAAGCAAAATATCTTGTTCTATGCTACATGTAGGAGGGGCGGTCAATATCACGAATTTAAATACACAGTAAGAAATTCAAAAATTTCTAAGTAAGTCTTTGTAACTTGACCTACTTGACATTATAGTGTTGGTTGACCCACCACCCACTTCAATTTAAAAAAACAACAAAATGCTAACGGCCTTTACCGGCTGTAAATATCTTTGTGGATACCCCATGGAACGGGTTTGAGTCGAACCTTGAACTTAATGAACTACGAGGGGAAGGGAATAAGTTTTGGAATTCGAATATAAGGAAACGAGATATAAGGAAAAGTGTTTTATTATTTTTCAATATAACTACCCTCGACTTCAATGCACTTGCACCACTTGTCCCTGAGTCTTCGAATTCCCGACAACCAGAAATCTTCCGACTGCTGTACAATCCACTCCTGGACGGCGAGCTGGACATCTTCATCGCCCCCAAACCGGCGTCCACGCAGTGGCGCCTTAAGCTAGCGGAATAAAAAGTAGTTGCTATGGGCCAGATCTGGACTGTAGGGAGATAGTTGAGCTCTTCGAATCCGCAACGGCGCAGGGCAGCTTGTGCAACTCTGGCCTTTTGGACTTTGACGACGTTGAAGTCGATCATGGGGCATGAGGTTTCTAGGGACCCAACGGGCAGAGACCTTGGTCATGGCTAAATTGTCATGGATGATGTTGGTATCACTTCCATGTGATATTCCGAGTTCTTGCTCGATTTTCGAGGATCATTCTCTCCACACGCGTCACATTGTCCTAGTTAGTCACGTCTGACAAACGTCCTGTACGGAGCTCATCTTCAAGGGACTCACAACCATGGCGGAACTCCCTATTCCAGCGAGCAATGGCTGCATAGGAAGGGGCGGTGTCGGTGTACACTGCAACTATACGTTCATGGATCTCTTTTGAATTCTTGCCTTCCTTGGTCAAAAATATGATCACTGTGCGGTGCTTAACCTTCTCCATTGTTGAAAAATTTGTGACTGACGATCTGCGATCAGCTACTGCTTCTTGAATAGATGAGGCAGGAGCGTGCGGCTGCAGGTCCGGACTTGTCAAAACTTGTCCTAACACCCCCACAAACAGCCATCCCCTGTTTTTCCCTACCGATTCGCAAAACCTATTGACTGCCCCTCGTAGTTAAATGTAAGGGAACTTAGAATATGATGCAAAGTAACAAAAAGAATGCTTGCCCCAAAAGATAGATATCGAGTTTTCACATTCTGCGCACGAGTTTAGTTTTTGTAGGACAAAATGTAAAATATAATCCACATGACGCTTAAAGTTTAAACTAACAATAACATCTCAGCCACCAAAGCAATTTAAATTAAGCGGATAGAAAGTGTTAACTTAAATGAAATAAAAAGGTGGAAAGGGTAGAGGCCTTAGGTAGACGACCTAAAGTGCACATAACTCTCAAAAACCTGCCTCCATATGGAGCAAAGGAAGCCCCTGTAGGTAAATATTTACGAATAGTTGAGCTTTACTCTTTTAGGTCTAACTACTACTAATAAATGTTTAGCCAAAATGTTGTCTAAAATATAAAGAAGTAACTTAAAACATCGATGACCAGGTATTTTGGCTTGCTAGGAATTCCACTCGACCCAGATCTTTAGAGAATAACTGACGACTGCCATTATTCTTGTACGGCATGAGTGTTTCCAGTCCATTGTTTGATAACTAGCTTTGTATGTGTCGTGGTACACCACCCTATACCATACACTGCTCTTAAATTATGTGGGGGTGACTTAATCACCTACTGAAACGCGAACCGTTTAAGGAACGTTCCCAGGGATTAACGATCGCCATGAGGTAAAACTCGAGGCGTTGAGTTTCAAATACTTAACAAATCAGGCCGAGTGCAAAAATGTTTGGCCGAGATTTACTTGAATAGGCCGAGAGTATTGATTAAGGTTATTTAAAGATAAAACACCAAAAATATAATTTTATTTACAAAGATCAAAATAAGATTAAAAATAAGCAAAAGGGAATTATTTAAAATGAAATAGTCTCTTGATAACTATGATAAAGATGGGTTCTCAAATAAAATGAATTAATTTGCGTTACTATGCTCAGATATAAAGGGGAAACTTGACAATACAAATAATTGAGGGCGTTTCAATCTTATGGGTAGGTGGCTTCGAGGAAAGTCCTGCTTGTGATGAGGCAAATAGGCACAATCTTGATGATGCTGGTGGGGCACGATCCTGATGAGGCAAGTAGGGCACTATCCTGATAAGGCAAGTGAGGCACGTCCCGGATGAGGCAATTGTGGCGCGATCTGGATAAGGCAAGTGGGGCACGATCTGGATGAGGCAAGTGGGGCACCATCTGAACCAACCTATCGAGGAATAGCAATGAAGAGAGCCAGTCTTCAAGGATGACATTTGACGGGGAAATGTAGGAGTACTCATAATTCTACTGGAAGAGGAAACTTTTTTTGCTTAAAGGTACTCGATGGAGAGTTTCTTCGGATCGATTAAACAAAGGGAGACTGTGGTGCAACTTCAAAAGATTGCCTTTCACAGAAGCTACCAATTTACTGGGGTAGAATCACGACGGAGAAAGTCTTGCTGTCTGATGAACGTTCATGGGACTTCGACTCGAACGATGAAGACGAATTTGAGGTGCGTGATTGCTCCTCAATCTCAAGCCAAAACCAAGTATTTCTACGAGTGGTCCGGAACGGGAAAAGGGGGATTTGGAGCAGGGGGCGAGAAAGCTCTAGAAATCTTAATAGGTGAGACGGACAAAAATTCAGCTTTTAGCGGCAAGGCGCGAAAAAAACAAGCGGCGTATTGGGGATAATTCCCAGGATTCGAAACTTCTCCAATGATCTCGAACAGGAAGTGACATTTTCCATGGCGAGATACAATCGCACTTGGTCTCCAAATAACGTGAGGAGGTCAGAGGTTGTTCTTTGACAGCAATATATGTTAAAATGTTTCCAAGCAAGGAAGATGCAGCATCATTGTATGGGGTATGTTTTCGTCTGAAGGGTTGGTCCGCTAATGGAAATAATAGCGACGCTAAATGCGAAACTGTGCTAAAATAACATGTTATTCTTTCACTCCGAGCATCTCTGAGCCAGCCAACAGTATTTATACACGACAACGCACCATGCAAAACTGCAAAGTGAGTAAAATACTAAGTCAAACATGGAGAATCGAACATACAAAGTGCCATCCCCAGAACCCGAGCATCAACCCATTTGTGAACATCCGGAAGATCACTGGACACAAAGTTCGAGATCAGCAGCCTTAAACTTTGACAGATTTATGGACGAAAATTAAGGAAGAATAGAAAAAATTAAACCAAAATTTTGCAAGAATCCGGAAAGTTCCTATGGCCGTCATTACACCGAATTAATATGTAGAAAAAAAATGCTCTAACACTTACGAGTATTAACCGCTTTTAGGTTTCTTACTTGTCAAATCTTACTTTTCTTCTAGTTCATTTTTTTTTGTTAGTATATTCTGTGAATGATCTTTCTCTTACCTAAAATGTACGTGTTATTATTTTATTTCGTCAGTATATTTAGTATAATTTCTTGAATACACGATTGTATCATATTAAATGTAATAAAATATATTAAATGTATGTATCATGGAAATTTCATTTTCCTACTACTCATCATATATATTAAAATATTTTAAAAAAGGAAAATCGTTCTCTTGCTTTACTTGGTATTGTATATGTTGTGGAACATAAAGTAACAGGATGCTTCAAAGTTGTATGAGTACATTAGGAAAAACTGGGAATTAGAAATTGGGAGTGTTTGAAAGTTATAGATTACAAACTTTTATTATTTAGACTGAGAGTATCACTGGAAGAAACATTTAATTGCTCTACTTTGAAAAGAGAGAGACAGTAAAGATGTAGGTATTTTTAAACTTAAATTTCATTAAACTAAACCTAAAAAGTCTAGATAATGGGGGCCATAGCTATCGCGAAATTTCAAAACGACTTTAAATATACCTTTAAATAGTTCATTATCTAGTTATGAAGAGAATCAACTGAAAATAAATATCGATCTGGACGACGCAAGTTGTTAGCAGACAGGGATTGAAGGAACTCTGCAATGAATTTAGGAAAAAGCCCTTCATCAATAGCCAGACTAGCAACGGAACTAGCTTCATCACCTGGCGCAGTTGTTACAACTTAAACTTTGCGAAATGTTCACAAATTCCTGAATTATCTGGAATAAACGAATAGAAAGTAAACATTTTGAAGAAACTAGAGAATTCTGGAATTGCATAATGTTCAGGGACCAGAGAAAATTTAATCCCTCTGGCAGTGATGGCCTCAAGACAATATTTAGTAAAAAGAATACTGCATTGGAGTGTAAGAATACAAAAAAATACGGGTAACCGGTGAGGCGGCCTCCCAATGGTGTGTGATTTCATGGCTTATGTGGGTTTTGGAAAGTTAACATTTGTTGATTTAATACTCAACGCACAGAAGTATATCAATATTGTATGTGATAGTTTTTCGGAAAGTGCACGTAAACGATGGCGATTAGGATCATATATCTCCCAAAAGAACACGAATTCAAAACCACTGCTTAAATAACAACAGAGTTTATACTGTAAACCTGCGTTAATGGTTTCAAACCATCTACATTCTCCTGATTAAAATAATATAAAAACATAGAATATTTTTAATCTAAATATGACAACGTAGGTTTCTGGGAAAATTGAGTAGAATCCATGCCACGAAGGCTCCAGGATATGAAAGATGTAAAGGATCACCATACTAAATATTAATGCTTTACTGGATATTTCAAAAGTCATTACACTCTTTAGGACATTCTCAACAAAGAAGACAACGGACAACAACGTTCGATCAAAAGTTCATGTTCGTCCAAAACCACTCTTGCACGGTCTTGGGCGTGTGAACCGGGCCACCGTCTTGCTGAAAAGTGTATTTTGCCTTCTTCCATGAAATATCGCACCAAGGGCAGGAATTTTGTGTCTAAGATGTCTCTGTAATCGGCCGGGGTTAACCTGTAGACGATCAAATACCACACCAAAGGCATCTTCTCGCCTTTCGAGGCCACTACGCAGAACATCATCAAGCGTGGCAACTACATGGTTGATAAGACGTAGCGGACCTCGGAGGAGACGGAGTGGCGGAAGCTTACCACTCGACCATACTGCTTCTTGATGACCGAATTGATGCTAAAGTTTTTCATCAGAAAAAAATGAGAATTCGATTGTCATGAATCAAGAAGTCATTGTAAAGGTGACGACAGCGCTCCCGACGTTATTCTTGCCTACCGTCAATGATCATAGGCCTTTACACGCACCTCAAGCTCTATCTGCTTTCCTCTTTGACAGTCCTAGACAACCTAGCAACCCAGTAGTTCATCTTCTTTACGAGCGCAGTCATTTTGTCATTCGAAACACTTTCGAAGGTCTTTCACACAACCAAACGGTTGAAAACTTGAGATTTGCCTGAGCGAGTAGATTTTTGGGGTCTTCCCCGTTTTGGAGCCCGTCTATGACTATGTGGAAGGTGGAAAAACTTGGCAATGTCGAACTTGCTGTTGCCCACGAGCAAGATTCTTTCACTTTCACCTGGACACAACTCCACACAATGCAAAAGATATTTTAATGACACTTACTAAAAACGTAGAATTTTAAGCTCGTTTGACGAAACCTTTTATATCACACACGTTAACCTCTCGTTTCTCAAATTTCCTCCACTTCCAAAATCGAAATGAATATAAAATGTTGCGCAGTATATTTTATGTTTGCTCAAAAGAAATAATCTTACTCGTATATTGCCATATATTGAATTCCAAGAGCAAAGAAAAAGTAACAGCGATCCAAACTGCCCAATCAAATGTTTTGCCAAAGATTATTTAGGTAAGGAAAGTTAAATATATTACTAAAAATCTTTTATCTGAACTACAAAGGCCTGTACATATATTGAAAGTTAAGCTTTGAGGTATTTGTAATCATTAAAAAAAGAAATCGATAGAAAGACCCCAGGGAATTTTCTCTCAGTGGAGAATGAATGAACGGGAGTAGGAACAGGTGATTCAACAAAGTGGATTAGTTTGAAAAAATAATATTAGATTAAAGATTCGAAAAACCACAATGTAATTTTTATCAAATCTATATTTATACGGAGATTTCAAAAAACAAATTTGGACAGAATTTTTTTTTATTGCGGTTTGTGGTCGAAGTTAAACCTCGCTAAATTTTGAAATCTATAAATATAATTTAAAAAAGTTTCTCTTTGTTTTCACTTAAATTTTCGGAAATATGTAATTCTCCAACTCCCCATCAGATATTTTTTCCTATATAAAAAAGAAAGAAATGGCTTTTATTACTACTATTTTGCTCTGAAATTGGAAATAATATTCGAAAATTGGCTCATGAAACTCACGGATATGTAAGTGGATAAATATTCTCATTATTTGTCACTATTAAACTAACCACATAGCAGCTAAAGCTATTACTAGTTTGTGTTTTGGAATTACACTCAGGAATGTAGCGTCATTTTCACAACAAGAATGAAATTCCATTTCCCTCCATTCCTATATTATTTTTATATTGGTGTAATAAACATAGTTTGATTATCCAGTCTGAAGAGGAATTTGAAATTACAAGTTGTTAGCTATTTCTCGGTGTATTGCAAACTTTTATGATCATAGCCCTTTTCTCTTAACTGTCTACATATCTGCGCATTTAATCTTACACTACATTTCCATTGCGTTGCTTTATATATGTCATGCAAAACTATATTCAAAAATCAATTAATTTAAGAAAAAAACTCTCAATAATCTTATTGCTAAGAAATTTAATGGTTTTATGGACGTGGTTGCATTGTTTACCCGTCACATGAGATTTTCGTTGTGTTGAAAAAATTCATACGGAATTGCCTTAAAAGTTTAACAATTGTTATCATAACGTGGTTTTAATGTTCGAAAGTGATTTTCTTATAATGGAAAAAGTAATTTCTGTCAAAGTTCTAAAACCTCTTCAATTTATCAGAAAATATACAAGGAAAGACTCTTACCTAAGTAAAAAGATATAATATTATATTAAGTTAATTGCTATTTACTTAAAACTATGGAATGAAATCTAACAAGGGCATCTTCAACCGAAATTTTGCGATTCGAGTCTAAAGATGAAAATGTAGAGAAAATATTTAATCTGAGTAATATAACGGGAATCCATCCAATCTGAAAAAAGGAAGCAATTTCCATTGTTTGCGCTCTAGTGGAAAGAAAAGGAAAAGGCTCGTTTACATGATACTTTGCAGGAAAGTTGCCTATTCATAGGGTGCGCAGATTTTTTTTCACCCTAAAAGTTGACAGCCACGTCTGTATCGAATATTTTGGAAGGCCAGTAAAAAATTTGAATATATTCAAAGTTTAATATCTTAAATAATTCAGATATTTTCCCTCATATTCGGTGTACTCTATCTTACATGTATGCTAGATAATTACCTCAAATTTCAATAATCTTACCATTAAAGTTTTATCACATTATACAAATTACTATCATGTATCGAAAAATATCGAACTGGTTTTTCCTCTAGCAGAGATAGGGTATGTAAAAAAGCGGCTAATAGCTAGGATATGTTTATACAGTTCTCTTACCACACCGCAGGAGGAGCAGGTTGATGGGTTTATCTAGTCTCCGTGTTATACCAACTATGCCCTCCTTTCTCACCGCAGGAGACTACCGTATGTAACTTGTTACACTTGGTATCTCACCACTGAGTTGAAATTTGTTGGGGAAAATTGTAGTGCTTCCCCTCGTTCTCTCTCAACATTCCTTTTATCTGCAATTTTCTTCTCGACCTTTTGTCTATGATTAAGAACGAGCAACATGATGTCGTGTTAGAAGAGAAGCATTGATACCTCCATAAACAAGGCTCTTTAACGCCTGCAGTTCGCAAGAGATCAAGACTAGCGATCTAAGGCGTTGGGCTTGATTAATGAGAAGATCCGTTACACCTCACTACCTCAAAACTACTTATAATTTGAGAGTATTAAATTTGCTGTTTTGCGAATGTCATTTGTTTTCTTCGAAGTGACATCTGGTACTAACTTGTTCAATACAGACTGCTTATGTTTTTTGCAACGAGTGTGTATAAGGTTTTAAGTAAAACAAGTTATGCTGTCACATACCAGAAGCCGTAGATTTTTCTTCCACCAAAATGGTAAGTTTACATATAAAC
The DNA here is from genome assembly GCA_963969495.1 of Ceratothoa steindachneri. Taxonomy (NCBI): domain Eukaryota; kingdom Metazoa; phylum Arthropoda; class Malacostraca; order Isopoda; family Cymothoidae; genus Ceratothoa; species Ceratothoa steindachneri. The sequence goes on along the minus strand of OZ018321.1, from coordinate 20,973,291 downwards.
ATGTAGGCAAAAAATCCCACAGGGAAATGAAAGGCCGATTCAAAGTACTTTCCAACTCGTTAAATTCATTTATTCCTTGATAATGAACTAAACAAGTTCGAAAGTACTTGGAATCCGCCTTTCATTTACCTGTGGGATTTTTTGCATTTATTGCTCCACTCACGCGCTACTTTGAGAGTTCCTCATATCCATAAACATGTATATACTTTGCAAAAATTAATATCAATTACTAAATCATAGGTAAATATTTATATAATTGAACATTATGCCCATTTCCTACGCGTCAAAAAAGATGTAGACGTAGTTAAAGTTATGAATAAAACAATTTATTTAATATTTAAATTTTTATTATTTTTTTATATGTATATATGAGTTAAATATAGTATGTTCACGTATAATACAATATACGCATAAAATATAGCCTCAAGATGCGTATTAATAATACATTAATTCTAAACATATTTTATTTATTGATTGATTTTTTTAAATAATTACTGCAATTTTGCAAGTTCAACAGGCTCTCATGGGAACCAAATACTTAGGTTGGGATCAGAACAGCATTCACTATATTAAGATAACAATGGTGGTAATAAGGATGTTCCCGATTTCGCCAAGTAAAAACTAGGATCACCAAGATGCGAAGATATCTTGTAAAAGAAGATACTATTGCTTGTGGTTAATGGGTTTCTAGCATTGAGACTAGGAGAACTACATGAATTTAAGCATATTCTTTCATGTTAGGATATCTCAAATATTTTGCTATAATTTTCATATCCATCATCTGAATAAAATAATTAAACATATTATATATCTGAATATTAGACTATCGCGAGCCTCGTTAAATATTTTGCTATTTTTTCCAAAGGAAATCTCTGATTAAAATAATTATTCATCTTATTTGAGGGAACATTAGACTATTGCTAGCCTACCTAAATATTTAGATATCTTTTGGATTGTGAATCTATTTGATTTCTTTTAATTTTTAACTTTTTTGCCGACGTCAAAACTGGATGTTCAGCTGCCATCTAGTTGTACCTTGGCTAAATATCTGGAAATGACACCCAGTACAATGCAGAAAGAAATACAAGAAAAACTGACAACACTTGACCTTGTGTGTAGTACATGCGACATATGCTTAACTAATCACCGCGGTTTCATGTGAATAAGTGCGAGGTGGGTATGTTATTTATCTAGGTTAATTATCATATAATTGATAAATTGACCGTTGTTGATAGTCTTATAGACTTATAGTATAATATTTTTAATTATTCCATGTATTCCTGATTCATTTATTTGCTGAGACTGCATTTTGTTTTAAACATGGACTCTCTGCACATTTTGCTTCTATGCGATGGGTCAAAGATTTGGTGGTATGGTAAGCGGCTCATGGCTGCATTGACTCCTTTGTATCACATAATTATTTTATTCAATGTTTGGTGGCGTAATTTAGCTGGTTTGTGTCTAACCAATATAATTAAATTATTATATTACATTATATTACATAATCTTGTGTCACCTTTCGCGAAGATCCGCTGCACTCGCATGCCGAAAATTTCTTGGAATAGTGGACGAGATCAAGTCGGAGCATGGTTTAGCTTATGGAAATATTTGTATCGACAGTAACCGATAATGCCTAGAAAATGGTTAAAAAAATAAAGAGTTCGGTCTCTGTGTTCAGAATAATAGTAGCGATATTGATGAAGATAATGCAGATAAAGGTGATCATGAAAAGAATTAAAATGATAAGGGGAACCCCACCAACTTTCCTTAACACGCAGGAAAGCATGGAGCGTAGTCAGGGAAACTATCCTTTCATTTTCAATATGCTACCCACACAGTGAATTTGGTAGCAAAATCTGATGTATACAAAGTAGTAAATTCAACTGTACTATACATAGAAGATATTGCATTCTGCAATGGTGAAATGTTCGGCGCCGTGAACTGTTAGTGCTAAACCCAACACAGCCAAAGAAAATACAAGAAATAACTAGCTTCTAATTCCGGTAATGTTGTGTCACCCATTGGAACTCAATATACAAACATTAAGCCAAATATATAAAAATAAGAACGAGGTGAATGTAAATCTTGAAGAACCTAATCTAGCCATCCTCCAAAATAATGCATTGGAATTTATTTTATATTTGTCTGCTTTAAAACTGATTGCAGCAACCATCAAAGAATTGCAAGCAGAATGATACTACGGATACCTTCTTCCATCAATCCTAGTGATACAAGATGTCCTTGTAATATTAGAACCTATCCATTTAAACGACCTACCTTTGTGCCACTGTATGCCATTCCTGGCATTAGTCGACTCTGGTGTCAATGCCAGATTTGCTCATGTTTTTTTGTTGACCTTCGATATAAATGTTGCTCTTTTAGCCAAATTATCACATCCGTATTTTAAACTTAGATGGATATCAATGTATCATGGGACTAATTCGCGATCAAGAAGCAATCAAGTTTCAATTAAACGACAAGCTATAAATATATGTAGGACATTTTAATTATGACAACTATAGACGGCTCATTCTCGGCTCCTAAAAAAAAGAAAGAGCTTAAGGCTTAAATTTTACAGGACCCCAGTAATTCACTCGAATTTTAAGATAGATATCCTGCTATAAAGATCCTTAAGGGGTATACTACCACGAGGATACCTTGTTCTGCATCATGGGGAGAGTTGTTTTCGTTTACTGGCATGCTTGATAGCTCGAAACGAAGTCATCTCTCCAATGGTAACTCTGGACAATTGGTTTTGATGAAATCAAATATTTACAGTGGCTGAACATTAGAGTAGCAGTATTACCATTCAATTTTACCGTTATATTGCCATTAATTGCGTACTGTATGTAGTATAACTATAAAATTAACATCTATGTAAAACTAGTTTCTGGACTTGGTGATAAAATAGTTTAGAAAAATAGAAGTACAAGCTATATGTAGATTATTTAATAGTTTTTTACTGATAAATTATGATAATACTATTAAAATACATGAAAAAATGAATTTGAAATCGTCAATCTCCGTAGTTTAGATCTAATAACATAACATAAAATATATTAAACGTACAGAATCTAAAAGCATATCACATTTGCGCTTATATAAACATAACAAAACTACAACAAAAATGAATAAGAAAATAGAAGACAATTGAAAATCAAGGATCGCAAAATTACGATGGTGAAAATGTGTCTATTCGGAAGACTTCATGATTACGAGGCCCTAACAATGAGAAGGTGTGATGAAGGCGAAGGCATGAAGATGGCCATAACATGCTTCAGATTATCTTGCATTGATGGGATGATGGCGAAGATATGACGATGGCGAATACGTCTCTATGGCGAAGACATGATGATGGTAATGATGTGGTGAGGCCTTAGACTACTGTTCAGCATCCACACTGTTATTTTGCGATCCCTGCTTCTATCTCTTTTAGTTTGGTGGTTTTTTTTTAGTGTTTGTTACATACTCACAACTTTTCTTGCATTTTGGTCCCGTTGCGTCTAATACACGTTATGTTATGTTAAATCTCACATAACTTAGCACATTAAACGCCAAAAGGCTAAAGGCCACAAATATACAAAACAATAAAAAAAATAAATGCAAAATGACGAAGTTTGTGATGTATTGATCTCGAATACGTGACGATAGAAAAATCATAAAAATGGACAAGATAACGATAGCAATAACTTGATTCAGAATTTCTTGCAGTGATGTGACCCATTTGATTATGTATGTGAATATATCGAAGATGAGACGACAACGGGGAGATGATGAGTGCGAAAGCTGATGATTATAAAGACGAGGCAAAGTCCCAATAACCACCGCACATAAAGAGACTGAGGACGACGAACGAAAAGATGCAGACAGAAACAAGACCAATCCAATGAAGGCGATTCCAACGACGACACATACCTATGCAACCTTTGACTTTGAGGAGGAGTGAGACCCGACGACACAAAGCAGCCGCTGAGCTCGATCGATTTCACAAACCAAAGCTGCGATCATGAAAAGTGCAAAATAGATTTAGAAACTCAGTTATTTGCTTTCAATTTTTAGGAATCTGTTAATAATCAGTAAGCTGTTAGATATCAATATTATTATGCTGCCCAATTTAATTTTATTAATTTTGGAAATATGTGAACATTATTTAAATAATTCCTCAAAGTCTAATTAATTTATCAAGAAATGGTTAAGATTATTGTAAAAGACGTTAAAGTTATGTGAATTGACCGCTGATTCATGAAGACTATTCCACCTATCTATTATTCTCACTGTTAAAATTTTTTTGAGTTGATTAGAATGAGAGTAAGGTTTATATATCTTGTAGTTATGACCACTTGTACTTGAACTGTTAAACTCAAACAGATCATTTTTCATCAACTAAATTTATTTTAGTACATCGTAGAAGGATAGGATGTGATGTTTTTATTGCCTTAGCCCTCAGATAAGTATTAGTAGCGATACTTTTCAGGAGTAATTGACAAAATTATTTGTTTACTCTATCACACTAAAACTTTTTTTCAATTTATATAGAAGTGATCTAAAGAAGTGAATTTGCAATGTGATGTTGAAAATCAAGATCTTGATCTGTATCTTTAAGATCACTTTTTGGGGCTGATTTGATCTTAATCTTCGTGATCATCCAAGTTGGCGAACATGTCCATCTCTGCCTGTGGAAATTTTCGAGTCTATATAGATTCACTGATTTAAGACGGGCAGTCCTTAATACATTGTTGGCTGACAGTCTATATAAGGGTATCGGGTTAAATCTTTGTGTCCTTTAAAAAAATCGTTAGTTCTTGCGGTTCCTATCGACGATCAGTAAGATATTTCTTTAGCAAATCTGCCCTGCCGCCTTCCTTCCTGTCCTTTCATTTAGCGAGGCCCCCATTGGGGATATATTGATTCACTGGGCAATTTCAGGTTGGTATGTAAAGCTGTACAGGTACGAACAATAATCATGAATGCACACAGCTTTGACCGCTAAATAGTCATAATACCCGAGATAAAATATACGGGAGAGGTTGTAAGCTGGATATTACGTACCATAGCCCCATGTCTTTTTCATTGGTAACAAGTTTCGTGAATTCTGTGTTTGTTGTCTTGTTTTAAAAACAAAATTTTGAATTACTTTCCCCTTACAAAATCCTCTCCCAACATAGGTGTTGGGCTGCGTGAGGAAAAAGATAACAGCACCACGCTGATCCGTGGAGGGGCTCTTCTCCAATCATATTTGTTCAGAAAAAGGGCTTCCCAATTTTACATTCGAAGCCACTCTTAGGCTGTTAACTTAATGTCTCTGATGGAGGAGGCTTATCCTGTGGTTTTTCATGGGCCTCTCCAAGAATGCTTTAAGGAGAGGAGATACGCACCTCCTCAAATTCTACGGGCGAGAAGGCTTTTATTTCACTTTATTTTTGCGATCGCTCTCAGATGACTCCAGTTCAAGAGGAGGCTAACACATTGCAGCAACGCCTCACATGGTGCTACCGCAAGTCTAGACCGGCCTAATAGGACAATCAAGACCCTTCAAATAAAGGATCCCTGCCTAAAAAAACAGCCCCGCCCCCCAGTTTCTAAGGCAGAGGGAGTAAAAGAGTCGCATAGCGAGCCAAATCTCTCCCGATAAGTCATCGGGGGCAATAGCGATTTCAACGTCTTCGACGGCCAGAAACTCCAAGAAATCCAGTAGTTATTTTCATCAAAGAGGCTCCAAGAATTTCTGCCTAGCTCCCTTGCAGGGAGCTGCTCTCTGTAGCCTGTTACAATTGGCATCCGGAGGAGTTGCATATCCTCCCGGCCTGAGTGCAAATCAAGGTACCCTGTCACTGAATTAACCTAAACCCTAGGGTGGGCCTGGGATAGAGGTTGGCGCGCATAGACCTTTTTATTAGTAGTAGTTATTATTATTAGTATTTTATTGTTATTTTACTTCTTATTAAAATGTATTACTATTGTGATGATTTAGAATGATTTTTATATTACTTGTTATTAGTATTTATTTTGTAGTTATTTATTTATTAGGATTCCTACTAATTATTATTTTATTACTATCTCATCTATATATTATTATTTAATAATATTTATTATCAATCGTGTGTTATTAATATTATTTAATATTAATTATTATAAGTATTATTTATCATGATATTTACGGCTCTCCACTCATCCTTTTCTCCCGGTAATTTACACGAGAAGTTTCTCACCTGTTCAGAGTTCAGCCCGTTAGCCATTGTGCCTTCTTGGCCTGCATGCCAACCTGGAATCACCTAGCGCCAGTCTATGATAATAAAAGGTGATTGCTCACTCTACTCGGTAGTGGATCTGGCTATCTCTATTTCTCTATATTACATAACCTCCTATCACTTCCCATACCACTTGTTTTCCTATCCCCAGAGGTTTCTGGCTTGCAGGGGCACCCTCGTCATCTTATTAGCCTTTGTCGAATGGCAGTGTGTACCGTAAGGTTTCTACCTGCTTAAAGGCAGAAAGCTTGCACCAATCTTTATGGTCAAATATCCTGCCTAATTTGGCATAGCCCATCAACGTCGGACCGGGCCCGATTCCTTATAAATTATCATTTTCTTGAATTTATGATCCTATGGACACTTTTCTCTTAACCTCCCTACTCATAGAAAGGTCATATTACCTAGTGTCCATGAGACCCCCTTTTTCTTTTATCAATATGATGATGATAACAACTAAAAGTAATAGTGGGAAATCGCAGGGAAACGAGTTTTCAAGCACGGCTTCTTCCTCCCTAGGTGTTGGGAGCATTGGATAAATCGAGGGATCCCTTCGACTGCTGGAATCTATTCGCTCTCACCATTATTTTCCAACATTTGGAGCCGCACTATGCAGATCAACCTTTGGAAAAGAGGTCCCCGTCCTCTTTGATTTCTCTGTAACCCCTCCAATGATCTTATCCCGATGATAAGGCTTAGCTTCTCTCATGCGCATGCTGGTGCGCGGTTTGCCCCATAATATCTGCATGTGTAGTCCCCCATGAACGAATTTTCTTTTAGACCAATTGCAGTGCCCCCATATTAAATAACAATAGACTGCCACGAGAATAGGAAGGCGGCTCAAAATAGACCAGGCCGAGTAGGAGCATTCCGATAGGCCCATCCCATTTAAGGGGGCAAGGAAAAGCAGGATGCGTAGGTCCTTTGCAACTGCAGTCTTGCAATCATACATCTTAGCATTGCGAGGATTTGGTGTGATTGCCTCGCTCTCTTCCCTGATGTCTGTGACAAAAAATACTAGAAAGGTATATGTGATGCCTTGTAGGGGATGGCCAAACAAAGGCCCCCGCTGAGAAGGAAATGGTCCCAGAGGTAACGTAGCTCGGGAAATCCGGATCGTACATGTGGTATAACCCGAGTTGTGTGCCAAACATCGAACCTAAGTCTCCCCATGCGCAAGCTTCTTCTCGAAGAGCTCGCGCCTCCGAGGAGTCACAGGGAGAGGAGCAAGCTTCTTTTCTGGCTAGTGGCCCTCTTACAGCTAAGTCCTTCTTCATCTCAGTGAAGTATCTTGCTTAGTCCGGTCAATACGGCCTAGGGTGTCTTTCCCGCGGTGTAGAGCAGCGGGTTTATTTCATACCCTGCTGTTCCTAAAAGGAAAGAAGCAAAAAAAAGAAAGTTGACTCTCGATCCGTGGGGGCTCTGGGGAACAATGGATCCGCTGTATTTTCGGCAAGCCAAATGGCAAATATCGGCACGTTTAGCCTTGAGGTTCCCCCAGGAGGAGGGCCCCAGACCAATAACAAGGCATAGAGCTCGCCATTAAGAGTCTACATGGCTTGAAACGCTTTCTGGTTATTCGCTCCACTGATGGCAGCATGTTGACCACCATTAAAATGAACTTTCAGAGGAGAGCATTAGCTAGCTTGATTGCTAGAGAGACGAAGGTGTCCCCTTTGTGGGACAAGAGCCTTCTGCCAAATGGCAAATATCGGCACGTTTAGCCTCGAGGCTCCCCCGGGAGTACGGTCCTAGGCTAATACCAAAGCATAGGGCTCCTCATTAAGAGTCCACAGGCTTGAAACGCTTTCTGGTTATTCGCTCGACTGATGGATGCATGTTGACCACAAGTAAAATGAACTTTCAGAGGAAAGTCTTAACTAGCTTGATTGCTAGAGAGACGAAGGTGTCCCCTTTGTGGGACAAGAGCCTTCTGGCAAATGCATCAGATAACATTTAAACCGGGCATGATTAATTCCATTTCTGACACTTAATGATTGTGACGCAGCACTATACAAATAAATTTCTTAAAGAAGTGTTTTATGTGAGGGAATTGATTGAAAACTCTATATATGACATCACCCGAGAGGTGGCCGTCTATGGACGGGTCAAAGTCGAACGTTTGATGATTAAACAGGAAGGGGCAACGAGGCCCAACCCTACACTCTTTATCACGTTTGACTGTGACAGGCTCCTTGAGTGGGTGCGTGCTTGTTGGTAATGCTAGAGTGTGAAGGAATTCGTGCCACTGCGGCGGAGGTGCTCTTACTGCCAGAACCTTGGCCATACGAATCAGTTCTGTAGGTGTGTTGATTGAAGTTTACAACGCTTTGTTTAATTTTCATCAAGGGTACACACAATAAATCTCTATTGTGAAATGCAAGGTGTGTCAATTTCGGGAAGCCGCAACTTTCGAAGAATGTAGTGCATATCCTTTGGAGAAGAAAAGATTGGCAGTTCAGACTCTTAATCGTCCCTTACTTCATGAGGCGAAGACTTGCTTCTGTAGCACCCTACGCTTCCTAGGATGTTTTATGCTCAACTTAAAAAAAGGACTCTCTGCTCCTGGCCTTTCACTGCCTCAGAGCATGTTCGTTTCCGTGCACATTTGGAGCCTTTCTGATGCTTGTACACACCCCGCCACCTTCTTAGTAGAGCTGGCACACAAAGATCTCAAACTCCCTTCGGATAAAGAGAGGGATCTTCCTTCCCCCACGTGACTAATTTCCGTAACGCGAAACAACCGTGCACTGTACCGACTCGTAGGAGTCGACATAACAGAAGGTGGTGGTGAGGCCGTCTTTCGAAGATGCTAAGGCTGCCCCTCCCCCCAAGGACAGCAGCACAGGACATATGGCTCCTACGACCCCACTTAAAGCTGGGCTAGGTGCCTCGAAGACCAAAGATCCTCAAAAGGATGGACTCTTACCTCCAAAGCCGCCCAACTCACCTATGTTTTCAAGGCGTAGGGAGGAAAGGACTCGCATGGCGAACCCCAGCCATAAATTAAGTTCTTTGGGTTTAGGGATAAGAAACTCCTATAAATGCTGCGTAGCTCTGGGGGCGGTGGCGTCTGTTTCTGTCCAGAATGCCACCCAGGAGACTACCAACTGTGACTATTTGTCGCCCAGCATATGCTCCCAAAGTTTCCAGAGCGAATGTTTTTGTGTTTGATCTTTTGTGAGCAGACCTTGCGTCACGCTTGATCCGTGCTATTTCACACAGATGTCTCCAATTTCCTGGAGGAGGTTGATTTCTATGGTATAATTAATCACTTCAAATTCGTGGAAGTTATACCATTTGTAACGTCTGTCTTCACCGCCGAGCTGGCTGCAATAAACCAATCGATACAGGAAAAAACGTGTTGAGTCTAGTTCAGAGAACTGATTGTGATCTAAAGCAAATCACATAGTGCCGTGTTGCTGTTGGGGCATTGGAATCTCCTCCTCTTCTATTTCGATTTCTCCGTAGTTCTAAGGATGTTGATTTCAAAATTATCTTCTGCTGGGTTCTTGTAGACATAGGTCTTGCGCGGAATTGAACGCAATGATGACGCCGCCAAAAAGGTTTACGAGGACTTGGTGACCAGACTAGCGTTTTGCTCTTCCTCATCCCTCCTACATTTCATCAGCCTGGTCAGTCTTTCAAATTGCCTGAAAAAGAACGTGAGAGACGTTCGATGTGAAATCAAAGTTGTGTGGCATCGCGCCACGAATATTTCCGTGGACCTACTTGAATGGTTCCAGGGCTTTAACTCGCTTTGTCATGTCTTCAATTGCGCACACTTGCGAGATTCACCGTCATTTGATGGATCCCTAAATTGCAGCTTACTTCGATGCCTGCGTTGTTCCTCAAATGGTACAGTAAAGTCTTGTTGAATGTTACAGTCTAAGTTATTTTCGCACATGTTACATGTGTGGGGCCGGACGAACGGGGTCCCTACTGCTTGTTCCTTGTAGTAAGGACGAGACTATACACAAAAATTGTTGACTCTGACTTCTTGTAGGAGACTGGCGTCATCCATTTTATGTGATTCTCTTAATTGTCGACACCTGGCGCCGAAGCGTGCTTCTTTCTTCCTCTTACATGTTTTTTAGTTCGCTTACTTGTTATTTTTTATAATATATAACTAATTATAAGTGAGTTTTGCCGTTGGTCGCACTCAGCAGATGACTGCTGGGAAAAAAACATACCTATCCTCCTCGTTCATATCGTGATAGCTAGAATGTTGTACAAATAAATTTGATTTTTCCAAATGTGTATAATCACATAAGTTATAATCCACCTTGAGGCTGTAATAATGCGATGCCTAAACGTCTTAGTTTTCAGAAATAAGTGGAATGCTAAATATATTAGTAGTGTATGAATGCGACCAATGTGATTTTAGGCCAAATTTGACTTATTTAATTGACAATTCTCATACAGGGTCACCCCAAACAAACGGGCCTGCGCACACGTTTTGTGATAATCCTTCATTCATTCACTAATCACTCGTATTTTGTAGGGCATGACAGAAGCAACGACTGTACAAATAAATTTGATTTTTCCAAATGTGTATAATCACATAAGTTATAATCCATCTTGAGGCTGTAATAATGTGATGCCTAAACGTCTTAGTTTTCAGAAATAAGTGGAATGCTAAATATATTAGTAGTGTATGAATGCGACCAATGTGATTTTAGGCCAAATTTGACTTATTTAATTGACAATTCTCATACAGGGTCACCCCAAACAAACGGGCCTGCGCACACGTTTTGTGATAATCCTTCATTCATTCACAAATCACTCGTATTTTGTAGGGCATGAGAGAAGCAACGACTGTACAAATAAATTTGATTTTTCCAAATGTGTATAATCACATAAGTTATAATCCATCTTGAGGCTGTAATAATGTGATGCCTAAACGTCTTAGTTTTCAGAAATAAGTGGAATGCTAAATATATTAGTAGTGTATGAATGCGACCAATGTGATTTTAGGCCAAATTTGACTTATTTAATTGACAATTCTCATACAGGGTCACCCCAAACAAACGGGCCTGCGCACACGTTTTGTGATAATCCTTCATTCATTCACTAATCACTCGTATTTTGTAGGGCATGACAGAAGCAACGACTGTACAAATAAATTTGATTTTTCTAAACCGTGTATAATCACATAAGTGATAGCTAGAATGTTGTACAAATAAATTTGATTTTTCCAAATGTGTATAATCACATAAGTTATAATCCACCTTGAGGCTGTAATCATGCGATGCCTAAACGTCTTAGTTTTCAGAAATAAGTGGAATGCTAAATATATTAGTAGTGTATGAATGCGACCAATGTGATTTTAGGCCAAATTTGACTTATTTAATTGACAATTCTCATACAGGGTCACCCCAAACAAACGGGCCTGCGCACACGTTTTGTGATAATCCTTCATTCATTCACTAATCACTCGTATTTTGTAGGGCATGACAGAAGCAACGACTGTACAAATAAATTTGATTTTTCCAAATGTGTATAATCACATAAGTTATAATCCATCTTGAGGCTGTAATAATGTGATGCCTAAACGTCTTAGTTTTCAGAAATAAGTGGAATGCTAAATATATTAGTAGTGTATGAATGCGACCAATGTGATTTTAGGCCAAATTTGACTTATTTAATTGACAATTCTCATACAGGGTCACCCCAAACAAACGGGCCTGCGCACACGTTTTGTGATAATCCTTCATTCATTCACTAATCACTCGTATTTTGTAGGGCATGAGAGAAGCAACGACTGTACAAATAAATTTGATTTTTCCAAATGTGTATAATCACATAAGTTATAATCCATCTTGAGGCTGTAATAATGTGATGCCTAAACGTCTTAGTTTTCAGAAATAAGTGGAATGCTAAATATATTAGTAGTGTATGAATGCGACCAATGTGATTTTAGGCCAAATTTGACTTATTTAATTGACAATTCTCATACAGGGTCACCCCAAACAAACGGGCCTGCGCACACGTTTTGTGATAATCCTTCATTCATTCACTAATCACTCGTATTTTGTAGGGCATGACAGAAGCAACGACTGTACAAATAAATTTGATTTTTCTAAACCGTGTATAATCACATAAGTGATAGCTAGAATGTTGTACAAATAAATTTGATTTTTCCAAATGTGTATAATCACATAAGTTATAATCCACCTTGAGGCTGTAATCATGCGATGCCTAAACGTCTTAGTTTTCAGAAATAAGTGGAATGCTAAATATATTAGTAGTGTATGAATGCGACCAATGTGATTTTAGGCCAAATTTGACTTATTTAATTGACAATTCTCATACAGGGTCACCCCAAACAAACGGGCCTGCGCACACGTTTTGTGATAATCCTTCATTCATTCACTAATCACTCGTATTTTGTAGGGCATGAGAGAAGCAACGACTGTACAAATAAATTTGATTTTTCCAAATGTGTATAATCACATAAGTTATAATCCATCTTGAGGCTGTAATAATGTGATGCCTAAACGTCTTAGTTTTCAGAAATAAGTGGAATGCTAAATATATTAGTAGTGTATGAATGCGACCAATGTGATTTTAGGCCAAATTTGACTTATTTAATTGACAATTCTCATACAGGGTCACCCCAAACAAACGGGCCTGCGCACACGTTTTGTGATAATCCTTCATTCATTCACTAATCACTCGTATTTTGTAGGGCATGACAGAAGCAACGACTGTACAAATAAATTTAATTTTTCCAAACCGTGTATAATCACATAAGTGATAGCTAGAATGTTGTACAAATAAATTTGATTTTTCCAAATGTGTATAATCACATAAGTTATAATCCACCTTGAGGCTGTAATAATGCGATGCCTAAACGTCTTAGTTTTCAGAAATAAGTGGAATGCTAAATATATTAGTAGTGTATGAATGCGACCAATGTGATTTTAGGCCAAATTTGACTTATTTAATTGACAATTCTCATACAGGGTCACCCCAAACAAACGGGCCTGCGCACACGTTTTGTGATAATCCTTCATTCATTCACTAATCACTCGTATTTTGTAGGGCATGACAGAAGCAACGACTGTACAAATAAATTTGATTTTTCCAAACCGTGTATAATCACATAAGTGATAGCTAGAATGTTGTACAAATAAATTTGATTTTTCCAAATGTGTATAATCACATAAGTTATAATCCACCTTGAGGCTGTAATAATGCGATGCCTAAACGTCTTAGTTTTCAGAAATAAGTGGAATGCTAAATATATTAGTAGTGTATGAATGCGACCAATGTGATTTTAGGCCAAATTTGACTTATTTAATTGACAATTCTCATACAGGGTCACCCCAAACAAACGGGCCTGCGCACACGTTTTGTGATAATCCTTCATTCATTCACTAATCACTCGTATTTTGTAGGGCATGAGAGAAGCAACAACTGTGACAACAAGAAGATATCAATCAGGGCTCTAGCAAAAAATATACTGAATCAAACATTACTACAAGTTAGGCTCATTCAAGAAAGGGCAGAACACTTTCGCGCATCAGTACGAATGTGAAAAAGACCCCCCTCTAAGAGAAGAATTCAGGACTGGTTGGACCACTTCGAGAACTATAGGATAGTGGAGAAGCTCAATGCAACCAGTTACTACCGTCCAAGCCATTCCCCACGCCCCAGCAAGCGTACAGCTGAGCTAGTCGAGAGCGTGGGAGAGTTAGTTCAGAAGAGTCCAAAACGCTCTGTGCGCAAGTGAAGTCGGTTCCTCAGTATATCTCGTGATACTTGCAGGAGAGTGCTAGTAATAGATGTAAAGGGTATCTATATAGAATACAAACCATCAGACTCTTACATTGTAGCGGCTGGTCCCGGAAAAGACCCGCCACAAGGTCCACTCCCTCACTCGTGAGACGCCTGTCAGATCGGAAGGAGACAAAATACACAGATACTTATTTTCTTTTATTAAAATAATATGAACTTATCCACCACCCAATACAATTAAATACCTACAATGTAAATATATAAGAAGAACGTACAACAAAAAATATATACAAATAGGGGCTCTTACTTCAACCTCCTTCAATATGCACAACACAAAATGTATACATGTGAATATAGGAGCAACACCATAAATATAAACAATTACCAAACAACTGGTTTGCGAAAGTACTAATGTTTTTATCCACATCTCTCTCACTCTAACACTCGTGGCCACCACAAAACTCCCACTTAAGCCGGCTCAGTTAGATTAATGGTTACTAAAGGTTGCTCCAGGGCGTTTTTGCACGTTATGGGACAGTTCACTCGCTCTCCCTGAGCGTGGGGCGGGAAAGAAAGTGCACTCGAGCGGTTGGTCTATCTCTCTCAAGGGCCACCAAGGGGACAGTTGGCTGTGGCCCTTACTTGTGCCCCATACCTTTGGCTTAGTGCACGACTTCTTGCCTCTTCTCACTCACGGAGAAGAGCAGCGGGACCAAAGGAACTAAAAAAAAGGAAATATAATTACTCCCCTGTTGCTGTTTTCAAGGTGTTACGTTTCCGCCCCCCCGTCCCTTTCTCCCTCACTTACTCATACCGTACCTGGCTTAACTTCCAGCTTAACTTTTTTTGTGCATTCACTATTGGCCCTTTCCAATCGCTCATCAACCTGTACTTATATATTCCACCTGTGGGGGGAGGAAGAAAGGTCAGACCTCAGCAAAAGACTGGAGACCCACACTGCTTCCAGGCAGCACTGTCCTCCCTTCTTTACCAAAACCTGAAACAAAAGGCGGGCATTAGTTCGGGCACTGGTGAGCTGAGGCAAACAAAAATAGAACTACCACAACATCCCCAGACAAAGAGCAGAGAATGGCTATAGCAGAAAAGATACTGGAAAAGATTCAGGAGACCCCAACTTTACTTAACTTCCTTTAGACCTCAGATGAAGCTCACTTCCATCTTGAAGGAAAGGTAAAATCGAAGATAAATGCTTTCTGGGGAACCTTCAGACCAAATGAGGTAGCCATCAAGCCCCTAAACTCCACTAAGTGCACGGTATGGACTGCAATCGCAGCCAGAAGCATCATCGAACCATTCTTCATCAATGAATCTAGCGCGAGAGTGACAGTCACCAAGGAACGGTATGTTGAAGTCATAAAAACCTTCAAAAGGCAGCTACCGACCCTGTTTCCATCGCTAATGGGGAGGTTCTGGTTCTAGCAAGATGAAGCAAGCTATCACACCTCAAACTTTTCCAGAGATTGGCTGAAAGAGAACTTTGGTGGCAATGTGATCAGTCTTAAGACTGATTTTGAGTGGGCACCTCATAACCCAGCCCCTAGGCCCACAGCTTTCCTTCTCTGAAGCTAACTTAAAGACTGTATGTACATATGGAGACCCAGGACCATCACGGAACTCAAGGAAGTCATCAGGAAGCAGATCAGAGCCATTAGTCGGTCGGTTTGTAAGAACGTCTTGGACAACTTTGTGCTGCGCCTCAAGAAATGCACAGAGCTAAATGGAGGTCATCTCGAACACGTGCTCTAGAAGAAAAAGGAAAGGACGACTCTCATGTTTAAACATGATGTTTTTAAACATAATAATTTATTTATCATTAAATTTTTATTAAATTCTTGTAGAAAATTAAGAAATGAGGCCTATCGAAATATGGGGCCCGTTTTGGGGGGTGACCCTGTATTTGTAAAGTTTTGCGTGATTAAGTTACACCCACAGGGGTAAGTTCATTCCTGTCTAAGAAAGAAAAATACTTTTTTTAAATAAAATACTTTCGTTTAACCAATCATTTTTAAACAATCATAACTATCTGTTAGTTAATTTGCTGTATGAAGGTATTAGAGGATTAACTAACTTGTACTCGTATATTTTCAAATCAATATTATTCTGCATTATGCGAGATCGCATTTAATTGCATTTTATTTTTATATAGGTAGATTAAAGCATAGGGTCAAATAAAATCATAGTTCTAGGATTATCAGTACTATATCATCATCAAGAGCCCATTTAATCCATCTAATGAGCAATGGCTTCCCCAAGAAATAGCTAGTGATTAGGTTCCCAAGTCAGAGCCTGACACGATATTCCTCTCACATTTCGCAGGGCTTTAAGGTGTGTCATACGATGTTTCCTTTGTTTCATTTCTAAAACATATTATCTTCAAATCAGATAGATTATGCGTTCTAATTGATGGTTCAACTGTTTCAATTATCTCCACAGGTTTTCCATCGGATTCAGATTAGGATATTGAATTGGCAGCCAATTCTTAGTTTGTTTTTCTGTATGCTTGGAATCATTGTCTTGTTTAAGTGCCTATTCTGGTGTTAAGTTCAAAGAGCCAACTCTACGTAGCTAACAAATTTCTTTCCAGAATCTCCCCGTTCATTTCGCTGTTAAGTCTACATTTGACTCCCTACATCCTTCGAACTCTTGTTGAGCAAAAACTACTGAAGAGCATGATTAATTCAAAACCGAAATTGACTGTAGAGCTAGTATTCCTTGGCATGTAAAGTTTCTACTTCTTTCCTTTCAACCCTGCCGATTGAATTTCGAGCAAAGGATTTGTTCCCAACACGTTGCTAATTTATTTAAATTTCTATTTGCAATGGCTAAGCAAGATTTACATTGAGTTTTCTTAAGGAGTGAGGTCTCTCTTGGAGTAAGAGAAAAGAGATAATTATGACGCAGCAACTCTCTAAGAGTAAGTTGTGGTTTATCACAAGCTGTTCTAGCAAGTTTTCGAACTGTATGTTATGTTAAAGTTCGAGAGCGCCCTTAACGATCCAATATATGAATTGAATTACGAGATTTCTAGTTGCCTATTATAGAACCAACTGTATTTAGATTCACTTTAAGCTATACAAAGATCTTTCTGTACCTAAGGCCACTCTTATAGAGGGGTATAATTTGTTCTTGGAAAATCATAAATGATTTGTTTTGTTTTTTTCCGTGGTGATGTTGTTCGTACTATCATTTCGTAATTGATGAAGCAGTAGGCTTACACGATGACAAAAGAATCCTTGTTTTTGGTCTAGAATATTCTAGAATTTAGATATTCGGAAACAAATTGCGATTAGTTTTTTAATGAGACATTTTTCAGATAAAGTATACGATATTTTTCAGGGTGGAACAAAAATAATGTTCAATTTTAGGGTATATATTAAAAATTACAAACTATGAAAATATTTAATCATAAACATAACCTACCTTGCTTTCTACAACCTCATTTTATCTGTCAACGATCTAATAAACGCCACTCTTGTAAAGTTCCTTAAGATTTGATGCAAAATATGAATACAACTTGATTTTAACCTCTTCTCTTGTTGTCAACCTAATGCCATCGAAATGATTATGTGACCAGTGATAATTAATGTGAGCAAGTTAAAGAGAATATGGATGAAGAAGCAGCATTTCCTCATCGAGTCCTATAATAGATATTTGGTTAGTTAGGCTGAGTGAATACGGGCATTATCATAATGGAGGATGACGCCTCTTCTGTTGACTAAGGAGTGTTGCCTATGTCGCAAAGCGGCTTTCAAACCAGCTGTTTGATTGCAGTAGATATTAGTATTAGTTATTTGATTGTTGTCTAACATTTCATAATGGAAAATTCCTTCAATAACCCAAAATATACTAAACATGATTTTTATTCGCATGCACTTAGTCGCGTGCGACTATATATATATATATATATATATATATATATATATATATATATATATATATATATATATATATTAAGAAGGAAAAACAAAGAAGGAGGCTCCCATCTTTATTTTCTGTTTCGAGTTATTTCTAAACGCATCTTCAGGAGCTATAAAACAAATTTGAAATCTAAAGTTAAATCTATACAACGGCACAAGTGCAATATAATTAAAAATTGACGCAAACGGTGGTAAAATACTAAAATAAAACATTATGTTAACGAAAACCAAACGGGTATCTACAGCAGAAAATATTTGAAACAAATTATATTAATCAAATGCCAAAAAAATAACTGTAAAGGTACAGAACTTAAAACAAAATAGGAGGGGGGGGGGATCAGAGTTGAAAAGAATATACAATATTGTCAAACTAAAGAAGGAAACAGAACATTCCCTTACATGGTCGAATAACAATGAGAAGTGAGAACGGGCACGAAATTTAAAATTAAATGCAGTTTGGATGGTTGTTAAGTTATAAATAACGGAGAGGATGCCGCGTCATTATTTAAATTTGGGTGGTTGTATTTAATACAAAGTGATTTTTTTAATGCGGAGAGTGGATGTACATTTAACAAATTTTAATACATAAAAATCATTTAAGGATACGTCTGTCTTACAATCTAATGCATGTTTTCTGATGGGGGAATACTCTTTATTGATCAATGTTTTACCAGTTCTCTAGGTCCCCTGCTTACATGTAGGGCAAGTAAATTTATTTCCTATGCACGCACTCAACGGCGTGGGTATACCATCCTTTACCCTAAAACAATTGCCAATATTTTTTCTGTTAATAAAAATAACTTTCTTTAACATGATAGATGACGTTTCCGGAGCAGGTCATTAAAAAGGGTAATGTCTCGCAAACATGAAGAAACTAATTTCCTTGGGAGCATTAAAAGAAGTGGAGTGGTTATATAGCCCGGAGAGAAATTCCCTTATACTGATTTCGACTAAGGAAAATGGATAGACATTTTTAACAAAATTTTCTTTTAAAAAGTTAAATTCCAAATGAATATTAAGGTAGGTAGAAGACAGGTTAAAACCTCTGAATGTGAGCGTTTTAATGGCACCAGTTTAATATGATATATCACAAAAACTAAAGAAATTTAATCCCACCCCTGTGAAAGTGGGTTTTCTAAAGACACTAGTTTGAAAGCCAGATGGGATACGGGATACATTAATATCTAGAAATGGCAAACTATTACTAATTTCGTGTTCTCGGGAGAAAATAATATTAGGGTATAAATTGTTAATAAAACTATAAAACTCCTCCAAACCAAACTAGAAGAAAAAACAACAAAAGTATCGTCACCATATCTTTTATACATACAGTAGTGGACGTCATTGAGCAGGGCAATCATGGAACAGTTTCTCCTCAAAATTGCACAAGAAAATATTTTCCAAAGCTGGCCCTAGTGTGCTTTCCATCCCAACACCTTCAATTTGATGATAAACGACGTTATTAAAAGTAAAATAGTTGTCTTTGACGGCTAGCTACAATAACTGAGAGAATTTTGAAAAACTGAATCCATTAAAGAGGGTATTTTTATCTAGAAAGGCTTTAGGTTAAATAATCTCTATAGTTTCCTGAATGGGAATATTAGTAAATAAGGATGTGATATTAAAGCTTGAGAACAATAAAGGACTTGACTACTTAAACTTTGTAATTTCAGGATCAAAATTAAGGCTATTATTAACAGTATATAAATTAGAAATAAAAAGGTTTAATAGTAGAACTAAAAACTTAGCAACTTTATACGAAGGAAGTGTGTAGGAAGCTAGAATGGGACGAAGAGGGTATCTTGTCTTATGTATCTTAGGCAGCCCATAGAGTATACCCAAGTATGTATGAGGATGAGACACAAAAAATTGTACACAAAATCACTTAGAACACAAGAGGATTTTAACTTGAGTAGAAAACGGTAAATTTTGTCCTCTATACGATGAATAATAGTCAAATGTTGTTCCTTAATTTCAGTAAATTTCGATGTATCTGACAAAATCTCGGACTTTTTTTAAATATAATCAGTCTTATTCAAAATCACTACCCTATTACCCTTATCATGTGACGACAATTTCTTTATTCAACCATCCGTTTCGAAGAAGATTAAAATCCTGTTTAGTATAAAGGAGAGACGAAAATTTCCTATGCTTGATTTTATGAAAAAATTCATGGGTGACATGTGAAATATTAGTTTTAAGGTCAGTGGACGAACCTAGAATTGGCAGATGTGGGATATCGTTAATAAGCTTTTCAAAGTAAAAATAATAATCCACGCACTCAAGCCTGAAGTTTGGCAACTTAAATTGGACTCCAAAAGAGAGGAGAAACTTTTCCCTTTTCGAGAGTGTAGCGCCAGAAAGATTAACTACACAGTTCAAATCACGCAGTTTAGGCCGTGATAAGTTAAGTTTTCTGAATTTGCGGTCATGGACTGACGAAATTCTCTGGGCATAGGATGAACTATTCCGGGAAACAATTGAAGAAAAACATAGGTAGTTTAAACAACAAAGAGTTGAGTGAAGAAATGTAGCATAGGAATTAAAATGGCAACATGCTTATTCCGAGCGCAAAATTTAAAGTTAATCTCATTATTGAGTAGGAAATTTTACGATTTCAAAAATTTTTATAGCTCCGGAAGATGGGTATAGAAATAACCCAAAACGTAGAGAATAAAGATAGGACCCGCCTTCTTCGTTTCGTCCTTCTTACTTGATATTAAAGTTAAGCTTTGTCGAAGAAATAATGGCGAATATATATATATATATATATATATATATATATATATATATATATATATATATATATATATAGAAAGGGTGTTCCATTAAGACGGATCAAAGTTAGCACTAAATAAAACAGTGTTAATGGTAAAAATTTATTGATTTCACTATTGGATAACTTTAGTTGAGTCATGGCAATTATGTGTAAAAAATAATTTTGCCTAAATGTCCGCCAAGGCTTCGGCGGCACACTTCCACTCGATGGTGAAAATATTTGATGACGTCTCTGCATAGTTGCTCCTCGATTTCACCAATATGCCTTATTATCTCATCCTTCAGCTGTTAAATTGTTGTTGGCTTGTTAGCATAGACCTTACTTTAGAGATGACCTGAAAGAAAGAAATCTAAAGGCGTCAAGTCACACGATTCTGGTGGCCAATTGACCTCGCTGTTTCGAGAGTTGATGCAACCTGGGAACTTCTCATTTAATAAAGCCATTGTTGCATTGGCTGTGTGGCATGTGGTGCCGTCCTGTTGAAACCGCAAATCTTCGACATCCATAGAATTCAATTCAGGCCATAAAAAGTTGGTTATCATGCTTAGAATGCTGCTTAAAAGAAACTACTCAAGAGCTGGCTGAGAATTTCATGGTCAAGATCGAGCTTATGATGAGAAAACAGGATGGAGCCTCGAGATCAGGCCTTAAACTTTTCGTCACGTTCATTCGTGACAAGCTCCCTGAGTCAGTGTGATTGGTATCACTACCAGATGAAGGCATTTGTGCAACTGTCAAGTAGATACCACAAATGCTACCGCTTCCTCAAAGGAATCGCTCATCTAGACGTGAAAAAATCTGGTTTACCCGAAGTGTGTGTAATTTGCTCCAAGGCTATACACGATACGTTCTAATTGTGTATGCACAAATGTGTTAATTGCAGATAGCCATACCATAATTACTCGAAGTAATGTTGCCTGTATCTCCTTGATAAAGAAATCCTGGCCATTCAAGCTGCAAATGGTTTTTCATTCTGCGAGGTTAAGTAGTTTGTCATAGTGCGCCGAGCGATGCCTGGGACCTCTTAATGGCCCAATTTAAAAAATCACTCTCTGCTATTGGCTCCCCCAAACCTACAGAAACGATTGTTTCCGTACCCATTCAGAACCCTCCTGCTGGGTCTATTCTTCGCTATTTAGGGCACTAAACTCACGGCTCCCTTGCACGCCTCCACCGATGCGTTAGATCTACAGGAGGCAATCTCCTTGAAGTTAATCCTGAGGCCATTTTTAGGGTTTATTAAATCTTCACTCCAAAAAGATAGCACCAAATAAGATTGTGCTCCTACCCAGCCACCAAAAGATCTTCCACAAGAGCGCTTCTTGCCCCCAAAGCTAGCTTTATAGCAAAACTTTCGAGGCGAACGTAGGCACTAACCATCCATCGATATGTCCTCAAAGGCAAAAACGCCTTGTTCGGCCAACAGGGTCAGGAATTCTGCCTCTACTAATGTTACGGCCATTCTCGAGAGGGGCCCCTTTCGCAAATGGCCCCCGCATTTGCTTGGAGCACGGCCTGCAGGGCATATTCTTTCAATGTAACTGCCGTGGACTACAGGCTAACTGGGAGTTGCTGCAGAGGCTTATCTCCTCCTGTCACCCTCTAGCTACCGGGATATGTGTTTTGTGACCCCAACTCCTGATGATGGAGTCTGGTAGGAGGATTCCTTTCTGCTATTTTCAATATATAACGACGATCAAGCAGTAGTAGTGCAGCTACACCTGGATATTAGGTATCCTGCAATTTCTGCTACATTGCACCGTCAGCCATCTTTGACGCAGGAAATTTCCACCGTTTTGTGACCCGGCTGCCTTGGCCTATACATCTGTTCGAAGATTTAAAAGCTAGACACCGTTTGGCTACTAGGGAAATTACAGGATCAATCTCAAGGGTCACGTCATTTCCAACCTGATCGAGGAGCTGCAGATATGTACGATAAATGTGTTTCGTTTTTTAAGATCCCATCTGGTGACTGCTGTAGTCGCCGTACTCGCATCACAGCATACTACTAGGCTAGATTATAAAAGAAATACCTATAATTAATTAACAAATGACAAATATAAAAAGCGGCAAAGGCTAAGCTAGGCTAAAATAACAACAACAAATAACAAAGAAAAGAACGCAAAAAGGCAGCAAGAAGGAAGCTCGCTTCGGCTTTGGAGGAAGGCCCATCTCCCCCTGGCGCAAGAATATGCGACCTACCAGAAACATTAAATATTGTAGAAGAGGCCAGCCACCTCTAAAAAGTTGTATATTCTACAATTCTAATTTGACGAACCAGTCTCGAGTACAAGGGACAAGAGGTAGCGATACCGCTCGCTGCGGTACCGGAACAGGCAACGTGCGCGGAGATCGCCTAGACTGGGACATTCAACAAGAATGTGCCGAACAGTCTGATGGACAAATCAGTCGTCACAATAAGGTGCAAGAGAGCGCTCCATTAAATGGAGGGTCGGCCTGTGAGTGTTCTCAATTTGTAGACGACAGAAAGGAGCTTGAAACAGTTGCGGCATTTACCGGTAGGTCCATGGCAATAATTGTGGCGCAATGGCACGTAACTTTAGGTTCCTTTCGACCGCCTTCCATTTTTTTTTTTTGCCAAGCCCCCAGGAGGGCTGCCCGTATTCCTGCCATGAGATCCGTGTGAGGAAGATCTAAACGCTGATCTGGTGGCCCAGTTCTCGCGGACTCTTTGGCACCCTCATCGGCGGGCTCATTCTCCCCATCACCGTCCAAGAACCAATTACTTTTCCTGCCTTGATCTATCTTTTTCTTTTGCGTTTGTTTGTTCGTTTGGCTTTGTTTTTTGGGAGTTTGTTTTCTTTTTTTCTTTGAATTGATTTATTTTGTATTTTAAACTAACCTGGCAGTCGCCAGATGAACGCTTATATAAAAGCTTTGCTCAATACACTGATACACAGTCAGACCAAACAGTCTTGATGAGTTCCCAAAGTCCCCTATTGCCATTCTCATTCCCAATCACTTTATTACCCTCCATTTATCAAAGGACTTTAGTTCATTTAAGTCCACTAACTCAGTTATCAAGCAGACTTTCATAAATATTAACAACCGGCTTGTTACAGATCTCTCACTTCTCATTCACGATCTTAATTCATTAATTTTCACGTATTTTTTCATAATAAATAGTGTTGAAAATTTCTTCTCATTCAACTTGCGTTTCATTAAAAGTGAATTTGAGTATAGTAGCAAAGTGGTTGTAGAGAAATCTTGACGAATAAGATAAAACTTCAGCATTGGTCGTTATTAAAGTTGTAAAGGTAGCGTCACGTGTTGCTCTTCAAAACTGGTAGGTAGAAGGTAATAAACATACTAATTTAGGTTGGACACAATTTCACTGTAAACCTTATATAAAAACACCATATTTATTGTATACCGCAGGTCACCTTGTAATGCAATTAGGGTCATAGTGAAGTGAGTGTGAGTGTACTTATCAAAACAAATTTCGGAAAAAATTAATCTAACTTACAAACAAAGAAAAATCATCACTAATCATTACTAGTGCTTATATTACAAACACTAGTATAACGCAAAAAAAAGTCAAGAAGCTAGTTCAAGGAGAATGAATCTTGTCTTTGTTAAGGTGTAACAGCAACAGTGAGCTTTAATTTTTAAGAAAGATGAACCATCATTTTCCTAAAATATTACAAGAGAAAATTACCATCAACTTTTATGTGTCGCTTCGAATTGGAAAATGTAATGAGCCATAGAGGGGCAGCAATATCCTCTAATACTTTGGTTTGTACAGTCGATGCTTCTAAATAAAATTACCTATTTTACTGAAATAAATTTTGAAGACTATATTTATAATAAATTTCTCTCATAAACTTTTACTAGTCCTTTTCTTCAGCGTTTTTTGCAATTGTCATATTAATAACTACCTCTGCGATTTAACAAAAGTGTTTCATATTTTTGCAAACGCTGAATTCGACTGAAAAGTATAGTAAAAAATATGAACCATTTTTTTAAAAATGTAGATATATTCTGTTTCCAGCTATATTGGAATGATAATTCAAAAAATATAGAATCAAGAACAGCAAAGGTTAGGATCCGCTATATTTCTAGTAAAGAAATAGTGAGAGCGATAATTTAGACAGGTCCTGCAATGACCTTTATATTTTAAAAAGTTAAAATTTTTTTAGCGATGTGGTGTGAATTACAAATGCTGGCAGAGAATTCAAAGGTAAGACGATTATATGTAAATACGATTCCTTTGATATTTAATGCTTAAATTCAATTTATGTCAATTTGTTCGCATAGTGTTTTCAGTGCGTTCAAAGAGTGAATCAAATTTTAAATTTTTCGGAATCTTTCATAATTTTAGAGATGTGTATCGATTGGCTGCGATGCCTCCTGTCTTCCAGCGAGAGCAATTTTAATTCTTTAAGTCTCTATTCATAAGGTCTGTTTCGCCGCTCGGAAATGAGCTTGGTCGCCCTTAGCTGTACTCTTTCAAATGCATTACTGTCTCATTTTAAATATGGATTTCAGAACATATCCTTTTATTCCAGCTGTAGACTTACAAGTGATTTGAGTATTGAAACTAATATTTTTCATTCATATTCGAAATTTAGCATAATAAAACCGAGTGTCCTATTTTATGTTTTAGATTTGGAACCCTATGCTTAGAAAACTGGCAGTTGGTTAAAAATAATACCTCAAGATATCGCTCTTCGCAAAATTTTTATAATCGATGACTATTTAGCCTATAACCAGATTCCACTTCCAGAGCTTCTTTTCATAACTGGACTTATTGAGATCAAATTTATTATGGCAAGTTAGCGGAAACAAAGTGTCTAAATGCATTTACACCAAAATATTCCTAATTTTTGAAGCATCTTTATCAGAATATGTTAATCGAGATCTAGTACTTTAAAGAAGGGATTAAGTTTTACCATGTTAAATATAGTGACCACCAAATGTCCCCCTTTCCAATAATAGTAACCAGAATATAAACTGTGTCACGCTTTATTCCCTAGAGAAGAATAAACGTAACCTTTTTATAATCCACAACTCAGAGGAAAAATTTGCCACAGGAAAGTTCATTACCAATTTATCTTTAGAAACAAGTTTCCTAAAAGATTATTGCTTCAATGTAAAAATAATTGCCTAAAATGTATTTCGAAAGATTTCGATTCGTGTCTCGCTTTAATGCATATGTCCGAAGAAGCCACGGAAGCAAATGAAAATTCACATCAATGTTTGACATGATATTTAACTATGAGAAACAAACAAATATCATAGAGATTGCATGGAAAAACAACAAATGAACATATGTCTCGATAAAAACTACTAATTTCATTTTTCTACGTAATCCGCATGACTGGCAAATAGCAATTACCAATCTTGTATTCATAGAATTAGTGAGCTGACGAATTTGGATCTAAAAGACGTTGGAATATACTTCCATAAGGAACCCATACGATGAATAATGAAGCCTGACTTTAAATCCTTCATTCTAGGACCTACAACAGAGCTTTTCGGTGGATTCAAGTCAGGAGATGAGTTGGGCCTGTATCTCATACTCAGCACAACGAGGTATGAGATGTTGCCTTTGGTCGAATGCGACGAGGGGTTATTTTTCATAAAAAAATGAGTCATAATAGATGGCAGAGAGACAGATAGTCTACCCCTGGAGACAGTCAGAAATAAAGTATAAATCTTGCTCGTAAGCTTAAAACCCTCTGTCACTCAATATGACCCTATGAATTTATCACAGATGATGAACACCCAAAATATCATTCCACCAACACATTGCTGGCGCCGCAGTCGAAGGAATTTAAGAATTCAATGATGACCCCATAATTTAGCTCTATGTCTGGGTGATACAAAGTCACACGGCATTCGTCAGGAAGAGTAAATTGACAAAGTTCATCGTCATGTATGAACCTTTTGTCCCAGACGAATCATTTCTTTATGTGCCGCGCTTGCAAGCTGGTACTCTGTGTAATCTTTTACACTTGCTCTTCGGGGGTGAACAACTTTCCGGCTTGTGTGCACTCGCTTACATCTTCAAGTCAAGAAGCCTCGCCAAGCGTCTCAACCCTCCTCACATCAGCGAGGAAGACCTCATTCCAACTCGACTCGAATCACCAAAGCGAGTAGACTCACATTCAAGGTAATCCAACTATCGACTCCCTCTGAGCTAAAGGTAAACGACTGCCAAACTTATTACTTTTTTTGTTATTTCACATTCCGTGCTAAAGTGTATTTAAATATTTGATATTTCTTTTATGTAATAAAAAGTATATTTTTGTCTGAGCTGTTTAATTAGATCCACGAACACTGCAAGTGGCAATAGTTATATCATAACACGAATCCTCCCTGGTTAAAGAATAAAATTAAAGCACTCTTAGAGAAAAGTGGAATGGAGTTACTCATGTACGGAGCAAAGGTACATGAGTAACTCCGTTTCACGACAATTATGTATTATAATTATTTATTATGAGTAGTATTAATTATTCTTATTATTTAGTAAAAAAATTCTATTATTATTAGTAGTTATATTCATATGTATTATAATTAATTATTTGATTAGTATTAATTAATATTATTATAAGTTATTAATTTTATTTATTATTCTTTAATATTATAGCTTATAAGTATTATTTATTATTATCATTAATGCCATACATTCAACCTTTTCTCCCCGCGCTTTTCACCAGAAAGAGTGTTTTCACCTGTGCAGAGTTCGGTCAGGTATCCATGGGGCCTTGGTGGACAGTATGCCATCCTGGAATTGCCTAGCACGATTCTATGATAATAATAGGTGATCACCCACCTTATTGGTCAAGGGATCAGCCTATATAGACTTCTCTTTATTGAATACCATCCTACGCCTGTCCACACATGTTCTTCTCTCCACAGGTGCTCCATGTGTGCTCTTAAAATAATCTATGAATCGCTTGTACAGATGACTCCGCACTCTACCATGAGTTTTGTGAAATGAGGGTTCTAACCAAGGAACTATATATTACTCCTTAGAAGAATCCACGAAAGAGAAGCCGATCAATGAACGGACAAGTTGAAACTGACGAGAATTCAGGTGTGGGGGCTCGAGACCCGCCGCTACACTCTTCATCACTCCCGATCGTAACAGACATTCGTGAAACTGCCACGTAGGTCTTATCATTGCCACAGCTTCTGCAATACAAATCAAACCCACAGATTTATCAAATCAGTTCAAGCCGAAATCTGCACATGCTGTCGAAGGAATTATTTACATGTTAAATCCTTATTAGGAAATGCCATGTAAGTGAATTGCATTGAGCAGCAAGCTACTACCTTTAAGAGATGTAGCTCCTATTTTTTTAACGAGGAGCTCCTAGCAGTTCCTACAGAGAACGGACCCTTTTAACTGAGTGAAAGAAATAGTTACTGTTACAAAGGGCACGCTCTGGTCCTGGGCCCTCAAAGCGTATGAGTTCGGTAATTCTCATGCCCATTCGGAATTATTCTTTCAGTTTTAACTCCCCTGGTAGAGCTGGCGGTTCCTCAGGTTCAAGCTCCGCTTCGCTTAGAGTAACAGCGTAAATTCTTCCAGTCGAAAAAGAACCAGAGCATTTCTAGCTACAACGGGTGTTTCAACTTGATGAGCAGCTTCTTGGTTTGATTCAATCTTGCTTTTCTTACATCGCCTTGGAGAGAAATTGTCCTTTCCTCATCTTGTATGAGAAATAGCCTGATAAGCATTCCATCCACACCTTCCTCAGGTTCAATGCCACACATAATTTTCTGGGATTGTTATTGATCATCTCTGGGGATTTCCTTGGCGAATTCCTTAGTTTTTTAGGGTCAGATCGTGGATCATGGGTCTTCTTCTCAGGTTTCACCTCGTAGTAAAATTCGGAATCATCTAACTCCTTTGTGACCTTTTCCACTATACTTCCGATGACATTGAGGATAACTGAATTATCCTCGTTTGTTTTTCCGGCGCAAATTACAAGGAGAACGCTATTCCTCTTCTAAAACTTTGGGAGGTAAAAATTTTCTAGAGTCAATTATACTACCAAAGAATATAGCATAAATGCTTATTGTTTTTAAGAAAAAAAAAGAACGACAATAAAGCTAAAAACATTATCTGT
This sequence comes from Ceratothoa steindachneri, assembly GCA_963969495.1. Classification (NCBI taxonomy): domain Eukaryota; kingdom Metazoa; phylum Arthropoda; class Malacostraca; order Isopoda; family Cymothoidae; genus Ceratothoa; species Ceratothoa steindachneri. The sequence goes on along the minus strand of OZ018321.1, from coordinate 20,944,481 downwards.
AAATGTAGGAACGAATACAATCCGCATCATATATATATAATATATATAAAACCAAATATTTCATGTCTCGAGAAAAAAAGTATTAATTTCATTATACTTATTTTGGATTCGATCCAGCAAAGTATTGCAGCAAACAGCAATTGTTACCGCGTAATGAGTGTGTCAAAGGGAGCCATTGGTGAACTTAAATCCGATAGCTAATAATTTTAGAAGATCTTTAAATTTAATAATGATCGCTGTTTGAATTGTCCCTACTTCAACAACAAGAAAGTTGTTAATATTTAATTTTGATTATTTCCATTGATATTCTTTCAAGTCTTAGAAATTTGTGGCATTGTTTCCTAGACATTTATCGGACATGGCTCCATTAGGGTAACGTGTTGTTATCATTTGCCTCCATATCTTGGTGCATCACTCGAGTAACCAGTGGATTATTATTTAAACCATTTTAAAAATTTATTTTATTATTCATAAATATGTATAACGATAATGAGTATTTTGCTAATATGTGTATTATTTTATTAAATCGTGTGTAATTATAAAAATGATATTTAAAGTCATATATTAACCAATATTTCCTTTTTAGCTTATTAATTTAGAAATAGGGTGTATTGAATATGGTTCTAAATCAGTAATATGACTAAAACTAAAGATCTTACAGAAGTATTAAAAGCACACTTCTAACTTGTCCATAGCCAATGTTTATTTAAAGTATCTAGACAAGGAAGAAAAAGGTCTTCCGACCTAAGCCGCGTGCTCTCACTTAATCTGATCTATGACCTTACGACCTTCAATACTCTTTCGAATGATACAATTGCCAAGGTCCTCCCAAGTTTACTTGGGAGGACCTTGGCAAATATATCATTCGAAAGAGTATGTAAAACAACATAAGGGTTCCAAATTTCGTCAGAATCTGCCGAATAGTTATGTTACAGCTCAAGCAAAATAATTCCCGGGCTAACCTTAGAGAACTTTAGCAATTATATTATTCGAAAGAGAATTTAAAAGAACATAAGGGTTTTAAATTTCGTTAGAATCAGCCGAATAGTTATTACCCCCCCAAAAAGCACAACGGGAAGAGACAGACGGACCGACCTACCGTCTGACATAGTAAGATAAATAGTCGCACGCGACTAAAAATAAAATGTTGGAAATGTGCTGCCTAAACCACTGTGAAACGATATCAAGAGAACAAGAGCTTTGGATGCAGGAATAAAAGTAGCATCCCTAATTTGGATTTCATACAGAATTGCAGGAAATCATGTTGAAAGTAGGCTTAAAGATAAAGTGCTAAAAGGATGCAAAGCGAGAAATACCCCATGGGTAACTGAAGTCAACAGGTAAACCTCTTCTGTAGGTCAAAGATCACAAAAATTTTGACCCACAAACAATGATCTCAAGTTATCCCATCCTATGAAAGCAATTATCAGGTATGTAAGAAAACTATTGTATTGTTAATTTACATGTTATTTATGAAATTTCACTTAAATATAAATTAAAATAAAATAATTTAAATATTTATATTTTTTGTAACAATTTGCAGATTTTCAATACTTCAGGGGCTGCTAATGTGAGAAGAAGAATTGTAGAAGCATTTCACCATGGTACCAACCTTAAAATATGGAGGTTGTTCTACCATGAAACAGGGGTGCATGTTTTCACCATAGCAAAGGAAGACGTTTTATGCCAGGAAAGAATGAACTCCACATCATGCACAGCCATGTTATCGCAGGTTTTAAAGCTATACATGCCGAAATCGCATCATTTATCCAACAACACAAATAATTAGCTTGGAATAATGGGGTTCATCCCTGTGGAGTAGTCTCGAAAAGGCCATACTTAAATCTCATAAGAAGATGTGTGGAGTGCGTGGAACAGAGTAAAAGTATCACAACGATAATTAAATAGAACTGTATGAAAAATTCCGAGCTGAAATCGATGCCACGAAGTATTATGGCTCTAATTAAAGCAAAATTGAATTCAATTTAGTATTAAAAAAATTTAAAATAAATAAATATAGAATGTATGTTGTGAATTGACTTACCACAAAGTCTAGGTAAATTATATGAATGATTCCATAAGGTGTTGTATAAGATGTATCCCATGTTTAGCAAAATCCTGACTATGTGAAAATTTAATGAGACTTATCTTTCCTTATATCCACATATATTTTAATGAAGAAGAATTTTGAACTAAACAAAAATGAATCTACAGAATACAAAAGCCAACAATACAGATTTCGTGCTAGGATGCCACAATACATGATAATGACTCTTTCTTGCTGAAAACTTATTGATTCAGAGTAATTTCTCTAATGAGAACTCTAATGAAATGGCTGATGTCATGTGCAAGCTCGTTTGTCTGACAAATGAAAACTGAGTGAGATTTATTACATCACAAGACATTAATGCTTTCTTTCATTACAGAAACAACTTTTTCTCATTCCATTTAACTAATTCATTAGAGGTGGTATTACTTAAAACCCCTAATACTTTTCTTTTGTGACTTTAATCCTTTCTTTCTGTTTCAATTTTATTCGGATTTAGGTAAGTACGAGGAATAAAAAAGACAAACAGAGTAAAGGAATAAAATTAGTAGAAATTAACAATAATTTTGATAAGTATTCCGAGGGTATATTCCACGCTGAGATACTCAAATATACAAATATAAAACCCTTTTCTGAAGTATGTGCGGATGTGTGAGAGAAGCTTAAGATGATTGCATTGACATTGAATTATAAAATTTGAATTAACACTAGAACGTCCGGAAAGTTGCACCCCCTAGAACGACCGAGCGGTCATTTTGACCTCACTTTCTCTCTTTATTTTAATACGCTTATATTTATATCTCTGTTGACATATCAAAGACATATATGCAATATGGGATAAGAAAATAATATATTTTAAATCAAATTTTTATGATACATTTCATCAGTCATTGATATAATTATAAAGTAAGGAAAAATGTATTTAATAAAAAAACTAAATGCAATTCATTTAATTTCAAGAAATGCTATTCCTTTTCATTAACAATAGGTAAATAACTTTATGATTCAAAAATTCTTACACATAAAAATAATTTTTCCATAGATACTTGTAGTTAATTGTTACAATTAGTGCAAAGTATCTTCTTCATCACTTTGCTTGTACATTTGCCAAAATTTGCCAAATACAGGTCTCTTACATTTCAGATGTTTTATTTTTATTGCAACGTCCTGCTTGGCATTGTTTTCTCTTCCTAAAAATCTCTCACGACTCATCGTCATCGCTAATATAATCTACAGCATCGCTATTCTTGAATTGTATCTGCAATTCTTCAGCTAATTGTAAGAGGAATCTGTGGTGGGGAATTTTCTAACCAGTAACTTCTCTCTACAGAACTACTGCATTGATGCCACCTAGATCCAAAATGTTGTAGAAAACTGGCACTGGCCACTCCGAGAAGCATATTTTGTGCTGTACTTTCAAGCCATTTGATCTACTATATCTATACCATATTTTGTAGTTATAAAACTTCACAGTTTCTGGAATTTTCTTTCTATCATACTCAATTGCAACAGATTTATGAATGGAGCTCAGTAAGAGTACATTTTGGTAGGTTTACCTTGATACACTGTAAGTGTACATTGATTGTTCTTCAGTATGTGTAAATTGTACCGGTTTTCACGAGTTTTTCTAATTGAAAACCCGCAGACGCGTCGTAGTGGGGATGCTTCCGAGGTGGGGTCCAAGCCGGACTGCACACGTGAGCAACATGTCGCTAAACCGGAGCCTTGCAGTCCTCTGTACGGGGGAGGGGGTCTTTTTGGTCGACCCGTACGCCAGATTCTATAGTAGAAAAGACCTCTACCAAAGGGATGGGGTGCACCTCTCCTTCAAGGCCAAAGCTTTCCTAGCCAACCTTATCCAGGATGTCGTGGAGCGTACCCAAAGGAGTTTCCGGCTCATTGGGAAGGCGGAAGTACGCCAGTACGACTGAGTCACTCCCCAAACAACCTTCTCGGAGGTTGTCAAAAATGGTGCCACCACGACAACAAAGAAGCCGGGAAATGGAAGAGTATAGGGGTCCTACAGTAGGGGACTCCATGAAAGTTCTTCTGTTTAATGCGAGGTCAATCAGGAACAAGTTTCCTGAACTCCGTGGCCTTGTAGCGAAGGAAAAAGCAGAAATGGTAGCCATAACAGAATCGTTTATAAAAATCTCAAACCGAGACTTTGAAGGCAAAATCTTGGTTCTTGGCTACCAACTCGCCACAAAGATAAGCCAGACAGAGAGGGTGGCTCGTAGGCGTTGACCTAGAGATAGGTCCTGTCAGATACAGGACCCTGGTGCTTTACAGACCCCGTTCCTAACCCGTTGAGAAGGACAGGGAACTGTACCAGCTGCTGGGTGAGCTTGTTCAAGGCAGAGTGTGCATCGTTATGGGTAACTTCAACAGACAATTTGACTGGGAAACCAGAGCAGCCTGTGACGAGAGCGCGCTACTCCTGGAGTTCGCCAACAACGAGTTCCTCACTCAATGGGTCAGAGAACCGACGAGAGGAGACAAAATACTCGACTTGGTCTTCACTGCTGAGAATGATATCGTTGAGGATGTCACTGTAGGCGAAGAGCTCGGTGGCAGTGATCACCAGCTAGTTAGATTTAGCGTCAAGATCCCGAAGGTAAGGTCTGTTGCCAGTGAATCAAGGAAACTTGACTTGAGAAGAGCAGACTTTTCAAGCCTTCGTGCTGGGTTGACTGATGTAAGGCTAGCGGTAAGCGAAGAGGTTGAGGATTCGTAGAACAATTTAAAAAATAAGTTCATGAGTCTTCAATCAAGTTGCATTCCTCTGAAATGCCTCCGTCGGTCTTCTGTTCAACCAAAGTGGTTTAATCGAGAAATCAGCCAACTGCTTAGAGAGAAGAGAAATGCGTACCGGCGATCGAGGATCTCGGTTGCCTTTGACGAGTACCGGAGGCTAGCCAGTACAGCATAAGGGTGGCTAAGCGTACTGAGGAACTCCGAGTTGCGAGACTCTGCAAGGAGAATCCCAAGGAGTTCTTTGGCTATGTAAATAGCCGTAAACCAATCCATCGTAGGATTGGGCCCTTAGTAGACGAGGAGGGTGCATTAACTCAGTCAGATGCATAAAACGCTAACCTTCTCAATGACTACTTCTCTTCAGTGTTTAATAAAGAGTGTGGTCCCATCTCCCAGCCCACAGATTCCTACTCGGGGGAAAAGCTGGAGGCAATGGACTTCACCGAAGAAGAAATAAAGAAAAATATTTCTGACCTAAAGACGAATAAGTCCCCTGGACCAGACGAGTTTCTATCCAAAGTGTTGAAGGAAGTGTGCGATAAAGTATTACTACATCTGTGCGCTATTTTTAACATGTCAGTCCGGACCGGATGCATTCCTAGAGACTGGCATGAGGCGGAGGTGACTCCGATCTTCAAGAAAGGAGATCCCAGCCATCCGTCAAACTACCGACCTATCAGTCTGACTTCGATAGTCGGTAACCTCATGGAAAGCATGATGGTAGACAAAATGACGTCGTATTTAGAGTCAAACCTGTTACTGAGGAGTTTCCAGCACGGCTTCCGAAGGCAACGGTCATGCCTGACAAACCTTGTGGAATTTTTTCACTTCGTCTTCAGTGAGCACGATCGGGACAAGGCGGTGGATGTGGTGCACTTAGACTTTTAGAAAGCCTATGATAAGGTACCACACCGCCGCCTTCTCCGGAAAGTGCGAGCGCTGGGCATAGACAGAAAAGTAGCCGGCTGGATCGAGAACTGGCTAAGTGGCAGACGGCAATGGGTGGTGGTAAATGGACAGACTTCTGAGTGGGTGCCCGTTACTAGCGGGGTGCCTCACAGGTCTGTCCTGGGACCACTACTATTCATCATCTACGTCAACGACATGGACGGTGACATGGTTGCCAAGATTTCCAAATTTGCCGATGATACTAAGATTGGTATGAACGTTGCGAGGGATGGAAATACTGCCCGTCTGCAGGAAGATCTTGGGAAGATTGGGGAGTGGTCAGACACGTGGCAAATGTCTTTTAACGCGGGCAAATGCAAAGTAATGCATATCGGCCACAGAAACCCCCAATCTCAGTATATCCTTAAGGGCACTGCTCTTGAATCGAGTGACACTGAGAAAGACTTGGGTGTAACTATCACTAGCGACCTCAAGTTCTCGAAACAGTGCATCGAGGCAGAGAAGAAAGCTCAAATGATGTTAGGCTACATAAAGCGCGAGTTTGGATACCGTAACAAGGAGATAGTACTTTGTCTGTAAAACTCCCTCGTTCGGCCCCACCTGGAGTATGCCGTACAATTTTGGAGTCCTTCGTTTTGAAAGGACATCGCAAGGTTAGAACGCGTACAAACTAGGGCAACCAGACTGATTCCACCTATCCGACATAAAAGTTATGAGGATAGACTAAGGGAATTATATCTTTTCTCGCTGGAAACCCGTAGACTTCGTGGTCAGCTCATCGAAGTTTTCAAAAAAATACGAGGGTTCGACAATGTTGACTACCGGGATATTTTCACACTGAGTGAGAACAGAACGCGCAATCACGGCTTCAAACTTGAACTGAAGCATTATAATCGCAATCTATGTATAAATTTTTTCACCTACAGTAACTGCAGTAAGTGGAACGCACTTCCAGTGGAAGTTGTCAACAGTGAATCTGTTGACCAGTTCAAGTCAAGACTAGACAAAGTCTTCAAAAGTGGCCGTTTAGGGACGCAAAACAATTGAGTAGCCATGTGCCTGCTCGATTGCTAGTCCAAAGGTACCCTCTTTGAATGGACCATAAGGTCTCTTAGGGTACTTCCTTTCCTTGTTACTCTTTGTTACGATTTACTGTACCTACGATACTCGTACTCTTTGCCTGTACTTTTTTAGCCAGTTTTACTGAGGTGAAAAAGTTATCAGTCGTCACATTTCTACCTTTTCCCAGGTACGGTTCTATTAAACGGAGAACCACGTATTCAGAGAGTGGTTGATATGGAGGACGAGCTTGATCTTTTTCAATGTACGGGAATCCATTCACCAAGTAGTTAGACTTTACATTGGCTACTAACCCAAATTTGATACCAAACTAATCAGACTTGCTGGCAATATATTGTGTGAATGGGCACCTAGTCTTACATGGGAACAACTGCTCATCCACTGCTATATTGCCGCTTGGTTTATAGTAAGCAATGCAGTTCCCAATGAACCTTTCCCAAATTTAGGATACCATAGCAAATTTATCAGTTTTCAATCGAGCAGATGGTGTTGATCTTATTTTAAATCTGTTGAATTTCATGATTTGTTTGAAACGCATTCGTGTCATTGATTTGCGCAAGTATGGAACACCCCACTGTTTTGGCCAGAGATGTTGCACTAATTGTCCTTCAGCTAGAACTCCTCGTGCAATCATGATGCCTATAGTATTAGGTTGTGGAATAAGTTCTTGCGGTTTTTTTAATGTTGTGTTGATTTAAGCTTTGTTGACGTGATTTGTGAACATATAAGAAACAATAATAAATAATGAGAGCAAAATTTGCAAAGGTTAGGCTACATCTCTTAACAGCGTAAACTATTAGGCTTTTGCTTAGGCTACGTCTTGAAATTGAAAAATAAGTCATTGCGGTTTATTTAAAAGTTGTGTTGATTTAATTTTTGTTTTATACCCTCAAAATGGAATGTTAAATTGAAAGAATGGCGCATTTTCGACACTTGTTATTCATTTTCAATCGAGACGGGAACAATGCAAACGCAGCCAAAGCTCATCGCGATATTTGTGCCTTGTACGGAGAAAATGCTTTATCAGAAAGCACAGCTCAATGGTGGTTTTTACGTTTCAAAAACGGTCATTTCAATCTTAATGACGAAGAGCGTCCTGGTTCTCCCATTAAGTTGGATGAAGATCGATTGAGCGACCTTCTTCATGAAAATCCTCGTCAATTGACTAGAGAATTGGCTGTGCAATTGGCGTGTGGTCAGAAAACTGTAGTGAATCACCTTCATCGATGGAGAAAGTTAAAAAACTCGGAGCATGGGTTCCGCACGCTTTGAGGGAAAGCAACAATCTTCAACGCTCCATGATTGCCAAAGGTTTGCTTGCTCGTAACAAGGCTACTCGTGGATATAAGGACAGATTTCTTCACCGCATCATCACTGGCGACGAAAAGTGCTGTGTTTAAGTCCACATGAACCATCGAAAACAATGGATTAACCCCTCAAAAAAACACTTCGGCGATTAAAGCAAGGAATTCATCCACGAAAGAGGATGCTGTGTGTGTGGTGTGATTGTGAAGACATAATTCTTTATGAGCTCCTTGCGAACAACGAGATTGTCAATGCAGAACTCTACGTTCAACACATGTATCGACTCGCCGAAGCTATTCGTAAAAAGCGACGCTTTGGAGTCCTTCTGCAACACGACAATGCTCGTCCTCACATTGCCAATATGACAAAAGACGCCATCCAAATGCCTAATTGGGAAATCCTGCTGCATCCTCCATATTCGCCAGACTTGGCTCCATCAGATTTGCATCTGTTCCGATTGCTCTCCAACAATTTGCGTGGCGTTTCGTCCAATCCAATACTGATGTGAAATTAAGAACCTGTTTAGACAAATTCTTCGAGTCAGAGATTTTTATTGCAGAGGCATCGAAAAACTAGTTGAACGTTGGGGAGAACTCGTAAATAACAACGAAGAATACATTATTGATTAAATTGGATATTGTTATCAATTAAAAATGATTTTTTATCTAAAATTGTTAATGGTAATGAATAAATTTGATAAAACCACAAGAACTTATTCCTCAACCCAATAGAATAAACTTCTCCACATGATATAGTCCAAGAGTCACATTGCAATTGTCTGCGAGCTTCAGTTTCAGTACAGTTTTGTATGTGCTTGATAATGAAATAATCAATCATGAACCTAAAAGAACTCAGAACATTACCTTCAATAATTTGTCGTTTTGCAAGTGGTGTAGGTCCAGGTAATTCCCGGAGAATATTTTGAGCTCCAAATCGTCTTGTGTCATTTTTATTTGGTTCAATAATTTGCCATTGTATACCCTTCTTGCCGGTGAGAACTGTCCCAATTTCGCCTAATTCTACTGTTGGGGCACTTTGAATGCTTTCATTCGTTCCACGTCCTCTTTTCTTCTCTGAAAGTAACATGGGAATGATTCTATCAGTATAAAATTATAATTCAGAATATTTCTATATTATAGTAAAAGAGAAGCTGTAATAATAGCAGTAAAATATATGAAAAATCAAGTTTTCAGAACTGTATACGAATAAAATATCGAAACAAATAAAGAACTCTTATTTTCATAAATGAAGTTTATTACTATCAATTATAATAACTAGTGAATGCTGCCTTACTGGCCCGATCTGCTGGCTTGGGGATAATGCCTTATTATATAATATATACGTACCATATAATATATTATTAACACTATATATATACCTATATTATGTATATGCTTGACTGGATCTGCTGATATATATAGGTATCTATATATTACTAAATACACCTATATGTACACATAAGTTTGTATATCTGGCAAAAAGCGGACCGATAGACAAACAAATATCTGTTCCATTATGTATAGGTGTGAACTGATATTGAATAGAATATATTTTACTCGCCCAAAACATCAGTAACGAGTGACGAAGGTCTTACGTGCACAGGAGTATTTGAAAATCTTCCACGTCTTTGCAAACTTTCACTATTTGGCATTGCATCATCTTCAGACTCAGACGATGAACTTTGAATAATATATGCAGTATACTCCTCTTCACTGGTGTGAGATAAATTATCAGCTTCAGAGTCAGTTGAGGAATTGTTCTCAAAACATTCGAATTTCACCATCAGGAAAAGTTATTTTTTAGACATGTTTGCAGCACGACAGTAGAGCAAGCAATGACTGAGAAGCTGTCACGTAACCCTTTGTATCAGCTTTGACGCGTTTTAATAGGAATTAGCATGTTCTTACAAGTCTCTCTACCGAAAAAAACATGCGGTCAAATTGACCGCTCGGGTCGTTTCAGGTATAGCATGTCAAATAACAAAAGCTATTGGAGTAATCTTTTAAATATTTCAGCTCAATACACTTAAGAATATATCAGGAAAAGTCAGTTAATCTCGATTTTGTTGAGGAAAAAATATATGAGACACGTGCATTTAAAAATTAAAATGCGGTCAAATTGACCGCAAAAACGTTCTAGTGTTAATTCTTTCGACAAAATACGAATTGATTTCAGAAAGAATTAAACATATGTATTATAATTCACGGAAAAACAGAAGAGAGATATATATTATACATATAACAATGCCTTAAAATGGAATGACAAGTAATGCTGAAGGAAACTTTGTCCCTTTATGAATGGAAGTTAATTTGGAAGAATAATATTGCCTGACTGGAATTTGAATTAAATTATATGTGTAATTTCTACCCGTCATCCTCTCATTTGTCTTTATACCACCTGATTTTACTGAATTCATGTTTAGAGAGTTAGATTTAGGATGACAAGATGTGGGATATGGGTGATAAAATCGCAGAAGAGGAAAAGTAAAAGGGATAGGACTTCATGATATAGTTTAATTTCTCTAAATCTCAGACAATTCTATAAGTACCACCATTTTTTTAAAATTTTCTTTGATTAGTAGTTCGAAAATGAATCGTAGATGAAGGAGTTTCGCTTTTTTAACTGGTACATAATCGCCTTTTGAGGCATGCGTAGAAACACTAAATGATGAAAAAGGAGGTCAAAAATCACTTATTTAAGGGGAGGAATAGCATCTATGAGCTCCATGTTGTCTTACACTGGTGGGGTGGAGAAATTCAAAATACATTTGGTAGCAAGCTTCACGAATCAGGTTTTACCTTGTATAAAATTAAGAATGTTATTTCAATAGTAAATTGGCTTGTATTAGACGTTTATTAGTTATTTGGGAATTCTTTGTTCATAATTCCTTTTCTTTAGCTTTAATTACATATAAGTATAAAGGTATAATAATTACGAACGAGATTTATAATAAAATTAATCTCCTAACTAAAGTTTTGGGAAAATTTGAATCCTTAGCCTAGCAAATTCCTCCATTGTTTTTGTCTTATAAACAATAGTAATTTATACAAGGTGACCCCCCCTATTCTCGATAGTCCTCAGTTCTTAATTTTCTCCAAGGAGTAAAAACCACTTTGGTGGTAACTAGCATACTGTGTTTAAAAACATTATATCAAAACAGGTGAGTCTTTAGACTTTTCTTCTTCATTCTAGAGCACGTGTTCGAGAAGACCTCCACTTAGCTCTGTGTATTTCTTGACGCGCAGCACAAAGTTGTCCATGACGTCCTTACAAACTGCCTGACTAATGGCTCTAATCTCCTTTTTGATGGCTTCCTTCAGTTCCGTGATGGTCCTGGGTCTCTTAGCTTACACTTTGTCTTTAAGGTAGCCCCAGAGAAAGAAATCGGGTGGCTAAGGTCTAGGCTGTGAGGGGCCCACTCAAACTCAGCCTTGAAACTGATCACACGGCCACCAAAGTTCTCTTTCAGACAATCTCGGGAGAAGTTTAAGGTGCGAGAGCTTGCTCCATCTTACTGGAACCAGAACTTTAACATAAGCGACAGGAACATGATCTTTAGCTCCCTCTTGAATGTTTTGAGGACACAACATACCGCTCCTTGTTGACTGTCACTCTTGCGCCAGATTCCTCGACGAACAATGGTCCGATGATTCCTCTGGCTGAGATTACAGTCCATACCATGCACTTAGGGGACTGTAGGGGCTTGGTGGCTGCCTCATTTGGTCTGGATGGGCCCCGAAATATATTTTTCTTCAAGTTTTCCTTTCCTTCAAGATGGAAGTGAGCTTCATCTGAGATCCAAAGCAGGTAACAGAAAGTTAGGGTCTCCTGAATCTTCTCCAGTATCTTGACTGTCATAGCCATTCTATGCTTCTTGTCGGAGGCTGTTAGGTTCTGCTTCGTCTGTTTTTTGTATGGATAGGCCTTTACCTCTGTAGGAGATTCGTCACTCCCCCGTTCTCTCTCAGTAGACACACTGGACAGTAACCGCAAAGACATCCGGCCACGGCCTTATGGGTCAAACTCATAACCACAGCGCCTCGGCACTCTTAGCTTTTACAAGCCGAAAGGTTGTAAACTTCAAGATCTTCCCTACGACAGCATATTCAATTTCACTTCAAATAAGAAATTGGAATGACAACAGGAGCTGAGGTAAGACTTGGTGAGAAAAACCGTTGGAATATGAACCCTCCTATGCCCGTCCACAAGCATTCCTCCCCCCCTCCTACCCCTACTCCAGGGGTGTGACGAGGTATAAATAAGAAACACTCAGGAAAAACGAGGTTGAATACGTCAGTCTCCAGGCTACGAAGTCCCCGGAGTGAGGACGGGCTACCAAGACTGGAAAGGTAAATTACGTGAGTCACCATTTTTTTTTTTTTTTTTTTTTTATAGAGCCCATCTGGCAACTACCCACTTGGGCATAAGTCGCCGAAAAACACGACAGCCTAGAATTAGGCTACTTTAAAGTTAAAATATGAAAACTTAACAATCAATATAAATTGGAAAAACTTAACAATCGAAGCAATCTCCGGCAGCGGGGGGAAGTCCCCCTCACCCCGGTGCAGGAGAGTGCAACCTAAAACAAAACAATAACAAAAAAAAAGGAACCTTAAATAAAGGGGAGAAGGCCGGCCTCCCCCAAAAAGTCAATAAGTCCACCAGTCATGGTGCACGCACTCGTCCCGAGTACAAGGGACAGGCGGTAGCGACCCCGCCCATCCCGGTACCGAGACAGGTATCGTGCGCGAAGATCACCCAGACTGGGACATTCGACAAGAATATGCCGAACAGTCTGGGGGACGACGCAGTCGTTGCAATAGGGCACATGCGAGCGCTCCACCAAGTAACGATGCGTCACACGAGTGTGTCCGATTCGAAGACGACAGAAAGCAACCTGAAGCCGCCGCGGCATTGGGGGATAGGTCCATGGGAACAGTCGCGGAGCAATGGCACGCAACTTTAAGTTCCCCTCGACCGTCTCCCATCTTCTTTGCCAAGCAGTCCGAAGAGCTGCCCGTATTCCTGCCATGTAGTCAGTGTGAGGAAGAGCGAAACGCTGGTCCGGTCGCAGAGTCCTCGCGGACTCTTTGGCGCCATCATCGGCGCGCTCATTCCCCGCAATTCCTACATGTCCAGGAACCCAGCAGAAGATAATCTCGACATCTGCCCGGCTCGCCAAAACCGTGGCGTCACGGATTTCGCGAACCAGGGGATGCGGAGATTCCAATGCCCCGAGAGCACTCAGGGCGCTTTGTGAGTCGCTATAAATCACAATCCGGTCTCCGAACCGGGCACGTCGCGTAATCTCCCGTACCGAGTGGTGTATTGCCACCAGCTCGGCCGTGAAGACAGACGCAGCGCCTGGTAGAGCCCCGCTGACTTCAAACAGAGGGGATACGGCGTGGAAGCCGACCCCTTCTTGGGACTTGGAGCCATCCGTATACACTGGCACGGTACCAGCGTGACACGATGTGTGCTCCAAAAAGGTCGAACGCAATACTCCCGGCGCAGTACAAGCTTTGGGAGCAGAGGCGTGGCGACAAATAGCCAAATGTGGTACCCTCCAGGGTGGCGTCCTGGGCAGAACCAGGGGCGCCACCGGCCCGAGAGCTATATCTACCTCTCGAAGGAGTTTCCTGGCCCTAAACCCAAAGGGCTTAGGGTATGACTGGCGTCTCTCGGCGGCATAGGCACCATCGAGATCAGCTGCGGATGCAGTGAGAGCTGTTGGCGACTGAGGGAGGCGCCGGGCTCGCGCGTACAGGCGAGTGATGCACTGCACGCGGCGCAGAGCGAGTGGCATCTCCCCAGCATCGACCAACAGGCTCTCAATGGGGGAAGTGCGGAAGGCACCGGTCGCAAGGCGAAGGCCGGTGTGGTGGATCGAATCCACCTTCCGCAATAAACGCTCGGCTGCGGATGCATAAAACTCGCATCCGTAGTCGAGCTTCGAGCAAACAAAGGATCGATAAAAAAGTAAGGCGGTAGCCCTATCAGCGCCCCAAGCGCTGAACGTCACGGAACGGAGAATGTCCATGGCGCGGGTACAAGAGACCCTAAGGCTGCGAATGTGAGCCTCCCAGGTGAGGCGTCGGTCGAATACAAGACCAAGGAAACGGTGCGACTCAACCACATCCAGGCGCACCCCATTAAGAAACAAATCTGGGTCGGGGTGAAGCCGTGGATGGCGGCAGAAGTGCACCACCTTAGTCTTGGCCAAAGAAAACCGAAACCTGTGCGCTTCGGCATAGCGAGAGACGCGGTTCAATGCCTGTTGGAGTCGGCGCTCCAGAGTTGGCATCTGGGCCGCGCCAAAAGAGATCGAAAGGTCGTCCACGTAGAGCGTAGCGAGAACATCTTCCGGCAGCATCGAGGTGATGCCGTTGATGCTCAGGGCAAAGAGTGTGACACTGAGGACACTTCCCTGCGGGACACCCTCTTCCTGCTCCTTTGGGCCGGAGAGGGCTCCCCCCACCCGTACGCGGAATCGACGATCTCGCAAAAATTCAGATATAAACATTGGGAGGCGTCCCCTCGCCCCCATCGTGTGGAGAGTCTCCATGATACCGTATCGCCATGCGGTATCATAGGCCTTCTCCAGATCAAAAAACACCGTGGCGTAGTGCTACGAAGGAAAGCCTCGCAGACGGCATTTTCCAGTCGGAGCAGAGCATCCGACGTGGAGTGGAACTTACGGAAGCCGCACTGTGCAGAAGACAGATGGCCTCCGCTGTCCAGGAAATAGGCTAATCTAACATTTACCAATTTCTCCATCAACTTGCACACGCAAGAGGTTAGAGAGATTGGGCGGAATCCGGTCGGAGTAGAGTGATCTCTCCCCGGCTTGCGAAAGGCGAGCACAGTAGCGATTCGCCAGGAGTCTGGGAGAAGACCTTCCACCCAGATCCTGTTGAACAAATCTAACAGAAATGCCATGCCTCGCTCACCCAGGTGTCGAAGCATGGCGTACGGGACATCGTCCGGACCATGGGCGGTGTCCGCGCACGAAGCGAGAGCGGAGCGCAACTCACTCACAGTAAACTTGTCGTTGAAGGGTTCTCCGCCTCTGGAGGTAAAGTCCAGCCGGCGGCCTTCCGCGACATCACGACGTGCATTGAATGCTGGCGGAGCAGCATCACGGCTAGAGAATGCGGAAAAAGCGGTCGCTAAGGATTCCGCCACGGACGCGGGGTCCGAGATTGCGGTCCCATTCTCCTGGAGAACGGGAGGGCGGTCCTGCGAGAACTTGCCCCGAATCCTTTTGACTCGCTTCCACACCTCAGCTAAAGGGGTCTTCCCGTTAAGTGAAGACACGTATGCCCGCCATGAAGAGCGGCGGGCGTGCTTCGAAATATACCGGAACCTAGCCCTAGCCCGACGAAATTCAGCGACAGTGAAATCGTTCGGGCGGCGCTTATAGCGCATGTAGGCATAACGCTTCTGTTTCAGGGCCGTCTCACACTCGGCCGACCACCATGGGAGTGGTCGGCGTGCAAAACGGCCAGACGTCCTAGGAATAGTAGTCAGGCCTACGGCGATGAGGTTGCCGGAGAAGAACTCAACGGCCTCATCTACCGACCTAAACTCCTCGACTGAGATAGAGAATTCAGTCATTTCCTGAAATGCAGGCCACCGCGCCCGCGCCAAGCACCACCGAGGTGGTCTCTCAGGCGGCAGTTGCCCTGAAAATGATATTTGAATGGGAAAGTGATCACTACCATGGAGGTCATCGACCACCCCCCAATCAAAATCAGGCTGTGCATCCGAAGAGCACAAAGATAGGTCAAGGCAAGAAAATGAAGCGGTTCTCGGACAGTGATGCGTAAACTCATCCACGTTTAGGACACCCATCTCAAGCTCTTCGATCAGATCGGCAAGGACTTGTCCCCTGGGATTTATGGAGTAATCTCCCCAGAGAGGATGCCTGCCGTTCAGATCTCAAAGCAAGAGATAGGGCCTCGGCAACCGTGCCACGACGCGGCGGAAGTCCCCCGCGTCGAAGTCAGCTGACGGTGGAATGTACGCAGAAATGATAGTATACCTCCTATCCAGGTGCAGCTGCACAGCCACTGCCTGAAAGGAGGTATCTAAAGAGAAAGGAAGAACGAAGACATCATGCCGGGTGTAAACTGCGCACCCCCCAGCCCGGCCATCCCGCGGTGGTGGGGTCGCAAGACCCTTATACCCCGGGAGGGCAGGCAGGGGGCACGAACCTAGCATGGTCTCCTGCAAAAAAATAGCTAACGGGGAACGGGACGAGACGAGCCTCCGCAGCTCCTCCCAGTTGGCCCGGAGTCCACGGCAATTCCATTGAAGGAATATGCCCTCCAGGCCTAGCTCGGAGGAGACGCGGGGGCCCTCCTCGAATTGAAGACCCTCACGGGAATGGCCGTACGCTTCCCGGGGGCAGAACCTCGGGCGCTGTTGGCCGGACAAAGCGCTGAAGGCGCTGTCGCCTTCGAGGACTTATTGGGGGAGGTTGGGCTCGCCATGCGAGTCTTTTCCTCCCTCCGCCTCGAAACCTTAGGCGGGCGTTGCGGCTTCGGAGGCGGGGGGCCCTCTTTTCGAGGAACCACCGTCTCCGAGCAACTCGCTCCACCTCCGGGCGTGGGCGAAGGAGCCGAAGCTCCTTTGTTGCTGTCCTCCTTTCGGGGGACAGCTTTAGGAACCCCGGAAGATGGCCTAGCGACCATCTTCAGGGGTGTTGCCTCCTGTGAGTCTAACGACTCGGTGGAGGCGCGTGGCCGTTTCGCCTTACGGGAAACGGTCACGCTGGGGGAAGAGGGGGGAGCCCTCGTTTTAGCCGGGGCAGGGTATGAACCCTTTTTTCCGCCAGCTTTACCAGGGGAGCGCCCGGGTTGGGTAGAGCCCGCAGAAGGGCTCCGAATGGGCGCGGAAACAACCGTGCTCGTTGGCTTGGATGGGCCAGGAGCAGAGGGTGCCTTCCTAACTATTGAGGCATACGACGTCCCAGGCAGAGCCGGGCGCGCCAGGACCAAGTCCTTTGCCTCGCGGAATGAGAGTCGATCCTGGGCCTGAACGGCCAGGATTTCTTTCTCAAGGAGATATGCACCACATTGCTTCGAAGAAGAAGGGTGCGGCTCTCCGCAATTGACACACTTGGCCACACACGATTTGGACTTATCGTGTGCGACCTTGGAGCAATTTACACAGACTTCGGGTGACCCCGACTTTGCACGTCTACATGAGCGATTCGTATGGCCGAAGCGGTGACAGTAATAGCACCGCCGCGGCAGTGGCACGAATGCCTTCACGCGGTAGCGGTACCAACCGGCACGCACCGACTCAGGGAGCTTGTCACAGTCGAACGTGACGAAGAGTGTAGGGGTGGGTCTCAAGGCCCGTCCCTGTTTTCTCATCACACGTTCGACCTTGACCGCCCCATGGTCGGCCAGCTCTAAGGTGATGTCTTCAATGGAGTAGTCAACGAGTTCCCTCGCATAAACTACTCCTTTCACAAAGTTCATGGTAGAGTGCGGCGTCACACTCACCGGGGTGCCATGAAGTGTCCGAAGAGCACTAATCTTGGCCGCCTCAGCGGGATTCGCCGCATTCGCCAGAAGGCTCCCGTCCGAGAAACGGGTTACCTTCGGCTCTCTACCAATTGCACTAGCTAATCCTCTCCGCTGATGGATCATGTTGCCCTTGGACAACATGGTGCCATCAGTGGAGCGAATAACGAGGAAGCGTTTGAAGCCAGCGGGCTCGAAAACGCCAGGTAACCTCTGAATCAGGGGCCCCGATGTCATCGAGGCTCCGCCCTGTGCACTCTTGGTAGTAGTCTTCTTTGTCAGGGGCTCCGCAACCGGGGGGGCAGAGGGGGCGGATGTGCCGATCTTGGCTTGGTCGCTTGCCAGAGTGGCAGCAGACCCATCCGTCCCCGCAGCCCCCGCGGATGGAGAGGAGCCCCGAGTCTTTTTTGTCTTTTTAGTCTTTTTCTTTTTCGGAGAGGAGGGCGGGGAATGAACCCGCTTTTCACCTCCGCCGGCAGAAGTCCCCAGGCCAAATGGACCAGCCTCAGCCAGGTCCCTCTCCGAAATGGAGAAGGTCCTGGTTGTCGTAGGGGCACCTGTCGGAGGAGATCCCTCCCCTCCTTTTGCCTCGGAGCACTCAGCCATTTGAGGAGGACCTTGCATAGGGGCGGATTCGGGTTCGGTGCTTGGCGCCGAGCCCGAATTCCCCCCATGGAAGGCCCTACCGTCTGAGACTGGGTCTCCTCAAGGACCATGTCTATCACAGGAGGGGCCTCCAGTTGGCCATCCCCTCCCAGGACATCGCAGGTCCCCTTGGCAGTATTGTCACTAGTCAGGTGGTGTGGGGATGCACAGGCCTTGACCCCAGCAAGGTTTAAAATTCTTGCCAGCAGGTCTTTTGAGGGAAGCGACCGAAGGGGCCTGGCTTCCCTCTCCCCCCTAAGGGGGTTTGCCCTACCGAGCCGCTTGCACGAGGGGCGGTCGGCAATGGGCTGCCTGCTGGCTTTCTTGGCAGTCCCCTTAGAAAGCAAAGGAGGGACTGCCGCTGGAGATAGGGAGGTGCCCGAAAGCACCTCCAGAGAAGGGGGTGAGGGGGAGTCCCCTACACCCGTAGGCGTAGGAGAGGAGTAAGCCTCCTCTCCGGTTAAAAAATTATGGAGGGTCCCTTGCGCAAGCACAAGGGGGGGACCTCCATTTTCTCGGTGGAGCTGCCCGAGGGCGGCTCCGTCGATTTTCTTGGGGAAGTTGGGGTTTGGGTTTTTTGTTGTTTTTTTTCATTCATGGGCATGGTGACCCTCTTTTGATTACGGGACGCAATAGCTCATCACCTCTCGCAGTTGCCCGCACTGCGAGAGGTGCTTACAAGCCCGGCAGAGCCAGGCGCCGCCATTCGGGATCACCCCTCCCGCCTGGTGGCCTGGCAGTCCTTCGGCATGGCGGCTCCACCTTGGACACGGCGTAAAAAATATAGGTTGTGAAGAGGAGAGGAAAAGGGATGTGAGGAAGATGTGGGTGGGGATGAAGCAGGTTGTTAAAAAAAACCCATCCCGAACCGGAGCTGAGGGGTTAGGGAACAATGTCCCCTCCCCCCTCAGCCCCGATCCGGGGTGGTTGGCTTGAGAAGAAGGTCAGCATTCTACCCTGTGAAATTAGAGGCTGACCAGAGAAAGTTGTGGGAGAGGTTGTATGAAAAGGCGACGAGGTAGGGGAGAAATCGGGCTATCTGAAAGAAGGAAGAGAGGCTAAGCTGGGGCCGGACGGAGTGCTGGATCCCGTCAGCACGGCGGCCAGGATGGCAAATCGCCGCGCCCCTTACGGGACGTGAGTCACCAGACTACGAAGTCCCCTGCAAGAGAAGCAGGGCTACCAAGGGGGGCTAAGAAGCAACTCATCCTCGAGCTAGTCCCTGGTTTTCAAACCGAACGTTAAGTTAACTTAGTCAAGTTCAACTTAATCTCGTCAGAGAGACTCCTCATACCCTAGTGCATCCTGAAGCCCAAGGATATTCCTTGTCCTTGAGGAATTCAGAAAAGAAGAGGAAAAAGGCTCCCCCTCGAGCCCGTTACCGAGTGGCCTCACCAAACTCATATGTTAACTTGGTTGAGGAACCAAGTTCAACTTATTCTCGTCAGAGAAACCCCCCTCCTCGATCATCGCCCTTGAGAAAGACTGGAAATAAGAAGAAGCTCATCTTCGAGCTAGTTCCTGGTTACCCAACCGTCCTATAAGTTAACTTATTCAAGTTCAACTTATTCTCGTCAGAGAAACCCCCCTCCTCCTCGATCTTCGCCCCTCGTCCTTTAAGAAGACCCTCACCCTTGAAGAAGACCCTTCCCGAGTACACTCCTCGCCCATGAGGAATTACGTAACGAAGGAGAGAAGCTCACCCTCGAGCCCGTTACCCAGTGGTCACACCGAACTCTAAGTTAACTTGGTTTAGGAACCAAGTTCGACTTACTCTCGCCAGAGTGGCCCCGCCTACCTTGGTGCCGCCTAAAGCACTGTGATTGTTCTCGTACTGCAAAATAACGGTGATTAGTGGATGAATGAATGAAGGATATTTCACAAGGATATTTTGAAGGATATTTTGAAGGATATTTTGCTGGGGGAGCCTCTATAATGCATTTAAAGTCTGGAAATATATTTCAGATGAAAGACGCTTTAATATTTCCGGATTTCCAACATAAGTCTTTTTTTGCATTGGAATTTAGACGAAGTTTCCAGCGTGCAGCCGAAATTCACATAAGTTTGTCTCTCTTGATTGTAAGAATTTTAAAGTCGCTATACTGTTTTTATTACCGCGTAAAAAACGATTTTTTGAGGATTTCTTCCAATTTTAGAAATGCCGAAACGTCTTCTAATATTAAGCCAGGATTATACGGTAGATAAGCCAGGCTTTAGAGAGGAAATTTCCCTCAACCTATTTTTTAAAGAAATCAGATGCGTAGGCATGATTGAAGATCAAATATAATAACCCTTTTCGGGGCATTTTTAAGAACGTCTGTTTTAGTTTTCCAAATTTTTAACACATTACTATGCTGTATTGTTTCCTTGACATTCTAAAAATTATAATTAGATTATGCTCTCGCAGTCTTCCCCGAATTATATCCATTGTATTTCTAAGTGAGATTGCTGCTCGTCTTTGAATTAGGCACAATTGCAGGATTTTCATTATCATTAACTACATACATGTTGACAAAGCACTATACAACTTAAAATAAATGGAATTAATGTTCTCCATTTTAATTGAATATATTTGGTGTTGCTCGCATGCACTGGCACCGGTAGAAGGCGTGCCTCCTCCTGACGCCTTAAAAATATTAGTGAACTGTATTTTACTCCCTGTCTAACTCTTCATTTTATGTTTACATGTGACAGGAAAATAAATTACTCTTTTCATTATCATTAACTACATACATGTTGACAAAGCACTATACAACTTAAAATAAATGGAATTAATGTATTTTATTTATTTATTGTAAATCCAATAAATTTTGAGGGTCTTTGTCCTCCATAAAAAATGATTATATTATAAAGAGTGGAGAATTAGTATTTAACAAGGCTCGTATTCTTGTATAGGTAAAATAAATGGATGTCTTTCTAAAGTATTAAGAAATATAAAATAAATAAGGATAAACACTATTTAACATTAAAAAAAATAAATGAAGCATTACTATAAGACAATGTAAGAGAAGTAAATGTCATTATGAATTGGGCACATAAGAAACCAGGTAGAGAATGAGCAAAGAGAGTTGCATTTAATTGACAACAAAAACGCGTGAACCAAAAATCATAAGCAAACAATTTAGTGAAATCTAGATGGATGAGATACATTGACAGGGAATCCAATGAAAGTTGAGAGAAAAAATTCTCATATCAGAAACCTTTGTTTATTAAGATACCTAGAAGGGAAACTTTCAGGTTTTAGATATATAAATTTTTTCAAACGCACGAGTACCATTATAACTACATAGAGTGAAAGATCAAAGAGTAGTTCACATTTCTTCGAAAGGTCTTACTCCAGCAGTTACATGAAATAGATCGTTAAATATTTGTTTTGGTACGCGTTTTACCAAAGATTTACTGATGATTCTTATAAAAAAATATCTTCTGGGATGAATACAGATAGACATAAGGTCCAAATAAAACATCGGTAAAGCACATAAAGATACCGCAAATCCGACAAGAAAAGACAAGTTATCGAGTGAATAACTACATTTGACGTGGCATAAATACTTCAAATAAGCAGCAATATTTATTACTATTTATAATGTTATTGCGTATTTTGCTGATAAAATGAAAAAAACAAATAATATTAATAACGTATTTAAGTAACTTTTCATCCAAACTATAAATGCAGGAAGGTAAAAAAAGTTTTAATAGTTGACCCTACATGGGCTTTATCCCTCTGCAAATTTAACATAAATCAGGTCATTCAGAGCCTGTAACAAATCATATTCGTCAGGTGATAGTTAACTACTCAGATGATCAACGGCAAGAAAGCCAAACTTCGTCCGGTTATCATGTGGTTCGAATAAACCACAAACTAGGTTTGTCAGGTGACAAGGGCATAGTGCAAATTAGGTTCTTCAGATGATCCAAGGAATGAAACAAACCATGCTCGTCTGATGATGAAGGGCAGGAGAAAAACGCCTAGTTTGTCCGTTTTGCTTGATAAGGTGACAAACCTAGTTTGACCAATGACCTTGATCATTTTAAGATTTTAGTTTGTGCTAAGGCCTCTATTAGCTAACAGATGTGTATTTTTCCATGCTTATATCATCTAATGAGATTAGGTTGTCCCATATCCTCGCTTACATGTCGAACTTAGTTTGCCCCGTGCCATTCAGCAACTGAGCTATCCTATAAACTAGGGCAACTAACGACTTTGGCTTTGATTATTTCTTTGGTCACAATAGGAGGATGAGTTGTCTTATCCTTGTGTCAGATAAGGAACCTAGTTTTTTCCATACATTGGATTACTTGGTACATTTCAAATTAGAAGGGATATTGATGGATAATGCAGACATCGAGGGCACCCATTAATTTTTTTATCGACTTGAAGCGATAGTTATTATAAAATAGATACTTAAATATGATATCAATATATTTTTTTTTGCTTACTTATCTTCAAATACTCAAGTAGTATTTAAAGACGCTGGAAGTATTAGAATACCCGTTTCTTCTATTAACAGAATTATAGTTCAATTTGAAGAAAAAGGTAAATCATTACCGGAGTAACGATTTGTTTCTCCGTGGCCTTCTTAAAGATGTCTACGTGTTGTTCGAAGATCTATTGAGAACAACCTGAAATTACAAAGAGATTCCTAATCGACCTTTAAACTGCGGTAACTTAAATGTAATTTATAGATGATTTTGTTCCTGTAAGCAACTGCAGGCTGTTTTGACTGACCAATATCAAAAAGACGAATGCGTAAGCTGAAGAGAACGAGCGACAAGCATTTGGAATTTTGTTACGACGTCATTTTTCGGACGAGTCAATGTTTGCTTAATTTTCAGATAGCAGATTGGTATGAGTTTGCCGATAACACACTCAGGTGTTATGCATACACGTTATATAACGAACGGTGAAAGATGATCACATTTCTATCATGTTGCTAAGAGAATTTTGAAAAGATGGAAGCTAATAGTTGTTTGTGTGTGCTGTTAATATTAATTGAAACAAAATACATTTACTTGCTTAAAGAGATATTTATACTTGTGTATTACTTTAGTCAAATTGATAAATAAACCTTTTATTAATATAAAGAAAAGCATCCTCTCATAATTAAAAAGAAAAAGAATCAGAGGATTAAAGCAGCATTAACCCTATTTCTTAGCCACGGCAGTGCCATTAGGGGAACCTAATAAATATGTCTGCTGGGAATATGAGACAAGACTTTAGAATATTGTCATAATTCATGAATGTTACCTAAAAAACATGGTTAAAATACCACAAGCTCTAATAAGAGTATCCTGAGGTTAAATGCAGCTTTAAAAGCCCATAACATTAATATAGGTTAATTCTTTATTAAAAATATATATAATTTTTTAAATTTACATATGTATTTCAGTAATTAACTTAGGTTATATTTACTTCTTGCATATATATATATATATTGCAATATCCACATTTTTAAGAAGAAAAATGAATAATATAATTCCCAAAGAAAATTTAGCGAGCCTCCCTCTATGGGATAGTTACCAACTTCCCAGCTTTCCCACGTTTAACATCACAAGATCAATTGAATTTAGACCCAACAATACGCTTTTCTCTAGTTTAGGCAGAACCGAGGTACGGGAGATCTGTTGCATTCTGTTAAATAACCCACTATCTGTAATCAAGAACCTAACGAAGTAAGTATATTTCTAAAGCCACAGCATTTAGACTATGAATGTGGAGGTTTGGTCTCCTTTACCCCTATTTTTTAGCAAATCCCAGACTTTAAGGGACATAAAGAAATTGTTTTATTAGTTACATGCACCTACATATATAAAAGATTACAAATGATACATCAAATGGCGAATACTCATTTTCCGCCCACTTTCCTTATACACAAATACACACTATTTCCGTTCTCGAGAAGAAATATCATATGACATCAAAGAAAAGTCTTACCATTCCCGTTGACATAAGCTGCATCCACCCAGGAAGGTTTTCAATTTACTTAAGTCCACTAACTTTACTTTTGTGTTGACGGAAAATTAGATTCACCAAAGAGAATCACGTCAGGTAGGACATGTTGAATTCAGATAAGTCCTGTAGTTCCCATTTCAAACCCCGTAGGGATGTTATCCTGTTTATTTTATAACATATTAGACTTAGTATCCTTTCAACATCTATTTTACCTGCAGCTATTATCTACCTGACTGATGTAAATTTTAGAAAACCCGGGATAATGATGATTAGTGTCTCACTATTTTGTTAGCAATTACTACTAGGGAATACTACTAGAGTATTAAAAATCGGAGAGGGTGGATGGAGTCGAAGCCGCAGTTTTGAATTTTTTTCAAAATGATATATAATAGAATATGATGCGCCCCAAAACGACAAAATCGCTAAGAAAAATCGTGTGCCACTAATCTTAACAAATACCAACCCCGTCACTGGAAAGAATTGTAGTCTCTGAAGGAGACTAGTTAAATTGTTGGCGCACTTTAACCTAGCCGTCAACTTTCGTTTCTCCAAACGAAGGTTTATTTACTCTATCTGTGATAACTCACCTGCTACTATTGAAACCTGGAAAAGTAACACGAGTTCCCGCTTTGTGTGAGTCCCAGCGACGTCGCCAAAGAGCAGCACGTCCTCTTCGTCTCAGTAGTCCCCAAAAATAACGCAACAGAGAGAACACCTCCACTCTACGTCAAGGTCTAGCGGAACTTGGTGCGTGTCCCCGATCTTTTTATGCGCCTTTATGCTACAAAAGTCTTTATGCACTTTCATTGGACCCTTCTTCTAATGCTATTCCTGGAATATGCTCCTTTTCCATAGGATAGTAGGCGTTGTTGACTCCGAGCTTCCTAGCCATATCAGGAAAGCGGATCCCGCACTCAGACCTTCTTACCACCTTATCATTAGGTTTTGGTCTAGTTTTCCTAAGAAGGCCTGGTGATGGCGTATAATGCCAGGCAGAGCGGCATCGGCCGGATACGCAAGTAGGGTCCTATTTCAAGAACAACAAAAAATATTTGATGCTTAGTAACGGTATATTACAAAGAAAAGGTGGAGACTTAATTATGTTAAAATATTATTGATTCTTTAATCAACCAAATGAAAGGAATTGCAATTATTTTTGAGTAAGACTTCAGAGTTTGTAATTTTTATGAGGTAAAGAATAAGTAAATTTAAGACAGGAACCTAAATTTATTAGAGACTAATAAAAAAAAATATTCCAGTACATCTAAAGGTAGGGTTTATGTATATTCAGGTAGTTAGTTTGTCGGTTTTTCTATAATAACATCTTATAAATTAAGTTTAACATTACTCTCGAATTTAATAGTATATTAGGATGAAACGCTCTATAAAATTAAAAAATTGGGTGGCTTATGGGTTAAAATCTCAAGCGCATTGTTTCATAAATTTGTTTTCCACATGGATCATGAAAAAGTTAGCTGCTATTGTTTCTATTTGCAATTTAATTTCTATTAGGTCTATCTGCTGATAAGCTATTTTATTGAAAAGAAAATAATTCTAAGTAAAACTTAATTCTAAAATAGTCTTGAAATTGTGATTAGAGAAATTATGAAAGTTTCAGTTTTGTTAAAAGTTGGGTAGAATGTCAATTATTTTCTTAACAAGAACACTCGTAAAAAGAAAAAATGCATTATAGCTCCCTAAGTCTTTGAGGTTGCAAAGTTGTGTAACATTAATTCATTGGCTAACAGCGAACTCTGATATTATTTAAACAACATATTTGGACAGTTTGAACATAGCTAAGGAATAAGAAGCTAAAATTTTGGCGGAGAAGAATATCAGGTTTCTGTAGCTTGGGTTAGCCATATAAAAAGCCCAGTGTTAGTTCAAGTGGATTGATTACTCAGGAAGCAAAGTAGAAAAGAAAAGAGTTGTGACATGAATGTAATAAAACTAAACATTTATTATATCAAACTGTTCACGTTATCCAAAATTTATTTATTGTAACAAAAACATATAAAAATTGGTAATTTAAAAACCTTTTCTGAAAATTGTACTTTTTATCTTCCACCGGTTAGATTATTAGACTTTTTTAAATCTAATAATACAAATGATGGAAGATAAAAACTACAATTTTATTTGCTGGTATTCAACTATTGGAAAACATACAGTTAGTTAATATTGTTATATTCCATCTCTTTCTCAATACTCTTCTCTCTTAATCCTAACCTGTTTCAGCTTCAGAGTGAGATAGAAATTTCCCTCGTACCATCGTTTAAATTAAAATTTCAAAGCAAGATATGATTTATTTATTTCATTATTAATTTATTTCGTACACTTATCATTAAATTACTAAAGTGATAAAAAGGAAAACTGTCTTTAGTCTTGCTTATCAAAATCTTTTGGGTGGGGAAGATTGAATGTGCTACTTATAATCATGTATTTTGCTAAATTTATTCAAATACAAATAATTAATAAAAGTGTGGATTGGCTTCTCTATCGAAGGTTTAAAAATCTTAACCTACTTCCTGAAAGAGCACTTAACAAAAGCTTAAATACTCAAAGAACGAAAATAGTTAAAAAAAACTGTTGGGATATTGAAACTCATGACAACCAAATTTAGAGGTATAAAGTTATTAATTCTGGCAACTAAGATTTTGGCTTTTACATTATGGAAACGAGAATAGAGATTCTAGTCATAGTTACTAAAATACTGAAGGATGAAGACGAAATTCGTTCGCACGTTTCAAATGATAAATTTACTCCTATTTATCTGTCTTCTTTTTCGATCTTTTTCTTTTTAAAAGCAATATCGTTTTTGCATATTTTTATAATAATTTACTATGGAAAATATTTTACCCCCTCATTTTGTGGTTGAGGCATGAAGCCATACTTGGAATCCGCGCCCGAAGGAAAAGCAAAGAGATTTCCTACATCCTCAATGTCAGCAGAAGGATGGTGGAAACGTCAGATCAGGGTTAGAAGAATCAATATTCGACTAAGAAAAGACAGTTAGAAAGAAAACCCATGGTTAACGATTTGACGCCAGCAGAATACGGGAATTCGTCTGGGAAATCCAGGAGATATTTAAAAATGGTTCCAGGAAAGCTTATGATGCATCCATTGCAAGAGTGAAAGTTGCTGATCAAAAGCTCAACAGGCTAGTGGTGCATAACGACATTCGCTTCTTTTCCTACAAAAAGAGAAAGTAACAATATCTGTCGGAGGCGATGCGGGAAAAGCGGCTCGAGCACAACCAGAAGCTGATCATCAAGTTGAAACACGATTAGAGACAGACATGCTTTGCTTCTTCTCCAACAAGAAGAATATCTGCCAAGAACAGAAGATCAACTCCCAGTAAAATAGGTGACTCGCTCTAGCACCCAGGAACGGGCCCAGAGCCATGCAGAGAAAGTTTCCAGCCAAAAACATGGTACTTGGTCTAGTCAGCAATGAAGGTGATGTCATGATGCCCCAGCTCTTCCCTGGGGCCTTAGGTTGAACGCCCATGGTAACATCCGTAGTTTTAGCAAGGCGGGGAAGCCCTGGATCGACTGGATAGCTGCAAGTAGGCCTTACTTGTGGCAGAAGATCTATGGTCGTGCCACACTAGCTGGAAACCCTATGCCTGGCTCTCTGAGAATTTCTTCACCTGACTGAAGATGTGAGAGAGTGTTAGAAAGAGAATGTGTGAAATAAATAGATATTGTGAAAGAGAGTATGGCAGGGCGAGAAACGGAATTTGTAAGCGAGAGCGAGTATGATTGAAATAAAGTGTGAGAAATGGATAGATAGAGAAAGAAAGTGTACGAGAGTGAGTACGTGAGAGAGAAGAAGAAGTTCATCAAATTAAGGATGTTTGTGCGAATTAATTAAAAGGGTAAACCGGCTTAAATGTCTCTTTGTAAATGATTGATGATTTTCCATATAGTGCTATTTGAATGATTAATAAACGCTTTCTTTCTTACCTTCCCTACCGTATGGAAGTGTAAATAAGCTCTCGTAGTATTTAAATATGTTTATTTATCCTTTATGATTTTAATACATTCCTTCCACTTTTAGATTTCTGCTCTTATTCTACTATAATTGTTATTTCTCCCAAAATAAGTGAGTAATAGTTTCATTTTTTATGTTACATAGGTTTAGTATTTTTCTTATTGTAATGCGATCCGAATAAAAAAAATAACATAAAGGGAAGAAGGAAAGAGTTAATATGAAAACAAAAACAAGACTAAGGGTTTGAAGATTAAGCCTGTCTCTGCTTATTGGAAACCAATATCCAATAAGGTAACAAAAGTTCTCATATACCTAAAAATTTGCGCTTTGTTGTAGCAACACAACTTGCTTCAGTCCATGCAAGTTATCAAACCGAATGACAGTTCGAGAAAAATACATGAAAAATAATCATCTAATTATAGGATACATTTATAAATAAATAAGCAACTACTTACTGAAATTATTAGATTGTGTATAATTATTATTTTTCTTTTAATATCAACAACTTGATAATATTAAAAGTTACTTTAGAGGTTCGGTTTGGATTTATATGATCGCTAGAAATATTCTTTTTGAGTTGCTAGGACTTTTAATTGACCTATGGTAACCCAATGAATAAGGTGGTTTTTGACGTTTGATCCTCGGTTTCAAGATAAGGTTGAACTATACCTCTAACCCTTGATGAAGTGAAATGAGAGCACATCCCCTTTATAAAGAGATTTCAGCATGTTTGTTTTTCCGTTCCACCATGGAATGGTATTACCTTAATGCTTAATTTAGATCAAATAGATAAAATAATTACTTAAAAGTTTCTAGTTTTTTAATTTAATTACGTTCATAGGACATTTTATAGCTTGAAATAATAACGTAAAAGACACCCAATTAGTATATTCTAATATGGGACAAAAATAATTTGAGTTTTTCTCATATTAAAGTCATTTTAATTTGATTTCCTAAATTGGAACAGTTGTTGTTTTCCGTATCTATAAGCAACTGACAAGGTAAGGAAAAAACCTATCTAGCTTTGGCATATTATATGAACACAAATAGAGAAACAGATCTGAGAGAGAAACGAACTAATTCTCTGGTGAGTTAGACTAGTTAACCTACACTTTTCTTTGATCCTTACATAAAATTCATCTTTAAATATAGTAGGGCAAGGAAAAAGGACTAAATTTTGGTGTTGCACTCTGAGGAGTTTCTTTTAAATCTTACCCATTTTGTTGCGCGGATGGAGTTCCATAGGAAAAATGTGCAACTTTCCTTAGTTTTTTCTCTCAGTCTTTCATAGGAATCAAAAGGACAGATACAAAGGCAAAACTATACTTTAAAATATATTAAACAAGATATATTTTTAATTCTAATTTAGGGTGGAACTTTTAAAAATAATAATTAGAGGAATTGGACCTAAAAGAATGACGATAAACGAGTGAAGGATGGCTCATTGGTATTTTAATGGATCATTATCAATAGACTGACAGAGGCAAAAGTGAATAACCTAAATTGGAACAAAAAAATTATAGACTACTCAATTAGTATCCTGCAATGTAAATATGTTGAAAAAAGATCACAAAGTCAGGAACCAAATACGCCATCAAAACTTGGAGCCGCTATCATTAAGTTGGCGCTATTTCAGGGGAGAAGAATGTGAATATATGTAAAAAAGGTAAACATTCACGTACCTTGACTTTCGTAAATGAAAAACTACACAAGAATATGTAGATATGCAATCTGTTATGGATATTGGAGAGGTGATCATAGAGAACAGAGAGTACAATTTCCTCTAGCAATGACAGCGGCAGATGATGCTCTAAACTTTAGTGTTGGATAAATCATGAATGTGGTCATTAGTAGTCAGAGTCTATATGAGGTCATTTCAAAGCTTCGACATAAAGAGGGTGTTCTTAATTATAAATAACGATGGATGAGCACTTGCACATGAGAGTTTAGCATTGCTGTTACCTCGAAGATTTGGTTCGTGGACCAAGAAAAGCCATAGGCCCCTCATATAATATGATGGTTGAAAAGACCAAGTGGGACAATGCCTTTTGTTATTCCCATATTATTGGGGGAGCCAAAGAATCGCCATGATGACAGATAATTCTGCATAATACATGTTAAAAAGCTCATAAATGTTCAAGGAAGAAAAGGTCTTCAGTATCCAGACATACTATCATCTGTGGCCAATATCCATCATGGTGTTATATTACTAGTACCACATCTACCAGAATATGTAAGTAAGAAAACCTCTTGCAATATTCTACAATTTTTTTATATTTTATGTAGAATGGACCTTTAATTTCATTCATGTTTTTGGTTGAATTTGATAAATGTATAATTTCTTTGCAAATGATTTTTAATCAGGAGAGTTAGCAAGTAGCAGCACCAAAGAAATCGATGTAGCATTAATGCCCTGAATATGTACGCATCTCCACTTTAAAAGTAAAAGTGACTACGATGATTTGATCATTAACATAGGTCTGAATAATTCTATAACTGAACTTTTAACATCCTAGCTGAAGGAATGGAATTAACTAGGGAAAGCCTGCAAGACATCGATATACTCGAAACGACATGATTTTAAAATTTAATTTGATATTAGTGTGTAACTGTGTTTCTGCAAAGATGTGAATGTTTTGTTTAACACTGTTGGCGCCTCTTCATATACAGGTTAACGCAAATTTTCAAATTAATGTTACTATCCAAAGGAAACACAAATATCTATCTTTGCCTTTTGCACACTCCTTTCAGAGGAGAGAAGACTAAGATAAGGATGAAGAGCTTCTTGATAAAATCAACTATGCTCATTTTTAGTTGGATGTTTTTGATGACTTCAAGATTTTTGCCTTCTGACTTAACTTGCACGGGAAATACAAAAAAATATTGGTTTAGGAGATAGGGGAGCTTGTTATTTTATTAAAATTAGCAGAAGGTTTATTGGCTTTTATAACATTGAAAAACGTTATGAAAGTTTAATGTTGTCAAGCAGCATTTAGATCCTGCTAAGTTTATATAATAGCTCCACATGATATTAAACTGGGGTTGTTACAACACATTGTGAAGGCTTTATATGTTAGAGAAGCCTTTCAAGAAATCAATCTCATGTTTCCAAAGCTTTATGAGGCTAGGATCAAGGAGGGTAAATTTGTTGGACCACAAGTAAATGCAATGTTTAAGTTTGAGAAACTTCTTCTCCAGGTGATGGCCTAAGCCAGACTCGCCCAAATTTGGGAGGATTGAGACCTGTTTGTTGAGAGGCATTTCAATGCAATGCCGTAGATTCAAGAAAGAAATGGTTCAACCACTTCCTTCAAGTGCAGCTGCTAATATCCTTGATCTGATATTCCATGCTATCTTTCACCAATATCAAAACCATCGTTGTTCTATTGTTCCGCAATGTTTTCACTTGCGTTTCTCGTATTACTTCATCTAACTTAAACGCAATTCAATTCACTCTACTCATTCACAAACGTTAACATACGGTGGAAAGCATAATTAGCAATTTATTTAGAATTTGAACGTTTGCATTGTGTCTAAAGTAAAGCAAATAAAATAAATGCATTAAATTCCATTTAATTCCTAGTAGAAATTGTCATCAAGGAATAATTCATTCGTTTTTACCAAATTTGTAACATATATAATTAATTACTATAAAATAATTATTTTCTGTAATAATTTTATAATATATTCATTGATAAAAAAAAGAAGTAACCAGTAATAGTATGTAGATTCTTAAATTTGACTTTAGTGTCTTCCATTTACCACTTTTTCTATATATAGTGAAATAGAGCTCTCCACCAAACTAATGAGACCTAATATTGGTTTGAAATTGTTTGCTGAATGAGAAGGAGACTGCTAGACCTAAAAATTCTACGCCGTATTTGTTTGCCGTTACCTAACTCAGCTTTCCTCTATAGTAAATTAGTAAATTGTATAAAATTAGGCCAACGATAGGAGCCTTAAGAATATCTTTTGCAGAATAATATTTGGATTCCTTGAAGAACTTGAACCCACCACCTCTTCCGTAACATTTATCGAGTTTTCTTTTCTTAAAGTCGGATGAGTTTTGTGCATCAATTTGTCATCATTCGTTTAACTCAATGTAGCACTATCCAACTCTACCTAAATAAGCCTAAGAAACTCATATTTTTTAAAGAAATAACACCTTAAAACCACCAGAAAAAAGAGGATCTACAATGGATCCCGAAATCCTAAACTTGAGTAAAAGATTTTATTTTAAATATAAAATAATATTATAACGAAAGACAACGAAGGTCTCTTCATCAAAGCGTTTAATAATAATAATTACGCTAACCTCTGAACGGTCACCCATCCCACCATTCCATTCATACCTGAACACTTTATATAAAAAAGGTGGATCAATTTAATTTTACTTAGTACGTTCTGAAGATACGAATAGTGTAATCGTGAAACGTCAACTCATAATGAATAAACCTATAATAAATGCAAGTTGCATTTTTCTAACTAGAATCATCTTAGAAAGTTTGAACTTCAACGCAAGAAAGATTTTTCGAAAGCTGGAAACAAAAACGCCAAAAGCAGTTAAATTAAAGCTGATATCAACTTTTTGAATAATAAAAATAATTAACGGTTTATTCCAGAAGCTGGCAGCCATTTGGTTGAAAATATACATTTAAAGTCACAGAAAAACAAATATTGAGCACCAAAACTGAAAAACACATAGATAGTGAAATATGAAAATAGCTAAACATATCAGATGTTAATGATTTTTGATAATAATAATTAGTGTGGGAACTGCACTGTTCTTGTAGCGCTCTGTACGGGCTCTGATTGGGACGAGCTTGTTGTAGGCACGAATGGCAAGGCGGGGAAGTGGAACATCGGGGGCAAGTATGTCGCGATGATGAGGGTTGTTCAGCAGTCTATGGCCAAACCGTTCGAGATTGGTGGAGTAGTGAGCTGCTAGAGGAGAGTTATAGAAAAAAGATTGCTGCGTCATGGCTCGTGTAATTAGCACCCAGAATGATCTTTATGGCGCGTTTTTGTAACCTTTCTAGGCGGCCAAGCTGGGTAGCAGTGAGGCAGGTGGGAGAATAAACATTTCATAAATGTTTGTATGTTCCAGTGCGGAGACGCCAAAGGACTTCAGTATTCGCAACATGTGAAGCCTATACCAGGCAGAGGTAACAATGTTACCGATGTTTGGGGCCCAGCTGAGCTTGTCGTCGATAGTAACGCCAAGCAGCTTGGTGGAATAGACCAGTTAGAGGTTGTAGTCACCAAGTGTGAGGGTCGGAACTGGGATGGGAGTAGTGCAAACGTGGAATTTCTGGTGGTTGTTTGTGACCCTATTGGAAGTTGTCCAATATCCATGAAGGAAAGGCGTTGAGGGAGAACGTTGATGCCAATTAATTATTTGGTGAAAATTCTGGAAAGTTCCTTGGGGGAGAATGCACAAATCTAAACTCACTGTCCCGCAACGAAGATTGGATTAATTAAGGGAATCTCAGATGTCAAATCATTGTATATAGTATTTAAAGGAAAGTTAGAGGCTGGAATTTAAAGATAAAAAAAATATCCGCTAATCATACAGTATATAATTTATAAAAACTGATCAAGATCAAATGCTACAAAAGTAAATCCAAAAAATACATGACAAAGAGCAAATTTGGAATACATGATCGAACACATTCATAAATTTTTACAACATAAATATAGGCAAAGACAAGAGATTAAAAAGGAAAATATTTCCCTCTATAGTATTCAGAAAGCAGAGTTTAAGATAATCTTGGCCTTATATCCATGACAATAATAAAATCAAAACTTAAGGTCACAATTATTGACTTTTTCTTAATAATTATTTTATTCTTTTTCTGAATTTCGGCACAAATTTAAAGGTAGATCATCAGTTTTCGATGCATCATTTATTAAATATATATTTTTTTTAGAAATTATCTAACAGGAGAGAACTGCTAAGTATATCTTTTATTCTCTCGGCGAAATTTCTTTGCAATTTCCATTTTTATTAAAAATTAAAGTAGGGATGCTATTGCCTTGATGGCAACAACCTAGACCTGATCCATCGAGATTACAGCACAATCAAGTAGATTAAAGTGCTTGTCAAAGCTAAGTTCGTACCATTCAATTCACTGGGCCCCAAAGTGTTAGAGAGCATATTCCTTCTTTCCATTTTAATTTTCTGTAATGTTAAGCCTATGATAATAATATGTGATCACCCACCTTACTCGGTAGTGGACCTGCCTATCTCTCCTACTTTTTATTACATACCTTTCTAAATATTTCCAAACTTGCTGTCCTACTACAGAGGTTCTACCTGCGCGGTTCACTTGCATCCTCTTATAATCATCAGTCGAGTACCAGTGTATACCTTGATGAAGCTACCAGCTGCGAAGAATGAAAACCCAATAGCTAGGGCAAGTATTAAGTACGGTAAATGTTTGGCTGTCAACTCTACGCCGCCACCATCCTCTATGGTTAAAGCTCCAGGGAAATTTCGCCTGAAAGGCAAACCTAGATGTGCATGTCAATCAATGCTGGAGAGGACATATTATGTGTAAGTGATCCCATTCTTGAATTTTCTTATCCTAGTGAGACTTTTCTCTTCATATCCCAAGCCATTGTAAGGTCATAGTATTGCTTACAAGAAATACATTCTGGCCATAGGTCTTGGGGAGGTCCTCCTGGCCCTTTTCTCTTTTTTAACAACTAGGGTGATAAAAGAAGGCAATAGTGTGAAAGCGGATGAAAATCCGTCACCAAGGGTCGCCTCGCCCTTCATAGGTCTCAGGGTGGACGAGGAAACTCGAAGCACCCCTTCGACAGATGGAGGGGCTCCGAACTCACATTTGTCTTTCGGCAAAGGGGCTTGCTCTTTACCATTTTGGAGCCGTTATCAGGCAGCTCCAATTATAAAAATGTGCCAACTAACCAGATAAGAAATTCTTTATCTCAGATAAAGATTTTGCTGAGTCTTGTCCGTCTGGCTTAGGCGCTCTTTCTGGCAGGAGAGAGAAGCGGGTTCATTCTCCACCTATCTCACTCAAAAAGAAAAGAAACACGAAAACAAAGAGAACTAAAGATTCCTCTCCCTATAGGGAGGTTCTGGGGACAACCTGGTTCGCTGCCATTTGGGCAAGCGACAAGGACAAAGTTGGCAGGTTTGGCTCCTAGGAGACATTTGGGTGGTCTGGGGACACAGATAAATAGCAAAGTTTTAAGTGCGTTTAATGGAGCTTCACTAACGTTGGAGTCTCTCATTGAGTGAATACCTACCATTTTTGAGCATGCTGGCTTGAAATATTACTGGTTATTCGCTCCAGTAATGAAACCATTTTTGCCAATAGAAACATGATCTATCAGAGGAGAGTATTAGCTAGCTCCATTGGTAGAGAGCGGAATGTGTCCCTTTTGTCAGATAGTAGTCTTCTTACGAATGCGTTAGATACATCAAAAGCAGCCATTAGTACTGTTCTTCGGACATTTAATGTCTCTCCGATGAGTGTGACGCCGCACTTTTACCATGAACTTTGTGAAAGAAATGGTTTGTTCATAGAAACTCGTGGATTACTCCTTAGAAGACACCCCCTTAGAGCTTGACGACTATAGAGCGGTCAATGTCGAACGTGTGATGAGAAATCAGGGAAGGGCATAGAGACCCACCCCTACACTTTTTGTCACATTCGACCGTAAAAAGATACCTGAGTGAGATCGTGCCGGTTGGTATCGCTTCCGCGATATGGCATTTCTTACACTGCGGTACAGGTGCTAATACTGCCACTACTTCGACCATAGAAATCGCTCGTCTAGATGAGTAAAGTCGGGTTTACCCCAAAACCTGTGTAACTAGGTCCAGGACCGTACACGATAAGTCCCTATCGTGTATGGCCAAGAGTATCAATTGAGAAGAGCCTCACCCTTCTAATTCGAATCAATGCGGTGCGTATGTAATGGAAAAGAAAATCTTTGCTGTTCCGGCTACAGATGGGCTTCCATTTCGTGAGGCTAAAGACATCATCCCGGCAGGCCTGGCGCTGCCAGGAACCTCTTCTTTCTCAATTTTACAATAGGTACCATTTGCTACTAGCCCCTCAAGGCCTACAAGACCGATCATTTTTGTACCCATTTGGAACCCTTCTTAAAGTTTCACTCAACCCTTGGGCTCCCATAGTAGAGCTTGCAGAAAAAAGGGATCAGAGCCAGCCTCAGCTAAAACTATTCCGCCCCCTTTCTGCCAGCGTCACCATTTTCTGTGAGGCAAAATGCCTGCTGCCTCCCGAAAAGAGGCCAGCAACAAAGGAGCTTCGGCTCTTACACCCCTACCCAATGCTGGATTGAGTGACTCGGAGACGGTGGATCCTCCATACGAGGGACCAGCGCCTCCAAAACCTACCGGCGAGCCAAAGGCATGGAGTAATGTGGAGAAAAGAGAAGCATATTGACACAAACCTCCCCAAATAAGTTCTAGAAATCCACAGCGACCTCAGCTCCTAGTTCGGCCAACAGCGCCCAAAGTTTTGCTTTAAAGAAGCGTACGGCCATTTCCGTGCGGATCTTCTTTTCGAAGAACGCTCTGCCATATCATTTAACCTATGCCTGGAAGACATATTCCTTCCATGGAATTGCCGTGGAATCTGAGTTAGCTGGGAGGAGCTGTGGAGGCTCGTTTACTTCCGTTCCCCATTAGCTATCTTTTTGCAGGAAACATTGCTGGGCGCCTGTCACCTGTCACCTGCCCACCTTCGGAGAGTATAAAGGAATTTGCGAACGCATTATAATTGATAGTGGCCAATAAGAGAATGCTTCATTTACACCCAATATGAAGTCATTGTTCATCTCTTTGCTTCAAATACGACATTTCAGGCAGTATAGCTTGACTTGGATAGAAGTTATACTGTTATTAGTGCTTACATTGCACTGTCAGTCGACTTCGAGCCGTGGGAATCCGCCTCATCGTGCCACATTTGCTGAGGCCCTTTGTAATGATCTGAGATATGAAAGGAAAACGGCTCCTCTGGGGAGACTACGCGATTAATCCCAGGGGTGAGTTAGGGCTATTCCAACCTGATCGACCAGCTAAAGATAGATTACGTAACCGTGGATAAATTTCCGTATCACTGCCCATGAACCGCTTCATTTTACTGTCTTGATCTATCCCTGTGATCTTTGGATTCACAGCATGATTTTGGGTGAAGATGGTCGATGATCTTTATGGTAGCGATCACTTTCCCTGTTGGTGTTTGGCATGAGCGTTGTGGTCCGCACTTCAGAAAATGACTAAATTATCTGTCTCAATCGAGAAGATTAGGTATGTGCATAAGTTCGTTGAGTTCTATTCCGGCAACCCCATCGCCGTGATTATGACTACTATTCCTATAACGTCAGGCTCACTTCAGTGCTGATCAACCGAGTGTGAGACGGCCCTCAAACATATGCGTTATGCCTACATACATTATAAGCCCCTGGCCGAACGATTTCTTTGTCAGTGAATTTCGTCAGGCGAGGGCTAGGTTCCGGTATGTTTCAAAACTCGCCTGATTTTTTTCCTAGTGGACAAACGTATCTTCAATTAAGTTGAAAACATCTGTAACAGAGGTGTGGATGCGAATCAAAAAGATTCGTGTAAAGTTCTCGCTGCACCTCTCCTACTCCAGGAGAATGAGAGCGCAATCACGGACGCCCACTCCGTGTCAGAGACCTTAGTTACATCTTTCTTCGCATTTTCTAGCTTAGCTGCTGCTTCGCCAGCATTAATGCACGTCGTAATAGCAATAAAGGCAGCCGACTGGCCTTTGCGCTTTAACTCGAGAGGCAGAGAAACCTTAAACGACATGGTTACATTTCATTGAGATGCGTTCCGATCTAGCTTCGTGCGCAGACACTGTCTCTGGACCTGACGCTGTCACGTATACAATGGTTCAATACTTAAGTGACCTCGGCATGACTTTTCTGTTTAAATCGTTCAACAGGATCGGGACAGATGGTATACTACCAGACTACTGACGAATGG